>OX451735.1:674787126-675445858 GCA_948472305.1 Vicia faba | reverse complement strand
AAAGAAAACTATCCAAATCAATTTAGTGTACGAGAATTCAAGTTTAAAGAAATAAAAAGGGAAAGAAAACTGCCGACTCATTTCGACTGTATATATACTAATCAAAATTGAAAATAAGTTACGTCACAATTCCATAACTTTCGTCACTCTAAACATGTCGGCCAACGTATTTAGAAAAAATAAAAAGAAAAAAAGAAGAATAAAAAAGAGAAAACGTATTTTAAAAAGGTTACTTCGTTCTAGAATAAATATTTAAATGAATTATAAATAACAAATATTCTGTTATATTATTAAAAAAAATAAAAATAAAAATGTGACTTAATTAAATAAATAATTGTGATTGGTGGACAGTGTAATAATATTACACGATTACATCAATTATTTTTTCATATATAAAATACATTAACAAATTTTGTTCAATTAATAATATCAATTAAAATAAAATAAAATATATTATTTAATATTAAATTGCAAAAAATAAAACAACATTAACTTTTTAAGTAAAAACTTTTTTTATTTAAACAATAAACATAGAAGTAATTAAAAGTAAGAATTTATATCGTCTCATTTATTTATTTATTTTCAAAACATTGTTCAATTACATATTATTTTCTATTCACTCATTTTTCTGAGTAAAACATAGTCAATGCAGATCTTAGATCCGAGGGTTTACGGTAGAAAATGGTAAACAATCGATAGTCCTCCCAAAATCTTAAAATTAAGGGTAATTCGCAAGATCGACTAGTTGATCTTAAGACATGTGTTAAGAATTTTATTATTATACTTATTCTATCGAAATCCTTATCAAGGGAAACAATTTTCTGTGACTAAGGGAACAAGTATAACGACTTTCCACGCTATGAATAGATCGACTGACTGGTGACTCGTGACCGACAGAAGGTATTCATATGAAAATAAGATTCAATAAATTAACTAACTAGTGACTCGTGACCGACATAAATCATTGAATTGTTTACACGAAGTAGAAACTAACATAAAGACGTTGTTCGATAGTACATAGAAAGCAAATAAAGTATTCAAAATGGATAATTGAAAGATAAAAGATTTGCATTGAAACAAAAATGACAATTCACGTACGTCAAGCACTTCTTCACTCTTTGTTTTCTAACGCTCGGAATGACAGAGTTTTGACAAGTGATTTGAGCATACAAGTGAACACACCAAAAAAACTACACTAAATCTGCTTATTTATAATATTTACAATGTAACTGCTTAGATGAAATCTACGGACAATATTAAAATCTTGAGACAACCGCTTCACTGGATGTCGCCACCTATTTGGCGCTTAAACAAATTGTAAACCGCTGGCAACTGCTAATGACTTTAAAATTTAAATTTCCCGCTCCTAGCTTCTGAAAGTAAACCGCTTCTGATTCACTTCGACACTTTCCCTTTGGTAAGATTTAAAAATCAACACCAATTTCTCTAAGTCCATAAACCCTTTTGGTTGACAAAAACCAATTTCAACCATTTTCCTTGTCTTTCACCCTTTGGTCGACTAAACCAATTTCAACTATTTCTTAACATATATTCTTTTATTTCCTTTTGGTCGACCTGGCTCAGTTCTGACAGTTTGGCGTGACATTCTCTTTAAACATTAAATCTAGTTTAACAAAACCAAATTTTCAAACACTTTGGCTCCAATTTCCCAAAAACCCCTACTTTAGAGGATGACCCTTAGCTTATGAGAATATCCTCATTTAATACACGTGCTTGAAAACCTTAAGATTTTTCAAGGTAACAAAATGTCCCCCAGAGATGCCATTTTCGAATTTCGACTCATATGAGATAATGGAATCTTTGAAGCGTCGATTTTACCATTTGACCAAACCGTTTCCATCCCTCCAAAAGTGAACGTTACTGTTCCGCCTTTTTCGTGACGTCATGTAATCATGGTAACGTGTCACGCTTTTCAGCTTTGAGACGTGTGAAATTTAATTTTTGCCATCATTGCACTTTTAGTGGGAGATGTAGCCCATTAACTCAGGTTGATTTTGTAGCACGTGTCCCTCAAATGGCACGATTTAAACTTAGGAAATCACAAAGATTTTCTCCATTATTTCTTTCTTCCTTTCAGAGTCTATAAATACCCTTATTTCTAATTTTTTTTTTCTACTTTTCTTCGCTTCTTCACACCCTTGCTACAGAAAAACGCAGAACATGCAAATTTCATCATTGTTCCCCATCTTCATCCTCCTTCAAACTTCTTACAATGGCGAATGTTGATAATCAAACTTCTTCTCCAGCAATCGCTCTTCAACTACGCCTCGTCGACGGTAAAGCTTATGTGCCAGAACCTCCATTTGCTGAGGAGAAAGCCAAAATCTGGCAATCTCAGGTACTTATCTCTTTTTCTCTTGAAGAAAAACCCCTATCTTTTTTAGGGCCACTTCCTGCAGATGCACCCTCCGAAATCTATGTAGACGATAAGGAAGCATTTTTTTCCTACTAGCACTGTTACCAAACCCATAATTTCTTCTCCAAACCCCATTTCGCTCAAGTACATTGACAGGAAATTTAGAACTGCTCCACCTCTGCATTGCCCTAAGTTTCGTGCTTGGATGGCACGTTTAGAAACCGACAAAGGAGATCAATGGAAAAGAATGGGCATTTACACATTGTTATAACTTTCTCGATGTGGTCAGCCTTACTCTAGTGGTATGCTCCTAGTTGCCATACATTTTTGGGAAGGGTCGACCAACACTTTTCATACTAAGTTTGGCATAACTACTCCTACCCTATTCGACATTGTTTCCATCACAGGGTTAAAACCATCTGGCGCAGTTTTTAACTATAGAGATGCTGAACCTGTGCCACTAAAGTTCGACGTTGGTGAAGCTGGTAAACCAACATACAACAACTTCATCGGCCATCATGCTAAAACTTCTGGCCCCATAACCAACGAAGAGCATGTAGCATTTTTAACCTTATGGTTGTCTCGCTTTATTTTTTGCTCCAGGTCGATGCAGGTGGCCAAATAGTTTTCTTATCTGGCTACCCAATTGCACATGGGTGAGAATGTTGCTTTAGGCCAGCTGATTTTGGCCTCACTTTGCGCATCCTTAACTGACGCTGCTAATCAAATCAAGCGTTTCGACCCTACTAATCCAAATAAAAAGAATGTCTTAGTCCATGGTCCTTTTTGTCTCTTACAATTATGGTTGAATTCCACTTTTTCTAAAGAGATCAAGCCCTTCAGGAATAGAAAAGTAGCATGCCTTCCATCTCAAAACCATATCGTTCGGCGACGCCTTCTTCCTTTGACTCCTATTGATAAGGGTTCCCCAAATCCTGAATTTTTCAAACTGCTGTTCAACATCATGTTCACAAGAGTCGGTTTCACACCCTCTATGGCCCTGTTTCATGATAGACAAGATGGCCCAGAGTGGTTTACTAGGGCTTTCCCACCTGCAAGAGAAGAAGACATGAAAAATTCCCTAATCCTCTGGAGATGTTACTTAACTCCCCAATTTATGTCTTCTGTGATTGTCGGCGTGAATCTAGGCTTGGTCGCTTATCAGCCTAACTTGGTGGCTCGATAATTTGGACTCAATCAACTTGTCCCCAAATTCTTGTTCAATTCTCACGAGCTGCTGATATATATCATATCTGACCAACCTTTCGAAATTATCAAAGAAGATATCGGAAACATATGGGCACGAAGGCCTACACTTACTCTCACTCATTTCCAACCATCTTTCTACCACACCAAATAATTTGAGACTTGGTGGTAGTCATATTTTGTTACATTCATTGGTGATCCTGATGCAAATTTGGCTGAACTAACTACAACTTTTTCTAATTTGCAAGCGAAATCGACCAAGTGTAAGGTTACTCATGTTAAACAAATTCGAGCTTTTCGGAATTACTTTCGAGTTGTGTATCGACCTAATAATCTTCGTGGGACCATTTTTGAGGTCGCTGTCAAATTAGAGGAGAAGGTAACCGATAGGATCTTGACACTTAAAATCCCTGGTTATGTGAAATACAAATATCTTTACGCTCTTCACTTTATAAACACCAAATTTTCTCCTTTTCCATCTAGCCCTTTGGCTTTGGCTTTGGCCCACCTATTCCAGACTGGTGGTATTGCTCTTTATCAGATATGCAACATGCTTATAAGAAAAAGGTCGACAGAGTGGTACCGATGAAGTATTATCTACCTAACTATTCAGAGCATCTTCATTATGATCTCCGATATGTTAGAGTACTTTCGACCACACAAATCGATAACGATTTCTGGAAATCTTACCCCCCTGCTTATTTTGATTTGGTTGTTTATTTAATTGTTTTATACTTGCCTTACAACTATCCCAATAGACCAGGCGAACGCCGTTTCTGTCGGCAAACCGAAACCTTCAACGAATCAGGTTTAAACTCAACCTTCTGTTAATTATCATTCCTGATTTGGCATATCTGACTTAGCCAATCTCTTGTAGATTATCCCTGACCATACACCCTTTGACGATGAACCCATTTTTTCTTCACTCAAGAAGGCTTCCTCTATAGATGTACTTATATACTTCTTGTTTCCATGTATTTTATGCCTTGAACTGTACTAATATTTTCCTTGTTTTCCATGGTAAAAAACGCTCAGCGGATTTGACTGCTCCCTCTGATGAATCCAAACGTTCCAAGAAGGACATACAACATACTTCTGAGTGGACTGAGGTATATTTTGTCGATTCAACTCTCCATTATCGACTAACACAATTGCTTCGACTTATATCTTTTTCATTTACTAAGCCATCACCTAATGTTCAGTCCCCTCAACGCTCCCACAAATCCAAAAGCCACGAGAGGAAAGAAGACTCTTCTACTGAAAACAAGGTGGCGAAAAAGAAGAAGAAGAAGAAGATGAAGGTACCTGTGTCCCAGAATGCTGAAGCAAAGGTTGGCTTAAATACTGTTGATGAAATAGAAGAACCAAATGATGTTAAAGGCCCCCTTGTTACAAGAAGGAGACGTAAAGTGATATTGGCTGAAAATCCTGAAGCTACCTTTGATTTAGGTGCTGACACTATAGTGGTCGACACAACCATTGTCACTCTGACTCGTGCTCCTAGAATTGATAAAGCTCCAAACCCAATGAGAGACATTGTTGATGCTTCAGCTAAGGATGAGTCTGTAGATCTTGATCCGTTGACACAAGTACTAGTTGATTATTTTTTTAGTTTCTTTTTCCTTTTTGTTTATTGAATTTGTTTGGCTGATATCTTTTCTTGATTTATTTAGGTTAATATCTCTGGCCAACAACTAAGTGTTCCTGACTATACTCCTTTGTCAGAAGCTTCTTCCCCTCATCATCATGAGAATCCCAATATTGCTGATGGTGAGTTTATTGACCTGACTATTCCGGATACTCTTAGTGACTCTGACTCAATCACTAGTGCTTCCAAATATAAGGGTTATAGTTCGACAAACTCTGATCTAGCCTCTCAGATTCCCTGCAGGGTTCAGAAGAAAATAAAAATGTTACCACCTCCTAAATCCTACCCCCTCCTGAAGGCACACAAGGCACGCCTCTCACTTCTTCCGGGAAAGAAAAGGTCGACTCACCTACTACACTAAAACACATAGGAGTCAAGCCATCTGCTCTAGAAGCAATTGCTAGGTTGCGTCGCTTCGCGAGTTCTCGAACTCTTTCTTCTTACTCGAAGCAATCTCAAGCACACAATGACAAGATAAGTCCTGAAGTAATCAAAGCCAAAAATCTAATGAATAAAATTCAGACTCATGCTTTGAATCCTGATTTGCCTCATCTGCTTCATTCTAATCCAACTCTTGGCCCAGAACTTTCAGACGCTCTCACTCAAATGAAAGAGCTAAACACATCTGAATTAGCCATGTTTATGATAACGAAATTTGAGAAATTATTTATTCCTCTACTCCAAAATGTTGAAAGTATTAGGGAAAATGAGGAAGCATTCGAGTCGAAGAAAGCTTTTGTGAAAGAGAATTTGGATATGATGGTACAAGTGTTGGCTGAAGATTTTGATAATATTATTAGAAGCCAAGCGAATTGAACGTTTCGATCGAAATGAAACAGAGCGTCATGTTTCGAAGTAGCAGAAGCAGTGTTTTCGAATAAGCATATCAAAGCTTGAAGCTTCGAGTGGCAATTATGGGAACATATCTAAAGAAGTCTCGAAATAACAACAAGGCTGTGTCTGAAAAGTACGTTCGAAACGGAGAAGTACCAAAGCATTTTGAAATTCAAATGGAAGCGGGACATTCGAAGTTTGAAATTTATGTGCTAGAGCATTTGGAGACACGTGTAAAGAAGAGAGAGGCATTGTTCTGCATGTTCTGAACGTGGCATAATCCTATAGCAAGACCGTTATGGTCGAATTAGTATAAATAGAAGTCTTAGTATTAGGATTTCGTGTGTCATATCTATTGTACTAAATACTCAGTAACATTCAAACTACCACATGGCAAGGGAAACAAATGCAAGAGCAATGTACGTATGATAGCACCACATATTTATGATTTAATGAAAACCTTTTATCATTTCCAGCACTTTCCTTTATCTTTCTGCCAAATACCATTTACAAGTTTTCTCATTTAAAATCTTTTTACTTCGAAATCTCTTCATTAAAGCCTTACATTTCAATGCTTTCTTTACGTTTCAAGCACTTTACATTTCAGAAAACTGTCATACTTTCCATGCCTTTATGTTCAAGCTTTATCCTTCGAACGCCTATTTTTACTTAAAGTCATTTACAGATTTCTTGCATTAAACGCTTTCTTCGTATTTCAAATCTTTTACGTTACATTAACTGTTTTTATAATTCGAAGCCATTTACTTCCCTTTTATACAATTTTACATGTCTTTACAATTAACATTTATTCATGCAAGTTAGTTTCGCGCACATACATTTTGATTACACCTTTAGACCTTTAAGAGAGAAATCGAAATAAACCAAACACCTATACAACACTCAAATATCAACCATGAATATCTGTTCGATCCTGTGAGTTACCAGAGAAATTGAATAACAGTCAGTAAGTTTATTCGATAGTTTGGAAGACTAGCGGTTGTTTACCAGAAATCACTGGAAACAAATTGGCACACCCGGTGGGACCAATAATTGGACATTAGAAATAAAGATTGTTGAGACATAACCATTATAAAAACGTTAGAACCTAAGAAGTTTGCTGTTTTATGAACCTAAGAAGTGGTAAAACAACTAACATCAACCAACCCTTATCCAGAAGAAAACGTTTGACCAAAATGTCTAATTCTGACAATCAACAAGGGGAACAAAATGCCCCACATACAACAGGCACTAATGTGTCCACTTCGATGGGAACATCTAATGTGATCCCTTCGAATGCACAGTCGGTTGCATCTTCAACCAGTAATGTAGCCACCAATGGAGTAAGTGGCATATCAACTAATAGTTCGATCTTAGGAAATACTGGAACCATTGGTTACCCTGGGGGATTCATTCCACCATCAGGGACACAATCCCATTTCGCCACTCCACTAACTAGACCACCCGATTTCGATGGTAATAGAACCAGAAACTCCTCTTATGGAATGCCAACTTCCTTTATGGCAGGTTTACACAATTCCACATCGAATTCATCACCACAATTAGGGTCTGGGTCTGGGGCGAATCAGTTTATGACAAATAACCAAGGGTCAGTGGGTTATAGCATAATGCCTATTTTAACCACAGAAAACCAGTTGGCTTTTAGGCAATTGATGGATGACAGTAACCATAATATGATAGGGGTGTTAGCACAAACTATGCAGGAAATATTTGCCCCAATAGTTCAAAATGTGACTGTGACAAACAGGGAAAACGCTGAAAACATGAGTCGAATAGCAGATTTCTTTGCTCCCCCAGAGAGGCGTAGGCAGAATCAGGCGGGATTTCGAGCAAACATGCCTGTTATAGAACAAATTGCTAACGACCCAATTTATAGACCACCTAGAGAAGAAGTTAACTTAGGGGCCAGGGCACCAAGGTTAGAAGCCCCAATAATCCCAGGCCCACAAAGAGAAATTATGGAACCAGGGGTAAGGGTCGAAAGGCTAGAAGCCCCAGAGTTTCGAGAAGAACAACCTAGGGGGGTTGTCCTGGTTGGTCGAAACCAAGATGCTGATGCTGTCGTTCATAGAATTCGAAACGATAACATCTTGGCAGAAAACAATCTAACCACCATGATAGAGAGAGTCATGGCCCAGAATGGCCTCAACACAGGAATGAGAAGGCCAAATTATGCTTCTCCTATATTAGATTGCATAATGCATACTGATTTACCAAGGGGATATAAAGTCCCTAAATTTACAAAGTTCGCTGGGGATACTAATGAGTCAACGGTCGAACACATAGCGAGATATCTAACCGAGGCGGGAGATATAGCCAATAATGAAGATCTCAGGATCAAATACTTCCCAAGTTCCTTGACTAAAAACGCCTTCACATGGTTTACCACTTTGCCTCCTGGGTCCATTGATACTTGGGCTCTCTTGGAGAGATTATTCCATGAACAATTTTACATGGGACAGTTGAAAATAAGCTTGAAGGAATTAGCCAGTGTCAAGAGATAGTTCACCGAACCCATAGATGATTATCTGAACAGATTTAGGCTTTTGAAATCCAGATGTTACACAGTAGTGCCTGAACATGAGTTAGTCGAAATGGCCGCTGGTGGTTTGGATTACTCTATTTGAAAGAAACTAGACACTCAATATTTGAGGGATATGGCTCAGTTAGCCGATAGGGTTCGACAGGTCGAAAGGTTAAAGGCCGAAAAAGCCAGAGTCTTTAAGAATAGCAAGAAAGAAAGGATCTCCTATGTTGGAATTGAGGAAGCAGAAGAATATCCTGAATTCGAATTCGAAGAGGTCGAAATCGACCTCGCTGAATTAAAACAGGCTCCACCTTACTCCTGCAAATTACTGGTTCCCACAAAAGGGAAAGAGATTGTTGAAAATGAGAAAAGTGACAAATTCCCAAAGAAGGTTTATACCTTCGGTGTCACTAAATGTGACGAGATTTTTGACTTACTTGTTAAAGATGGCCAACTCATTGTGCCATCAAATGTCAAAATACCTCCTTTAGATCAGAGAAAGAAGAGAGGGTTTTGCAAATATCATAGTTTCCTAGGCCACAAAACCTCACAATGTTTTCTTTTCAGGGACCTAATTCAAAATGCAATCAAAGATGGCAGACTAAAGTTTGCTGATAAGGCGAAGATGAAAGTGGACGAAGATCCCTTGGACGTCGCAGACACCAACTACTCCGAGCCTGCATGCATTGGAGAGATTAACATGGTGGAAGCTGAACAAAGCGATGCCCTAACAGGAGAGAAAGGTACTGAAACTGAAAACTGGGTAATGGTCGAAGTCGATAAGGAGGTCACTGAAGACATCCAGAAGATGCCAGAGACTTTGATTGAAGCAGCACCTGTAGCTGTTGCAAAAGAAACCCATGCTACTGAAGGCCAGGGAAATCAAAACCAAGAACTAACACAGGTCACTGAAGGCTTGAGGCTGGAGTTGGAGAAAGTCCAAATCACGAAGCCAACTTCCCCTTAGAAGGAAATATGGGACACTCTAGGGGAACCCAGTGGAAAATTTGACTATTTGGTCAAATATTCTGCCCCAGAGAGTTCGAAGGTTCAGATTGAGGATATAAAGCCCACAGGATGGGGCGATGATGAAGCTAAGGGGGAAGATGTTGAGATAAATATGGTGGATATGGAAAGGCCTCACTCTGAGATGGAGGAAGTAGAAAAATACTTAGAAAAAGAGAAATATAGAATGGAGGATAATCACACTGGAGATGCTAGTCTCAAGGATTACCTCATGACATGCCACAAAGGAGATCCAAGCATGATATTGTGCCCTAGGTGCAGCATCCTCTGCAATCAAAGAATCGCTGCGAATTTCGAAAGGGTACAGAGGACTCGAACTGGCAACAATTGGCGCCAGGATAACCAGCTTTTCAGGTGTTATCCCAAGGCTGGAGAAAGTTTGCTGGAATTTGTGTTTCGTTGCTACAAAGGGGCAACCAAGTGCTTGATTTGCCCAAGGTGTTCTGCTGTGTATGATCAGAGCATGGCGAGAGCCTTTGAAACGATTCCCTTCGCCCCTTGCTGGAACCATCAAGAAACTGTCCAGATGGGCCCATGTTTCGACAGCAGACACAAACAACGAAGGCCTGATAGCCCTCACCCCAAGGCTGCTCGAAGAGTGACTTTCAAACTCCCTGCTGAAGTGCCAACCGACAGATGGTTACAAGTCAGAAATGACAAAGGCAAAGATAGATGGAGAAACGCCGAACGAAATGCACGCCATGCTGTGACATACAGAAGGCAATTTAACACAGCAAAAAGGGAGGAGGTAAGATTAGAAAATTACAAAGGAAGGAACCCCATGTCAAGATCCCAGTGGCGCAGGCAGCAAAGGATTCGAAAGGCTGAAAGGGAAGCTGTGGCAAACAAAGGGGTCACTTCAACAAAGAACCAAGGTGAATCTAGCACCAACATACCAAAAAATCAAACTGAAGACAAACCTCCAGTTAATAGGAGGCTTTTCTCTGAAGTACAACGGGATGAACCAAAGGAATACACTCCAGGCCCCGAAGAGGACGAAGATATGATAACAGATAACTTCGAATCGGAGGGGGAGTCTTCATTCAACCTGAACTGTAACGTGGTATCTGTGCTTCCCTGTGAATTTGGGCAGGAAACTGAAATTGATGAATATGAGGAAGAAGATACCACAGATTTGATGAAACATAGGCCTGTGTGCTACTATGTGATGGACAATGGGGCTGTTGAGGAACAAAATGCATTCTTCGAACGTCCAGAACCTGCTATGAAGAACCATCTTAAGCCACTTTTTATTCGGGCAAAATTTGGTGTCCATGGTGTGAACAAAGTTCTAGTGGATGGGGGTGCTGCAGTCAATTTGATACCCCATTTCATGCTGAAAAGATTAGAGATCCGCGAAGGAGACATCAAGCCCCATAATATGGTTCTGTCCAATTATGAGGGAAAAGTGGGAAAAACATTGGGAGTGGTCCAGTTGGAATTGACAATAGGCTCAAGCTGTAGGCCCACCATGTTTATGGTGATCGAAGCCAAGGCCAACTATAACTTATTACTGGGAAGGGAGTGGATCCATGGCGTGGGGGCAGTTCCTTCGTCAATGCATCAGCGACTAGTTCTGTGGAGAGATGATGGAATCGTGGAAAACATCGAAGCGGACCAGAGTTACTTTATGTCAACAGTCAATTTAGTTGACAAGAGGGATTATGATAAAAATCTGGCAAAGATTGCTCCGTGTGTTCCAAATGATGAGATTAACGAAACCAGAAACGCCAACTACTACATGACCCTTCGCCATGATGGCCTTTACTGGGATAGAACAATAATCAGTGAAGAAGAGGGAGTCGAAAGCACTATATAAAAACGGCCAGCAGGCTGGGACTTCGACAACCTTATCCATGACTGAGTCCACCTTTTTCGAAAGGATTTCGGCCTATATGGCTGAGAACGAATCAAAAGCGGCCTTAGAGGCTGAAATAAATAAATTAACTGTAAAGATGAACGAAGCAAGTGGGGATGGCTCGAAATGTTCACCCTTCAGAGAATTTGAGATGGATCAAAGGTTGGATGCCATCTACGATAAAGAACCCTTAGGCTTCGAAAGGGACCCCATAAACTCAGGTGCCAAAATGTTGGCACAAGATCCACTCGAAGAAGTCAACTTAGGGGATGAAAAAACCAAAAGAATAACCTACATAAGTGCAAAACTTAGCCCAGGCCTCAAGAAGGAAGTAATCGAAGTCCTCAAGGAAAATAAAGATTGCTTCGCATGGGTTTATGACGAAATGCCTGGTTTAAAGAGGGAGTTGGTCGAACATAGACTGCCAATCAAAGATGGCAAGAAGCCCATCAAACAAACTCCCAGAAGATTTGCACCAGCAGTTCTCACAAAAATTAAAGCTGAGATCGAAAGGTTGCTGCGTTGAAAATTCATCAGAACAACAAGGTACGTCGAATGGTTAGCAAACATAGTAACTGTTATTAAGAAAAATGGTTCTTTAAGAATTTGCATAGATTTTAGGGATTTAAACACTGCAACCCCTAAAGATGAATATTCCATGCCTGTGGCAGAAATGCTAGTAGATTCTGCTGCAGGGTTCGAATACTTGAGTATGTTAGATGAATACTCTGGGTATAATCAGATTTTCATTGCTGAAGAAGATGTTGCAAAGACAGCATTTCGTTGCCCAGGAGCCTTAGGCACCTACGAATGGGTGGTGATGCCTTTTGGTTTAAAGAACGCTGGGGCAACTTATCAAAGGGCAATGAATTCAATTTTTCATGATTTCATTGAAACCTTCATGCATGTGTATATTGATGATATAGTCATCAAATATATATCTGCAGAAACACATTTGCATCATTTGAGCCAATCATTCGAGCGAATGAGAAAACATGGCTTAAAGATGAATCCCCTTAAATGTGCATTTTTTGTGCAGGCTGGAGATTTTCTTGGTTTTGTGGTTCACAAGAAAGGGATTGAAATCAACCAGAACAAAACCAAAGCCATAATGGAGACGAAAGCACCTACGTCAAAAAGGGAGTTGCAATCTCTGCTAGGGAAAATTAACTTCCTCAGAAGATTCATTTCGAACCTGAGTGGAAGAACCCAAGCTTTCTCTCTGTTACTTCGTCTAAAGCAAGGCCAAGCCTTCGAATGGAACGAAGCTCACCAGGAGGCATTTGACAGGATAAAAAGATACCTCTCTCAGCCTCCTATTTTGTCTCCACCTTCATGGGGGAAGCCCATGATATTGTACATATCTGCCTCTGAAGTTAGTATAGGTAGTATGTTAGCACAAGAAGATAGCAATGGTATCGAAAGAGCCATATACTATTTAAGTAGAGTACTAAATGATGCAGAGACCAGATATAGCAATCTAGAAAAGCTATGTCTCTGTTTGTATTTCTCTTGTATGAAACTCAAGTATTATATAAAACCTGTTGATGTTTATGTTTCATCTCATTTCGATGTCATTAAACATATGCTTTCAAAACCAATAATGCATAGCAGAGTTGGTAAATGGGCTTTAGCCTTAACAGAATATTCTTTGACTTTCATGCCTTTAAAATCTATGAAAGGTCAAGTGATTTCTGACTTCATTGTGGACCATTCTTTGGTTGAGCAGACTGTCATGAGTTACGTCGAAATGCAACCATGGAAATTGTACTTTGATGGTTCAACCCACAGGAATGGAAGTGGCGTTGGAGTCCTTCTAATTTCTCCTGAAGGAATTCCAACAAAATTAAAGTATAAATTACATGGTCCTCGTTGCTCGAATAACGAAGCTGAGTATGAAGCTCTCATTATTGGACTTGAAGCTTTGTTGGAATTGGGGGCAACCAGAGTCGAAATTAAAGGAGACTCTGAATTAGTGGTCAAACAAATTACAAAGGAATATAAGTGCATAAAGGAAAACTTAATGGTATACTTCGTTATAGTCAATAGGCTATTAAGGAAATTTGAATACATGGATATTCAACACATACCAAGAATAGAGAACCAAGAAGCAAATGACTTGGCGCAGTTGGCTTCGGGTTATAAAGTGTCTACCAGAAACTTTAAGGATTTAGTTGAATTAAGGGGTAGAGTTATGGCTACTAGATTCACACCATCAGATCTGGAAAGTATGAAATTGGGATATGCTGAGAAACAGGGATTCGAAATATTAGCCATAAATACTTTGTCAGATGCAGATTGGCGAAGTCCACTGAAGAGTTATTTAGCAGATCCAACTCTGAACGTGGATAGAAAGACAAAATACAGAGCATTGTCATATCTCCTCATGGGGAACGAATTGTTTAAAAAGACCCAAGAGGGTGTATTATTGAAATGCCTAGGAGAAAGCGAGGCATACCTAGCATTGTCAGAAGTCCACAATGGGGCATGTGGGGCACATCAAGCAGGCCATAAAATGAAATGGCTGTTATTTCGATACGACTTGTATTGGCCTAGCATGCTCAAAGATTGCATAGACTTTGCTAAAGGATGTGGGGAATGTCAGAAACATGCAGGGATTCAACATGCCCCTGCAAGTGAGTTGCATTCGATCATCAAACCATGGCCATTTAGAGGATGGGCATTGGATTTGATAGGAGAAATAAATCCTGCTTCGTCCAAGGGACATAAATATATCTTGGTAGGAATAGATTATTTTACCAAATGGATCGAAGCTATACCACTGATAGTTGCTGATCAAGAGGCTGTTATTGAGTTTATACAAAAGCACATTATTTATAGGTTCAGATTGCCAGAGAGCATAACCACAGACCAAGGCTCTGTGTTTACTGGTAGAAAGATGCAAGAATTTGCCCAAGAAATGGGGTTTAGATTGCTAACGTCAACGCCATATTATGCTCAAGCAAACGGTCAAGTCGAAGCAGCCAATAAAGTGATAATAGGATTAATCAAGAAGCATATTGGCAAAAAGCCAAGAAACTGGCACAAAACTTTGGACCAAATATTATGGGCTTGTAGAACATCTCCTAAGGAAGCTACTAACACTACGCCTTTCCAACTCACATTTGGTCATGATGCAGTGTTGCCAGTAGAAATTCATCTACAATCAGTTCGAATTCAGAGACAAAATGAAATCCCAGCTGCATTATATTGGGAAATGATGATGAATGAATTAGTTGAGTTGGACGAAATCAGATTACATGCATTGGAAATTTTGATGAGACAAAAAGAAAGAGTGGCCAGAACATACAACAAAAGGGTGAAGAAAAAGGTATTCATTATTAATGACTTAGTTTGGAAAGTCATATTGCCCATGGACAAGAAAAATAAAGCATTAGGTAAATGGTCACCTCATTGGGAAGGACCTTTTCGAATATTAAAAGTATTCTCAAACAATGCATATGAAATCGAAGAACTGGTGGATGATAAGCGTATCCTAAAGGTTAATGGGAAATATTTAAAGAAATATAAGCCACGTCTGCAGGAGATTCGAATAGTAACAACGTAACCAAGATATTATAAAAAGGCCAAAATGGCAAGATAAGATGCCAAAATGGCGTTGTTCGAATATTACATATAAGACACCAAATTGTAGTCAAATAAACACTGAAAATTAAAAATAAGAGTTATTTTTCAATCGGTTGAAAGTGCTTCGAAATGATTCGAGCTTCTGCTGAGCGAAACGCCTGGCTCCTTCCAAGGTTGCCACTTCTCCTTTAAGTTGTTCTGCAGTTTCCATTTCTGCAAGCCCCTGGTTGAGAAGCTCTTCGAATTGGTTACCAGCAGTATTGGTTTCGAAGGCTATTTGTTGTTCTTTAGCCTCCGTAACTTTCTGTTGAAGTTCCAGAATCTGCCTTTCCTAAAGAAGTATGGACTCAGCTCGAGCCTCATAATCAGTTTTCGCCTGCTTCAGATGCATAGCTTGATCCTCAGCTTCTTGAGAGAGTTTCGAAGCTTGTTCATAAGCATCTTCCATGGCAATGCGTTTCTCTTAAACCTTCTTGGCAACAGATTCGTCTTGGAGAAGGTAACCAGTTATGTTGTCCAGCAAAGCCTGAAGATCGAACAAGAGAGTACTAACTGGCAAGGAGCAGGTAGAAAGATTGACCTTTGTAAGCAACTCCTTCATAGTATAGCAAGCAGTACTATCTTGCTTGAGCACTTCGAATATATCCACATTGAGAATTGTTTTCCTAATCTTATTAAGAAGTACAATTCTTTCATCTGTGGGAAGAGGATAGCTGGTCGAACTTGTGCCAGCCCTAGCAAGTGGGACGTCCCTTTGAGCCAACTTTGCCTTCATATACCCAATAGGGTCATTTCGTCTCAGGAGTGCAAGCTCCTCGTCAGTCATTCGAGACAAAGAGGATTGAGGGAGTTCCACACGTAGGGGAGGCACGTCCATTTCAACCTCCATGGGTTCGTTAGTTGTATCACCATCCCCTTCATTCGTTTCGTGCCCTTGATCTTCTTCATCATCATCCAAATCCACCACTTCGATGCCTTCCTTTTCACTACTATTTGCGTTGGACTCCGTCCCAGCAGTCGAACCATCATTGGCATCCCCCTCCTCAGACTCTTCGTCTGCAGATTCTTCGTCTCTTTGCCCAGAATCAGCTTTCTCTCCTTCAGTTTGAGTGTCCTTTGGGTCCCCTTGAAGAGTTTCAAGAGGGGACTTTTGAAGAGAAGCTCTTTGCAAATCCTCTGCAGATGTTTGAAGTGGTGTTTCGTTTGTCTCTTTCAGAGGAATGGAGGTACCTTGATCATCCTGCTGCTCAGAAGTTCAAGCCAGAACCGCCATATTGGAGGAACCTTTATTCTGTACAAGGTTGCTGGAATCTCCTTGAGGAGAGGAGTTGAGTGGAGCAGCAGCTTTGGATGGTGAGTTCGAAGTAGTGGAAGCTGGATTCAAGATGTTCTGCAAGGAGCAACAGAATGTTAAAAACATGCACCAAGGTAATAAGAAGTTATTATTGTCAAAAAGATTTAAAAGTTCGATTTACCTGTGGACTCTCGGAGGAGAGGTTACTAGCTATGCGTTCCAACATTACGTTGGAGGTCGAAGGTGGAATTTTGGATTTGGGTGAGGGAGCAGCATCCCTGGAGTCAAGTCCAGAGACACTAGTTGGAACGGTACTTTTCGAAATATCTTTCTTTGGCTTCTTCTTCGAAGCAGTTGTTAAGTTTCCTCCAGCCTTGGGGTCTTCCCCAGTGGTGCTTGATTTCCGCTTCTTGGGAGTAGTAGGAGGAAGCTTGTTGGTCTGAAAAGATTTAAACAAAGAGTTAGATGCAAACCATAAAACATGAGTGAATTCGAAACATCAAGGCTAAGTGATTACCGTTGGAGTTGGAACACTGGTTGTTGTTGGTATTGTTGTTGTTGTTGTGGTTGCAGCAATAGTGGTTGTTTCGGGTGGAGTCACTTTGTCAGTAGTTTCGATGGAGGCTTGAGAGGCACTCCCTTCTTTCGACTTCGAGGCGGATGTCTTTATCCTGATGGCTGAAAATCGAAACAATTAAAGCAAAGGTTAAAGATATGGAAAATAAAAGACGTTTGGGATTTTCCCAAGCATTCGCACCTGTGCCTTGATCAGATTTAATTGACATGGCAGAAAGGTCGTATCGAAGGTATCCTGGGAAATCGTGAAGCCAGTGTCGAGCCCATGTCACAGTCTCAGATGGCTTTGATTTCCTTTGAAGATGTTTGAACATCTCTTTGCAAGTGAACCACCATGGATATGGGGGAAACCAAGCCAGAGCCAGTTCTGAGGTAGGTAATCTAGGAAATTTAGGTGGATGCATTTCGAATGCCAACCTATACCTATCCTCAGGTGACAACCCTGAAGGAAGTTTTAACTTAGAAAATTTTTGTTTGAATTTTTCCTTCAAGGTCTCAGCCGCTTGATGCACAGTGGATTCCAAGCGCGTGGGGTCGTAAGTAGTTTCAAAATAATTTTGGAAAGCTTTAATCTCTTTGGCATGAGTAAACATACCTTTCTTTGCTGGTACCTGCACATTAAAGGCATCAATTAGTTTCTGTTGAATTGTAAGTGTATCGAACATATAAGTTTGATAAAACTTGGTCCACCATTCCAGAAACCCTTTAGCTGTGAGATGGGTAGGTTCGAAGGTTATCAGCTCAAACTGGGCAAAGCCTTGATGTTGTTCTTGCTGTATTTTGGCTTCCCGTGCCTTGAAAGTTCGCCCAGAAGTAATGGCACTCTCAGTGTGGAATAAAGGTTCAGGAATGAGTTGGCATAAGCCAAACTGTCTCGAAACAAAATTTGGCTGGTAAGCGAAAAGAAAAATCTGGTTCTTGGCTGGAGTTATTCTTGAAGAAATGAGTCTAGGTAGCAAAAAAGCTCTCCATACATCCTGAATCTCCTTGCTCTTGATAGCTTCTGAGAGAGCCATGGTGAACCAGGAAGGTCCATGAGCCCTCGAAGCAAAAGGCGCCATGCTCTCTTCGAACTTGTGCCTTTTGGAGAATATCATGATGTACTTCGAGAATAGGACTTTGAAGTCATCTTTGTCGTCATTTGGAGTTAATCTTCGAAGCCTAGTGCCTTCGACTATCCTATCAGTTATCTCAGGGTCTTGTTCGTCAATGGTGTTGGCAGTTGACAAGGAGGGTTCGAACATGGCATTTAGCCATAGTTGAAGTAACCAAAAAGGGCCAGCCAACAGGATATTCTTGGAGGTATGGGATTTGAGGCTCGAAACAGCTGACCTTAGACTTTCATAGAGGTCAACTAAGAGCAGTTCACTTAAGCACACTCTTCGATTTTCATGCAAATCCCTAGATAGAGGAATAAACCTACTAGCTACCTGTAGGGATCTACTGCAGAAGACGTATCTTGACAGCCATAGGGTTAAGAAAGCAATGTGTTCTACGTCAGACACATTGTCTCCCTCAGCATGGTAGTGACTGATAAACTTGGAAAAACTTGCTAACTTGACTTCGAAGTCAATTATGCTGGAATGTTCTTCATTGTCGGGAATATATGTTTCTCCTACTGGCGATAGCCCAGTGATGGCCGCTATGTCGAAGAAGGTGGGGGTGATCATTCCACCTGGGAGATGGAAAGTGTTATAGGTACTGTCCCAGAAATAGAGGGACGCGAATAGTAGAGGGTGGCTGTAGGTGAAACCAGGCTTCGATAGCTTAATCAGGTTATAGATACCTAATTCTTCCCATTGCTGGGATTTCTTAGCTTCTACTTTCTTGAACCAGTTTTGATAAGCAGTATCGGAGGTGGGGCAAGATCGAAATGGCTTAAAATTACTTTTTACATAATCCAATACAAAGGGGTCCTTAGGAGGAACAGTTGGATTTTCTATGGTGTTTGAGCCAGAAGATTCTATTGCCTTAGGGGCGTCCATTTTGTTAAACAAGGGTTTGAAACTATAGCAAACTGGGAAAATTGTCTTGGTATCTTTTAAAATTTCAAAAACCGTAAGAGGGCCATTTAAAGTTAACCTCTTACCAGCAACGGTGGTAGGAATGAGTACCTGTGACGCATACAACATTTCTTTTTCCTTTGAGATCATCTGAGGAGCAAGAACGGATTGACCTTGGTGAGTGATAATCTTACTTTCCATTGTAGTTCCTGCAGTTTTTCCTTTCTTCTTGGAAACCTTTTTGAGTTGGGATGAAGTAGAAGAAGACATTTTTGAAGGATGTTGAAAGCTTAGGGTTTTTTGGCGAGAGAAGGAGGGTAAAAGATTCAGAATATGAAAAGAAAAGGAGAAGATTAAGTTGATGATGTTTTATAATGGGGAAGTTTAAGCATCCACTGGATAAGGGTGTGATACGTGGAAATCATGGGTTGGTGTGATGAAGAGGTGGCGTAAAGTTAACATGGGTAATAGGCGTGATTTAAAGATAATCATTGTTTATAACTGCACCTTGCTGTGAAGTGGCTCCAGGCGGTTAAGGAATCCAAAAAGTGTTATGATTGACGTGACTGGAGTCAAATGCATTAAATGTTACGATGATTCGAAGGTTGCATCAAAATCTTGTGTAGATGTTTAAAATAGGTATTTCTCAGAGAGATCGAAATACATATTTTAAAGGGGCATTTTGTTGGCTGAAGATTTTGATAATATTATTAGAAGCCAAGCGAATTGAACGTTTCGATCGAAATGAAACAGAGCGTCATGTTTCGAAGTAGCAGAAGCAGTGTTTTCGAATAAGCATATCAAAGCTTGAAGCTTCGAGTGGCAATTATGGGAACATATCTAAAGAAGTCTCGAAATAACAACAAGGTTGTGTCTGAAAAGTACGTTCGAAACGGAGAAGTACCAAAGCATTTTGAAATTCAAATGGAAGCGGGACATTCGAAGTTTGAAATTTATGTGCTGGAGCATTTGGAGACACGTGGAAAGAAGAGAGAGGCATTGTTCTGCATGTTCTGAACGTGGCATAATCCTATAGCAAGACCGTTATGGTCGAATTAGTATAAATAGAAGTCTTAGTATTAGGATTTCGTGTGTCATATCTATTGTACTAAATACTCAGTAACATTCAAACTACCACATGGCAAGGGAAACGAATGCAAGAGCAATGTACGTATGATAACACCACATATTTATGATTTAATGAAAACCTTTTATCATTTCCAGCACTTTCCTTTATCTTTCTGCCAAATACCATTTACAAGTTTTCTCATTTAAAATCTTTTTACTTCGAAATCTCTTCATTAAAGCCTTACATTTTAATGCTTTCTTTACGTTTCAAGCACTTTACATTTCAGAAAACTGTCATACTTTCCATGCCTTTATCTTCAAGCTTTATCCTTCGAACGCCTATTTTTACTTAAAGTCATTTACAGATTTCTTGCATTAAACGCTTTCTTCGTATTTCAAATCTTTTACGTTCCAGAACATCTTTTACATTAACTGTTTTTATAATTCGAAGCCATTTACTTCCCTTTTATACAATTTTACATGTCTTTACAATTAACATTTATTCATGCAAGTTAGTTTCGCGCACATACATTTTGATTACACCTTTAGACCTTTAAGAGAGAAATCGAAATAAACTAAACACCTATACAACACTCAAATATCAACCATGAATATCTGTTCGATCCTGTGAGTTACCAGAGAAATTGAATAACAGTCAGTAAGTTTATTCGATAGTTTGGAAGACTAGCGGTTGTTTACCAGAAATCACTGGAAACAACAAGCCACTGAAGAAATCACTGATTTATTAGCAACAATTGGAAAGAAAAAACTGGAACTCGGTCCCAAATAGAAAAGAGCTGTTGAAATACGTAACCATATTTCTGCTCTCAACAAGGAATTAAAATCAATTGCCAAGCAAGAGGAAGAGATTAATAACGTTATTAATCCAGCTCAAGCAAAGGCTGGTCAAATAGTCGTGGATGTTGTGGCCGTAAGTGAAGCAATTTCTTCTGTCAAAATGGAGCTTGAAACACTTAGGACTCAAGCAGAAGATTTTGAATATCAGGCCGCAAACCTCCATGGTGAACTGCAGTCATTCTAAAACAGATTTAAACACTTTTAATCATTGTATCAACAATCTTGTGATTTCTTTATGGCTTTAAGCCAAATTTTAATGACACCTTTATTTATCTGTGTTATATATATCTTCCTCTATTGTACACATTTTATGCATGTTTTGAATCTACTGGTTTCGAACATAATTTTACCAGCTTGTTGATTCGACGAATGTTCATTCTGTCAAAATTATGACTTCTTGAAGAATGGGCTTATACTTTTTAAGTACTTACCATTTACCCTTAAGATCCACCGATCTGGGGCTATCTCCTCAAGTTCATAGGCATTATTTGAAAAAACTTGCATCACCTTAAAAGGCCTTTCCAAATTTGGGGACCATTTCCCTAAGACTCTATCATTTTTATCTATAGGTAATATTACTTTCCATACTAAATCATCGACATAAAATACTTTATCTTTTACTTTTTTATTCTAAGCTCTGACAACTCTTTCTTTCTGTCTTATTAACAAATCAAGGGCCAACATCCTTTCTTCATCTAAGTCGACAAGCTCGTCCACCATCATATTCCAGTAATCCTCGTATGGTATTTCATGTTGTCTTTGGATTCTTATTGATTGAACATGTTCTCCACTGGTAACATTGCATCATGCCCATATGCAATTCGAAATGGAATAATTCTTGTTGCTTCCTTAGGGGAAGTTCTACATGTTCATAAGGCTTGATCTTGTGTTTTATGCCAATTCATTGGCTTATTTCCTACACACTTCTTAATTAGTCTAATTATTAATTTATTGGCAGCTTCGACTTGGCCATTTTCCCGAGCATAGTAAGGAGTATAAGTTAAAAATTTAATTCTAACTTCTTGTGTAAATTCTTGCATTTTTCGTCCAGTAAACATTGATCCTTGGTTGGTTGTAATTGTTTCTGGAATCCCAAACCGACATATGATGTGATTTTGTATAAAATCAATAACATCTTCTTGATCTACATTTGTTAAGGCTACTACCTAGACCCATTTTGTAAAATAATCAATACCAACTAAAATATAGCTTTGCTGTTTTAATGATGCTGGTTTTATTTCTCCAATAACATCTAAAGCCCATCCTCTGAATGACCAGAGTTTTATAATTGCATGTAATTCACTTGCAGGAACATGTTGTATGCCCCATGCACTTGGCATTCTTGACAACCTTTAGAAAATTCGATGAAATATTTTAGCATTGAAGGCCAATAGACACCTGAATGCACCAAAATCCATTTCATTTTGTGTCCTGCTTGATGTGTGCCACATGCTCCACTATTTACATTTGACACTGCTACATATGCCTCACTTTCTCCAAGGCATTTAAGCAATATTCCTTCAGCAGTTTTCTTAAATAATTCGTTCTCTATCAAAACATAATTGAGGGTGTGATACATGATCTTACAATCTGTAGACTCTGTAGGGATACGTAGATAGTTGGCCAATGGCTTTCTCCAATCATTCTCTTGCCCATTGTCAACAGTTAAAATCTGAAAATTTTCGGCATCTACAACCCCTAACTTTATTATTGACAAATCTGAAGGAGATAACGAAGTTGCTCGAACTTTCTCTTTTACCTGAATAAGTTCTTCATGTTGTTCTTTCTTGTATCCTAAAGCTTCTTGTGCTAGTTCATTAGCCTCTTCATTCTCTCGTCGAGGTATGTGTCTGTTGTACCCTAAAATTTGCCCTCTCTTTTTTCAAGATTTCTCTCGCATGGGTGGTTACAAACACCTATTTGAAGAAATGAAGAAAATGATTTTCTTTGAAGATGGCAAGCTGTTACTTCGAATGGTGGAAGGAAAATAAAAATGAAGATGTTAATGTGCCTTTCGACAAGTCCAAGAAAAGCAAGTTTGCTTTGAATCCTTATCCCTTCGATTGGACATCTAGGCTTCCTTCGAGCAAGATTTAGTCATCCTTCGCTTAGGGAATTTGTTTCCTTAGAAGAAACCTGCTTCAAATCCACCTTCAAATCTACTTCGAATCAACCTTCATGCGCGCTTCAAATTCACCTCTAAGCTTGCTTCGAACCCTCCTGCATGCAAGCTTTGATTCAAAGAGCAATGGCCTCCTGAATGTTTGTCTGAAAAAGCATTTGCCTTATGCATGCTAGCTTCGACTGGGCATTATGACCTTCATACTAGCTTCCTTCGATTCAGAAGAGAAAGGCCTCATGTTGGTTTCCTTCGATTCAGAAAGTTAGTGACTTCCTATTGGTTCCTTTCGATTCCAAAAGGAAACAACCTTCTAAAAAGATTCCTTCGATCCAGAAGGAGATGAACTTATGAAATATTTCTTTGATTCAGAGGGAAATAGCCTCCTGAAGGTTTTCCATTGACACAAAGCAGGGACCTCCTGCATGCTGGTTTCGATTGCAACATTGGCTCCTTACGTGTTTGCTTTTATTCACAAGGCAGGGGTTTCTCTCACACTAGCATCCACAAAGCAATGATTCCCTTTTAAATTGCTTCGAATACACCTACATGTTGGCTTCGAATCCAACTTCAGGATTGTTTTGATTCACATTCATATCACCTTCGAATCCATATACAGACCCTTCAACACACATAGCGCTGCATTATGACACACAACTTGGTGGCCCATTCGAAGGACTTGCCATGGTTGGGAAATAATTAGTTTTGTTTACTTTTGAGTCTGGTCGAAGGGTTGGGCCTAAGTGATCAAAATCAAGAAGGCTCAGTGGAATATTCAACTGAAGAGGGTCATTCGAAGAACACATGGTTGGTCCATTCGAAGGACACACAACTGGTGGAAACAAATGCTGCTTTGTTAAGTCTGGTCGAAGGCTATGGAAAAATGAAGGATTCGATTCAAAGATTCAAGTTGTCCATAGGTCAGGCTACGTAGGCCTCAAACTTGTGCCTCACTCCATATTAAATTGTTCTTCAAGCCAACTTGCTCTTGATGACATCACTACCTTTTTAGAAAGTTCTTGATCCTTGCGCATGCCTCTTCTGCACACTTTCCCCCTATAAACAAGGAGCCACCCATCTCAACCATTGATTTTAGTACTTTTATCTTGGGATTATAAAAAGTTGACACAAGTGGATGTTGAACTTTCAAAGAAACTATATTTTTTCTTTCACAAAGTTGCTCATTCCAAAAAATTTCTCTATAAATAAAGAGTTCATTTGCACATCAAGAGTGGGCTGGGAGGCAACAAGTGAAAACGCTGGCAGATTTTGGCTGTGTAAGAAGAATCTTCAAGAAACTCTTAAACTATTAAGATTCTCAAACACTAAATACACTCTCAAAACCCAGAATCCAGAAGAAACACCACACATGTTTCCTTGGCCCTTCAAATCCAGAAGAAACTCAACACTTGTTTCCTTGGCCCTTCGAATCTAAAGAAACACAACACTTGTTTCTTTTTCTCTTTTGAATATGAAACAATCCAATGCTTGGGTCCTTCTTTCGAATCCAGTACTAGAAACATAACCCCTGTTTCTTTCCTTCGAATCCAAGAGCACTCAGGGCAGCCACTCAAGGTCCAGCACACGTTCCAGCTTCAAGCAAGGTAAGTCACTATGACCTTAAACTTTTCTTTTTAAGCATGTACATAATATTTGTTTCCTTTTTGTTTCCACCTTTTAAGTCTGTTTCATTGCTAACCTTTTGGTTTTGTTCCTTGGTTTATCAATTTTTTTTTTAAGAACTAACCTGGCCATGAGACAATACTAACATGGCCTGAGGCCATGTTTCTATTTAAGTCCCAAACGAAAGAAAACAGGAGGGAGGAGGTGTGAATTGAAGCTTTAGGCTTCACTCCTGGTTGCTCTACAGTTGCAAGCAGAACCAAGAGTGTGGCCTTAGGCTTCGCCACACACTGACTTCCAGGTCCCATTCGAAAGAAACAGGAAATTGATGAAATCGAAATGCATGTCTGTGATACAGTGGGAGAACTGACATGAAGGTTTTACGTTTTATCATAAATGTTACGGTTAGAAAGAGTTACCACCGACTTTTCTTTTATCCAAAAGGAAAGGTGAAAAAGCACATGGACCTTTGAGATTGCTTCTTGAGTTCGGGGGGTAGATTATGAAAAGGGAAGGTATTAGCACCCTTGTCATCCATGGTTTTCCACTTGCTCTTAGTTACTTGCTAGATCACTTGCTTTTTGTTTGAAATTATGCTTTGTGTGGTTTTTGAAAGTATTTTAAAAAGGCGCCATCGCTTAGGCAAACTTTGTAATGATTCTCGTTCGTAAGAATGTATACAAAGTGTTGATCTTTTAAAAATGTTTTCAAGTTTGAAAGATGTTTTTGAAAGTGTTGGTGTTTGTTTTGAAAATAGCAAGGATGTTTTGTTTTTAAAAAATGAGCAAGTAACTAGGAACAATCTACCTACTCAAAAGTCTTTCATGTTCATTTCCCCTTTCCTTTGACATTGTTATCTTATCATTGATTTGGTAAGTAACCCTATCTTTGGATGTAAACGGGGCGGGTGTGGGTCATCATATAACCATGATTAGCAATGTTGCAAAGTATCTTAGCATCTTTTTTTAGGGACTAAGGTCATTTGAAGGCAACATGGATAGCGTCATCGAGGGACTTTGATCTTGTGTTCGTTTGTTTTTGCTAAGATACCTCACATGCATAACATGGCCATTTTGTAAGGCAACCAAGTGGATTTCACCCTAGGGATGCTTGTGTGCAAGTGTATTGTTTTTCATGCTTGGTTTTATCTTTGATTAGGATTTTCTAATTGATTGGTTTTAGTCTTTCCATTCAAAACCCTAATTACTAGCATTTGTATATAAAGCCATAAATTGCGGAATTTAAAATTACTATGCTATTACAATACTTGTGGGAGGGGGTGTACAAATTACAAATGGGGATTGCAAGAAAATAAACCTAATTATCTATTACAACCATATTGAATTTGAATAAATAAAGTATAAAAATAAATAAATATACAAGAATGTAAATGTAAAGAAAATGGATATTTTGTTTGGATTTTTTAGGAAAGGGTTTGGTTTTAAACTAATTAACTAAAAAAAATAATTAATTAAAATAGTAAAAAGTAAACCTAAATTTACTAGAAAAAGAATTTAAATAAAACCCTAATCTAAATATTAATTGATTAAAAAGAAATTAAGTTTGTAAGGAGAAAATTTTGGTATTTTTGTCTTAAAAATAAATTATAGTATTATAAAATATTTTTGGTCTTTTTTGGCTTTAAAATAATATATTTTCATTGTGTAAAAGAAAATAACTAAATCCCTAATTTTTAATTAAATTTACAAACCAATTATAAAATAAATAAAGTATGATTACATAAAAATAACTTTTATTGTAAAAAATAAATAAACTATATCAAAATATAAATCTAATGTTTTTATATTTTTCCTGATTTTTTTTATATTAGATAAAATATTAAAGAAAATAAATAAATGAAAAATGAGAAAAAGAAAATAAAATGGGTCAGGGGTGTGAATAGTCCAGGGGAGTCAGAATAAGCAAAAAAAAAAGAATAGGCCCAAAGGAGTGAAGCCCAGCGCTGCAAAAAAGTCAAAAAAGTGTGAAAAATATGGAAAAAAATCACAAAAGGTCACGTTGGGGCTTGAACTCAGGACCTCATAGTGACAAGCCTGCACTTTAACCACTGGGGTGGTGATACATCCGTTAACTTATGTAAAACCATAAATATATAACATAAAACGCGCTCTGATTACACTTCATCTTCAACCTCCAGCCAGACCACCTGTAACTTGTTCATTTCTCAATCATTTGCAGCAAAGTAAACATGAAACTTTTGTAAAATTTTACCACGATTCCAGAAATGTAAACAACTTAAACTAATTCTCAAGAATGAACATGAATTTTGAATGGTATCAAATTCTGACCTAATTTTTTCAGGATGTCCAGATTCAAAATTCTAACTACTCAAGCAATATAAATGAAATCTAAAGACATGGTTAGCTTCAGAACAATCATGTCTACATTTTTCATTCACAAATTAAACATTAATGATACTTGTATGAAGAGTTCAAAGTTGAGATAACTTACCTCAAAACTGGAAGTCATGTTCTGCAAATGAGCACTCCTCAAGGTGTTGTGATGATCAAAATAGCTCCAGTGAGGTCCCAGGAAGCTAATGCAATGGTTACTTTGAGTTGTAAGTGCTTGAAATGGCCTGGAGAAGTCAAGATGTAGACCTCTGTTTTTGGAAATGGAGGATGGTGATGAAGGTGTTACAGAACTATAACAGGATGAGGGATGACTTCTAGATGATATTTAGAAGCTTTGGGAACAAAGAGGCTTGAAAATGCACGAGGGAGTTATGAGTTTCAAACTTTTGGTCAGGTTATGTGAAAATGGAGGTATGAGATGAAAATCTGAGTTCTTTGTGTTTTCAGGGCTCAAGCATAGGTGTGTTTTGTGACAAATTACTTGTGTATGTATAAGTAAAAAACTTGAGTGCTTGAGAGGATCAGAAGTATAAGTTCTAGACTGATTGCTATGTTACTTGATTTTGAAGAAAAGTGGGAAATATGGTTTCAAGAGGAAGTACAAGCATGGGCTGAGTGATTGTAAGTGTTTAGACAAGCTTCTATTTAGTTATGGGACATGTATGATCAGAAGAAAACAATTGCAAGGCTCAAGAACAAGTTTTGTGCAAAAAGCTACTTTATCAAAATGGCATTGCGCACTTTCTTCCCAAAATGGATATAAAGCACGGCCTTGCATTGAATGCTTGAATTGAGACCTCTAACAGTTGTGCAAGCAATTAATTATAGAGTTCCTAACAAGTTTTAGGCCTGTAAAGTAGAGATTATGCAGCATAGGTTTGAAATTTGAATCTTGTTCATCACAAAATGACTTGTATTTCAAGTGTGAAAACCCTAACTTTATCTCTTCGATTCTCCATGCTTAAGAATGATCTCAAGGAGTTCTTGGACATTTTGGAAAGCTTGTAATGTGATCTACAACCCATATTTGAATCAATTTTGAAAATTCCCCTTGGAACTATATGAAAAAGTACCATGAAGTTAGGTCAAAATCCTGACCAAAACTAGGGCAAAATTTCACTAAGTGTCCAATTCCAAGACCATGACTTTAGGAATTAATAACTTGAGATCCAAGCATTTTTATAAGAAGTTATGTAAAGAAATGTTTTAGATATCATGCATATCTACAACTTTCATGTTGAAAGTTTTTTCTGAATCCTCTTGCATCATGGTGAAAAATTGGCTTAAAGTTATGAAAAAACATGAAGTTTTAAACACTTAGAAAAATTTCTAAGTTATAAAACATTGACTTTTCAAAGTGAAATCTTGAATTTTTTATTTCTTGATGAATAAGTTTCAGATTTTGACATATTTTGATGAATTGTGATCTTTGATATTGAATTTTAACCAAAAAAGTCAAAGTTTGACTTTTTAGTGTATAGTTGACTTTTTGATCAGTTGATTGGAAATTCACTATCAGTCCAATTGATCTTGAGCGATGTTTTAGGTCATGCCATTAGGTCAAAATGATGCAATTGAACTCTTGAAATCATGCTTCAAACCAATTGACCATTTGCTAGGTCAAAAATCAGAAATTTCCCTTCCTCAGTCAACACCCTAATTTTGACCATTTTGCCCTTTTGATGATTTGATCAAATTTCTTGAGGAATTATGGTCCAAACTTGATCAAATGATACATATGAGTTTATACTGTTGATGTGGATACAAAATTATGAAGTTTTGACTGTAAGTTGGACATAGTTGCTTTTCCCCCAGTATAATTGATTTTTAGGTCAACTGCTCAATTGACTGAGCAAAAGTGTGGTCCAAGGCTTGAAACTTGACATGAGTAATCTTGGGGGTCCATAATGATCCATGAAAGTAATATGAATCATTTAAAGTTCAATTATCCTTGTGCAATCTCAAACCCTAATTTTTGTCATCAGTGTTTAAGGAGGTGTCTTTAATTGATCAATCCTAGTGCAGTCTTGAACCAAGAGAGATCTTTGTGAGAAAATATTTGATAAATTAGAGGGCAAATTTTTGGGTACAACAATGTCCTTACTACTTCCAGGCTAAATCGAAGGAAGCCAGGAAGAGCAGAATCGAAGGGTGTTTCTGCCTAGATCGAAAAGCTCATTTTTCCTCCTTTTATTTTTGTTTTGTCTTTACATTTTTCTTGCCATTCAATATGGTTGTAATAGTGTAGGACTTATTTTCTGCATTTTTATTATTTTTGTATAAATGTTAGTAATTAGGATGTATATCAAGATAAAACCAACAAGTAGACCACCCTAATCAAAGACAAAAATGCATGCAATCAAACACAATTTTGCACACATACACCCTTAGGGTAATCCCACTTGTTGCCTCGAAAAATAGTCATGTCCCTCGAATATGGGAGTTTTAGCAAAAAGGTCCCTCGATAAAAAGATCGTAGTCCCTCGATGTCCCTCAATATTTCCTTCGGTAAACAATCTAGTCCCTAAATGAAAAATTGCTAAAATGTCTCATAAGTTGTCTTCTATGACTATACAATTGACCCACGCCAGTCCCTTTACCTCCAAAGATAAGGCTTCTTACCAATCAATGGTAAGATAGCAATATCAAAGGAAGAGAGAAATAAACAAAAGACTTTTGAGTAAGGTAGAACGTTCTTAGTTGCTTGCTCACAATATATTCTCAAAAACAAAACATTTTTCAAACACACCAAACACTTTCAAAAAAACATGAAATATTTTCAAAAAGTCCAACACTTTGTATACATTCTTATAGAGACGAGAATCATTACAAAGTTTGCCTAAACGAAGGCGCTTTTCAAAAATACTTTCAAAATCCATCTCAAACACATTTTCAAACAAAAGCAAGTGATCTAGCGAGCAACTAAGAGCCCGTAGATAACTACGGATGAAAAGGTTGCTAATACCTTCCCTTTTCATAATCTACCCCCCGAACTCAAGAAAACATCTCAAAGGTCTTTCCTGTTCTTTTCACCATTTCCTTATTGGATAAAAGAAAAGTCGGTGGAGACTCTTGCTATCCCCAACAATTATGATCAAACGCAAAACAAACCAAGTCAGTTCTCCCATCGTATTACAGAACCGACGACTCTGTTGGGGATACTAAAAAAAGTGGGGTTACCTTAGAGTTAGATCACACTTACTTTCTTTCACTATTTGATTTATCTGCTTTACACTATGGTTCCTTGTTTGGGTTTTATTGATCCTCTACCCGGATCGGGGAAACACCTTTTAGGGAAGTAATAATATATTGTGGAAACTCTGCAAGGTATACAAACATGATTGAAGCGATGGCTATGTTAGTGTGACAGATTTGTTGGTACTGGTAGCCCTTGAGTAGTCAAGGAGAATACGGGTCCGTTGTGTGGTGTCATAAAACAATAACTGACCTTAGAACCTTTAATTGAACAACTTATCCATTAGGAAGTAGTGAGATAGCCGGCTTTGGTGCAGTCTGAGGTCGGTTGATACTCGATACTACACTCATTGAGATCTGACTCTTGGGATATTTCGGTCGCTAATAAAGAGGCTTGTGCTGAAACAATGCCCAATGAAGAAGGATCAATGATATTAAGATCCTCTAGAACCCGGTTACTATTACTATGACAGGTTGAGCAACCTAAACTTCAAGAAGGTACTTACCTACAAACCCCATCCAAGCCTAAACCTAAGGACTTGTCTTCTTTGTGTGTATATGATTATTTGTACATAACAACTTGCTTGCTTTGCATACTTGTACATAACATCATGACATCCTACCATAGCATTTTTCAATAACCATTTCAAGGATCTCAAGGGCCTATGATGCAGGGTCACGTTGAACCTAACGTCCATCAAGGGGCAAGAGGATTTATTTTCCTCTAAATCAAACACCGTCAAAGACCAAAGTACAATAACTTGAGTCAAGGGCTATGACCCACTTGACATGATGAGCTTGATTCTCATGGAAGGACATCCACCGATATGAAGTTCTCCAATCAAAGCTTTTGATCAAAATTCAAACATCTTTTTGTGTTTATCCTGCGAGATCCTTGAAAACATTGCATCCACATATTATGCATGTTGTGATACGGTGGGAGAACTGAATTGAGGTTTTGCATTTGTGTTCGCAAATGTTTCGGTTTAGCAAGAGTCACCATCGACTTTTTATTTTATCCAAAGGAAAGGTCAAAAAGCACATGAAAGACCTTTGAGATGTTTTCTTGAGTTCGGGGGGTAGATTATGAAAAGGGAAGATGCAAGAACCATTTTCATCCATGGTTATCCATGGGGTCTTAGTTACTTGTTTATATCACTTGCTTTTGCTTTTCAATTGTTTGAAATGGTGCTTTGTGTGTGGTTTTGAAAATATTTTGAAAAGAGGCCTTTGTGGTGGCAACCTTTGTAATGATTCTTGTTTGAATGTATACAAAGGTGTTTTTATGTTTTGGAGGGCTTGAGAAGTGGTTAGCTCGTGCTTATGACTTAAGGCAATGTGCAAAAACTTGTTTGGAATGGTTACAAGAGTTGGTTTTATCAGATACAAGAGTTCTCTTCTTTTTGCAAGTTGACTTGGCTTTTAAGAAAAGTGTAAAATGACAATTCAAAGGGTTGTACCATCTAGCTAAGGTCTGCCAAGAGTTGGTAACAATTGCCTGATATTAGTTAACTTTGTTTGCTGCAAAAGAAAGGGTTCAAGGCTCAAGAGGAACAACTTGACATAAAGGCAACTTTATGAAAATGGCAATGTTGCCTTTTTGCCATTTTTAGATTAATTCAATGTGTAATCTTCCATTGATCAGAATAATGCCTTAAAACATTGAGTTTGCATTCAATTTTTGAGTTTGGAAGGGTTTAAAGACCTGTGAGCAAGTACAAATGAGGCTGGATAGAATTTGCAATTTGTAGCAACATGAAAAATGCCATGGATCAAAGTGACTTTTTGCCAAATTCAAACCTTCGATTCTCCCTAACCATAAATAATTTTGGAGAGTTCTTGGACATTTTGGAAAGCTTGTATCATGCTCTATGATCCATCTTTGAAATGCATTTTGAGATTCCAATGGGAACTAGGTGAAACATTTCCATGAAGATAGGTCAAAATCCTGCCTAAACTAGGGCAAAATTTCACTAAGTTAGAAAGTTTTTGGACCCTTGTTCATAAAATCATAACTTGAGATCCAAGAATATTTTGGGAAAACTTTGTGAATAAAAGTTGTATATTTTGTGGAGGACTACAACTTTCATGTTGGAAGTTTTGTTTGAATCCAATTGCATCATTGTGAAAAAGTTAGGCAAAGTTGGGAAAAAATAAGAAAATTTCATAACTTAGAAAATTTCTAAGTTATGAAATTTTTCAATCTTAAACCCTAATTTTCAAATTTGGTTTCTTGATGAACAAGTTCCATGTTTTGACACATCTTGATGAAAAATGACCCTTGGCACTTGATTTTGACCAAAAAGTCAAAGTTTGACTTTTCAGTGTACAGTTGATTATTGATCAGTTGACTAGAAAATTCATCTGTCAATCCAATGCTTTTGAGATCTTTTGAACTTTGTGATTAGGTCAAGATGATTCCATTGAGTCTTTTAATCCATGCTTGAACCCAATTTTCCATTGGCTAGGTTAAAAATCAAAAATTGCCCTTCTACAATCAAAATCCTAATTTTGACCATTTTGCCCTTTTGATGATCTAATCAAATTTCTTGAGGAGTTGTGGTCCAAACTTGATCAAATGGTTAATATGAGTCTATAATGTTGATATGGATAAAAAATTATGAGTTTTGACTGTAAATTGGCCACAGTTGACTTTTTCCCCAATACAGCTGATTTCTAGGTCAACTGTCCAATTGACTGGGCAAAAATTCGATTTAAGGCTTGAAACTTGGTATGAGCAATATTATAAGTCCAACATGAAGCATGAAAGTCACTTGGAGCATTGAAAGTCCAAAAATCCTTGTGCAAACTCAAACCTTAATTTCAGGTCAATAGTGCAAGGAGATGTCTTGAACAGAGCAAACCCTAATCCTGTCCGGAGTCCAAAGAGTCTTGTGTGGGGAAATCTTGATAAAATGAAAGGACAAATTTTGGGGTACAACAGCTGCCCCTGTTCAATCTTCTTGAACCTGAAGAGTTAGATTGGCGAGTTTGCCTTTCGTGACTCGAAGGTAAAAGATGATTGGACACTAGAGTGCCCGTAAATTTGCACTTATCACACTGTGGTTGAGGAATTGGGCTTAAAGATGCCATTTGGAGATGATTGAATCTTGTTAGAGATGGGCTTAAAGATGCCATCCAAGGACTGTTTATTGAAAATCAGGAGAATGGACATCAGAATGGAATCCGTATTTGGAACGTATCTGAGTTGTATTTTGAGATTGGATCTGTATGAGCAATGGAATAGAGTCCGTGTTTGGAGCGTATCCGAGCTGTAACTGTATTTGATTCTTGAATGAATAACAGAATGACTTCCATGTCTGGAGTGTATCTGTATTGTATCTGAATCTTAAATCTGAATAAGCGACAGAAGGACATCCGTGTCTGGAGCATCTCTGGGCTGGGGAATAGGTTTGAATGAGTGACATAATGGCTACCGTGTCTGGAGCATCTCTGGACTGTATCCGGAATTGAGATCTGTATGAGTAGCAGAATGACTTCCGTGTTAGGAGTGTATCCGTACTGTAACTGGGATCTGAATAAGTGACAGAATGACTTCCATGTCTTGGAGTGTATCTGGATTTGAAGTTGATAGTTGAATCTGAATGAGAAATAGAATGGCTTCCGTGTTTGGAGCGTATCTAGTCTGTATCTAATTGTTGAATTCTGAATGAGTAAAAGAATGACCTCCATGTCTGGGATGTATCTATACTGTATTTGAATAGTAGATTAAAATGAGTAACAGAATGACTTCCGTGTTTGGAGTGTATCTGTACTGTATATGAAATCTGAATATTCGTTAGAGATAGCTTTTAATCTTATCCTGAAAAAGGTAAAATGTTAGCTGAAATACAAAGCTATGTTGCATGACATGTATGATGCAATAAAATGTGTCTTATCAACATTTATGAGATATTGACGTAATGTATGCGCATGTAAGCTGATTAGCTGTCTTACTGAGGAAAATAAATCCTTGATAGCTGGTGATAATGAAATCTTTTGACTGCTGCCGGGGAAAATAAATCCATGACCGCTGTTGGAGATTCAAAATTTTTGATTACCGAGGATGATAAATCCTTGGACCATTGTTGGGGATGGAAAATCCTTGGCGACTAGTGGGGATTAACAAGAACTTTGACAACTTTTGCGGGCATGTGGGAATCCTTCACGACTTTCCTGGGGAACCTTCTTGGGGAAAATAAATCCCTGGGGACTTCAAACTGGGGAGTTAAGAATGAGAATCTTCATTCTGCTGGGGAGTAGCTATATTGCTGGATGGTAAGTTCAAGACTCTGGGGGAAGAGGTTTATTCCTGTTTGGAGAAAGTTCAGGAGTTTGGGTTGTATGCCAATCTACTGGGGAATTATTCGGAGGTTAGGGATAAAATTTAACTGTTATCTGGTTGATTCTCAGATTTTAAGACAACCTGTTGGGGAATCTAGAGAAAACTGGATGGTTTCTGCTGTGGATTGATAGTTGGAAATTTGAATTCGTTGGGGAAGAAGGTTTCATCTTTACTGGGGATTTATGACCCAAAGTTTTGCTCCACTGGGGATTGGGAGTTTGCAAATTTAACTCTGATGTGAATTTAAGGATTTGAAATGTGACTCCACTGGGGATTGGGAGCTTGAAGACTAGACTCTGGCGGGGAGGTTGAAATTTAACTCCGCTGGGGATATGTATTTCAAGGTTGTAGCTCCACTGTGACCTAGATGATGTACTGCAGGGGATTTCTTCTTGGAATAGCCAAAAGACGTTCTCCTATACTTTCAATTTGTCAGTAATTATTTTTTCGCATTTTGTTTATTTGTAAGCAGTGATTATATTCAAATGCATATGCTAATTTAATAAATCATTGGACGTTTTTAAATAAAACACAAGTGTAAAAAAAGAAAGAAAAGGCAAATAATTTTATGCACTTTGAAGTATCTTTGTATTAACTTTGTGTAAGTATTTTGTACAAAGGAGACAGACATCCTAGTAAGAGAATGTTGTCATAAAAAATTGAGAAAAATTTATACAAAGAAAGGTGGCTATGTGTAAAAATTCCATGGGGTTCCCATTCTGCTATAGTCGTCGTAACTCTTGATATCTTGTCCATTCGTTGCTTCGTCCGTAGATGATTGGATTGATCAGAAGCCTGGAGCTTGTCTGTGAAGAGATTATCTTTAAGGTGATCCGACGAGACATATTCATACGCTTTAATTCCCTAACTTTTGCCTGGACCGCCCTTTCGGGTTTTCAATCCACCGGGAAACCCTTTTTTGCCCAAGTCGCCCTTTCGGGTTTTCAACTTGCCGGGTGTACAAATTTTTTTGTTTATCCCTAAATTTTGCCTGAACCTCCCTTTCGGGTTTTCGATTCACCGGGATGCCCATTTTTGCCCAAGTCGCCCTTTCGGGTTTTCAACTTACCGGGTCGTTTATGCGTAGTATCTTTTAACTATGTCTGCGTTTGCAGGGTGCGGCAGGTCGTCGCCATCCATGATGGTCAGGATCATTGCCTCACCAAAAAAGATGTTTTTGATCACAAATGGTCCTTCGTAAGTAGGAGTCCATTTTCCCCTGGGATCACTTTGCGGAAAGATGATCCGCTTGATTACAAGGTCCCCAACTTGATATACCTGCCGCCTGACTTTCTTGTTGAATGCCTTGATCATTCATTTTTGATACGCCTGACCATGACAAACAGCAGTAAGTCGCTTCTCGTCAATCAAGTTAAGTTGATCAAGCCGGGTCTGAATCCAATCGTCTTCACTCAAACTAACATCCTTCATGATTCTCAAGGAGGGAATCTGAACCTCGATAGGTAAGACAACTTCCATGCCGTATACCAAAGAATAGGGTGTTGCCCCAGTTGATGTTCATGCTGTGGTACGGTACCCGTGCAGAGCAAATGGTAACATCACATGCCAGTCCTTGTAGGTGACTGTCATCTTTTGAATGATGTTTTTGATATTTTTGTTCGCAGCTTCGACAACACCATTTATCTTTGGCCGATAGGGAGATGAATTGTGATGTTGAATCTTGAACTGCTCGCACAGAGTGGTGATCATAGTGTTATTCAGGTTTGTACCGTTGTCCGTGATGATTCTGTCGGGGATACCATACCGGCAAATGAGGTTCTGCTTGATGAAGTGGGAAACCACATTCTTTGTAATGGAGGCGAAGGAAGCTGCTTCGACCCACTTGGTAAAGTAGTCAATGGCCACCAGGATGAAAGGGTGTCCATTGGATGTTGTAGGCTTGATCTCTCCAATCATGTCGATTCCCCACATCGCGAAGGCCAAGGAGCTGTTAAGACATTGAGAGGAACTGGAGGTATATGTACCTTGTCAGCGTAGATTTGGCATTTGTGAGAAGTTCTGGAATGTTGATGGCAGTCAGCTTCCATGGTAGACCAGTAACAACCTACCCGTAGAATCTTCTTAGCCATCGTATGACCGCTTGAGTGGGTGCCAAAGGTGCCATTATGTAGTTCAGATATGATCTGTTCAACTTCAACTTTTTCTACACAACAGAGTAGAATGCAATCATGATTGTGCTTGTATAGGATACCATTGCTCAGAAAGAACTTGGCAGAGAATCTCCTTAAGAACTTTTTGTCGTTTACTGAAGCTCCTTCAGGGTATTCTTGTGCTTTGAGATACCTTTTGACTTCATGAAACCACGGTCGGTCCACTACTTCTTCGGTATTAATCTCGTGACAATGTGTAGGTTCGTCCATTCTTTCAATGGTGATTTGAGGAGCCTCATTATCCCAGTTAAGTTTAAACATGGATGACATTGTAGCTAGCGTATCTGCTAGTTGATTCTCTTCTCGCGGGAAGTGCTCGAAGGTGATCTGCTCGAAATGTGGTAACAATGTCAGAACATGTTCTTTTTAAGGGATGAGGTTTGGATGTTTAGTATCCCACTCTCCTTTGATTTGACTGATAACCAAATCTAAATCCCCAAATACAATCAAAGATTTGATTCCCAAGTCAATAGCGGCCTTGAGACCAAAGATACAAGCTTCATACTCGGCCATGTTGTTGGTGCAGCTGAAGCAGAGGCTGGCGGTGAAAGGCGTTTGGCAACCTTCTGGAGAGATAAATACCGTGCCGATACCGTTTCCAAGTGCGTTGGAGGCACCATCAAAGTACATAATCCATCGGGATCCTTGTTCAGGTCCGTCATACGGTCTGTTCTCTTCAATGTTGTCCACTGTCATGATATCCTCGTCGGGGAAGTCGAACTTCATAGATTGGTAACCTTCGACAACTTGATGGGCCAGATGATCGGCCAGTACACTCCCCTTTATATCTTTTTGGGTTGTGTAGTGTATATCATACTCAGTGAGGATCATCTACCATCTAGTGATTCTTCCGGATAAAGCAGGCTTCTTTAAGATGTATTTGATCAGATCCATTTTAGAGATCAGCAAAGTGGTATGTGTCAACATATACTGCCTTAGCCGGCGAGCAGCCCATACCAAAGCGCAGCAAGTTTTCTCGAGCAGTGAGTATAGGGTCTCACAGTCGGTAAACTTTATGTTAAGGTAATAAATGGAACGCTCTTTTCGGCCAGACTCGTCATGTTGGCCCAGTACGCACCCTATTGAATTCTTCAAAACAGTCAGATACATGATTAAAGGTCTTTCTTCGACGAGAGGCATCAAGATAGGAGGTTCCAACAAATACTCCTTGATTTTATCGAAAGCAACTTGACAGTCATCATTCCATTTAACCACCTATTCTTTCTTCAACAACTTGAAGATTGGTTCATAGGTAGATGTTAGGTGAGAAATGAACCTTGCAATGTAGTTTAGGCGTCCCAAGAAATCTCTGACCTCCTTCTCAGTGCGAGGGGAAGGCATTTCTTGTATAGCTTTTACTTTGGCAGGATCAACCTCGATGCCTTTGTTACTGACGATGAAACCCAAGAGTTTATCAGACCTGACTCCGAAAGTGCACTTGTTAGGGTTTAGTATGAGCTTGTACTCTTTAAACTTGACAAACAACTTTTGCAGATGGTCAAGGTGTTCTTCTTCTGTTTGTGAATGGGCTATCATGTCGTCTACGTAGACTTCAATCTCATGATGTATCATGTCATGAAACAAAGCTACCATGGCGCGCTGATAGGTTGCCCCGACATTCTTCAGTCCGAATGGCATCACTTTATAGCAGAAGGTACCCCACTGCGTAACAAAGGTAGTTTTCTCCATCTCTTCGGGGGCCATTTTGATCTGGTTGTACCCTGAAAATCCATCCATGAAAGAAAATACCTTATGTTGAGCTGTATTGTCAACCAAGATGTCAATGTGCGGTAGTGGAAAGTCATCTTTAGGGCTAGCCCTGTTTAAGTCTTTGTAATCCACGCACATTCTGACTTTGCCGTCCTTCTTAGGGACAGGTACAATGTTAGCAACCCATTGTGGATAAGAAGTAACAGCAAGAAAGCCAGCATTGAATTGCTTCATCACTTCAGCTTTGATCTTTTCAGACATGTCGGGCCTCATGCGACGAACTTTCTATTTAATTGGTGGGCAGTCTTCTCTTGTAGGGAGATAGTGAACCACAATATCTATATCAAGTCCCGACATGTCTTCGTAGGAGCAGGCGAAGATCTCAACATATTCATTCTACAGCCGAACTAAGCGCTCTTTGACACTTGGCTCTAGGTTGGCACCCACTTTAACTTCTTTTTGGTCTTCCTCTGTTCCCAAGTTGATAGTCTCTAACAACTCCTCGTGAGGTAGAATAGCCCTTTCTTCCTGTTGTAGCAGTCTAGCCAACTCTCCAAGCACTTCACAGTCTTCATCACCTTCGTATTCGGCATGATTGACCAGATCTTCAGAGTCACTGAAGGCCATAGCAGAATTGTTACCCATGGAATCCGGAGTCGACGGGTACCTGCATTTTGTGAGTGTGGGTGTGTGTAAGGGATAGCCACCTTTAAACAAATAAAATGTAAAAAGAAAGACAATAAACACAAAATTTTATATATGAAAACGTCCATGATTCATTAAAATAGCATATGAAGATGAAAAATCAAACCCTTACAAATGGACCAATGTACATCGGGTAAGGCACAAGGTTAAAAGTGTACGAATTGTTTAGGAATTATTACAAACCAACAGAAAATGTTCGAAAGATAAATTACTGATTGATGAAAGTAATGGGAACAAAGTCCTTTGCCTCCCAGTTGTTTAGTCCTCCTTCAACGGTCGGGAAAATCCAATCTTCAAAGTTGCTCTCCTCTTCACCATCCTCCAAAGCACTGACTCCAAGATGAGTGATCTTCAATGGTGGCCCTCCAGCCCGGGAGCATCGCACAGCCTTTTGAGCAGGAGCGGAGAAATCCAAGCCGAACTTATCTGTCTTGTAAGGAAAATCTGGCAGCTGACCCCATATTGTGCTTCCTCCTTCCTCAATCATAGCCTTCGCATCTTTAAGGGATGACATCCGGGACACAGGTTTGGTGATGATGGGCGCAGAAGTCATTGTCTTGGCTACCGCAACTTTAGGAGAAACCTCTTCAAAGTTCTAAAAGGGGGTCTCGATGAATTCACCATCTAATTCAACATAGCGGAATGAACTCAGATGGCTTATCATATACTCCTCCTCGCCATGAACTATCACAATTTTCCCCTGGACAGGGTACTTAAGCTTCTGATGTAGAGTAGATGTAACGGCTCCAACATGATGAATCCAGGGTCTTCCTAACAAGCAAGAGTAGGAGGGACAGATGTCCATGACATAAAATGTGGAGTGGAAAGTTTCAGTACCCACTTTAATCGGGATGTCCACCTCCCCGTGGACCATCCGTTTAGAACCATCGAAGGCTCTGACAATGATATTGCTGGGCTTCAGAGTTAAACCTTCACAGTCCAATCTGTCCAATGCTTTCTTAGGCAAGACATTTAAAGACGACCCAGTATCAACCAGAATGTGAGCAAGAGTAGTCCCTCTGTATTCCACCGAGACATGCAGCGCGTCATTATGCTTTCTCCCCTTAGATGTTAAATCGGCATCGGAGAAGCCAAGACCATTGTCGGCTGTTAGGCTGGCTACACACTCCTGGAACTGGTCCGCGGAGGTTTCCTGAGGCACGTGGGCCGTCTTCAAGAATTTGATCAGGGCTTTGGCATGAGCTTCGGAACAGAGCAACAAGGCCAACATAGATATTTTTGAAGGGGTTTGCCCCAGTTGTTCTACGACATCATAGTCGCTTTTCTTAATTATTTTTAAAATCTCCTCCATTTCCTTTTGAGTGGTCTCAGGGATGATTAAAGGCTGAGCCCTCGTCCTGACGGGCGCTTCTTGGATCCCCTTACCTTTATCAGCAACAACAACAGAGGGTTCAACTATGGGAGTAACAATTTCTTCAATCACTGGAGTTCGCACGGAAGTGTTGACCGGCACAGGAGTAACCTTAGGAGCATTTGAGGGTCCGAAGATTGCCCTTGGAGGAGAAATCTCCGGAGAGAAAATTCTTCTGCTGCGGGTGATTTTACTCGTCCCAGCAATATTTCCTATGTCAGGAGTCTCTTCATCGGAACTTTCTTCATCTGATTCAATCTGCTTAACACCGTGGTAGAAGATCTCTCCTCCATAATTCCATGATATTGATTTGTTGGACTTGTATGGGATAGGCCCCGACATAGTTATCTTCAGAGGTACAATCTTTGGATTGGATGTAATCTTAACATTTCTTTTGGAGACCTTGGAATGATTGGCGGAAATGGTAATTATAGCAACATCTTTGACAGGAGACGGTATAACAGGAGTTTTCTCAAAGAGGATTTCTTGATTATCCATTAGGCGTTGGATGCCTAACTTCAACAGCGGACAATCGGATTGTAAGGACGAACAAAGGTAACAATATTTTTCACAGCCTGGGAAAATCCCGGCTTTCAACAGATTCATCTAGATTATTGGTAATGGGGTCATTAAGTCATCAATAGTAGCAACATAAAGATCTTCTACAACAGCATGGACATTGTGACCATGTTTTGGCATTGGGGCAGAGATCACATTAGGTTTTTCAGGGGCGTCAAACTACACCTCTTTGGCATATATTAAATCCTGGATCTTATTTTTGAGGGCCCAACAATTATTGGTGTCATGCCCCATGCTATCTGAATGATAGGTGTGATACGGTGGGAGAACTGACTGTGAGTTTTGCGTTTGCGTTTGTATTCGCACTTGTTCAGTTGAGCAAGAGTCGCCACCGACTTTTTATTTTATCCTAAAGGAAAGGTTAAAAAAGCACAGCAAAAACCTTTTGAGATATTTCGTGGGTCCGGGGGTAGATTATGAAAAGGGAAGGTATTAGCACCCTTTTCATCCATGGTTATCCATGGGCTCTTAGTTACTTGGTTTTTTAGATCACTTGCCTTGATTTTCGATTGCTTGAAATTGTGGTGTGTGTGTGTGTGTGTTTTGAAAATGTTTTTGAAGAAGATGCCTTGTCTTAGGCTACCCTTGTAACAATTCTTTACTCGAATGTTTTACAAAGGTGTGTATCTTTTCGAAAAGATGTTTCAAACGTTTTTTTGAGAGTTTGTTTTGAAAGTGTTGTAAGGCGTGGTTTTAGAAAATAGGCAAGTCTTTTGTTTTTGCAAGTTTGATTCAAGTAACTAAGAGGTTATCTACTCCTAAATTTCTCAAAGATTATTGTTATGTTTTAACCCTTTTGACAAGTTTGTTCCACCATTGTATTTGGTGGACAATCTCATATTAGGATGTGAAAGGGACGGGCGCGGGTCATCGTTTAGGCCATGAATGCAATGGTGCCAAGTGTCTTTGGCAATTTGCTTTGAAGGGACTATGATCATTCCATTTTAGGCAACTTTCGAAAGCGTCATCGAGGGACTTATGATCATTTGAATTTGTTTTGCCAAAGAAACTCGACGTGCAAGCATGGCCCATTTTGGAAGGCAACATGTGGGATTACCCTAGAGGGTGCAAGTGTGATTGTGTATTGATTTCATGTATTTGTCTTGTATTGGGTTATCTAGCGTTTGATTTTATGTACATGCAAACCATAGGTCTAACCATGGTATAATTGGAAGCGGTAAATTGCAAAAATGTAAAATCTACGCTATTACAAAATAAGCATCCGGGAGTGGGGGTACAATATTCACAAATGGGGATGAGACTTTAGGAATGTAGCGTCCAATAAGTTACAACCAAATCGAATTTGCGATCAAATGTAAATGTAACGAATATACAAATATAAGTAAATGTACAATGTATCAAATGCAAGTATATTGTGTAAGTGTATGTGCATATGTGTATATGTGTATGTAATTATTTAGAGATGTGAAATTAAATGTGTATTAAGCATTGTTTAACCTAAATGAAAAGAATTAAATATCTATTTACTTAATCTTTTGGAATCTTGCATATTGTTAATATGTACAAAAAGAATGTTTTAAGAAAAGAAAATATTCTAAGTTTGAAAATTGTCACTTTACATTTGATATAAAAAAAAAAAAAATTATATTTTTTTGTGTTTAATATATACAAAGAATATTTAAGTTAAATGTTAAAAATCCTTAATTAAACTATGTATATAAAAAATGTATTTTTATGTATTTTATGTGTTTTATATAATAAAAAAATACTTTAAGTTAAAGGAAAAATATATTGTGTTTGAAATTGTAATTTTGTTAAAGAAAAATCAATATTTGATGTGAATAAATAAAAAAAGGTTATGTTGATTTAAATGTATAAACAAAAGAATATGATGTTTTTTTTTTTTTAAAAATAGTGTGAAATAAATCAGAAATGGGCTCAAGGGTTTGAGGCCCAAATGCAAATTAGGGGAAATGAATAGAACAAGGGGGGTGAATTAGGAGTTAGTTTGGGCTTTAGGTTTTATGAAACAGATTAGGCCCACTCGTTTGAAACGCATAGTTTTAGGGTTCTCACATTTTGTTTTCAGAAGAGGACTTAGGGTTTTGAGAGCGGCGCCGCTTATGGTTACTTCGTCTTCTCCGCTTGGTCTTTCTCGCCATGGCCTCTGAATGATACCCTTCGCCACAGAGCCACCAGCATTACCACCTCTTCTCCCCTCAGATTGCTTAGGCAACGATCAAACACGGTAGCGTATTGTCTCAAACTTGTTAGGCGTTTTAGATTTTGCATGTCATGATTTTATATTCTGATTTTGTGTTCATTTTGTTTGTTTAACGAGGTTGTGAAAAAGGATGAGGAGAGAATGTTCTACCTTGACAGAGGAGGGGAAGAAGGGAGTTTGGAGGCGCTTCGGAGGCTTTGATGGGCGGAGGGGATGCAGGCGCTTGATGCTGGACTTATGAGCTTCCTGGTATCTTTACCTTTTTGCCATTTTAGGGTTTTGTGATGATATTGACTGAAAACCCTTTTGAAAATTCACTTGTTTCTTCTTCTCCTTCTTGTGTTGCCTTCTGTTTATGTTGCCTTGAGATACCTTTGCCTTTTGTGCTCGTTGAAATGTGATGCTTGATGCCTTTGAGTTGCCTTTGAGTGTTTGCCTGTGAATGTTGATTTTTTATATGCCCAGTGATGAATCTTCTGAGGGCTTAGAGGGTTTGGTTGCCTGGGTAAGTTTACTGGTTTTGAAAGTTGACAAGGTTTTTGCCTTACTGATACAGGTCTTGGCCTTGTATGTAGGTTTGGATCTTCATGATTTTTGTTTTATCTTTTGGCTTTTTGTTCCTTTGATATGGCCTTGCAGTTTTCTGTGTTACTGGCTTTTGTTGACAGTGGTCTCGTTTGAATGGCCAGGCTTCAGGTTTTGTAACTTTAGGCTTTGGTAAGGCTGGAACAGGTTTTACTGGTTTATTGTTAGGCTAAGGTTTCAGGGTGAGTGTTTGGACATATGTTGAGTTGAATGGTACAGGTTTTTGGTTTTGGCGTTTGATGTAGCAGCTTATGCTTCAGTTTGTGGTCATATAAACTGTTTTTGAGGTTTGAATGTTATTGCTGGTTATGAGCTTAGGCAGGTTTAATGCTTAGGTGAGTTTTACTGGTTTAACACAGGTTGGTGTTTGATGGTTATAGCTGGTATGCTGTTTGGTGGTTATTAGCAGGTTGTGAGGCTTTGAGGCTCAGGCTTCATGTTAGGCCTTTGACAGGTTATGGCCTTGACAGGTTCAATGCTTTCTTTGATTTTCTTTCTAGGCAGGTTTTGGCATATGCAGGTATTTGTATCTTTTCGGTTTTGGTAAGGCTTATGCAGTTTTGTATATTGGTTTGCCTCCCTCCTTTTTCTGTGTTATATCAGTTTTGTTTTTATATTTTTCTATCTCTGAAGCCTAAAGCCTAAGCCTGCTTTCTTTGCTCTCTTTTTCTTCTCTCTCAGTACAGTTTGCATTAAATATTGTTTATGCCTTGTACTTTTGTTCTGAAAGGGCCACTTTTGTTGGGAAATGATGAAAAGTGAAATAGTTTTGCTTGCATAACAATTTTCCTCTGCATATTTGTCCCTTCTTTTGACAGCTTCTTGTACTTTTTGGATCTTTTGATATCTTTGCCAAATCTTCTTCTTTGATAGATTGGGTAGCCTTGTGACAGTTTGACAGCAAGTTTGAATTTTTCAATTTGGACTTTGTAGTTTGATTTGCACTTGGAGTTTTGAGACTTGAACTTATGCAGTTTGGACAATTTTTGAATTGTGCAATTTTGACTTTTGTGCATTCATTTTTAGCAAATAAAAATTCGTCCCTCTTTGTGAACCGGGAGAAATCCCGTGATTTGCAGAGAGGGTTAACTGATCCCAATCGGTGGCCCTTAATGATGAATTTTATATCTGTCTCTTTATTTATTTATCTGCTATTTGACTTTTCCTCCTTTCTTTTGCAGATAAAAAATTGAGTGGAGAGGGGTATCACTAAATGAAGAATGAAGAATTGGAGACTTAGGAATATTTAGAAAAATAGGATAGTTTTATTTTCAATTTAATCATTGTAACTATTATTATTATAAATACCTCGTAAATGAATACTTGTATCTAAATAATAATTGTAACAAATATTTAAATATGAAATAAAAAATTCTATTGATCCAGTTAATTCTTTTTATCCCTTTTCAATTATTTATTTATTATTTATAGTTCTTTAAATTAAAATAACTGAAAATTAAATTCCAGCTATTTAATCTTTAGAATAATAAATAATTAACTAAACATTGATTCAACGTTGATCAAATAATAAACTCGGCGCCTCCAACATCCAAAGCAAAGCACAGTCAAACACAATAACTGATCAGACGCATTCCCCTTTTTACTGATTTCTTACCAAACACTGTAAATCAAAACTGAATGTATCTTTTGACTGGTTCAATCAAACAAACGTGAATTCAAACCAAATGCCTTCTTTACTGATTAAGTCAAACAATGCGAATTCAAACCCAAATCTCGGAATAACTTGCAAAGCATCGTAGAATTAAATCTTTCTGAGGAACCGCGCATGAAAACCCTAATTCCTGATTAAATGCCAAAGAGCGTTCGCCTGATCAAAGTTGAGCCAAAATCAACCAAAACCCTAAACCAATTGTTTGAAACATTCCAGAGCCCTGGAAAATCAATAAAACCCTAATTGCGTCTGACTGACGAAAAAGTCCGTTTGACCGATTCTTGAGCCAGTTTGAAAGATCGGGAAAAGCCTGAAGCTGTGATTTCTTGTGGTAAAATGCGAGGGCAAATTTTGGGGTACAAAAGTTGCCCCTGTTCAATCTTCTTGAACCTGAAGAGTTAGATTGGCAAGTTTGCCTTTCGCGACTTGAAGGTAAAAGAAGATTGGACACTAAAGTGCCCAGAAAATTTGCACTCGGTGATGTGATGGTAGAGGTGAATGGGCTTAAAGATGCCATTTGGTGATGGGCTTAAAGATTCCATCTGATGCGATAGAATCTTGTCGGGGGATGGGCTTAGAGATGCCATTTGAGAATGGGCTTAAAGATGCCATTTGGCGGCTGCTGATAGGAGGATGGGCTTAAAGATGCCATCTGGAAATGGGCTTAAAGATGCCATTTGGTGATGTTGAACTGTATGTCAATGGTGAGTGGACGAGTATCAGAAAGGCACCCATGTTTTGGAACATATCTGAATTGGGGGTCCGAGCAAGCAATAGATTGACATCCACGTTTTGGAGAATCCGTAAACTATTTTCAGGAGTTGAGATTGAATAAGCAATAGAGCAGCATCCGTTGTTGGGAAGCGTCCGTAAACTGTTTTCAAAAGTTGAGAAGAGTCTGAACAAGTGATAGGTTAACATCCGTTACTGGAGAACCCGTGAACTGTTTTCAGAAGTCTTGAAGTTGAATAAGCAATAGAGCAGCATCCGTTGTTGGGAAGCGTCCGTAAACTGTTTTCAAAAATTGCATCTGAACAAGTTGGTAGATTAACATCCGTTGTTGGGAAGAATCCGTAAACTGTTTTCAGAAGTCTTGAGAAGAATCTGAACAAGTGATAGGTTAACATCCGTTACTGGAGAACCCGTGAACTGTTTTCAGAAGTCTTAAAGAGGAACCGGTGTAGGGCTTCCTGAGGATGAGCTCGTGTAAAACTGCATCTGGATGGATCTGGAATAAGTATCAGAATGTCGCCGTGTCCGGGTCACATCTGAACTATTTCTGGATGAATCTTGGGAGATGATCTGTGTCTGTCGACTGATCTTACCTAAAAAGGTAAAGGGTTAGTTGTATGCAATGTTATGATGCATGATGCCATGTATGTGACATCAATGTCTATAACATGAATGTGATGAATGCGCATGTAAGCTGATGAGCTATCTTGCTAAGGATAAATGAATCCTGGATGGCTGAGGATAAAAGAATCTTGACTGCTGCCGGGAAAATAATTCCTTGGCTGCTGCTGTGGAGGGCAAGAATCTTCTGATTGTTGAAAAGTGAGAAGTCTTGGGACCACTGTTGGGGAAATCAGAAGCTTGGGTTGTGTGCCAAACTACTGGGGTCTTCCTGTCTTGAGGAGATCTGTGTAGGATTTCCTGATGATGAGTTCGTGTAAAACTGCATCGGGTTTTTGAACACTTTTGACATTCGAATGCCCCAAGTGGTGACGTAGATAATTTCCTGGCTTGTTACAGGTGTTGGTCTACAATCGGTCGTTCACAGATGTTTTCCTGGCTTGTTACAGGTGTTGATCTGGAACTCTTCAGACGTGCCCTGGCTGGATACAGGAATCGAGTCTGGAAAGGTGATAGTTAACAGATATGCCCTGGCTGGATACAGGAATCGAATCTTCAAACTCTTCAGACGTGCCCTGGCTAGATACATGAATCGAGTCTGGAAATAGTCGTCAACAGATATGCCCTGGCTGGATACAGGAATCGAATCCTCAAACTCTTCAGACGTGCCCTGGCTAGATACAGGAATCGAGTCTGGAAATGTGATAGTTGATTTGTTGAACACTTTTGACATTCGAATGCCCCAAGTGGTGATGAAGGAGTCTTGAATCAGATTACTCTGCATATTGAGAGATTTCTTGAAATCTTGACTGGACTGCCCCAGGTTAACTGAACTCTGAAAGATCTGTTGAAACCTTGACTGGACTGCCCCAAGTTAGTTGGATTTTGAAAGATCTGTTGGACCTTGACTGGACTGCCCCAGGTTAATTGGATGGTGCTATGTCATGCCCCTTGTTGATAGGAGATTTGTAAAGGAAGTGTCGTCCTTTTGAAGTGATTTTGCTCACTGAGAGAGTCTTCGTTCCTCCGAACATTCGCTGTATGAATTTCTTCGCTGTCAAACAAAAATCCCAAATGCAGACAGTGATATTCAAGCAATGCAAAGTTTATGTTTGTCTCGAAGTTTTGAAAAATGCGTTTTTTAGCAGAAAACTTTTTATAAGACAGATCAACACAAGATTTAGAGCAAATCCTTACAGGAGTCAGGATACCTTTTGTAACAGTATGCTTTCGAATTAACCCATGCTTCAATTAGGACTTTTGAAGGGTTGTAACGTGGCTTGGTTCACGGTTTAAGAAACAAAAGATAAAGGCTCAAAGTATATTTGTACCCACCCGCTCTTCGTGATGTTCTTCAACCTAAGCTCAGTTAATTATGCGTCACACTCTGTTTTGAGTTTGGAACGACTTTTGGGCGATGGTTCACTAGTTGAATTTGGGGAGACAATCATCATCTCCTTTTTCTTTTTCAACATTTTTCTTCATGTTGTTGAGGATTTTGTAACGACCTCACTATTTTGATTTTGATTTGTTATCCCTAACTTTTGCCTGACTGTTCCCATTTTCGAGATTACAGTCAGCGGGATGCCCCCAGCTTTCTCGAGCTTCCTTTACAGGTTTTGGCTCAGTGGGCTTTTTCTATTTTGAGAGATTGACTGTCTATGTGATAGGGAACCACCCTTGTCTTTTGATTCCGACGGAACGCTTTTCTCTTCTTTTTTTTTGATGTCGTTCGTTGTGTTACGAACTGAGAGTTTACGACTTCAATGCGCACTTAACTGAGATACTACCCTGCCCCAGGTTTATATTAAAGGTTTCGATTGTTTAGAACAGAAAACTCCTACTTCTTTGGCTCGAAGGGGTTGACTAGGGATTAACTTCCTTATAACTCCAGTGTTTGGGAATTGAAAGAAATGCCTGTACATCATCAGCAAGGTCTGTTCAAAAGCATATTGTATAAGATCATGGTATTGTTTCGTCATCCTCCCTCTAAAGGCTTGCAGCTTTTTATCAAGAGTTAAATATCATAAAGAAAAGCATAAGAGTAGTGAAATGCATGGATGAATTCAAGACAAACATATGCAATGCATTAATGAAAACGGAGTTTAACATCAACAGATAATTGTTTGACAACAAAAGAAATTACAACTTTGAAAATTCAGAATGAAACAAACTTAATCTCAATGATTTGGCATAGGAGGAGTGATCATGCTGGGGTCTCTGGGGGACCAAACTCAATCTCCTTGGCATCGATCATGTCTTGGATCTTGTTCTTTAGAGGCCAACAGTTGTTGGTATCATGCCCCGGGCTATCAGAGTGGTATCCACATCTTTCATTTGGGTGATAAGTAGGAGCAGACGTGTTTGGGTTCCGGAGAGGAGCCCTCAAAGTAATCATATCCCTCTTCAACAAGTGTTGCAGTGCCTGAGACAGTGACATGTTGATCTTGGTGAACTGCCTCTTAGGTGCGACCTCCTTATGCTGATGCCCCTGTCTCTGTTGAGCAGGTATAGGATTAGGGATCAAGATTGCCCCTACATGTTGGTCATGACGACCCTTTTGACTGTTCGCAGCATTGGACTCCTTCTTTCCGTTGTAGGGAATTATCTGAGTATCCGAGGATGCAGCTCCTTGGATCTTTCCACTTTTGATGCCCGCTTCGACCCTTTCGCCGGTCAGTATTAGCTCGGTGAACCCAGCTGAGGAGCTTCCAATTAAGTGCTTGAAGAAAGGCCCCATCAAAGTTCCCATGAAGATGTCAATCAGCTCTCTGTCAGTTAAAGGAGGTTGCACCCTACCAGCCAAATCTCTCCACTTTTGGGCATATCCCTTGAAATTCTCGTCGGAACCCATGATCATGTTCTGCAACTGCACACGAGTTGGTGCAAGATCAGCATTGTACTGATACTGTTCGTAAAAAGCCCTGGCTAGATCTTCCCAGGTGTGGATGCGAGAACTCTCCAATTGATAGAACCACTCGAGTTGAGCCTCTACCAAACTTTCTTGGAAGAAATGGATCCAGAGTCTCTTATCGGCTGTGTATGGTTGAATCTTGCGGGCATAAGACTTCATATGCATCTTAGGGCAAGAGACACCATCGTACAGAGCAAAGGTAGGGACTTTGAACTTTGGAGGGATGACCAATCCAGGAACCAAACCCATGTCCCCTAAATCCAAGCCAGGTATTTGTTGGATCTCCATAGCATTGAGGCGATCCTCCAACTCTTTGTACTTGTCATCAGTAAGAGGATATTGTTCTTCAGAGTAATCAGCTTCCTCTTCAACAATCTCCTCATTGTGGTCTTCTTCAAGACTAACTACTGTGTTGGATGGAGTTGCAAGGTCTTGGGTCTTAGGCCTTCTCCTCAAGTTCAGGATGCGGGCTGTCTTCTTGGATTTCTTCTTATCTTTGAGAAGAAGAGCTGTCAGATCCTCTTTCCCTTTACCCATAGCCAGCAACATTTGTTGGAATTGAGCATTTTGAGCTTGGAGATCTTTCACCGTTTGTTCCATATCCATCTTACTGAAATAAACAGTAAGAAGATAAGAAAACCTGCATGGGAGAAACCTGTTATGCAATGATATGTGTGATATATATGCAATGTTTTCAAGGATCTCTTGGGGTAAACACAAGAAGATGTTAGAGGTTGAACTTTGCTCTTGGATTAGAGAACTTTTCACCGGTGGATGTCCTTCCACGAGAATCAAGCTCACCATGTCGAGTGGGTCATAGCCACTGATTCAAGTTGTTGCACTTGATCTTTGATCGGAGAACTTTGTATCGGTGGATGTCTTTCCACGAGAATCAAGCTCACCATGTCGAGTGGGTCATAGCCACTGATTCAAGTTGTTGTACTTGATCTTTGATTGGCATTGGTTAGAGGAGAAACCTCTTGCCCCTTCGTAAATGTTCGGTTCAACGTAACCCTGCATCAAAAGAACCCTCGAGATCCTTGAAATGGTCATTGAAAATGCTATAGTATGATGTTATGATGTTATGTACATGTATGCGAAAAGCAAGTGAGTGTATATACAGGCAAACATATTCACACAAAGCAAACAAGTCCTTAGGTTTAGGCTTGCATGGGGTTCAGGTACTACCCTCTTTCAGTTTCGTTGGTAAAAACCTGTCCTATCCAAAGTAATCGGGTTCTAGAGGATCTCAAATCATTGGCTACCCTCGATCGGTCATAACTCCAACATCGCTATCTTTTCTTGCGGCCGGAACCATCGCGAGAGTTTAGCCTCAATGAGTGTAGCATACTGCTACTGTTCTAATGGCCAAGTTGGGTCAATTTAGGGTTCTAAGGTCAGTTGGTGCTTAATGACTCCTTGGAAGACCCATATTCTCCCCGTTTCAACACGAGGGATATCGGTACAGACCAAGGCGCCACACCAACGTAGCCACTGCTTCACCCATGGCGGTATACGCCGGACAGGTCCCTCACAGATTATGCTACCTAAAAGGGTATTCCCCAGATCCGGGTTAGGATCTATGAAACTCCGATACAAAGCCCACAAATGTAAAAGCAAACAAAGCAATCAATTGAAAGCAAAGGTGATCTAAACCCTAAGGTAACCCCACTTTGAGTAGTACTCCCCAGCATAGTCGCCAGTTATGTGATACGGTGGGAGAACTGACTGTAAGTTTTGCGTTTGCGTTTGTATTCGCACTTGTTCGGTTGAGCAAGAGTCGCCACCGGCTTTTTATTTTATCCTAAAGGAAAGGTTAAAAAAGCACAGCAAAAACCTTTTGAGATATTTCGTGGGTCCGGGGGGTAGATTATGAAAAAGGGAAGGTATTAGCACCCTTTTCATCCATGGTTATCCATGGGCTCTTAGTTACTTGGTTTTTTAGATCACTTGCCTTGATTTTCGATTGCTTGAAATTGTGGTGTGTGTGTGTGTGTGTTTTGAAAATGTTTTTGAAGAAGATGCCTTGTCTTAGGCTACCCTTGTAACAATTCTTTACTCGAATGTTTTACAAAGGTGTGTATCTTTTCGAAAAGATGTTTCAAACGTTTTTTTGAGAGTTTGTTTTGAAAGTGTTGTAAGGCGTGGTTTTAGAAAATAGGCAAGTCTTTTGTTTTTGCAAGTTTGATTCAAGTAACTAAGAGGTTATCTACTCCTAAATTTCTCAAAGATTATTGTTATGTTTTAACCCTTTTGACAAGTTTGTTCCACCATTGTATTTGGTGGACAATCTCATATTAGGATGTGAAAGGGACGGGCGCGGGTCATCGTTTAGGCCATGAATGCAATGGTGCCAAGTGTCTTTGGCAATTTGCTTTGAAGGGACTATGATCATTCCATTTTAGGCAACTTTCGAAAGCGTCATCGAGGGACTTATGATCATTTGAATTTGTTTTGCCAAAGAAACTCGACGTGCAAGCATGGCCCATTTTGGAAGGCAACATGTGGGATTACCCTAGAGGGTGCAAGTGTGATTGTGTATTGATTTCATGTATTTGTCTTGTATTGGGTTATCTAGCGTTTGATTTTATGTACATGCAAACCATAGGTCTAACCATGGTATAATTGGAAGCGGTAAATTGCAAAAATGTAAAATCTACGCTATTACAAAATAAGCATCCGGGAGTGGGGGTACAATATTCACAAATGGGGATGAGACTTTAGGAATGTAGCGTCCAATAAGTTACAACCAAATCGAATTTGCGATCAAATGTAAATGTAACGAATATACAAATATAAGTAAATGTACAATGTATCAAATGCAAGTATATTGTGTAAGTGTATGTGCATATGTGTATATGTGTATGTAATTATTTAGAGATGTGAAATTAAATGTGTATTAAGCATTGTTTAACCTAAATGAAAAGAATTAAATATCTATTTACTTAATCTTTTGGAATCTTGTATATTGTTAATATGTACAAAAAGAATGTTTTAAGAAAAGAAAATATTCTAAGTTTGAAAATTGTCACTTTACATTTGATATAAAAAAAAAATATTTTTATATTTTTTTGTGTTTAATATATACAAAGAATATTTAAGTTAAATGTTAAAAATCCTTAATTAAACTATGTATATAAAAAATGTATTTTTATGTATTTTATGTGTTTTATATAATAAAAAAATACTTTAAGTTAAAGGAAAAATATATTGTGTTTGAAATTGTAATTTTGTTAAAGAAAAATCAATATTTGATGTGAATAAATAAAAAAAGGTTATGTTGATTTAAATGTATAAACAAAAGAATATGATGTTTTTTTTTTTAAAAAATAGTGTGAAATAAATCAGAAATGGGCTCAAGGGTTTGAGGCCCAAATGCAAATTAGGGGAAATGAATAGAACAAGGGGGGTGAATTAGGAGTTAGTTTGGGCTTTAGGTTTTATGAAACAGATTAGGCCCACTCGTTTGAAACGCATAGTTTTAGGGTTCTCACATTTTGTTTTCAGAAGAGGACTTAGGGTTTTGAGAGCGGCGCCGCTTATGGTTACTTCGTCTTCTCCGCTTGGTCTTTCTCGCCATGGCCTCTGAATGATACCCTTCGCCACAGAGCCACCAGCATTACCACCTCTTCTCCCCTCAGATTGCTTAGGCAACGATCAAACACGGTAGCGTATTGTCTCAAACTTGTTAGGCGTTTTAGATTTTGCATGTCATGATTTTATATTCTGATTTTGTGTTCATTTTGTTTGTTTAACGAGGTTGTGAAAAAGGATGAGGAGAGAATGTTCTACCTTGACAGAGGAGGGGAAGAAGGGAGTTTGGAGGCGCTTCGGAGGCTTTGATGGGCGGAGGGGATGCAGGCGCTTGATGCTGGACTTATGAGCTTCCTGGTATCTTTACCTTTTTGCCATTTTAGGGTTTTGTGATGATATTGACTGAAAACCCTTTTGAAAATTCACTTGTTTCTTCTTCTCCTTCTTGTGTTGCCTTCTGTTTATGTTGCCTTGAGATACCTTTGCCTTTTGTGCTCGTTGAAATGTGATGCTTGATGCCTTTGAGTTGCCTTTGAATGTTTGCCTGTGAATGTTGATTTTTTATATGCCCAGTGATGAATCTTCTGAGGGCTTAGAGGGTTTGGTTGCCTGGGTAAGTTTACTGGTTTTGAAAGTTGATAAGGTTTTTGCCTTACTGATACAGGTCTTGGCCTTGTATGTAGGTTTGGATCTTCATGATTTTTGTTTTATCTTTTGGCTTTTTGTTCCTTTGATATGGCCTTGCAGTTTTCTGTGTTACTGGCTTTTGTTGACAGTGGTCTCGTTTGAATGGCCAGGCTTCAGGTTTTGTAACTTTAGGCTTTGGTAAGGCTGGAACAGGTTTTACTGGTTTATTGTTAGGCTAAGGTTTCAGGGTGAGTGTTTGGACATATGTTGAGTTGAATGGTACAGGTTTTTGGTTTTGGCGTTTGATGTAGCAGCTTATGCTTCAGTTTGTGGTCATATAAACTGTTTTTGAGGTTTGAATGTTATTGCTGGTTATGAGCTTAGGCAGGTTTAATGCTTAGGTGAGTTTTACTGGTTTAACACAGGTTGGTGTTTGATGGTTATAGCTGGTATGCTGTTTGGTGGTTATTAGCAGGTTGTGAGGCTTTGAGGCTCAGGCTTCATGTTAGGCCTTTGACAGGTTATGACCTTGACAGGTTCAATGCTTTCTTGGATTTTCTTTCTAGGCAGGTTTTGGCATATGCAGGTATTTGTATCTTTTCGGTTTTGGTAAGGCTTATGCAGTTTTGTATATTGGTTTGCCTCCCTCCTTTTTCTGTGTTATATCAGTTTTGTTTTTATATTTTTCTATCTCTCAAGCCTAAAGCCTAAGCCTGCTTTCTTTGCTCTCTTTTTCTTCTCTCTCAGTACAGTTTGCATTAAATATTGTTTATGCCTTGTACTTTTGTTCTGAAAGGGCCACTTTTGTTGGGAAATGATGAAAAGTGAAATAGTTTTGCTTGCATAACAATTTTCCTCTGCATATTTGTCCCTTCTTTTGACAGCTTCTTGTACTTTTTGGATCTTTTGATATCTTTGCCAAATCTTCTTCTTTGATAGATTGGGTAGCCTTGTGACAGTTTGACAGCAAGTTTGAATTTTTCAATTTGGACTTTGTAGTTTGATTTGCACTTGGAGTTTTGAGACTTGAACTTATGCAGTTTGGACAATTTTTGAATTGTGCAATTTTGACTTTTGTGCATTCATTTTTAGCAAATAAAAATTCGTCCCTCTTTGTGAACCGGGAGAAATCCCGTGATTTGCAGAGAGGGTTAACTGATCCCAATCGGTGGCCCTTAATGATGAATTTTATATCTGTCTCTTTATTTATTTATCTGCTATTTGACTTTTCCTCCATTCTTTTGCAGATAAAAAATTGAGTGGAGAGGGGTATCACTAAATGAAGAATGAAGAATTGGAGACTTAGGAATATTTAGAAAAATAGGATAGTTTTATTTTCAATTTAATCATTGCAACTATTATTATTATAAATACCTCGTAAATGAATACTTGTATCTAAATAATAATTGTAACAAATATTTAAATATGAAATAAAAAATTCTATTGATCCAGTTAATTCTTTTTATCCCTTTTCAATTATTTATTTATTATTTATAGTTCTTTAAATTAAAATAACTGAAAATTAAATTCCAGCTATTTAATCTTTAGAATAATAAATAATTAACTAAACATTGATTCAACGTTGATCAAATAATAAACTCGGCGCTTCCAACATCCAAAGCAAAGCACAGTCAAACACAATAACTGATCAGACGCATTCCCCTTTTTACTGATTTCTTACCAAACATTGTAAATCCAAACTGAATGTGTCTTTTGACTGGTTCAATCAAACAAACGTGAATTCAAACCAAATGCCTTCTTTACTGATTAAGTCAAACAATGAGAATTCAAACCCAAATCTCGGAATAACTTGCAAAGCATCGTAGAATTAAATCTTTCTGAGGAACCACGCATGAAAACCCTAATTCCTGATTAAATGCCAAAGAGCGTTCGCCTGATCAAAGTTGAGCCAAAATCAACCAAAACCCTAAACCAACTGTTTGAAACATTCCAGAGCCCTGAAAAACCAATAAAACCCTAATTGCGTCTGACTGACGAAAAAGTCTGTTTGACCGATTCTTGAGCCAGTTTGAAAGATCAGGAAAAGCCTGAAGCTGTGATTTCTTGTGGTAAAATGCGAGGGCAAATTTTGGGGTACAACAATAGGCACACTTCGCATTTGAATGGTAGTAGGGAGAAGATGTATTCGGATTCTTCGGCGCCTCTTTCAAGCTTGCAAGTTTTAACTTCAACAAATGAGGGAGAACCTGAGAAGGTGTCATATTAATCTGGGTGAATTATCGTGTAGGCCTTTCCACCCATTCTTAGTTGGTTCTGGGTTGACTGTTTCGAGGTTGATCAGCTGCAGACTTCTGAATCATTACAGCCCCCACCGCCGGCCGGCGCTCAACTCTTCCTTGACTTCTCTGGGAGTAAACAGCTGAGACTTCTTTCTTGGCTGGAAAGGTCTTCTTGATAGCAGCGGAAGCAAATGCATCCTTTTGAATTTTTCCGCTCTTGATTCCATCTTCAACTCTTTCACCAGTCAGAATTAACTCGGTGAACCCCGCAGATGAACTCCCGATCAAGTGATTAAAGAATGGACCTGACAGGGTCCCCAAAAACATATCCACAAGCTCTCTCTCAAACAATGGTGGCTGCACCCTTCCAGCCAAGTCCCTCCATTTCTGGGCATACTCTTTAAAGCCTTCATTAGAGACCATACCCATACTCTGTAATTGAGTACGAGTAGGTGCTAAGTCCTCATTATATTGATATTTTCTGTAGAAGGCAGCCTCCAAGTCCTCCCAATTGTGCACATCAGATCTCTCAAGCTGGTAGAACCAATCTAATTGCGTACCCGACAAACTATCTTGAAAAAAGTGGACCCACAGATCCTTATCAGAAGAGTGAGGTTGGTTCTTTCTGATGTAAGACCGTAGGTGCATCTTCGGATAATACAAACCATCGTATTTAGAAAATGTAGGCACCTTGAATTTAGGGGGAATCACAATCCCAGCAACCAACCCTAGCTCCTCGAAATCCAGCCCAGGCACTCTTTGTACCTCCATAGCTGCCAGACGCTCTACCAGATTCTTATACTTGTCGTCTGTAGGAGGGTACTACTGCTTAGAGTAGTATTCATCCTCTTCTTCTTCTTCTTCCTCATACTCGGAGGGCACTGCAACTCCCTTTCCTTTTCCTACCCCTTCATCAGATGCCGAGGGGAAATCCAGGACCCTTCTAGACTGGATCTCAAATCTTCTTTCCATAGTAACCACACCAACTCTTTTCTTTTTCTTTTTCTCCTTTTCCTTCTCTAACAGTGCTTTTTAAGATCCTCCTGACCCTTTTCCAAGATCATGAGGAGTTGTTGGAACTGTGAATTCTGCGCTTGTAGGTCTTTGACCATCTGCTCTATATCTATCTTGCTGAAATAAACAACAGAGAGATAAGGAAACCTGGTGTGAAGACCTGTTTATGCATATGATGAATGATGTGTATTCATGTAATGCATTCAAGGATTCAGAAATTTAAATTTGTTGTAAACAAAAAGAACACATATCATATTAAGATAGAATTTGTTAGTACATAAGTGCCCCATGGGCAAAATAATACAAAATTCTAAGGTAAAAAGACGTTGTGTATCCTCTTCGGTGCGATGTAGGTGTTGAGAGTCTTCTCTTCATGGAGTTGACGAGTAAGTTCCAAAACCTTCTTTTCATTGGCGTAGAAGTTGGCTTCAAAAGTGTTATGTTCTTCCTTGAGCTGTATCCAACTCTTTTTCAGATCTTCCAATGATGTCAGCATGTCAGGATGTAGGATGGTGTATGAAACCTCTCCTTCCATAACAGGCTCTTTGATCACAGGGAGAATGTAGGGGTAAGGCATCATAAGACTCTGGGCGCGGGTTCGTACCCACTTGAGGTAAGGCTCAAGGGGCATGGAATTCTTGTGTCCCAGTGTCTAACTGCCACCTTTGTTGGGCATCCTCCAAGCTCAGATAAACCTTTGTCTAAGTCCTTGAGCATCGTTATCAAAGTCAAAAACCAAGTCTAGAATAAGCATGTCATGAGGGCCATCCCTTCGGGCATACCCAAATTGTCTCAGAGCCAAGCAGGGATTGTAGGTAATGCCTCCCTTAATGCCAAGTAATGGGACATTAGGGAATTCCCCACAACGATCAATGATGATGACATTTTCTCTGGACCGAGAACACCAATGAACATCAGAGTGTGTAAGAGTCATCAACTGTTGTGACCACCTCAAGCCTTGCTCATTCTTCAAGACTGACTGGGGAAGGTGAGAAATAAACCACCTTGCTAGAATAGGGGTAGAGCACATGAGAACACCTCTTTTCCTCATTGTTCGTGTGTGAAATGAGTGTAGGATGTCTCCAAGCAATGTAGGCACAGGATTCTGAGATATGAAAATCTTGACAGCATTCACATCTATAAGTTGGTCAGGGTTTAGGAACAAGACCAATCCATAGATGAGAAGTGCTATAATCTCCTCAAAAGCTTGAAGGTCTAGAGAATTCCAGCAGTGATGTGCCTTCTCAAATAGAAACTTTTCCTAGAAACCCTTGACACCACTTCTGGTTTCCCAATGACCATTGATATCAGATAGTTGCAAGTGTAAGGCTTGAGAAACATCTTCAGGCTTTGGCTCTCTTTTGTAGGGTAGTTGATGGAGAATAGGAATCCTCAGGAGTTGAGAAAATTCCTCCAAAGTAGGCACTAGTTGGTAATCAGGAAATGTGAAGCAGTGGTGTAGGGGGTCAAAGAACTGGAAGAGAACTTTCACCATGTCTTCCTTTATGTTGGAGTTGACCAAGTTGGGAAGTCTACCATGTCTTTCAGTGAAGGGAGAATTCTCTGGAATCTTAGAAGCTAGATCCTTGAGTTTACGAGGGATTCTCACAAGGTTGACCTGGATTGTTTTCCTGCGGAGTGATTCCATAACCTACAAAACAGGAACAAAGATGAAGATCCAAACCCTTGAAATGGTTAGTGGATGCATATGATTCTTCATGATGTTTATGATGTATGCACAAGTATATGTACAAGCAAATCACACAAGTTCCTAGTTTCAGGCTTGCATGGGGTTTCATAGGTAAGTACCCTCTTGAAGTTAGTTGGCTCAACCTGTCATATAAATAGTAACCGGGTTCTAAGGAGCTCAATATCACTGGATTATTTTCTGTGTTCATTGTTTCAGTTTAGCCACTTAACTGGCGACCAAAATATTCCAAGAAAATAACCCTCAATGAGTGTAGTATCGAGTATCTACCAACTTCGGACTGCACCAAAGTCGGTCATCTCACTATCCCTAATAAGTCCAAGATGGTCAAGTAAAGGTTCTAAAAGTCCATTAGTGCTTCATGACATCACTCAGCGGCAACTCAAAGGCTACCGATACCCACAAATATGTCGCACTAATATAGCTATTGCTTCAACCATGTCGGTATACCCCGCACAGTTTCTACAACGTATTGCTATTTACCTATGAATGTTTCCCAAATCCGGGTAGAGGATTTCAAACCCAAACAATAGAACCAAATGTAAAGCAATCAAAGCAAACAAGGTAAGTATGTAAAGGTGATCTAAACCCTAAGGTAACCCCACTTTTAGATTGTTCCCCAACAGAGTCGCCAGTTCTGTGATACGGTGGGAGAACTGACTTGAGGTTTTGCATTTGTGTTCGCAAATGTTTCGGTTTAGCAAGAGTCACCACCGACTTTTTATTTTATCCAAAGGAAAGGTCAAAAAGTACAGGAAAGACCTTTGAGATGTTTTCTTGAGTTCGGGGGGTAGATTATGAAAAGGGAAGGTGCAAGCACCCTTTTCATCCATGGTTATCCATGGGCTCTTAGTTACTTGTTTAGATCACTTGCTTTTGCTTTTCAATTGTTTGAAATGCTGCTTTGTGTGTGGTTTTGAAAGTATTTTGAAAAGAGGCCTTTGTGGTGGCAACCTTTGTAATGATTCTTGTTTGAATGTATACAAAGGTGTTTTGTCTTTTGAAAAATATTCAATGTTTGAAAGTTTGTTTTGGGAAATGTTTTGAAATTGTGTTGTGATGTGTTTTTGAAAATAGCAAGGATGTTTGCAAGTTTTTTCAAGTAACTAAGAGTTGTCTACCCTATCTACTCAAAGATCTTCCCTACACATTTTTAACCCTTTTACAATGTTGTTTTACCATTGCATTTGGTAAATAACCTTGTGTTTGGATGTTAAACGGGACAGGCGCGGGTCATCGTGTTGACCATGATAGCAATAGTGCTAAGTATCTTTAGTAATTTTTTGAGGGACTAGATCATTTTGTATAGGCAACCAAGATAGCGTCATCGAGGGACTATGATCTTTTGTTTTGTTTTTGTTTTGCCAAGATACTCAACATGCATACAATGGCCATTTTAAAGGCAACAAGTGGGTGAAACTCTAGGGGTGCATGTGTGCATTGTGTTGTCAATTTACATGCTTTTATGTCTTGTATTAGGTCTAGCTATTTGTTTTGATTTTGGATATTGCATACAAACCATAATCTCTATCATGGCATATTTGAAAGCAATAAATGCGTAAAAGTAATCTAAGCTATTACAACATTGATATGGGGAGGCGGATACAATTTTGAATAGGGGATTATTTGCAAGAAATTAAAACCCTAAAGTTATTACAACCAAATTGAATTCTTTGTTCAAATAACAAATAAACAAATATTTAAATGGAAAATTAAATAAATATGCAATATATTATAAATATGCAAAAAAATGTTTTTGTATTATTTTTATGTATGTAAAAAATAAAATATTTAATGCATTAAAAATAAGAAAATAAAAGGTTATTTTTATTAAGGGTGGAAACCCTAATTTGTTTTAAGAAAGTATATATATATATATATATATATATATATATATATATATATATATATATATATATATATATATATATATATATATATATATATATATATATATATATATATATATATATATATATATATATATATATATATATATATATATATATATATATATATATATATATATATATATATATATATATATATATATATATATATATATATATATATATATATGTATTATTTATTATTTATTTATGTACAATAAAATAAAAAATATATACAAATGTCAAAAAATAAAAATATATTAGAAAAAATATTATTTAAGTATATAAATAATAAAAAATAAAAATATAATATTTTTTGTAATATTTACAAGTTTTTTTATTAAGAAAATAAATGTATATATTATTTAATAATTATTTCTATGTCCAAAAAATAATAAAAATAATAAAATAAAATATGAAAATTTATGAAAATATTTTTGGTATTTTTAATGTTTAATAAAAATAAAATAAAGTCAGAAACTAAAAATGAAATTCAAAAATATAAAAAATAATGAAAATAGGCTAGGGGGTGCAAAGAGCACAAAGGAGGGTGCAAATAGTGAGAAATAGCCAGGCCCAGCCCAAGTCTGGCTTCGTCTCCAACCTTGTGACAAAAATGCGCGCCTGTATGTTCAAACTAGGAAATCCTGCATACGTGCTCTAAAACAAAAACTCACAACACAAAAGTTATAACATTTTTCAACACGATTCCAACCATGTAAAGAACTTAATCTAACTCTCAAAGACCAGAGAGAATTTCTCTGGCCCTAATTTCTAACCTAACTTTTTCAGAAAGTTCATCAATCAAATTCTCTCAACACAGTTAACTTAAATGAAATCTATGCATATGTACAACTTAAGAGCAATGAGTACTACATTTTTTATTCACAAACCTAAGCCTAATGATTCCTAAATAGAGAGATAGAAAGTTGGAAAATACCTGCTTCAGTTGAACTCAAGTATGGCAATATGGAGGTTTTCAATGAGGCCTGAGATGCTTGTGAGCTTGCTTGAACTTCCTTTGACCTTCCCCAATGCTTAGTTTGCTTTGAGTTTGCTTGAATAAGCCTGTAGAAGTCAACCTACACAAGCAGAATTTAAAAATGGTGAAGCTTGTAAATGGAGTTACTAAAGATGTGAAAAACACAAGAAGGGGGGTTAAATTGTAAAACTTAAATCAAAAGGTTAGACAACACTGTATTTTTATCCTGGTTCGTTTGATCTCAAACTACTCCAGTCCATCCGTCAAGGTGATTTCGCCTCTCTCCAACGAGGTCTTAATCCACTATATTCAATAGGATTACAACAGTCTACTTTAACAACTGTTAAAGCCTTCTTGAGTATAACCACAGACCAGTTTATCTCAAGGAAATCTCTTACAAAATAATAGAACAAGAATGTGTTTGATGTTTTCTAATAAAACAGTATATCACAACTGTGATAATTACACAAATGTAAGCTTAGAATAAAATTGAATTGCCAAAGTGTTTGTATGAGCGTGGTGTTGAGACTTGGCAAATTATGTGTGCATGCGTTTTCCGTAGATTTGTATATGCGTGCTTGTAAGCGTACGTCTTTTCTCACATAGACTTGTATAAATAGGCAAGGTAGAGAACGTTGTCCATAAAGCCATTTCAATGATAATAATGCACTTTCCTTATTGAGAAGATCTTGTCTTGAAGAGAGCCGTTAGTAATTAATTATGTCTTGAATGCTTTATAACGCTTCAGAGTCTTTTCTACTTATGATAGCGCTTCAGAGTGTTCTGCCTTAACTTATGCTGACGCTTCTGAGTGCTGATGACTTGGTAGAGATCTTTGATCAGAGTCAGAGTGTGTATGTTTATGCGCAGATTCTGGTCATCAAGCTTCAGCGTATGATCTGGTAGCTTCAGCGTGTAGCATATGTTATTGATCTTCTGATGCTGATATATTACTGATCTTTTGATGCTGATTCCATCAGAACTTCTGTATACACAAAACATAATTTTAAGCAGCATATTTGTTCTATATATATATATATATCTTTGAATTTATTTTATTCTTTATATTTTGTTATCATCAAAACACTAATTAAGGGTTGTAGAATCAAACTATGTTCTAACAGTTACAGTTACTAGCCAATGGTTGGGAGAACTTAGATGGGTTGTATGGAGTGTGTTGGAAGAGGTTTGGGACAAAACGCACGAGTGGTTTGTGATTTTGAAACAAAAATGCAGAAGCTGCACTGTTTTGCAAGAAGAAGGTGTTTTTATGTTTTGGAGGGCTTAGGAAGTGGTTAGCTCGTGCTTCTGACTTAAGGAAATGTGCAAAAACTTGTTTGGAGTGGTTACAAGAGTTGGTTTTATCAGATACAAGAGTTCTCTTCTTTTTGCAAGTTGACTTGGCTTTTAAGAAAAGTGTGAAATGACAATGCAAAGGGTTGTACCATCTAGCTTAGGGTCTGCCAAGAGTTGGTAACAATTGCCTGATATTAGTGAACTTTGTTTGCTGAAAAAGAAAGGGTTCAAGGCTCAAGAGGAACAACTTGACATAAAGCGAACTTTATGAAAATAACAATGTTGCCTTTTTGCCATTTTTAGATTAATTCAATGTGTAATCTTCCATTGATCAGAATAATGCCTTAAACCATTGAGTTTTCATTCAATTTTTGAGTGTGGAAGGGTTTAAATACCTGTGAGCAAGTACAAGTGAGGCTGGATAGAATTTGCAATTTGTAGCAACATGAAAAATGCCATGGATCAAGGTGACTTTTTGCCAAATTCAAACCTTCGATTCTCCCTAACCATAAATGATTTTGGAGAGTTCTTGGACATTTTGGAAAGCTTGTAACATTCTATATAATCCATATTTGAAATGAATTTTGAGATTCCAAAGGGAACTAGGTGAAAAATTTCCATGAAGATAGGTCAAAATCCTACCTAAATTAGGGCAATATTTCACTAAGTTAGAAAGTTTTTGGACCCTTGTTCATAAAATCATAACTTGAGATACAAGCATATTTTGGGAAAACTTTGTGAATCAAAGTTGTAGACTTTGTGGAGGACTACAACTTTAATGTTGGAAGTTTTGTTTGAATCCAATTTAATCATGGTGAAAAAGTTGGGCAAAGTTGGGAAAAAAATAAGAAAATTTCATAACTTAGAAAATTTCTAAGTTATGAAATTTTTCAATCTTAAACCCTAATTTTCAAAATTTGGTTTCTTGATGAACACGTTCCATGTTTTGACACATCTTGATGAAAAATGACCCTTGGCACTTGATTTTGACCAAAAAGTCAAAGTTTGACTTTTCAGTGTACAGTTTTGATCAGTTGACTGAAAAATTCATCTGTCAATCCAATGCTTTTGAGATCTTTTGAACTTTGTGATTAGGTCAAGATGATGCTATTGAGTCTTTGAATCCATGCTTGAACCCAATTTTCCATTGGCTAGGTTAAAAATCAGAAATTGCCCTTCTACAGTCAAAACCCTAATTTTGACCATTTTGCCCTTTTGATGATCTGATCAAATTTCTGGAGGACTTGTGGTCCAAACTTGATAAAATGGTTAATATGAGTCTATACTGTTTATGTGGATCAAAAATTATGATTTTTGACTGTAAATTGGCCACAGTTGACTTTTTCCCCAATACAGCTGATTTCTAGGTCAACTGTCCAATTGACTGGGCAAAAATTTGATTCAAGGCTTGAAACTTGGTATTAGCAATCTTATAAGTCCAACATGAAGCATGAAAGTCACTTGGAGCATTGAAAGTCCAAAAATCCTTGTGCAAACTCAAACCGTAATTTTAGGTCAACAGTGCAAGGAGATGTCTTGAGCAGAGCAAACCCTAATCCTGTCTGGAGTCCAAAGAGTCTTGTGAGGGGAAATCTTGATAAAATGAGAGGGCAAATTTTGGGGTACAACACATGTCATCATAAAAGGTTTCTCCCACACGGGTCATCTTATTATTGTTTATTTCAGTAAGAAATGGCTCTTGAACAGACAGTAAAATACCTTCAAGCCCAAAAACCTCAGTTCCAACAAATGTTCCTGACTCTAGCTAAGGGGCAGGAAGAAATGAAAGCTCTCGTCATCAAAGAGAAGAAGAAGAAGGTAAAGAAACTGGCTGGTGTCTTGAATATGGGAAGAATACTTAGAGGACCAGCCAAGAGAGCTTTAGATCTCTCAACTCCATCAAATGAGGGGGATAATCATGAAGAAGATGACAACCCGGGGACTGATGAAGATGAAACTGACTAATCTAAGGAGCAATATCCTCCCGCTGATGATAAATACAAACTAGAGGATCGCCTCAATGCTATGGAGATTCGGTAGATACCTGGCTTGGACTTTGAAGAGTTAGGGTTGGTTTTAGGAGTGGTCATCCCACTAAAGTTAAAAATCCCTGCTTTTTCCACACATGATAGAGTTTCTTGTCCTAAGATGCATCTGAGATCTTATGTCTGCAAGATTCAGCCACACACCACTGATCAGAAACTCTGGGTCCATTTCTTCTAAGAGAGTCTAGCTGAGACTCAACTCGATTGGTTCTATTAATTGGAAGTTTCTCGCATCCACACCTGGGAGGATCTAGTTGTTGCTTTCTACAAGCAGTACCAATATAACACTGATCTGGAACCAACTCGCGTGCAGTTGCAAAACATGACCATGGGTTCCAACGAGGGCTTCAAAGAATATGCCCAAAAGTGGAGAGACTTGGCTGGTAGGGTGCAGCCACCCTTAACTGACAGGGAGCTGATTGATATCTTTATGGGAACTTTGACGGGACCTTTCTTCAATCACCTAATTGGAAGCTCCTCGGCCGGGTTCACTGAGCTAACACTGACAGGCGAAAGAGTAGAGGCTGGAATTAAGAGCGGTAAAATTCCAAGGAGTGCATCTTCAAGTGCAGGGAAGCAGCCTTTCATGGGGAAGAACGAGTCCAATGTTGTGTACGGCCAAAAGGGTCGTAACAAGAGCAACCACAATCAACATCTGGGAGAAGTCCTGATCTCCAGTCCTGCATCGCGATGATAACAACAACGGTGAAATCAACAAAGGCAAGACGAGCCCAAGATATAGTTTTCCAACAACAACATGCCACTGTCTCAAGCACTGCAACACATGATGAGGATGAATCTGATTACGTTGATAGGTGTAACGCCCGTAATTTAATTAATTATTTAATTAAATTATTTTTAGAATATTTGTGAAGAAGTGTTATTGAATTGGATTTATTTTATTAAATGGAGAAATAATAATATATTTGAGGTATTATATTATTATGTGGTGAAATAATGTTAGAAGCTAATATTCTTTAATGTAGGCCTATATGGTGTGAGTGGAAGTAATAAGGGGGTGTAGTTTTTGAGCCCAATAAGGAATAATATAATAATATTAGGTTATTTTATTATTTGTTGTTAGAATGGAAGGAAGAAGCAGTAAGAAGAGAAATAAGGATTGTGAAGAACGTGAAGCTGCTGGAAAATAGAAGGAGACGACAAGAACAAAGATTTAACCTGGAAATTGTAGAGCGACCTTCGATCCAAGGTAAGGGTGGGGTTCTGGATTTATAATTGGGTTCATGATGTTTGATATGTGGGGTTAGAGGATTGTTGTTTTTATTATTGAATTGAATGATGTATGATGGATATTGGTGAATTCTTGATGAATAATGACGTTATGATACTGTGTAATTGATGTAGTAATAGAGTGTAATATTAGGGGATGAATTATCATGATCATAATGAGGTTCGTAGGACTGTAATTAGATTCTAGTAGTGAAATTACAGTGGAAAACACAGAAAATTATGCAGAAAATCGCAGGATGCGTCGACCTCAAACTAGATGAGTCGATGCAAGGAGGCTGTTAGACTCAGGATGAGTCGATGCATGGAAGGTTTGCATCGATACATGTTCGATGTTTGACTCAGGATGAGTCGACCGATGCGATGCATGTGTCGATACATGCTGCGTTTTGAAGTCAGGATGAGTCGATCGATAAGTGCATGTGTCGATACATGCTGTGATTTGAAGCAGAATGAGTCGATCCATAAGGAGGATGCGTCGACTCATAGCATATAAATGGAGCAGGATGAGTCGATCTAAGGAGTTTTGTGTCGACGCATACTGAATAGTTTTGACAGAATCGGTTTTAAATTGCTGTAACTTAAGTCGTAGGATGTTGTTTGAGATGTCGTTCGAAGCGTTGATTAGCTAACGCGATGAACTTTATTCTAGATGATTTAAATGATGATTAAGAAGTGTAATCCTAGTAACTAATTTAGGATTTAGGATTAATTCCCATAGATGACAGTTATGCTGGATTTTGGACAGAATGATGAATTTTGAGATGTTAGAGGCTGCTGTTAGAATTATGACAGTAGGATTAATGAAAGAAACGAAGTAGAATTGCAGAATAATAGTATGGCTTACTGTATTATTAATATACAGCTGAGTTATTAGTAAGATGTGGTTATTAAAGTGGTGTTTGATAATTTATGATGAACGAATGATGTTTGATAAATAAGTAATGTTTAATAAATTATTTTGAGATGTTTATGAGATGCTGTAATTGAGATGTTGTTGTTCTAAGATGTTTATGAGATGTTGTTATTTTGAGATGATTGAGATGTTGTTGTTCCGAGATGATTGAGATGTTGTTGTTTGAGATGACTGAGATGTTGTCGTTTTGAGATGATTGAGATGTTGTTATTTTGAGATGTGTTTTGAGATGTTGTTAACTGAGTGTGTTATTACATTCATGTTGAGTCGCATACATTGCATTTTTTTGAGATGGAGCTTATGCTCGTTGAGATGGCCTGGATTGGAAAATTTTGAGATGAAGGCTATGCCTTGTTGATGCCTCTATTAATTGGCAGATTAGATTTTTGAGATGGGAGTTCTGCTACAATGGTACCACATGCATTTGCATAGTTTTGAGTCGCATCATATGAATGAATAATGAGATGTATTTGATGTTGATGAATGAGTTTATATGCTATAATTATTGTTGATTATGAGATGATAAGTGGTGATATTATTGATCTAATTTAATATATTAATTATCATGCGCTTTATTATATTGTTAGATATATCACCCCTTCTGTTTGAATGTTGCCCCTATGTTGGTAACGTGCAGGTAATCGAGAGTGAAGGTCGTATACCTTCAATAGATCGAGTCGGTGTCATTGCTCTAATATGTAACACGCGGGGGGATGAACGCTTGCTGATTTTTGATTGCTGATTTTTAGTTGTTGAACTTTAAATTGTTTATTTACTAAATATGAGATGTTTCGAAGTTGCTGTTTATTTGAAGATGTTATTAAAGAATTCCGCTGTGTAGTTGTTGAATTATTTTATTAAAGATGCTATATTGATGGTTCATCCGATGTTTTATTAAAAGTGTTATATATCAATGATGAATGCAATGAATTTATTAGAAGAATTTGTGACATCCCGATTCGTTTGTATGAATGAAATTTTATAACTCTGATTTATTTTGCATAATTTGCTTGGGGTAGAAATAGGGTGTTACAATAGGACCCCATCCAGACCCAAAAACTTCTTCTCACAACTACAATCCTGATGCAATATGCGCTTATAATTCTAGCAGTCCTGGGCATGATACTAACGATTGTTGGGCGCTGAAGTACAAGATCCAAAACATGATTGACGCCAAGGAGATTGAATTTGATCTATATTCTACTCCCAACGTGATCACTACTCCTATGCCAAATCATTGAGAGCGTCCATTTCTTTTTTGAATTTTCAATTGTAACCTCTTTTGTTGTTCAAACACTTATCTGTTAATGTCAAACTTTTGTTTCATTAATACATTGCATATGTTTGTATTGAATTAATCCGTTCATTTTATTTATAAACTATGTTTTTTACTCCCTTTATGATATTCAATTCGTAAGTTACAAGCCTTTAAAGGGAGAATGACGAAAATAATGCCATAATCTCATACAATATGCTTTTGGACAGACTTTGCTGATGATGTACATGCGTTCTTTCAAACCCTAAACACTGGAGTTATAAGGAAGATAATCCATAGTCAACCCCTTTGAGCCAAAGAAGTTGGAGTTTTTCTTTTTCACACAAATTGAAACCCTTAATCAAAACCTGGGGCAGGGTAGTTTCTCAGTTAATTCAAATGTGCGTTCAGTCGCAAGTTTTCACTTCATAAACAACGAATGACATCAAGAACGTCCTTCTGAATCAAAAGACAGCGATGGTTCCCTATCAAAGATGCATTTGTTATCTCTCAAAAGAAAATCCCACTAAGTAAAAAACTACGAATGAGACTTAAGAAAAATTGGGGCATCCCGATGACTGTAATCTCAAAATGAGAACAATCAGGAAAAAATCAGGGATAATAAATATAAAAAAAAGAGGACGCTACAAATCCTCAACAACATAAAAATGTTACAAAAAATGACTGCCTTCCAACAAACTTAACTTATCTGAACCATCACCAAAATGTCATTCCAGACTCAATTAAAGTTCAAAAGCATAATTAACTGAGTTTTGGACTGGAGAACATCACGAAGAATGGGCAGTTACAAATACACTTTGAGCCCTATCCTTTGTTTCTTAAACCGTGAACCAAGCCACACTAAAACCCTTCAAAAGTCCTAATTGAAGCATGGGTTAATTCAAAAGCATACTGTTACCAAAGATATCCTGACTCCTGTAAGGTTTACTCTAAATCTTGAGTTGAATTCACATTCTTACAAAATTCTTTTATCTGCTAAAGTGCATTTTCAAAACTTTAATACAAGCATAAACTTTGCATTATTTGAATATCGCTATTTGCATATGGATAATTGTTTGACAGCGGAGAAATTCACACGATGAATATCCAATGAATGAAAACTCTCTCAATAAACAAGAATCATTGCAAAATTGCAAAACACTTCCAAGGATAAATCTCCTGTAACCAAGGAACTGGCATGTTACTGTCTAACTCATATGGGCAGTCAAATCAAGATTCCAAGAAATATCTCAAGAAGTGGTGAGTAACTTGGGGCAGATCCGCATCTGATTCACTTGGGGCATTGAACGTGAATTTCTGCAAAGGGTTACGTACAGCCAAGCAAACATTTTCTAGCAATGATACAACACTTACTACTAGGGGAAGTGACAAATATCCCACAAAGTCCTTTTCATAGGGTGATCCCCAGTCAAGTCACCACAGAGTCATCTCTATAAGGTTATCCCCACAGAATAATCTTCGTGAATTAGGGTACAAATCCCTCAAGACCAAATTCATAAATATCCTCACAAGATGGGATCCAGGTAACTCCCTAGCCAGGGTTTCAATCTCTGGAAAACCCTCTTCCCAGCTGAGTTGGTCATAAAAAGAAGTCTTGAGGAGTTCTATCAAAAGAATACATCTTCCCCAGCAACTCATCAAATATTCCTCAACAGGGTTTATTTCCCCAACAAACAGCAAATTCCCCAGCTGAGTCTGTCCTCTCTAGTTTGAGTTTACCTCTCAGAATATTACAAATCAAGGGTCCACAATCCCTAATCCCCAGTGAAGTCGCCAATAGAGTCTTTGCTATCTCCGAAAGTTGCTAAAAAACCTGGAACCCAACCAGATAAAAGTCAACTTTATCCTTTCAAGCAAGTTACTACGAATCCTGGACCTGGCCATATACTAGTTCAACTTCACCCTACTCCCAACTTACTGTGAAGAATGGATCCGACCAGATAACATTAAACCACAATTCCAAGTTACTAAAGCCTGGACCCGACCAGATAACAGTTTACTTCTCCTATTGCTGAAACTTGGACCCGACCAGATAACAGTTTGAATTTCTGAAACCCGGACCTGACCAGATAACAGTCAATCTCATTTTTAAGTTACTAAATCCTGGACCGGACCAAATAACAGTTAACTTCTTTATCCCTAGCAAGTTGTTGTGAAGCCTGAAACCCGACCAGATAACAGTTGACCTCCAGTTCAAGTTGCTGAAACCTGGACCCGACCAGATAACAATTTGACTTTTATAAATCATTAAACAAAACTCCTCTTCCCCAGTAGACTTTTCTACAATCCCCGGTGAGTTGCTGCAAAGCCTGAACCCGACCAGATAACAGTTAACTTCTTTATCCCCAGCAAGTTATTGTGAAGCCTGGAATTCGACCAGATAACAACTAACTTTCAAGAGACAACTCCCCAGTAGAGTAACAGACAACTAAAAATCATGAACTCTTTTCCCCATGTCAGAATCAACATTCTTCATAAAGTCTTCTCAAACAAGTCAAGATTCCTAGCGGAAACATCCTAAAACAAAGTCTGAAGAGGAGCATACTCTTCATTCTCAACAGCAGTTCGGGATTCAGCTTCCCAAAGCTCCCCAACATTTGTCAAGGATTTATTTTCCCAGACAAAGATACACTTCAATCATATTTCATATTCATACATCATATTACATACATGATAAGTGCATACCGCATAATTTCATTTATTTTGAGAACATCATCAAGCCATGCATACATCTGCATGCCACTAACCCTCTTCCCTACAGGAAAAAATCAATCAAATCAAAGACCTCTTCTGGTTAGATTTATTTCTTCCAGATTAAAGACAGGAAAAATAAAAACCTTTTCTGGTTAGATTAATTTCTTCCAGATTAAAGACATGACAACTATCTACAGGAACATATGAAGTTTTACACTGACTCATCCTGAAGCAACCCTACCCAGGTTCCTTCTCTTTCTAAGATGAATTTTTACACTGACTCATCCTGAAGCAACCCTACCCAGGTTCCTTCTCATTCCCAGATGAAGTTTCAAATGGACGCATCCTGAAGCAACCCTTCCCAAGTTCCTTCTCATTCTCAGATGAAGTTTTACACGGACTCATCCTGGAGCAACCCTATCCAGGTTCCTTCTCATTCCTAGATGAAGTTTTACATGGACTCATCCTGAAGCAACCCTAACCAGGTTCCTTCTCATTCATAGATGAATTTTCACACGGACGCATCCTGAAGCAATCCTACCCAGGTTCCTTCTCATTCCCAGATGAAGTTTTACACTGACTCATCCTGAAGCAACCCTACCCAGGTTCCTTCTCATTCCCAGATGAAGTTTTACACTGACTCATCTTGAAGCAACCCTACCAGGTTCCTTCTCATTCCCAGATGAATTTTTACATGGACTCATCCTAAAGCAACCCTACCCAGGTTCCTTCTCATACATTTCCAGATGAAGTTTTACACTGACTCATTTTGAAGTAACCCTACTCAGGTTCCTTCTCATACATTTCCAGATGCAATATTACACGGACTCATCCTGAAGTAAACCTGCCCAATTTCCTTCTCATGTATCTCTAGATGCAGTTTTGCAAGGACTCATCATCCCTACCCAGGCTCCCCTCACATATATCTCCTAAAGCAGCCCTACACAGGCTCATCAAAAAGTAATCTTACATAGATTCTTTCTAATACATTTCCCGACATCGCTTAACACGGGTCCATTCTAGTATATCATTCAGTTAAATCAACCAAAGATTTATCATGATACTCCTCCCCAATTACAGTCAAGCTTAGATAGAGTTTAATTTTTTTCAAACAAACACCTTTGGATGGCATCTATAAGCCCATCTCAGACAAACCTCCATCATCTCTCCAAATGGCATCTTCGAGCCCATTTCCTACACAATCAACCACCACATCATCGAGTGCAAATTTCCGGGCACTCTAGTGTTAAATCATCTTCCACCTTCAAGTCACAAATGGTGGACTCTCCAATCTAACTCTTCAGGTTTAAGTAGATTGAAAAGGGGCAGCTGTTGTACCCTAAAATTTTCCCTCTCATTTTTCAATATTTCTCTCGCATGGGTGGTTACAAACACCTATTTGAAGAAATGAAGAAAATGATTTTCTTTGAAGATGGAAAGCTGTTACTTCGACTGGTCGAAGGAAAAGAAAAATGAAGATGTTAATGTGCCTTTCGACAAGTCCAGGAAAAGCAAGTTTGCTTCAAATCCACATCCTTTGATTGGACATCTAGGCTTCCTTTGAGCAAGATTGATTCATCCTTCATTTGGGGCATTGGTTTCCTTCGAAGCAACTTGCTTTGAATTCACCTTTAAATCTGCTTCAAATCAACCTCCATGCACGCTTCGAATTCACCTCTAAGCATGCTTCGAACCCTCCTGCATGCAAGCTTCGATTCAGAGAGAAATGGCCTCCTGAATGTTTGTCTCACTAAGAATTTTCCTTCTGTATGCTAGCTTCGACAGGGCATTATGATCTTTATACTAGCTTCCTTCGATTCAGAAGAGAAAGACCTCCTGTTGGTTTCCTTCGATTCAGAAAGTTAGTGACTTTCTATTGGTTCCTTTTGCTTCCAAAAGGAAATGACCTTCTGAAAAGCTTCCTTCGATCCAGAAGGAGATGACCTTCTGAAATATTTCTTCGATTTAGAGGGCAATGGACTTCTGAAGGTTTTCCATTGACACAAAGCAGGGACCTCCTGCATGCTGGTTTCGATTGCATCATTGGCTCCTTACATGTTTGCTTTGATTCACAAGGCACGAGTTTCTCTCACACTAGCATCCACAAAGAAATTATTCCCTTTTAAATTGCTTCGAATACACCTACATGCTGGCTTCAAATCCACCTTCAAGATTGTTTTAAGTCACATTCATATCACCTTCGAATCCATCTGCAGACCCTTCAACACACATAGCGCTGCATTAGGACACACAACTTGGTGGCCCATTCAAAGGACTTGCCATGGTTGGGAAATAATTATTATTTTTTACTTTTGAGTCTGGTCGAATGGTTGGGCCTAAGTGATCAAAATAAATAAGACTCAGTGGCATATTCAGCTGAAGAGGGCCATTCGAATAACACACAGTTGGTCTATTCGAAGGACACACAACTGTGGAAACAACTGCTGCTTTGTTAAGTCTGTTCGAAGGCTATGGAAAAATGAAGGATTCGATTCAAAGAGTCAAGTTGTCCATAGGCCAGGCTACATAGGCCTCCAACTTGTGCCTCACTCCATATTAAATTGTTCTTCAAGCCAACTTGCCCTTGATGACATCACTACCTTTTTATAAAGTTCTTGAGCCTTGCGCCTGCCTCTTCTGCACACTTGCCCCCTATAAACTAGGATCCACCCATCTCAACCATTGATTTTAGTACTTTTATCTTGGGATTATAAAAAGTTGACACAAGTAGATGTTGGCCTTTCAAAGAAACTATATTTTATTCTTTCACAAAGTTGCTCATTCCAAATTATTTCTCTATAAATAGAGAGTTCATTTGCACATCAAGAGGGGGCTGGGAGGCAACCAGAGAAAACGCTGGCAGATTTTGGCTGTGTGGGAAGAATCTTCAAGAAACTCTTAAACTCTTAATATTCTCAAACACTAAATACACTCTCAAAACCCAAAATCCAGAAGAAACACCACACCTGTTTCCTTGGCCCTTCGAATCCAGAAGAAATACAACACCTGTTTCCTTGGCCCTTGGAATCTAAAGAAACACAACACTTGTTTCTTTTTCTCTTTCGAATATGAAACAATCCAACGCTTGGCTCCTTCTTTCGAATCCATTACTAGAAACATAACCCTTGTTTATTTCCTTCGAATCCAGGAGCACTCAGGGCCGCCACTCAAGGTCTAGCACACGTTCCAGCTTCAAGCAAGGTAAGTCACTCTGACCTTAAACTTTTCGTTTTAAGCATGTACATAATATTTGTTTCCTTTTTGTTTCCACCTTTTAAGTCTGTTTCATTGCTAACCTTTTGGTTTTGTTCCTTGGTTTATCAAACTTTTTTTTAGAACTAACCTGGCCATGAGACGATACTAACATGGCCTCAAGCCATGTTGTTATTTAAGTCCCAAACAAAATAAAACAGGAGGGAGGAGGTGTGAATCGAAGCTTTAGGCTTCACCTCTGGCTGCTCCATAATTGCAAGCAGAACCAAGAGTGTGCCCTTAGGCTTCGCTACACACTGAATTCCAGGTCCCATTCAAAAGAAACAGGAAAGGGATGAAATCGAAAGGCATGTCCTTACTACTTCTAGGCCAAATCGAAGGAAGCCAGGAAGAGGAGAATCGAAGGGTGTTTCCGCCTAGATCGAAAAGCTCATTTTTCCTCCTTTTTTTATTTTGTCTTTACATTTTTATTACTTTTCAATTTGGTTGTAATAGTGTAGGATTTATTTTCTGCATTTTTATTTCTTTTGTATAAAAGTTACTAATTAGGATGTATATCAAGATAAAACCAACAAGTAGACCACCCTAATCAAAGACAAAAATACATGCAATCAAACACACTTTTGCACACATGCACCCTTAGGGTAATCCCACTTGTTTCCTCGAAAAATAATCATGTCCCTCGAATATGGGCGTTTTAACAAAAAGTCCCTTGATAAAAAGTTCGTAGTCCCTCGATGTCCCTCAATGTTGCCTTCGGTAAACGATCTAGTCCCTAAATGAAAAATTGCTAAAACATCTCATAAGTTTCCTTCTATGAATATACAATTTACCCATGCTTGTCCCTTTACATCCAAAGATAAGGCTTCTTACCAATCAATGGTATGATAGCAATATCAAAGGAAGAGAGAAATGAACAAAATACTTTTGAGTAAGGTAGAACGTTCTTAGTTGCTTGCTCACAATCTATTTTCAAAAACAAAACATTTTTCAAACACACAAAACACTTTCAAAAAACATGAAATATTTTCAAAAAGTCTAACACTTTGTATACATTCTTATAGAGACGAGAATCATTACAAATTTTGCCTAAACGAAGTCGCTTTTCAAAAATACTTTCAAAATCCATCACAAACACATTTTCAAACAAAATAAAGTGTTCTAGCGAGCAACTAAGAGCCCGTAGATAACTACAGATGAAAAGGTTGCTAATACCTTCCCTTTTCATAATCTACCCCTCGAACTCAAGAAAACATCTCAAAGGTCTTTCCTGTTCTTTTCACCCTTTCCTTATTGGATAAAAGAAAATTCGATGGTGACTCTTTCTATTCGCAACAATTGCGATCAAACGCAAAACAAACCAAGTCAGTTCTCCCACCGTATTACAGTGTCGAATACTCACTTGTTCAAATTGCTTTAACAACCTAATAGTAATCACAAAATACATGATTAAATTTTCTGTAACATATCTGTATTCCTTTGATACTTGTTTAATTACTAATTTAGAGTCTCCCATAATTTCGACGTTCCTTGCCCCCAATTCTAGCAGTAGTTCAAGTCCTGTTATTAAAGACTCATATTCTACTTCATTATTTGTACATATATCGTTGATTCTATACTTGAACTCTGATGGAATTCCATTGGGGGAAATTATAATTCCTCCTATTCCAACTCCCTTTTTATGGCTAGAACCATCAAAGTATAATTTCCATGGCGCTAGATCTACATAATTCTGAGGCATAGCAACCATTGAATGGTCACCAAGAAATCTGCCACCACTTGTCCCTTCATTGCTTTTAAGGGCACATAAGTTAGAGAATACTTTGTTAATGCTAAAGCCCATTTACCAATTCGACTATGTAAAATTGGTTTGGACAACATGTGCTTAATAATATCGAAATGAGAAGATACATACACATCAACAGGCTTTATATATTGCTTTAATTTAATACAAGAGAAATACAAGTAAAGGCATAGTTTTTCTATATCATTATACCTAGTTTCAAGATCATTAAGCATTCGACTAAGATAATATATAGGTCTCTCGACACCTTTTTCGTCCTGTTGGACTAACATACTTCCTATAGTCGAATTTGAGGCTGCAATATATAACCTCATAGGCATATGTCTAACAGGAGGTTCCAATATTGGAGGCTTCACTAAGTAGTCTTTTATTTGGTCAAAAGCCTCTTGATGCTCCTCTTACCAAATGAAATCCTCATTCTTCAGTCGAAGTAGTGGTGAAAATACTTTGGTTTTTCCACTTAAGTTGGATATGAACCTCCTTAGGAAATTTATCTTACCCAACAAAGACTGAAGTTCCTTTTTGGTAGATGGAGGTTTGACGTCCATGATGGCTTTGGTCTTGCTTTGATTCACTTCTATGCCTTTTTTATGCACCACAAAGCCAAGAAAATCATTGGCTTGCACACAAAAATCCCATTTTAATAGATTCATTTTTAATCCATATTTCCTCATCCATTCAAAAGACTCTCGAAGGTGTTGTAGATGAATCGATTTACTGTTCAAATTTATTACAATATCATCAATATAAACTTGCATGAAATCTTCAATAAAATCATGGAACATAGAATTCATTACCCTTTGATATGTCGCTCTAGCATTTTTCAAACCGAATGGCATGACAACCCATTCATAGGTTCCCAGTGCCCCTGGGCAGCGAAACACCGTCTTCGGCACATCTTCATCTGGAATTAAAATTTCATTATAACCAGAATAACAATCAAGCATACTTAAATTTTCAAAACCGGCAGCAGAGTAGACCAACATTTCTGCCACAAGCATAGCATATTCATCTTTAGGAGTGACAACATTTAAATCTCTAAAATCAATTCACACTCTTAATTCTCCATTTTTCTTAATTACTGGCACTATGTTTTCCAACCAGTCGACATACCTTGCAGTTCTTATGAATCTTCTTTTAAGGAGTCTTTCTATCTCCTCTTTGATTTTCGACATTATTGCTGGAGCGAAGCGTCTGGGAGTCTTCTTCATTGGTTTCTTTCCAGCTTTTATTGGTAACTTTAGTTCGACCAAATCCCTGCTTAAACCTGGCATTTCGTTATAGTCCCAAGAAAAATAATCTTTAAATTATTTTAATAAAGATATTACCTCTGACTTTAACTTTTGGTCGATGTTGGCACTGATGTAAGTTGGTCTTTTATCCCCCTTTACGCCCAAATCTATTTCTTCTAAAGGGTCTTATGGATGCATTCTTTCTGGTGCCATCAGATCCTTTTTGAAGCCTAAGGGTTCTTCATCATATATGCAGTCCAAACACTGCTTATCGACGTTTTCTTTGATCACTTTTTTTTATCTGGTGGCTTTGGCTTAAGCCAAAGTAGCTCCTTCATTCAGAATTTGTGTCTTATTGGCTTCGACAACCATATTTTCTTCAGCCTCTAGCACTGAATTTATTTTACTTTCTGCAATATACATCGAAATCCTCTTCAGAGCATCTAGCTCAGACATCATCACTGATGTCTCCCCAGCCTGCCGGTCGGTTATCACAGTATGGATCCTCAATATGTTCCATATCCCATATAAAACCATGGGTCTCATGTAACTTCAACGAAACAAATGCCTCATCAAGGTTAGCATACACATATTCAGCAGGTTGACATGGGTAAATGTTAGCTAGTTTCCTGTCAAATTGCTTCTTGTCGACATTGTTCACGTCTGCCCTGAAATATCCTTGATCAACTTCAATGTTCTCGATAATACCATCTTCCCTCTAAATCACCAAATGCTGGTGCATAAAAGATGGTACAACCCCTACACCGTGCAGCCATTCCCTACCTACTAAGAGGTTGTAACTTGGCTTGCTTTGAATCATCATGAATATAGTCGGCCTAGTAACGGAGCCGACAATAATATCAACTTAGATCACACCCATAATGTTTCTAGTCTTTCCTTCGTAGTTTGATAAGACCATGTTATGAGATTTATCATCGGTGTCATATTTACTCATTTTATGCAATAGGTGGTGTGGCATAATGTTTACCGTAGCACCACAGTCTACCAACACCTTGTTGATATCCACCCCTTCAAGCTTAACCCTTATTAAAAGAGGCTTCAAATGGCTCCTCATGGCCATATCTGGTCTTTCAAAGAACGCATCTTGGTTCTTAATTGAACCATTATTCATCACAAAGTAACATGTTGGCTAGTGTAAAGCCATCTCCTCAACATCAATGTCTGCGGAATCATCCACTTCAGTTAAGCAATCATATTCTGTTGGCAGAATTGATACCATATTAACTAAGATATTCAAACTCTCTTCAGACTCGGACTCAAAATTGTCAGTAGCTTCTTCAGAACACTTAGGAACTGGTCGACTCACGAACTAATTGATTCATTATTTTGCAGAGGAATCGATCTTCACTTTATACTACTTCTGATTGCCAACTTTGTTTGCAGCAATCTGGCCAACAGATTCTTGCCTCTCAGCTTGCTTTCAACGCTGGAAGCGTCTTCATTGGGTTCGAGTCATGGGATTCTTCCCCATGTAATTTTCAGAAATATGACTTTTCCTCTCAGACTTAAACTCATGTCGGTAGTTAATAGCCGACTTTTCTTTGTTTGGGTCTCTAGCAATAACACCATCAATTGGTGCCCCCCTTCTCCCTTGAGGCTTAATCCAAGTACCGTTAAGAGCTTTTGCTGAAGGAATATAACTTCTTGGTTTGGAATGGGAGTTTCCCACAGTTCTTCTTGGGTCCCTTGGTGTAGGGAACCTTTGATTGTACGACTTGCCCTTGTTCTTTTCTAACTGCAGCTTCTGGAAATTTTCAGCAGCTATTTTGTCAGTCAAGGCTCCACACCAAGGACACAAGTAAGCTTGCAAACCCTTGTTCTTACAACGATAAAGGATGTCTAGCAAGTCCTCCTCAGGTCTTGGGTACACATCAGCTAAGTCAACATCAGGACTTTCTCCAGTACCCTTTTTCGACCATATCATCATCAGGAAACTCAGTAATTTCTACCATGTTGATGTGAACAGGGTCAAGAAACAAATCCTCCTATTGCCTAAGAGGATCAGTATCAATATTCATTTTCCGTGCAGCAAATTTCAATCTACCCTCCTGCAGCGATTTTTGTACGAGATCCCTGAAAAGATAACATTGAGAGGTTGTGTGACCAAGATAATTATGAAATTTACAAAAACCTCTTTTCTGTCGTTTTTCTAATGGTGGTAACTTAGCACCCGGGGGTATTAAAATTTGACCATCTTTAACTAACAAATCAAAAATTTCTTCACATTTAGTGACATCAAACGTATAAGTTTTCGCTAGAAATTTTGGATTCTTTTTTACCGTATTTTTTCCTTTAGTAGGAAATAGTGGTTTACATTCACATGCTGGCCCTGGCTTCATTTCAGCCACGTCGACCTCTGCCTCTGTTGGCGAGGTATAGTCGGCCTCACAAATGGGATATGTTTCGTCATAATCTATGAAGGCTAATTTTTCTTTCTTAGTCCTAGCCTTAGTATGTCTGACCTATCTAGTCGCAGACGCTCTAGATGTCAAACTCTATCAGCTAACTGTGACATACTCTTCACGAAGGTCAAATCTATTTTCTTCCTAATGGAATAATCTAAACCTCCAGCAACCATTTGAACAAGCTCATGTTCTGGTACTTGAGTAAAGCATCTTGCTTTCAATGACCTAAATATATTTAGATAATCATCAATGATTTCAGCAAACCTTCTTTTAATGTTTGACAATTCAACCAAACAAATTTTCGAATGACCCTCATAAAATTGTTCATGGAAATTTTTTTCCAACTTAGTCCACGAGTCAATCGAATTTGGAGGCAAAGTTATAAACCTGGTGAAAGCTACCTTAGTAAGGGAAGAAGGAAAATTTTTTACCCTTAAGTTTTCATTATTTGACATATCCCCAAATTCAGTCAAATACCTAGCAATATGTTCCACTGTCGACTCTCCAGATTCTCCCCCAAATTTTGTATACTTAGGAATTTTCCATCCTCTAGGGTTTTCAATCTGTAAGATATATTCAGACAAAAGGGAAGAATATGTTGGCCTCTAAAGTGTGGTATTCATACCATTCCTAGCCATAATTCTTTCGAAAATGGTGGTTAGATTATTTTCTATGGCTAAATCCTCTTGTCGAATTTGTTCAATAATTTGATCAGCCTCTTGATGTCGATGTACTAATGCCCTAGGTGGATTGAAAATCAAATTCCTTGGAGGTACTAGAACTTGTCCCCGATGGACAGTTTCATCTTGTATTGCCCCCATGTCCATTTGACCAGGGGCATCTAGTCAAACAAGTGGTGCTTGTCGAATAGGTGTTGGGGGAGCACCTAAAAAATTACACAAACGTGTTAATTGGGCAATCACTTGTCGATTTGTTTCAACGGACTGCTTATTAGTCTCATCCGACTCTTGTACTATAGGATTAAATATATTACCCGTTTGGTTAGTTAACATATTGACCAACTCATGGTTACTATCATCCATTTGTTGCCTTAACACTGCTACTCAAGTGTTAGTGAGAGGCGGTACTATTGGTTGAGAAGGCATTCCTCTAATTTGGTTGCCTCTATTATTTTCTCCTGGTGCAAATCCTTGTAAAGGTGAGTTCAAATTTTGAATATTATCTGACACCACTGCTGCATTCGACGTCGACTGGTATCCTGACATCATGGAATACGACATTCCATAAACAGGATCCACATTACCAAAATGAGGCACATTAGGTATGGTGGTCGTAGTCATTACAGGCCTTGGGCTTCCCGGTGGAGCCTGAGAAATTTGTGCGGAACCTGCTGCAGTTGACCCGACTAGAGGAAAAGGTGCAACTTAAGAAACTACTGGATTGGTAGTAGTTAAAGTTCGTGACGATATTTCCTCTATGTTTGAATTATCAGGAATTGTCATTCTTAATATATGCTTCTTAGATGATCGTTTATTATACTCTTTGGTTAACTTTCCATTTCTAAGCTACACACACTTAAGACAAATTCTTAGCACTGTGTTTCACCAGGTGGGCCAATTTGTTTACTGTGGAAAATGGTAAACAACCGCTGGTCCTCCCAAAGTCCTAAAACTAAGGGTAACTCGCAAGATCGACCAATTGATCTTAATACATGTGCTAAGAGTTTTATTATTATACTTATTCTATCTAAATCCTTATCCAGGGAAACGATTTTTCGTGACTAAAGGAACAAGTATAACAGATTTCCACACTATGAATCGATCGACTGACTGGTGACTCGTGACCGACAGAAGGTATTCATATGAAAATAAGATTCAATAAACTAACTGACTAGTGACTCGTGACCTACATAGAGCATTGAATTGTTCACGCGAAGTAGAAACAAACGTAAAGACTTTGTTCGACAGTACATAGAAAGAAAATAAAGAATTCAAAAGGGATAATTGAAAGATAATGTATTTGTATTGAAATAAAATTGGTGATTCACGTGCGTCAAGCACTTCTTCATTCTTTGTTTCCTAACGCTCGGAATGATAGAGTTTTGACAAGTGATTTGAGCATACAAGTGAACACACCATAAAAACTACACTAAATCTACTTATTTATAATATTTACAATGTAACTGCCTAGATGAAATCTACAGACAATATTAAAATCTTGAGACAACCGCTTCACCGGATGTCGCCACCTATTTGGCACTTAAACAAATTGTAAACCATTGGCAACTGCTGATGACTTTGAAATTTAAATCTTCCCAATCATAGCTTCTGAAAGTAAACCGCTTCCGACTCGCTTCAACACTTTCCCTTTGGCAAGATTTAAAAATCAACAACAATTCCTCTAAGTCCAGAAACCCTTTTGGTTGACAAAAACCAATTTGGACCATTTTCCTTGTCTTTCACCCTTTGGTCGACTAAACCAATTTCGACCATTTCTTAACATATATTCTTTTATTTACTTTTGGTCGACCTGGCTCAGTTTCGATAGTTTGGCGTGACATTCCCTTTAAACATTAAATATAGTTTAATAAAACCAATTTTTCAAACACTTTGGCTCCAATTTCTCAAAAACCCCTACTTTAGAGGATGACCCTTAGCTTATGAGAATATCCTCATTTAATATATGTGCTCGAATACCTTAAGATTTTTCAAGGTAACACTGAGTAATCAGGTCTATAATACAAAGTATTAAAAAAAATGAGGACTTTAATTTTTGGAGATTTAGTTGAGAAATTAAAATACTGAAATACAAAAATATATGTTAGCGAAATTGATAATCAACTCGTTGTGCATAACTGTTAGATTGAAATTTCAATGTCAAATGAACCAACATACAAGGAAAGAGTTTAGGGATGTACTTGGTGGAAATTTGGATGTTTTAAAGAAAAGTGTCGACGAGAATATTTTCGACGGAGAAATTTAAGCCTAAGGGGGTCGAAGTCACCAATTTCAAATTAAAGTTGAGACGTAATATTATTTCTCAAAGTGTTTCGACAATAGCAATTGGAGCATATGTGAAGCTCATTAGGGAAAACACGTGGAAGCAAATTTGAAGGCGAGAAACATATAACAAGATACGTGTCGAACAAATTCCAAGAAAGAGATCGTTATAGTCAGTTAGTTACATATTAATTTAAATAAGAGTTTTAGTGTTAGGATTTGAGATGTCAATTTCATTACAAAAAATACATACATTCAAAGTATTCAAGTGTAAAGCGAAAAACGAGTTATCTGAGAGAAATGTATGATCCTGAACACCATTTTCTTTATATTTAAGCAAATTTCTTTTACTTTAACTTGCCTATTTTCAATGGTTTCTTCTTACTCTTATGCGTCACTTTTCTACCTAGATTTCGATCAAGTTGAATTCTCTTGTTTTTTGCAACTCTACATTTTAAGTCTTTGTAGAAGCTAACATAAATTTCTATATTACATCAAACATTCAAGTGAAATTAGAAGAGTTTATATACATATGTCTTAAATAAACTAGTCGATCCTGCAAGTAATCATTTTTAATAATTAACGCTTGTTTATTAAATTTCATGATAAAGAGCCAACCTAATCAATTCGGGGCCCTCTTCTAATTTAATAAATAAATTTAAAAAATATGAATTTATATGAAATTTTTTGAAAAACCAATATAAAATCATAAATTACTGATTAGAGTATTATAGTGGTTATAATATTTAAAAAATAATTAATTTGATTTTAATTTATTCTTAATTTTCTTTTTAAATTAAAAAGTATACAAATCTATTAGAAAGTTAGATCTAGAATCCTAACGAGACTAATAAAAAGATAAGAAATAAGAGATAATAAAAAATTATCTAATAAAATAAAGATTTTTCATTTCATTCATATCCTTCAATGTTTTATTTAGACCACACACACATATTAATTTTCTAAAAGGCTCAAACTCTAATAAAAACCCAACTTCATAACAATACAAATAAAAGTGCTACTAATATAAATTAGACATTAATTTAAATAACTAAATTATTTATTTAAATTATCAAAGTTCATTCCTTCTAAAACTAAACCGATCGCACCTGACCAGAAAGGACAGTCACAGCTTACGTTAAGCAGAACTTGAAAGTGAGGTGGGGGTACCTGCAAGACACTCCGATATCAAAGTGAGATTCTAAATGAGCAAGCAAATAGAGAGCGAGAAATGTTCAATACCTAACTCTCTCGAAAAAGAGGATATTTATAGTCCCTAACGCTGGACCAAGGTCTCCTCATTGGGCTGGTCAAGCAGGCCCAAAGTGGAGACTTCCAGGTCCTACGTGAGTAGTAGGGACCAGCATGCGGTCCTCACTTGGATGACTTCCTCTACAAGATCAGATATGGATGCGATCTTTCCAGGGCCACGAAGAGCCCGTGAAATTCAGAGACGTTGATAGTCATCCCTATGAGGAGGATGCCCGTGAGGTGCTTCTGCTCATCGTGGATGTCTCCCTCCAGACACGAGGTGGTGTGAGGGGATCAGTCTTGGTTACAGAGAGCATCGAAAGATGACCTCAAGGTCCTCCTGACCGGCGATGATCTTCCTAAGACTAGCTGGGTTTATCCCCGTGTGATGAGGTTGCCTCCTTGCAGGGAGTGGAATTTGTTGTCTGACCCAGTGAAGGGCAGAGCTGGCCAGTATGCCTTGACCGAAATAATTGGGTTGGGTCTCACATGGAGTTTGGCCAAGGGAAGGCCCAACCCAGAACAGGAGCCCCCGAAGTCGTTGCTCCTGATGAAGGAGTTATGACTTAAGTCCAGCTTTTTCTTTTATGAGGTGCGCTACTAGACGAGGATCTTTTATTGTGTTGACCAAGAAAGTCATCGATATACGGGTTTACCCGAGCAGCGTTCAGAATGGACTCGAGATGGGAGCATTCTAGTTGCGGGGAGGAGAAACTTATGGGGTGTAGATACGTGGCGTGGCCTTTGGAATTGTAATGATGTCCTAGTGAGTAGGGATGATCATTAGCTGAGCACGTAGGTGTCCATGTCAGCTCTATATATAGTGCCCCAAGGCCCATTATTCTCGTTTACACTCTTGCGCTTTTCACTCTCCCTATCACCAACGTCGTGCCATTTCCTTCCACTGCCAACGCCGCCGCAGAATCCGTCGCGTGTTCTTCTTCTACCTTCCTTACTCTTAATCTACTCTTGTCCAAGTAAGTATTTTTCGTGATACTCTTTGTTTAGATTGGCTTTGATGATGTTTTAGTTGTAGACTTTCACAATGGGGGTTCTGCTCGGGGAATTCATGTATTTATGCGTACTATTCATGATTGAGCCAGTGATATTCATCTTTTCCCCGACACTTAGATGAATTTACCCTGTAGTATTCATATATACCCGCGAAATTTATGAATTTTGCACAAGAAATTTATGCGATCCCCGACGAATTCATGAGCTTGGCCGGTAAATTCGTACTTTGCTCGCTATATTCTTCCTGTGCTCGGGGTATTCATGAAAATGAGAGTTTTTCGTTATAACCGTTGTGTGGTCTTATAAGACTGGCATGATTTTCTTGCCCTAATCGAGGGCTGAGTATTACCCCTTCTGCACGAGCGACTGTCGACTTGGTTTGGGCACCACATAACCCTTTCACCTGCATCGTGGAAGGATGGATTTGGATTTTCTATCGAATTTAGAGGTTTCCTCTGCTTTATAGGTAAAATGGATGACACTCCTGAATCCTCCAAGCATGTGGACACCGAAGAGACCAGCGTAGCCGAAGAGGGTGTCAACTTGGTTGACACGGTTTACGATGCTGTATTGGCTTGGGTTGGGACATAGCCTCGAGGAATAGCATCGATATACAATTATAGTAGGAGGCAGGCTTATACTGTGGTCGAGCATGGCGATGATCAAGAAGGTTTCCAAAGGAACTTCGCGATCTTGCGACCGACGCCTAATGCTCGAATATGCTCGGAGTTCGAGGAAGACCACTTCCCCATGTATGAGGTCGTTTTCATAGACTTGGGGCTTCGCTTTCCTTTCAACGATTTCCAGGTGGAGGTGCTCAATCACTTGAACTTAGCACCCTCTCAGCTTCAACCCAACGCCATTGCCTTCATCTAGGAATTTGAGATTACTTGTCGGTTCATGAGGATCGAGGCGACCATTCCCCTGTTCTTCATGGTTTTTCATCTTCAATGGCAGTCCCAAGGTGGGAAACATAGATGGGTCTCCTCAAACAGTCAAAGAGACTGTTCAGGATGTACATGAACTCTGTCTGCGACTTTAAAGACAGATGGTATGTCGTGCAACCTACTTCTCAGGCTGATGTGGATGCCGTGTTTGACCCGGCTCCCGTCATGGATGAAGATGGTGAACTGTGTTATGATGCGAATGGTTAGCAGGAGATGGGGAAAATCTCGAAGTTTCCTATCCATTGGTGTTCGGGCCATTACGATCATGGTCCCGGGCATTATCATACTCCCGCTAATGGCATGAGCGCTGAGGACGAAGAGGCTTATGGCTTCCTTAATCGGTTCATCGACGGGTTATTTCTCACCAGGTGGGTCACGAGGGAAGGATATGACATCCTCGATGAAGATGGTGAACCGATGTTCGAAGCGTGCCTGATCAACACCAAGGCGCTCATTGAGTGTTGTTCTTACGGGAGAGCTGTGAATCTCTTAGGCTTCTGTTCACTTGATTTTACTATATTTTTAATTCTTTACTTGACTTCTTTTGTTTTCCCATCGAGGCTGACCCGAGGATACCATATTTGTTTTTGTAGGTAACATGGCGGAGCATCGTGAGAGATTGTTGAAACTGGCCCAAGAGAAAAAGAGCCATAAGAGGTTGGTGAAGCCGTACCAGGATACATGCATGGGTTCAGTCTCCAAACCGGTCAAGGAGGGATCAAGTGGGTCATCGGGCATCTACGATGCTGATCAGCAGGCTGCTGTTTTGAGCAAGAAAAGGAGTCGCCCGGAAGGTGGGGTCTCCGATGTGATTAGGGGAGGGGAAACTGCCCGAGCCTTCAGCCTCCCATCCTGTTTCGTGGAGAAGGATTTCTTCAAGGGCTTCCCTCTGACTGTGTCTGATAATGAGTATGATATCATAAGGCGACTCGACGAAGAGGGTTGAAGGAAGCATTTAGCTTCAAGTATGGTCGGGATGATGAAGGTGGCAGAAATGGTCGTGGTCCTTGCGGGCGAAGGGGCCATCTCCTCTGGTCAGGTAAAGGAACTAGAGTCGGAGAAAGCGACTCTTCAAGCCAAGACACATAAGCTGAAAACCGCCCTCGAATGAAGCGAGAAGATGTTTCGGGAGCAGGCCGATGCGTTGGAGGGGGAGAAAGAGAGAGCTGAAAAAGCCCTCGAGGAAAAGGATTGTCTCCTAATCAATAAATAACTATGGGAGAGCGAAAGGGAACGACTGGAGAGGGAAGTCGCTGACCTGAAGGCTGCCATGATACCCATGGAGGGAGAACTCGAGGGAGTAATTGATTTGTGCACTCATGCCGATTTCGTTGCTCGGATTCAACTCTTCGAGTCGGATTGCATTAATGCTTTCACCGACGACTTTGAGGCTACCGTGAACCAGCTGTTCGTGTTGAACCTGGAACTTAACACCGAAGGAACCGGGGTTATATCCCAGGTGATTGATGGTCGGGTGTTTCCTCCTCCTGACTCTCTCGAGGTCGAAGTGGGCACTCCGAGGAGTGATTAGCATTTTTTAGGTAACTCAACTATTTGTATTTGGGCCTGCGTGCCCGTGATATTTTGTAACATTCAGACATCATCGGCTCTGGCGATTGATATTTATAAATGCTTTACTTTGCTTCAATGCCTTTATGTTTTTGCTGATGCTTGCCTATTCATGGAATAAAGTCATTGAAGCATAGAGGCATAAAGGCATTGAAGCAAAGTAAAGCATTTATAAATGTCGACCGCTAGAGCCGACGATGTTTAAATGTTACAAAAAATTACGAGCACGCAGGTCCAAATACAAATAGCTGAGTTACCTAAAAAATGCTAATCACTCCTCGGAGTTCCCACTTCGACCTCGGGAGAGTCAGGACGAGGAACCACCTGGCCGTTAATCACTTGGGATAGAACCCCAGTTTCTTCATTGTTGAGTCTCGGGTTCAACACGGGCAGCTGGTTCACGACAGCCTCGAAGCCATCGGCCAAAGCATCGACACAGTCCGACTCGAGGATTTGAATCCGAGCAACAAAATTGGCGTGAGTGTGCAAATCAGTTACCCCCTCAGGTTCGCCCTCCACGGGCATCATGGCAGCCTTCAAGTCGGCGACTTCCCTCTCCAGCCGTTCCCTTTTGCTCTCTCACAGTTCTTTGCCGAGCAGGAGATAAACTTTTTCCTCAAGGGCTTTTTCAGCTCTCTCTTTCTCCCCCGCCAACGCATCGACTTGCTCCCGAAACATCTCCTCGCTTCGTTCGAGGGTGATCTTCAGCTTTTGTGCCTTAGCCTGATGAGTCACTTTCTCTAACTCCAGTTCTTTGACCCGACCAGAGGAGCGGGCCCCTTCGCCCGCAAGGACCACGACCATTTCCGTCACCTTCATCATCCCGACCATACCAGAAGCCATATGCTTCCTTCGACCCTCTTAGTTGAGTCGCCTTATGATGTCGGACTTATTGTCAGACACAGTCAGAGGGAAGCCCTCAAATAAATGCTTCTCCATGAAACAGGGCAGGAGGCTGAAGGATCGGGAAATCGCCCCTCTCCCGGTCACATCAGCGACCCTACCTTCGGGGTGACTCCTTTTCTTGCTCAAAAGAGAAGCTTGTTGATAAGCATCACAGATGCCCGACGACCCACTTAATCCCTTCTTGACCGGTTTAGAGGCTGAACCCATGCGTGTAGCCTGCTGCGGCTTCACCAACCTCTTATGGCTCTTTTTCTCTTGGGTCAGTTTCAACAATCTCTCATGGCGCTCGGCCATGTTACCTGTAAAAACAAAAACGGTATCCTCAGGTCAGCCTCGACAGGAAAACAAAAAAAGTCAAGTCAAGAAGTAAAAATATAGTAAAATCAAGCGATCAGAAACCTAAGAGATTCATGGCTTCCCCGTAAGAACGACACTCGACGAGCGCCTTGGTGTTGAACGGGTGTTCTTTGAACACCGACTCACCATCTTCATCGAGGATGTCATGTCCTTCCCTCGTGACCCATCTGGAAGGAAATAACCCTTTGACGAACCGATTAAGGACATCATAGGCCTCTTAGTCCTTAACGCTCATGCCGCCGGCGGGAGTATGATAATACCCGGGACCATGATCGTAATGGCTCGAAAACCAATGGATGGGAAACTTCTAGATTTGCCCCATCTCCTGCTCACCATTCACATCATATCATGGTTTATCGTCTTCATCCACGACGGGAGCCGGGTCGAACACGGCGTCCACAATAGCCTGAGAAGTAGGTCGCATGATGTACCATCTGTTTTTAAAGTCACGGACGGAGTCCATGTACATCCTGAACATCCTCTTCGATTGTTTGAGGGAGACCCAACTGTGTTTCCACCCCGAGACTAGCGTTGAAGATGAAAAAACCTGAAGAACAGGGGAATGGTCACCCCGATCCTCAGGAACCAACAAGTAATCTCAAATTACTGGGTGAAGGCAATGGCGTTGGGGTGAAGCTGAGAGGGTTCTAAGTTCAAGTGATTGAGCACCCCCATCTGGAAATCGTTGAAGGGAAGGTGAAACCCCAAGTCTCTAAAAACGACCTCATACATCGGGAAATGGTCTTCCTCGAACTCCGAGCATATTCGAGAATTAGGAATCAGTCGCAAGATCGCGAAGTTTCTTTATAAACCTTCCTGATCGCCGCCATGCTCGACGACAGTATAAGCCTGCCTCCTACTATAACTGTATATCGAGGTTATTCCTCGAGGCTCTGCCCCGGCCCAAGCCAATGCATGATCATCAACCGTGTCAACCAAGTTGGCACCCTCCTCGGCAACACTAGTCTCTTCGGCGTCCACATGCTCGGACGATTCAGGAGTGTCGGCCATTTTACTTGTAAAGCAGAGAAAACCGGTAAATTCGACAGAAAATCCAAATTTATCCTTCCACGGCACGTGTGAAAGGGTTATGTGGCGCCTAAACCAAGTCGACAGTCAGTCGTGCAGAAGGGGTAATACTCGGCCCTCGATCAGGGCATGAAAATCATGCCAGTCTTATAATACCACACAACAATTATAACAACGAATGCTCATTTTCATGAATACCCCGAGCACAGGAAGAATACAGCGAGCAAAGTAAAAATTTGTCGTCTAATCTCATGAATTCACCGGGGATCTCATAAATTTCTTGCGCAAAATTCATAAATTTCACGGAGATATATGAAGACTACGGGGTAAATTCATCTAAGTGTCGGGGGAAAGATGAATATCACGGGCTCAATCACAAATAGTATGCATAAATACATGAATTCCCCAAACAGAACCCCCCAGTTGTGAAATTCTACAACTAAAAGAGCATCAAAGCCAATCTAAACAAAGAGTATCATGAAAAATACTTACTTGGACAAGAGTAGATAAAGAGTAAAGAAGGTAGAAGAAGAACACGCGGTGGATTCTGGGGCGGCGTTGGCAGTGGAAGGAAACAGTACGACATTGGTAATAGGGGGAGTGAAGAGCGCGAGAATGTAAACATGAATAATGGTCCTTGAGGCATTATATATAGAGCTGACATGGAATGCTAAATATCGCGCCGGAAAGCTCAATAACCGCCTTTCTCCTCGACACCTACGCGCTTAGCTAATGATGACCCCTACTCCCTAGGTCATCATTACAATTCCAAAGGCCATGCCAAGTGCCTACACCCCGCAAGTTTCTCCTCCCCGCTACTAGAATGCTCCCATCTCAAGCAGATTTTGAACGCTGCTCGGATAAACCCATATATCAACGATTTTCTCCGTCAACACAATAAAAGATCCTCGTCGAGTAGTGCACCTCGTAAAAGAAAAAGTTGGACTTAAGTCATAATTCCTTTATCAGGAGCAACGACTTGGGGGCTCCAGTTCTGGGCTGGGCCTTCCCTTGGCCCAACTCCATGTGAGGCCCAACCCAATTATGCCGGTCAAGGAATACTGGCCAGTTCTGCCCTTGACTGCATCGGGCAGCAACTTCCATTCCCGGCAAGGAGACAACTCATCCCACGAGGATAAATTCTATTAATCTTAGGAATATCATCGCCGGTCAAGAGGACCTCAAGGTCATCTTCTGGTCCTCTCTATGACCAAGACTAATCCCCTCACACGACCTCACGTCTGGCGGAGAACATCCACGAGCAGAATCACATCACGAGCATTCTATCGTAGGGCTGACTATCAACGTCTCTGAATATCACAGAGCCTTCGTGGCCCCGAAAAGACCGCATCCATATCCTCTTGATCTTGCGGAGGAAGTCATCCAGGTGGGGGACTATGTGCTGGTCTCCACTACTCACGTAAGAGGAAGTCTCCACTTTGGGCCTGCTTGACCAGCCCAATGAGGAGACATTGGCCCAGCACTAGGGGCTATAAATACCCTCTCTTTCGAGAGGGTCAGGTATTGAACATTTATCACTCTCTTACTTGCTTGCTCATTCTGAATCTCACTTTGGCATCAGAGTGTCTTGCAGGTACCCCCCACCTCACTTCTTACTTTCTTTCTCATTCTGAATATCACTTTGGCATTAAAGTGTCTTGCAGGTACCCCCCATCTCACTCTCAAGTTCTGCTCGACGTAAATTGTGACAGTCCTTTTTGGTCAGGTACGATCAAATACTCTAACAAAGATCTTTTAGTTACTAATGAAAATTAAAAAAGTATTTTACCAGGATGAAACCCACGACCCTAGTATAGAACATTAGCAGAAACATTCTTCAACTCTATCACTTCGTTACTTAATTTATTGATATAAATTTTCATCCATTTAATTATATAATTTAAATTTGAATACATATTTTGCAATCCCTCTTTCCACCCTATAGTGAAAAGAAAAATTTTAAGTATTTTTTAAAATATTCTTAGAAATCATATATATATATATATATATATATATATATATATATATATATATATATATATATATATATATATATATATATATATATATATATATATATATATATATATATATATATATATATATATATATATATATATATATATATATATATATATATATATATATATATATATATATATATATATATATATATATATATATATATATATATATTCCCCGTACGCACCATACACCATACACAAACAGATGAAATATGATTCCACCTTATTTAAAATAGATGAAATATACTTTTGGTTGCACCCGATTTTCTATTTTCAGTTTGTATAGCGAAAATATTGAACTTTCTGCCACCTTATCAATTTTATGTATTCCAGAAATATATTTCCGGTATTATGAAAAATGCAAATTGCTTAAAACAGTAACCAGCATGTTGAAGGATGATCATCCTCATTCTTCTTCTTTCCATAAACCTTCTAAAACATCCTTCCATTCTCAATCAATTTTTTCACTCCAAATGTTTAATCTTGTAGTTCATCATATAAAAAGGAGCTCAAGAAAGTGAAATTTCAAGTAAAGTTTATTCATTTCAATCCTCATTCTTCACATTAATCTGATTTTTATCCTGCTAAAGTTACGCTATAACCGGAAATATATATCCTATTAGTCGTTGACCAATACCGGAAATGTATTTCCGGTTCCTGGGAGTGCTTAATTTTCCAGCAATTGTGTGTTAATTAGTTTAATTTTTTTAGCACATTAAGTATGGTGCATCCAAATAACATTCCCAAACCTGATGTGTCTCAAGTTGTTTCACCTTTCGTATCTCCTTCGTAACTAAGGCGATGGATATTCGTGACCTTTTTGAAATTGAAGAAGAGTTTGAATTACATGAACACATGTTGTAGTAGATTCGTACAGAGACTACCAACCTAGGGTTTGATGTTATGATTGGAAGGTTCGATAGTGGTACAGATAGAAGATGTGCATTTGTAACTTTGACATGCGAAAGAAGTGAGAAATATATGCGTCGGACCTAGAATTTGAAACGCGATGACACCACTTCAAGGAAGTGTGAATGTCCATTTAAATTGTGTGGTTATTTGTTGGCAAATAAGAAGTGGAGATTTAATGTGATATGTGGTTTACACAACCATGATGTAATTCTAAGGTTAGTCGGTCATCCAATTGCATGCCAGCTCCTTCCAGATGAGAAGCCATGTGTTTCCGACATGATATTGAATTTGGTACCGCCCAAAAATACACTTGCAACCTTGAAGCGCAAAAGACCCAGGAATACATCAAATATCAAACAAGTGTACAATAGGCGCTATTTATCCAAATTAGCGCTAAAGGAGAATCGAACTGAAATACAACACCTCTTGAAACTTCTAGATGAAAATTATTATGTTTGTAGGCACCGAAGATGTGAGGATGGGGTAACAGTAAGAGATATTTATTGGACTCATCCTAATTCCATTAAATCATTCAATATGTTTCTCACCTTGCTCATGATTGATTCAACGTATAAGACCAATAAGTACAGGCTTCCGTTGTTGGAAATTGTCGGTGTTACATCGACTGAGAAGACGTATTCATTTGATTTTGCATTTTTAGAGTGCGAGAAAGAGGACAATTTTGCACGGGCTTTAGAAATTTGTCATTCAATATTGAAGGACCAAGAAGATATGTTGAGAGTCATTGTTACCGATCGAGATACAACATTAATGAATTCAGTTGAACGATATTTCTCACTTATGTATTACTTTGTAGGTACCATATTACTAAAAATATGAGAAGTTGAGTTAAACCCGCGGTAGGGGCAAAACGGATTGCAGGTGAAGATGAAAAACTGGTCAAGACAAGTGTTATTGTGAAAAAATTATGGATGCACGGAATATTATCATAAATTCATCTACAAAAGAGATATACGATGATGTTGTTTTACATTTCAGGAATGTTTGTGTGAAATATCCTGATCTATTGAAATATGTTGAAAGCACAATACTGAATCAGGTGAAAGAGAAGATTGTTTGTGCATGGATCGATCAGGTTATGCACCTCAGAAATACAACAACAAACCAAGTTGAGTCTGCTCATACATGTATGAAGAATTTACAGAAAAATAGCAAGGGTTATACAATTACTATTAAATCAATCAATTATATTTCATTAAGAATGAAGCCAAACATTAGAATACACATTCATACACATATTTAACTATGCAATTAATCAAATATACTTAATTATGAAAAAGTAAAACCATCAAAAAGATATAAATCACAAAATTTATATTCACACATCAATCAACTGCACATGCCACACACAATCGTCCCACCCAAAAATAATTTGTTCGTTCGAGAATCATTGCTCTGATACTAATTCTAACATCATGTATTTTTTTTATCCAGGATATTATTAAAATATTTATTCATTTAAAAAAAATTGAAACTAAATTTGTTTTTCTTCAAAAGATTATACAATATCAGTGTATTTTTAAAAGTAACTTAAGTGTTCTCATTTATACAGAGTAAAAATCACAATTCAAATTCACAAACTGATGTATAATTCAAAGTTAAATAAATTATCATATTTAAATATTCTAATTTATTTTAAATTGAATTACAAGTTCAATAAAACTCGATTTCATCCCACGAGCATATGCAACATCTTATCAAGTCATATTACGATCAATTAACCTCTTCAATTTCTTCGTATCTAATATGTTATTTATAAGGGGTCAATCTTTCATCATCTATATCAAATCAAGTAAAATATACAATATGATATTATAAAATAAAGGGTTAAATATGTTTTTGGTCCCTATAAATATCTCAAATTTTATTTTTAATCATTATTAAAATAATGACATGTTTTAATGCCTACAAAACCATTATGCACGTAGTTTTAATTCTTTTCATTTTAAAAAATTCTAAAATTTGATAAAGAAATATTTTATAGTATTCTAAACACGTATGAAAAATATTATTTAAAAATTTAAGGGTAATTAAATAGTTTTTAAAATTTTAGAAAATATCAAGGACTAAAACTAGATGAACAAAATTTTTTTAGGGACCAAAGTTTATCATTTTTTTAATAGGGATTAAAAATGAAATTTAAGATATTTATAAGGATCAAAAACATATTTAACCATAAAATAAATCATACAAAACATAAAAGCCTACAAAAAATACAATCCGCATAAACCATTATTTTATAACTATATGCATGCTTTTAAATCTAAATGATCTGGATATTTCATCCCACCACTAAGTCACCACAAAGAATTTATCTCATATCAATGGGAAAAATAACTCGCCACATAGGCAATCCACCACAAAGGCAATCCTCCACTAAGGCAAACAATGCATATGTCATGAAATGATGATGCAATGAAACTCCTGCCACTGAGGTAATCATACAACCACATAGTATCACATCATCAAGCACATCATCTTAAGATTTATATAACATAATCATTCATCTACAATCGTAATCGATTCACATCACAACCACACATAATAATAACAATCACAAAAAAAAAACAGAGATTCATCCATATCACATAATCATAACAAAGCTCCATCCACAAACAAAACAAAATACAATATACAAAACTATTATTCATAATTCGAGCAGGGATTGAAATTTATGAAATAACACTAAACTTTAATTCTCTATAGAACAATTATTTGTTATATAATTTAGTCTATAATATGTAACTATTAGTTTTGTTATAATCAGTGTGGGAAACGCCCTTCCCTTAAACATTTTTTCTACTCAACTGCATTAACTATTACCACGCACAAGATCTAATCTTTATCATGCTTTCGCATACTACTTTGAGTTGACATGAATACTTTTCGCTCCTTTGGCTCCTCCTCTACTCGTTTCGTTATACACTAAGGTGACCAAGGAGAAAAATAAAAGTTTATAACAAAATTTGATATGCTCACACTTTTCTACTCAAACTTAAGACATGGAGTAACCAGATTAGTTTTATAAGAAACGTTAGTAATACAATGCCTCATTTTTGGATTTGGACATGAATAAAGATTAAGGTTTTCAATCAAAAGTAGGATTGGATTTAAGGTTTTAAATGTCCGAGAGGCTAAAATACAGTAAGTTAGTAACAAGAATTTGAAACCAAACAGAGGTGAATTTGAATCGATAGAGAGCAATTATGGTTTTCAAAACAAAATAAAGTTTATGATTTTTTTCTAACTTGCAGTTAGAACAACGACAAAACTAACAATAGTGGTAACTTCAAATTCATGTAGAAGTTGGAAACATGTTTGTGGAGAAGAAGATCGAGGAAAATGTTTCCTCCACTCTCTAACTCGGGTCCCTACTAGAAAGAATAGGTCAACTTTAATTTGGACCCAAAACTTAAGTCCATTAGGTATTCTAACAATAATTTAAATCTCATAATTAATCTAAATATTCAACTTATTATTTTCTAAAAAATAGTTAAAAATGGAAACAACAAAACTAAAAAAATCTAAATAATTATTTAAACAATCTCTACTAGCACTACACCGAAAAAGACTTACGAAAGCGCTTTTTTTTTCCTTTAAAAGCGCTTTCTTAGGTGACGCTACTATAGGTTTTAGCAGCACTTTTTGTTTAATGAAAAGCGCTTTCGTAGGTCTACCTAATACAACACTTTTTCTAAAAAGCGCTCTCTTAAGTAGGCTTTTGGCAGCGCTTTTTTATGAAGAAGCGCTTTCATAGGTCTACCTAAGGCAACGCTTTTTTCTGGAAAAGCGCTCTCATAAGTTTTCTTTTAGCAGCGCTTTTTTCTGGAAAAGCGTTGTCTTATGTAGGCTTTTAGCAACGCTTTTTTCTGGAAAAACACTTTCATAGGTGGTCTTGTAGCAGCACTTTTGCCTGGAAAAGTGCTGTCATATGTTTCTCTGCATGTGTAAATGCAAAGCAAAATGAATACCCTTGTTGGAAGTTTGGCAATTCCTCTTTGTCTTTGCAAGATAGGAACCACACTAACAATACCTTTGCCTTCCAAAAGCCATCATAACACCATTCAAACAACTTCCAGTAGCATGATCCTCTATTCCAACAGAGTTATTAAGAAAAGAAATTGGCTTCAAAACTATGATATCATAGTCTAGATAGATCCCACCATACTTGATAAAACAAAAGAGAATGTTGATGCATATCCCAATATGTAAACATATGAATAGTATTTTCAGCGGAGAATTGTGGAAAATAGAAAATCCACCATGTGAAATTACAAAAAAAAAACTACGAACAAACAGTGAAATCCATGTAGTGGTTGAAATAAGTCAACTATATAAAATGAAAAAGACATACTGCATACACATCAAAGTGAATATATGTCAAAACAAAAGTAATTCATTAATAAAGATCAAGACATTTTAGCTAAAAATCAAGGTATATCTTGATCCTATTACAAAAACTAATCTTCTAAAATAAATAGGACAACATTTCAGTGACCTTTAGCAATATAGGCAATCAACGCAACAACCAAAATTGTAATAGCAGAAGATATCCAAGTCCATAAATGCTTACCTTTATGTGCATCTGACACAAACTTCTGCAGTGATACAACTTGTTTCAGAAACGTAACTCAAATGTTGTTGCAGTAAATCAAGCACCAGAGAACAACATAAATTGGTCATTCTCAAAATAAAATAATTAACAAACATAAAGAGGACAAGCATATATGTCATGTTTATGTTTGCTGCAAGTGACTCTTCAATTGTGACTTCTTCAATTTATAACACATGAGCTAAAGCCGTAATTTAAATCAAGTGTTATCTGCAATGGTGTGAAGTAAAATTAAAATATTAGAAATTACATGTGAAACATGCTGCTAGTTAAGTTCAAACCCTAACTAAAATCCCAAACAGAATTCAACTCAACTCACCAAAAAACTTGTAACAGAAACATAATCAAAACCTAATCATTCACTAAATAACTACAACAATCAATTAACAAAACCGCACACCACTTTTACAATTTCATTTTCTTCATTCAAGTCAATTACATAACTCCAACATTAAAAATCACAATCAATCAATGTAAGAAACTGAAACTCATTGGGACATTTTAGCAAATACCTTGTTTGCAAAATCATATCACAAACTGAAACTCATTGTGACATTTCAACAAACACCTTGTTTGCAAAATCATATCACAAACAGAAACTCATTGTGACATTTCAGCAAACACCTTGTTTGCAAAATCAAAAGAATGTACCAAAACCTCATTGTAACAGCAAACAGAAAAGTAACAGCAACCATAAATTCGCATTTTAGGGTTTGAGAATAAACCTGTTAAGATACCAAGGTGAGGTGGTGGTGGTGGTTTGCTTTGGTGACCACGTGAACGTGAGCTGAGAGAGATGCTAAGGTGCAGGGGTGGTAGATTGGTGGTTGATACGTGACGCAAAGATGGATGCCAAGGCGCCCTTTTTCTCCAATATTAGGCATGAGTTATGGAAACTTGTGGAACAACTGCAAATAATAGAAGAAGAAAAGATAGAAAAAATAGAAATTATGACAGTAGAAACCATGCTTGATCAAAATCATTAACCAAACAAAAGCACACGCAAACCAGACAAACACATACGAGATGAGGAAAAAAATGAAACCTGATACGAATTGCAGTTGGCCGGAGAAGTGGAGCGCCGTTGACCGCCGTAGAAGCTCTGGTTTAGGGTTTTTTCGTGAAGAAAATCTGACTGAGAATAGAAAAGTGATACGAATTGTGTTTTGATATTTATTATAAAACTACCTACGAAAGCGCTTTTAAAAGCGCTTTGTAAGGTCATCTATAACAACGCTTTTACATCAAAAAGCTCTTTCATAGCATATCCTATAGCAGCGCTTTTAAAAGCGCTTTCTAAAGGCCAGCTTTAGCAGCGCTTTGGAAAAGCTCTTTCTAAGGCTGACCTTTAGCAGTGCTTTTGAAAAGCGCTTTCTTAAGGTACCCTCTGAAAGGCCAGTTTTAGCAGCGCTTCCCAAAAGGCGCTTTCTAAGGGTGACCTTTAGAAGCGCTTTTGAAAAGCGCTTTCTTAAGCCACCCTTTGAAAGCGCTTTTTTAAACGAATTTTTTTTAAAACCTACAGCAGCGCTTTTTTCTAAAAGCGCTTTCTTTTATGTGTTGCTAAAACTTATTTTTGGGGTAGTGTAGTCATATTAAATAAATTTATCTTAAAATAAAATAAATCAATATAATTTATCATTTTACACCACATCATTTAAACACACAATTATTTATTCTACTGATTAAATCAATTAATAACAAGAATACTATCTTAATTATCTTATAAATTAAAATACAAAATAATAACCGGTTGTTTACTAAGAATAAGTAACTTCCCACAGAAATTGTAAAACAATTCATATCTTAGTAAAAAACATTTTTTTACACATTATAAAATATAGATGGTTATAACCTAAATTCACAATATATAAGTTATCATAAAATCAATATTTAATACAATATTATTATATTAATAAAATAATATTTGTATCATATCGTATGACATATATCATAAAAGTACTAACTATTAAAACACAAGAATCATTCATAACTGGAATGATTATGTCAATAATATTTAACCATTATAGTCATATTCTATTGATTGATAAATAAAAAAATAGAATATAAATTTTTTAAAATCAGTTCAAAGCCAAGAGATTAATCCTCCTAAATAAAATAACTTCACCTTAAATTTATAATAAATTTAAAATTTTAAAGGTGTTATAGTTTCATTAAATTTTTTTATACATAGTAATTCAACAAATAAATGACAAAAACAATTAAGGAAATTATTTTATTTATAGTTTAACCAAATATTAGGATGTTATATACTCATTTGTGTTTGTGTCATATTTAAGAAGATGAAAGTTGATTGTTCGATACAGATGAACGAGGTCTTTAATTATTGGAAGAGACTCAGTTTTGTAGATGACAGTAAAATGAAAGACGACAAATTAAGTATCTCTATCTTGATCGAATGGGAAGCGATACAAGAAAGATTTTTAAAAATCGATGAGTCCACCAAACTCCACAGTAAAGAGCAACTGAGGAAGATTGTATTCTCGGAGACCACAGACTTGAAACCACTCTCTCAACTGGTGAAAACCAAAGGGGCACCTAAGAAGGTGAAACCAATACTGGGCAACAATTCAACAACGAGGATTCATTTATATTTTGAACACGTTGACAAAAAATTTCTCGATTCACCTACTCTGAAATCTCAGAAAAGTATTTTCAAAGGAGTTTGTATTAGCAAACCACCTCCTACACCGACTCCACCAAAAATACCATTCGTCGATGAGATGCCAGTTTTTATGCACAAGTACATTGAACAGATCGTCAATGTCAAGAGTGACAGTAACTGTGGTTTTCGAGGTTTTTCAGGTTTGCTCGGTAAAGGGGAAAATGATCACCATATTTCCCGAGATACTCTTATCAGAGAGTTGAGGAGCAATAGAGAATTATGCAAATGTGTGCTCGGGACCAATGAAAAGGTTAAGGATATTTATGATGCGCTAGTACCTTTCGTCAGTGGACATGCCCCGAAGCATAAATGGATGTGCTTCTCTGAAATGAGTCATCTCATAGCAAGTGTGTATGAGAGGGTGTGTATTAATCTTACAAGATGCAGTTTCTCGAAAACTTTTTTCCCACTTCGCACTGCTCCACGCCAAATCCTAATCACCGTGTCATCTGTGTTGGGTGAGTTTCAAATTCACGGCATTTTGTTCAAGTATATTTGAAATTGGATGTCCAATACCACTTACATCACCGGAGTGGGCGAATCATTACACAGTCCCTTTTGAAACCTAGTCGAACCAATTTATTGAAAGGATGCAAGACTACAACAAGTTGAACAAAATTGAAATATAAAAAAAAAAGAAAAAGTCAAAAGGGGTAGCACCTGTGAATTTGTCCGGCGATAATTATTTCGGTTCATTTAAGTAGTTAGGTATCATTTTATTTTATATGTCATTTTGTCAATGTATTATGTGTGGAATATAATTTTGTAGTTTGACCAAAAATATCATCTTTCAATACATGTATTATGGTTCTGTTTCTGTTCTATTTTTCAATCCTAGGGGACTTACCAAAAATATATTTTCGGTACATATTAGGGTGAAATCGGAAATAAATTTCCGGCTTACACTCTATCACATGATAGGATTTGTAAGGTCCATGTTTGCCTTCGACTATTATAAATCACCTCACTTGGCATATTATTTCATACCAAAACACCAAAAACTAGAATGAATATTAAATGGCATGTCGAAAATGTCAACTTTACTGATAATACACCATCACATTTATTTAAGTTCACCGAGTACACCCCTCTTGAAGATCTGCAAGAAATATTGCAGGACCTGCTACCTTATGGCGACAATCGCAATGTTGTGAAGATCGAGTACCATTTGCCATCCGTTGACAAAGATGGGAAGCTTGAGTTCATCAATCGTGAGCTAAAGAACGATGTTGATATACAAGCTACGTGGCATACTTTTACCCGTTTTGAAGCGAAAATTTTGGTCGAGCTAGAAGCGACTGTTTCGAGATCGGTAGTTGATATTATCAAGATGTTGCAACGCCCACTTAGACGTTGAAGTGAAATGTTTGATGTATGTTTTAATCTTTAATGTATTACCTATTTTATGATATGAATTGCATTTTGAATTTGTGAAATTGATATTATTCAAGGTTGTTTTTCTGCTCTCTGTTCAGCACAATACCGAAAATGTAAGTCCAGATACAAATTGAAAGTTTATATCTAATTTTAGTCTAAAACTTGATGCATTTCGAAAATATATTTTCGATTTAAATAATATTTTTAGAATTTTACATTGTGCGTGAAAATACTATAAGGTGAAAAAAGAAATTCTCTGCATATTTTTGTTTATTTTTTAAAGAAGAGACCCTCTAAATTTGGAGACCGTACACTAAGGTTTTTGTTGCACTTGCACAGCTTACCCGACTATCCTCACTAGTCTTGTTTGAATATAATTCTTGAACTTAAAATACTTGAACTTTTTTTTCACCTCATCTATCCATTCTATATATATTTCTTCTTTAAATATATTTCAGTTCGAATCAACTCTTTGACAGTAGTTTCTTTTTCTTATGATAACAAATATAAAATTGAGAAACTAATTTAAAGGATAATCTCATCAATCTAATGATCACCCCAAAATAAAACTTCTTCACCATTATTACGTCCATTCTTAAATTATTTAAAAACCATTTCAGTTTGAATCTCTTATTTGATGAGTTGGAGAAGAAGCAAAATAAAAAAGAGACCAGATCATAATTATGTGTTAAAATATATGTGTTCTAATTTTAATTTTTAATAAATTTAAACTATTAATTAAATTTAATTACTCCTTCCGTCCTAAATTATAAGAGAAATTCATTTATAAATTTATTAAATAATTAATATATTTAATCTATATATAAATCAGATACATTAATTATTCAATGAATTTAAAAAATAAATTTCTCTTATAATTTGAGAGGGAGGAAATATTAATTTTATCTATAAAAAAAAGTTATTTTTTTAAATACATTGCTTATTCAATTAACATAAAAAGTATTTAGTGAAAATAAATGCCATTTCTTTTTAAGAAAAAATATAATAAAACATATTTTTTGTTTTATATAAGTAAATGCTAACAAGAAAATAGAATAAAAAAGAGAAGATGAATTATAGATGTCATCATGTTTTCACATGTCTCATGAATGCATGAATGAAAAAAGTCCATCTTTTAACTCACATTCATTCTTTTTCGATTCTTCTCTAAACTAAACTTCGTCCTCTCTCAATAGCCTCTATAAAACCCTTACGCCATTACCACATTTCTCACTCTTTATCTTATTCCTTCACAGTTTGAAAACACTACACTCACTGTCACTCCCACCGCGTCTTCTTACTCGCCACATCCAATTCCAATCAAAAATCCTATCTCCTCATATAAGATAGAGATAAAAAACCGTGTAAATTATGGAATGATATATTCTCTGACTTTTAAGTTAAAGAAGCATATCCTTTTGCTAAAATTATATTCCATATACTCCATCTTACTTCTATATAGGCAAAAGCCATGCATTTCTAAACCTTGTCACCAAGTTTTCAACTTTTCATCTAAATCCTCATTCAACTCTCCAAGTAGAACTATATCATCTGCAAAAAAAAGCACGCATCTCATTGCTAACTCATGGATGTGTTAAGTGAGTACATCCAAAATTAAAGTAAAAAGGTCGGAGCTTAGAGCTAAACCTTGATGCAAACCTATTGTAATGGGAAAATCGTTTGCATGTCCACCTTATATTCGCACACTAGTCGAAATCCCTTCATATATATCTTAGATAACTCGAATATATGCAATTCTAACCCCTTTATATTTTAGAGCTTTTCACAAAATGTATCTACGAACTCTATAATACGCCTTCTCCAAGTCAATAAAAAATAGGTGCAAGTCTTGTTAGTTTATCCAATAATATTATTTCGTCATACTTGGTAATAGATGAGTTGCTTTCATGGTCTACCTTATAAGCATAAAATCAAATTTGTTCTCACTAACTTGAGTCTCTTTTCTTAGTCTTTGTTCAATCACTCTTTCTCATTAATTCATGGTATGACTCATAAGTTTAATCCCCTTATGATTTGCATAATTTTATATATACCATTTGTTCTTATAGATTGGAGCTAAAGTGTTTCTTCTCCATTCATTCAATATTTTATTTTATCTCATAATTTTGTTATAGATTTGATGAGTCACTCAATGCCTTTCTCTCCAAGAATTTTCCACACTTTAATAGATATGTTGTCAGGCCCAACTCCATTACTCTTATCATCCTTTTCAATACTTCTTTTACCTCTTATTTATGAATATGAAAATAGTAATTGTAGTATCAATCCTCTTCTTTAATGTAAAGTCTACTACAGTCTGATAGGATATCATATATTTCACTAAATAAATTGTAGAAATAAATCTTCCACCTATTTTTTATATCCTTTTCCTAAACCAAAATTTTTCCTTCCTCATCTTTTTTTATTCATTCATTCATAAGACACCTAAAAACATGATGATATTTATAATCCGTCTTCTATTTTTTTATATTCTCTTTTTCTTGATGCATAAAAACTAGTGGCTTACAAAACTTCATCAAAACCGTTAATTTTAATCCTTCTCTTTAACATATCAAATGATAATAAACTTTAATTCTACAGTGGATTTTGTTATGTGAATATGCGGTAAATAGTTATCAGATGTATCATGTTACTATTTTTTATAAGGGGCTAAGCCCAAACACTAAGAAAAAATAGATACACAATTAGTTAGGATCATTAGGCTTGTATATCGGCCCATTTCTCTGCTCTGTAATCGCTACTCTCTTAGCAACGTTATGTGCTTTAGTTTTAAGGAGTCAATTTAGATGCCTAAACCTAACTTCTTCGAAATTTGAATAGTACCCATTCTTCATCTTCATCGTACCTCCGTCCATGCTTCTAGGAATCATGTTCCCTTTGTTCTTCATCATGTTAATAATGTTCAGGAAGTCTAATTCGAAAATTATTATGCGATAATCTTTCTCCAAGTTGACTTCCATGACTATGCAAAGCGTCGTGCCCTCAGCTTCCAAGGGATGGTTTGTACCTTTCATACACGTGGTTGAAACGTTCACGCAGTTGTTGTCTTTGTCAGTGAAGATGGCGTTCAGGCCCTAGATGCCTTCGATCTCCAAGCTAGCATTAGTTCCAAACTAAATCAGATCCTGGTTGCCACAGTTGCTTCTACCTGGTTGCATGTGCTTTTCATCGATTCTTTTGTCATGTATCACTTTTTTATTGTTATCTTCCATGTTATTTTTTTATTTCTCCTTGTGATTTTTTTATTTTAATTGATATTGTGGTTGTTCTTTGGTGACGAATTTCTCTGAGGCTCCTCGATGTGGTCGTTTCTATTATAGATCTCTAGACTCTATGAGGGATTCAAGTTGTTGTCAGGTTTGATTTTATTTTTGTTCATTTTGTTGCATTTGTTTTCCTTCTCCTTGTTCATGCTTTGAGTCTGGTTCACATTATAATACAGCTTCCTTTGGATGATCAGGTTTCCTTCTTCCTCTTGTTTTTGCTAATTGATGTATGTAATCCGGTGGGAGAACTGAATTTTTTTGGTTTTATTGCAAACGTTGCGGTTAGCAAGAGTCATCGCCGAATTTTCTTTTATCCAATATTTAGGAAAGGTTAAAAGAACAGGAAAGACCTTTGATAGATTTTGAGTTCGGGGGGTAAGTTGTGAAAATGGAAGGTGTTAGTGCCCTTTTCATCTGTAGTTATCTACGGGCTCTTAATTGCTTATCTCACTTTAAAAAACTTGATTTGTGTGTGTGTGTGTGTGTGTGTGTGTGTGTGTGTGTGTGTGTGTGTGTGTGTGTGTGTGTGTGTGTGTGTGTGTGTGTGTGTGTGTGTGTGTGTGTGATTTGTTTGAAAATATTTTGAAATACCAATGTAAGGCTAACTTTATAGTAATCCTTGTGTCGGTCCTCAAGAATGTATACAAAGTGTTTTTTTTGAAAATATTTGTTTTGAAAGTGTAGTGTGGAAAATGTTTTGTTTGTGAGCAAGCATTCAGTAGTTCTTACTCACTAAAATATTTCTTGTTATTTTCCTTCTCCTTTAGATATAGTATTATCCATACCATTAGTTGGTAGGTAATCCTATATATTGGATGTGAAGGGACAAGTGTAGGGTCATCGTATGGTCATTGAAGGCAACATGTAAGGATACTTTAGCAATTGTATCGAAGGGACTATCATAGTGTTGCTTGTAGGGTCATCGAAGGGACTAGATCATTTTATAGGTAACTCGAAGGGTCATTGAGGGATTACATCTTTATTCAAAAGGGACCATGATGATATTGTATATCGGGGGTCTTTTGTTAAAGTATCTCCACTTTCGAGGGACATGACCAATAGCATCGTAAGGCAACAAAGAGAGGTTACCCAAGAGTGAAGTGTGCAAAGTGTATTAGTTTCAGTTATTTAGTCTTGAATTAGAGTTTTCTAGATTTTCTTTTAGTCTTGCCATACAAACCCTATTTTACTAGCAATTAAATATGTATAAAAATTTAAAGTGTGGAATGTAAAGTTCCTACGCTATAACATGGCTCTGAGAGAGATACATAAGTATAGAAATTTGTGGGAAAGTAAATCTACGCTATTACATTCTCGAAGCAGATACATAATAGGAAAAATAAGCGAGAAAATAAATATACGCTATTACATTGATAGTGAGATCCTATACACTTAACTGACAAAAGATGAATGAAAGTGTTAGAAAAATATTTTAAAGACCTAATATCTAAATATTAATTTTTTTGGTATTTTTAGAAATTAATTTAGGGTTAGGGATGATAATTAAAACCTAATAGTAGCTAATTAATTAAGTTAATAAAAGGCTAAATAACTTAATTAATTAATAAACAAAAATATGTCAAAAAATTAATTACTAACTAAAAACCCTAATCCTAATTTGTTATGGTTTTGAAAAAAGTTTAAGGTTTGTTAATGATTAATTAGAAAGTAATTAGTAAAATAAGAAAAAATAAAATTCATGGGGTGGGAGTTGAACCCACCCCCTTGAAGTCACCAATGAGCATTCTTTCCACCTGGCTAGTGTTGAGTTTGTGTTGTTGAATGGCTAGCGCTCAATATATGTTAACCTTGTATTTTGCCCTGAAAAATAAAAGAAAATTTGCACAAGGGCTGGCTCGAACCCATTCCTTCATGTATAATGACCATTACTCTTACCACTAGGACACTGGTGTTTCGCGTTAGTATGGTCATTATCATTCAATATAATATAAATTAAAAAATAAAAAATAAAATTCAATTAAAACAATCTCGCGCGTAGTAAGATGGGGCTCGGAAATTTAAATTAACCAATGAGCATATGCCATGCCTAGGTTAAATAACCAGTGGGTCGGAGAGACGCTAGAACCCTAGCTCTGTTCATCTTCTTCGGCAATCAAATTTTCAAAACCTGTGAAAACGAAAAAATCAAAAGGAAAAAAAGGTTATAGTCCACCTAATTCGGCCATTGCGAGTTCAATGGTGATCTCCTTTTTGGCTAATTCAACCTGTACAGTGAGATACGATCAAAATAAAATAACACGGTGCAATAATGGTAATTAGGTATTCTGGCATCATGGGTCTCATGTAAGGGATAAAACATGTGCTATTTTACCTCAGGAATACATTGAAACTATTAGTTTGAAACAAAGCATCGTAAACATTAAAATGCGAATTTCAAAATATATGCATGATCGACGACGTTTTAAATGCCATGCTTTAGATACATTTGATCATTAAGAATGATTGGAACTTACTCTACAATAACCCAGGGATCGATTTGAGTGGTTATATAGTCTTGAGGATGGCTGAATATCAGAGTTTCGAGTTGCCCTAGTTTTGAGAAATTTGAGATTTTAGGGTTGCTTCTTGGAGGCAGCATGCGTGTCCTTGAATGACTGAAGGTGTTGTGTATTTATAGGAGAAGAATTAGGTCAACAAACATGGAAAGGATCTTGTGCAATCATGTTCAAATCAAATAAGAATAAAACATCTTTAAAAAACTTCTATTTTGAGAAGATTATGTCCAAATATGCTCCGCACAGTTTTCCTTAGTTGTCACCAGCTTTTTGCGCTACAATTCTGATCCAAAACCAAAGCCATGTGCCTAAATCCATTTATCTCATATTTTATTTAATTTATTTTGAATTTCTTTGAATAAAAGTCTAAATAAATAAATAAATAAAATTATGATAACGTATGAATGGACTTAGAGGTCCCTTATTATATCATGGACATGTTTGAATCTCAAAAGTTAGGTCTATTAGCCCAAAAGTTCAAAATTGATCAATTTAGGTTTTATGCATTTCTCATAAATTTCTCAACTTGCACAACTCATAACTCTCATAATTTTTGTCATATGAAGGTGATATTGGATTATTTGGAAAGCTCAAGATGTCTCCTACAACTTTTGTGTTGGTCATTTTTTTCATTTGAAGTATATCTTTTTGTAAATTGCTTTGACAAAAAATGTCTTTTTGTTCTTTCAAAATGACCTGTAATGTTTTGGCTCATATCTCTCAAATGAAGCATTTTTGGCCTTGATCTTAGAGAGTCAAAGCTGTACAGAATTGAATTTCCTTCAAAATGAGCTTTAGTTGAGGAATTTCTGATGAAGTACGCAAAAGTTGTGCTTGGTCAAAATTCAATTGACTTCTCCTTAAGAAAACCCTAATTTAGTAACTTTTGACTTTTGACGAATCTTGAGTTTTCTTGATGAATCATTATAAACCCTTGATCAAATGATGAGTATGACTTTAAAATATTGATGTTAACCAAAAATCTTGAAGTTTGACTGTAGATTGATCAAAGTTGACTTTTTGTCCAATACAATTGATTTTCAATCATCTGATCAATTGAATGAGCAAACTTGTACTGCAAGGCTTGAAATTTGGTATGAGGATTCTTTGAAGCCTGTGAGAAACCATGAAATCCATTTGAGACATTATCAACTCAATTTACTTTTAGAGAAGCAAAACCCTAGTTGTAGGTCAATTGCTTAGGAGGAGAGTCCATCTGATCAATCCTTGATAAGTCTTGAGTGTTTGAGACCTTCATGAGCATGAGAAAGTGTATTGAATTAATTTTTCTTGAAAATGGGAGGGAAATTTTTGGGGTATAATAGCTGTCCCTGTTCAATCTTCTTAAACCTGAAGAGTTAGATTGGCATGCCTGCCTTTCGTGATCTGAAGGTGGAAGAGGATTAAACACTTAAGTGCATAGAAATTTGCACTCACTGGTGTACGAAGTAAAATTGTTGGTTGATTATATTGCTTGAATAGGCTTAAAGATGCCATTCGGAGAGGTGATAGAGTGTTGTCGGAGATGGGATTATAGATGTTATCCGAAGTAACTGTTGATAGGAGTATCAGAATGAGTCTACACTTGACTTTATATGAAGAATGTATGATAGGTATATCATAATTAATCTATGCTTGATTTTATCTGAGAAGTGTAACAGAATGAATATGCGTCTGACTTTATCTGGAATATATGCTAGGGAGTATCAAAATGAATCTACGTCTAATTTTATCTAACTAGTGTACTAGAATGAGTCTACGTCCGAATTCATCTAGAAGAGTGTCAGAATGAGTATGCACCCAACTTTATCCGAACGAATACCAGAATGAATCTGCACTTGATTTTATCTGGATGTCATACTAGAATGAGTCTATGTCTGGTTTTATCAAGAAAATATATTGGAATGAGTCTACGTCCGACTTTATCCAAAGGAGTATCATAATGAACCTTCGTCTGGTTTTTTCAGAATGATGTACTAGAATGAGTCTATGACTTTATCTAGAAAATATATTGTAATGAGTCTATGTCCGACTTTATCCAAAGGAGTATCAGAATGAACCTTCGTCTGGTTTTATCTGAGGTAAATGATTTTCAAAATGAATCTATCTGATTTTATCTGAGGGAAATGCTTTTCAGAATTAGTCTTTGAGGGAAATGATTTTCAGAATGAATCTCTGAAGTAAATCATCTGGTCATGTAGATAGTCGCCCCGTCCTTTTTTGGGAATTGATTTATAACCTATTTATAAATCGCTGATAATATTCGTCTATTTGCGAACTTAACCTGAAAACAAAGTTAGCTTCATGCAATGTTACAATGCATGAAATGTATTTTGCAGTGATGTTCTTAAAAATAAATGAGAGTGTTATATATGCCATGATATTTTGTGAATGGTGTATGGACGTAAATATCGTTGAAGCGTATGGTAGCTTCATGTAACAACTTCTAGCTGGGGAAAATAAATCCCTGACTGTTGTTAGGGATGAAGAAAGTAATTCTTCAGTTTTTGTTTAGAACAACTTTATTGGGGATTTCCGTTTTCTATTTGAAGACACTCCGCTAGGGATGTTCGACTTCTACTTGGGGATAGAAGCATTCAAGGAGAGTCGGTCGTTCATCGTTCTTTTTATTGAAGGATTTGATTCTTATGTACCCTAATCAGGGATAAAAGAGATGGATATTCCTTTGATGCGCTATCTGACCAGGTTTTAGATACGGGTATTAGATCTTCTGGGGAGGATAACGTTGAATGGAATTTGACTGGATAATAGAATTCTGTCGAGGAATTTGCAGTATTGGAGAAATAAACTCTGTTGGGGAATTAAATCCTGTAGACTGCATTGAGGAAATAATCTCTGACGGGGATTAGAAATTTATATGATGCGTTGAGGAAGTTTCCACTGTATGCTGGGAAAATGATCAAACTTCCTTATCCGCTAGGGGACCTATTGGGGAAGATGATCATGTCAAGCTATCCATCAGGGATATGGAAGTGAACTGCGGGAAGATGCCCCAATTTCTGTCTGAGGACATATTAGACTTGCTAGGAAATATATCTCTGTTGGGGATGATCTTGTGAAGATAGCTCTGTAGAGATAGTTCCGTGGAGATTGCTATGTGGGAATTTATGGACAACATTTGAACATTATCCCAACTCCTAGAGTCTTTAGTAAATGCTAATCTTGTTTTCATGCATATGTTTTGTAAACAGTAATCATATTCAAATAAATATGTTCATTCAACGTAATCATTGGATGTTTTTTGCAAACAAAACAGAGAAAGTAAAAACAATTTTGAATTTGAAATATATTATATTGCATTGATTCTGAAGGTTTGCCTATAAGAAAACAATTTTATACCAGAAGACAAAAATCCTGTTAGAACATAGTTTGATTCTGCAACCCTTAGTTACAGTTTTGATGATAATAAATACAAAGAACACATATGCACCTAAAAATTATGTTATTGTGTATACAAAAGTTCTGACCAAAGAAGCATCAGAAGATTAGCTATAGAAGCTACACGCTGAAGCAATCAGAACATGTGCTGAAGATTGATGACCAGAACCTGCACTTAAGTGAAGTAAACTCTGATTCTGAACAAGAGCATAATAATCCAAGTCATCAATGTGCTGAAGCATCAGCAGCAAGCAAGGATGAAAGATTCTGAAGCGTTACTAATCATTCAATACAACATCAATTACAACGGCTTCTTTCAAACAGGATCTTCTCCAAATGGAAATTTAGCTAATGTCATTTAACACGCTTGATGATCAACGGAAATCCATCGCCTATATAAACAAACTCAGTGATCAAATCGGTAACAATTTTCTAAGACTATTCACGAGAATTCGAAAAGCTGCAAGCACTATTCGTCATCTTTCCAAGCTCTAATTTTGTGTAAATTATCACAGTTGTGATAACAGTTTTTGTAAAGAAAAACAACTACACACATTCTTGTATCTTTGTTTTAAAACAGTGTTCCTTGAGATTAACCGGATTGTGGTTGTACTCAAGAAGACTTTAACAGTTGTTAAAGTAGTGATTGTAATCCTTTTGAGATTAGTGGATTAAGACCTCGTTGGAGAGAGTCGAAATCACCTTGACGGGTGGACTGGAGTAGTTTGAGATCAAACGAACCAGGATAAAAATACTGTGTCATTGCGCTTTTGATTTTAAGTTTTCAATTCAACCCCCCTTCTTGTGTTTTTCGCTTCTTCAATTGGTATCAGAGCGTATGGTTCTGAGCTTAAACACTTAACTGTGTCAGTACAAGATCCAAGCTTCAGAAAAACACTATGGTGGGACCAAGCCAAAACGTCAACAATGACTACCATGAAGACAAGGACAGATTTAGTGGCAAACCCCCAGTCTTTGATGGAGAAAACTTTGACTACTGGAAAGATAGAATTGAGAGTTTCTTTCTGGCCCATGATGCTGATCTGTGGGACATGGTAACTGATGGATACACACATCCAGTGGATCGAAGAGGTCAAAAGATAAACAGAAAAATGATGTCTGACCAGCAAAAGCGTGATTTCAGAAACCACCACAAGGCCAGAACAATACTCCTCAGTGCTATCTCATACTCAGAATATGAGAAAATCTCAAACAGAGAAACAACAAAGAACATGTTTGACTATCTGAGAATGCTGCATGAAGGCAACATTCAAGTCAAAGAAATCAAGGCCCTTACACTCATTCAGAAGTATGAGGCATTCAAGATGGAAGATAGTGAATCCATAGAAGTTATGTTTTCAAGATTCCAAATCCTTGTTGCTGGACTGAAGGTTCTTGACAAAGGGTATTCTACTGCTGATCACGTTAAGAAGATCATCAGAAGCTTACCCAAGCAATGGAGGCAAATGGTCACAACACTCAAGCTAGCCAAATATCTCAACAAAATATCTCTGGAAGAACTTGTCAGCTCCCTCAGAAGTCATGAGATAGAGCTAGAAGAAGATGAGCCTCAAAAGCAAGGTAAGCCACTAGCTTTAAAATCTAACGGAAAATCTGACTCTAAGATTTTGCATGCTGTAGAAGAAACTTCTGATGGATCCTCATCAGAAGAAGATGAACTATCTCTCTTCTCCAGAAGGGTGAACCAACTGTGGAAGCAGAGGCAAAGGAAATTCAGAAATCCTAGAAGATCAGAGAATCAGAATGAATCCTCCTCCAGATACAGAAAGTTTGAGTCTTCCTATGGACACAAAAGATCTGAAGGTTCTTCAGGATACATAAAGCCAAATAACAAGGACATCATCTGCTATGAGTGTAACGAGCAAGGGCACTACAAAAGTGACTGCCCAAGGCTTCAGAAGGAGAATTCCAAAAAGAAGTTCTTCAAGGAAAAGAAGAAAAGCCTCATGGAAACATGGGATGACTCGGACACCTCTGAAGCTGACTCAGAGTCAGATGATGAAAGAGAAAACATAGATCTCATGGCAAACGTGTCAGAAGAAAGTGAAGCTTCTGGTTTAGACTCAGAATCAGACACTGAAGAGGTATTTCCTGACTTCACCATTAATTTTACTAAGGCTGAACTTGCAGAAAGCCTAAATGAAATTTTGGAAAGGTATCAGCAAATCAGAGTCAAATTCAAGAACCTGAAAAGGGATCTTGCCTCTGACTCTGAAAATCCTGAGAGTCTCAGATTAGAGAATTCTGAGTTAAAAGGAAAATTTTCAAAATTAGAAAATGATTTGCAAAATTCTCAGAAGGAAACAATCTTAGAGACTTCCAGTAATGCTGATGAGATCATCAAAGAGTATGATCACAACTTTCAGAAGTTTCTAGCTAAAAACATAGATAGAAGCAAGATGGCTTCAGTGATCTATGGAGTTAGCAGAAATGAAAAAAAAGGATAGGATATCAAGGTAAGGTATCCACACCTAAACAGGACATGGACTTAGTCATAAAACGCACACCACTCAAATCACATTTTATATATGGGCACACACATGACATAAAATACACAAGTAGTGATTATTCTGTCAAACCAAAATTCAATCATAATTTTGGTAAAACTAACAAACCAGGACCCAAGAAGATATGGGTAACTAAGGATAAAATTATTTATGTAGCAGACATCTTTAGCAGCAAGGCTAAAACACCAGTCATGGTACCTGGACTCTGGTTGCTCTCGACACATGACGGGAAGAAGGCATATGTTCCAAAGCCTGGAACTTAAGCCTGGAGGCTACGTGGGATTTGGAGGCAACCAAAGAGGAAAGATCATTGGCTCTGGAATAATAGGTAATGGAAATATTCCCTCTATAAATAATGTATTATTAGTTGATGGATTAATGCATAACCTATTATCCATAAGTCAATTAAGTGATAACAGTTATGATATAATCTTTAATCAAAATTCATGCAAAGCTGTTAGTCAGAAAGATGGGACTATCCTATTTAATGGAAAGAGGAAAAACAACATTTATAAAATAAAATTTTCTGAACTAAAGAGTCAGAATGTAAAATGCCTACTTTCTGTTAACAACGAGCAATGGGTCTGGCACAGAAGATTGGGGCATGTTAGTGTGAGAAGAATATCTCAGATTAACAAACTCAATCTGGTCAGAGGACTTCCAAACTTGAATTTCGGCTCAGATGCTCTGTGTGAAGCATGTCAGAAAGGAAAATTTGCAAAACCTGCTTTCAAATCCAAAAATGTTGTTTCCACCTCTAAGCCATTAGAACTTATGCACATTGACTTATTTGGACCAGTAAAAACTGCATCTGTCAGTGGAAAGCAGTATAGGTTAGTAATCGTAGATGACTATAGCAGATGGACATGGGTAAAGTTCTTAAGACACAAGGACGAGTCACACTCTATGTTCGTTACCTTCTGCAACCATGTTCAGAATGAAAATGATCTTAGAATTGTCAAAGTCAGAAGTGATCATGGTGGGGAATTTGAAAATAAATATTTTGAATTATTTTTTAATGAAAAAGGCATCTTGCATGACTTCTCTTGTCCTAGAACTCCCCAACAAAATGAAGTTGTAGAACGAAAGAACAAAACATTGCAAGAAATGGCCAGAACCATGATCAATGAGACTAACATTGCTAAGATATTCTGGGCAGAGGCAATTAACACAACATGTTACATTCAGAATAGAATCTCCATAAGACCTATTCTGGAAAAGACTCCATATGAATTGTGGAAGAACAGAAAGCCCAACATTTCTAATTTTCATCCATTTGGATGCACTTGCTTTATTCTGAATACAAAAAATTATTTGAACAAGTTTGACTCTAAAGCACAAAAGTGTATTATGTTAGGATACTCTGAACGCTCAAGAGGGTACAAAGTTACAATATAGAAACACGGATTGTTGAAGAGTCAATCAGTGTTAGGTTTGATGATAAGCTTGACTCTCAAAAGTCAAAGCAGAATGAATTCCTTGCAGGTATGGAAGTTGAACTCATAGGTACTGAAGACAACTCGTCAGAAGTTCTCAACAGAGACACTCCCACTACATCAGAAAGAGTCACTGCAAGCAATCTAGCACCTTCAGTAGATCAACTTCAGAAGAGGCTATCCAGAAGCAGCATAGCTCACCCAGAAGATAAAATACTGGGAAAGAGGGATGATCCAATCAGAACAAGATCAACATTCAGAAACTCTGAAGAATCCCTCATGGGATTGGTCTCTCTGATTGAACCAACAAAAATTGATGAAGAGCTTCTGGATAATAACTAGATTCTGGCAATGCAGGAGGAATTGAATAAATTCACCAGAAATGACGTATGGGATCTGGTTCCCAAACCAAAAGGATTCAACGTCATTGGAACAAAGTGGGTGTTCAGAAACAAACTGAACGAGCAAGGAGAAGTCATCAGAAATAAAGCACGACTGGTAGCACAAGGTTATAGTTAGCAAGAGGGGATAGACTATACAAAAACCTTTACTCCAGTCGCCAGGTTAGAATCTATCAGACTTTTAATATCATTTGCTGTAAACAATGGCATCACCCTGTATCAGATGGATGTCAAAAGTGAATTCTTAAATGGCTATATAGAAGAAGAGGTATACATGCACCAACACCCTGGGTTTGAGAATTCCAAACACCCAGAATATGTTTTCAAACTAAAGAAGTCACTCTATGGTCTGAAACAAGCTGCCAGAGCTTGGTATGAAAGACTAAGTAACTTCCTATTAGAAAAGGAATTCACCAGAGGGAAAGTGGACAAAACCTTATTATGTAAGACAGTTAAGAATGACATTTTATTATGTCAGATTTATGTTGATGACATCATCTTTGGGTCTACTAAACCCTCTTTGGGAAGAGAGTTTGCTAAATGTATGCAGGCAGAGTTTGAGATGAACTTGATGGGGGAACTCAAATTCTTTCTGGGCATTCAGATAAACCAAACTCCAGAAGGAACTTACATTCATCAGAGAAAATATGTCAGAGAACTTCTGAAGAAATTTGATTTCTCAGAATGTAAGCCCTCAAAGATTCCAATGCACCCCACGTGCATTCTAGAAAAGGAAGAGGTAAGTAAAAAGGTAGAACAGAAGGTCTACAGAGGTATGATTAGTTCTCTCCTCTATCTGACAGCTTCAAGGCCTAACATTTTATTTAGTGTTTGCTTATGTGCTAGATTCCAATCAGATCCTAGAGAAACTCACTTAACAGCAGTTAAGTGAATTTTCAAGTATCTGAAAGGTACTACTAATCTGGGTTTGTTTTTATAGAAAATCAAATGATTACAGCTTAGTAGGATATTGTGACGCTAACTTCGCTGGAGACAGAGTAGAACGTAAAAGCACTTCTGGAAGCTGCCAGTTTCTGGGAGAAAATCTGATCTCATGGACCAGCAAGAGACAATCCACAATAGCACTATCAACATCAGAAGTTGAGTACATAGCAGTTGCTGGATGCAGCACGCAAATGCTCTAGATGAAAAGTCAACTTGAAGACTTCAACATATTTGAGAGCAATACTCCCATCCTCTGTGACAACACTTTTGCTATATGTCTCATTAAGAATCCTATTTTACATTCTAGGGCTAAGCATATAGAAATAAAACATCATTTTATTAGGGACTATATTCAAAAAGGAATTTTAACCTTAAAATTTATTGACACAAACCATCAATGGGCTGATGTTTTTACAAAACCTTTTTCTGAAGATAGGTTCAACTTCATTCTGAAACATCTCAGCATGAAGCTATGCCCAGAATGAAATGTTTTATTTATATCTAAAACCTCAGAACTTTATTATTTTACTATTTTCCGTGAACAACTGATCAACCTGTCTTCAGAGTTTAGAAGTACAGATTGCATCAGAATCTATCCAGGAAGATCTGAACGTTTCATTTCAAGGATAGAGGCGTGCAGTTCACATCATCAAACAGTTGTCATCCTCTCATCAGCTACCTTCTGAAGCTGAACACATGTTCAATTTCTGAAGGATTCAAAGCGCTGATTGGATGCATTGAGACACTTGTAAGCGGTAACCGTTTAATATCTTTCTAAATCCCCTAAAATCAGGTGTCATTAATGCATATAATCATGACTAATTTTTCTTTTTCTTACTGCCTACGTTTTCAATAAACCTATTTAAACTCAAAATTACTTTTTACATTCATTCACTTTTACTCTCATGAATATTTTCTCTTGTTTCAAGTTCTTGCTTTCAAAAACCCTCTTCATCTTCTTCAAAATCCTGTGTGAACAATGGCTTCATCAAGTCTCTCAAATGTAAGTGCTCATGAATTTGCTTCAACGGAACAGTATGAAGAACCCCATAGAACGCTCCTCACACCTATTGATAATCTGGAAGTTCTCTCTGAACTGATTGTTGATTTTGGGAGTCTTTAAGAAAATGGTTTCAATCTCTATGAAGATGTGACTGCTCAAGGTTGGAACAGGTACTTTGACCGTCTGGTTGGTCCAACATTTCCCATTCTTGTCAAGGAATTCTAGATACATGCTTCTTCTTTAAATCATCGAGTTACTTCTTATGTCATGGGGAAGAAAATTATTATTACAGAAGATCTTATTGCAAAGCTTCTTGGATACAACGGTGGTGGTGTCAGATGCATTGACATGGCTGAAAGATGCTCTGACCTAAGATCAATTGCAAAGGAAATTTTAACTCATGGACTACCCTCCAGTAAGATCAAATATTTGAAGGATCACCACATAATTTAGGCCAGAATCATTCTAGGGTGTATTAACCACAAGAAGCCCACAAGCTCTCCTGATTATATCAATATTGATAAGTAATTTCGGATCTATTTCATTGCTAAGAGGACAAAGGTAAATCTTCCACACTTGCTGTTTAACCATCTCAGAACAAGTGTGAAGGAAACAAGAGAAGACAAAAGGACCAAGAGGGATTGGGTTCCCTTAGGAAGGCTAATATCAGATATTCTAACAGAGAATAAGCTGATAGAACATCTGACAGAGGCTCAGGAAATCAGTACATTGGAAGAAACTGTTGGGAAGCCCCTGAACACCAAGAACTTGAAGAAAATTAAGATCATTGAGAATATCAAGAAGGAACCAACTATTACTGCTCATGAGACCATTACTTCAAGAAGGATACCTCTGAAGGATTTTCCTTTATTTTCTGAGATAGACTCCAAATCAGAAATAATAGTCAGATACCTTAAAGCGTGCAAGGCTGATGGAACTGCCCCAGAAATCAACATTCAGGATTTGCACAAGGCTGCTCCAGAGGCTGTTATGAAGAAATTAAAGAAGAGGAAAGCAGCAGGAGAAGGACCCTCTCAGAGGACACCAAAAGTTTCCAAAAATAAAGGTAATTCCTCCTCTGTTTCTGTTATAGAATTAATAAATGTATCAACATTTGAAGCCATGCCTTCACAACCAGAAAATTCATCACTCTAAACCTTTTAAGACTTTGACATAGGGTTTGATCCATCTGAAACTCTAGGTCATTTTCTGAATGAACCTCAATCCACCTCTCAAAATCCAAATCCTGAACATAACCAACCAGAACTTGCCAAAGTTCTGTCTGATATTGATTTATTTGATCAAGATTTTTCCTATTTCTTACCACAAAATCCAAATTCTCAACTCCTAGAAAATCCAAACTCTCAACAACCACCAGAAATTCCGCAACCACACTCTCCACAAACAGAAATTCCTCAACCAGAAGATTTGGATTCCAACTCACCACAACCAGAAACTCAACCCTTTGATATTCCATCTTTTGACATTCTTGAATCAGAAACCCAACACACCTCCACAAACCAATCTGAAGATTCTCATTCAGACTCTGATACCATAATCCCAATACCTGGAATTACAGAACCTCTTGCGGTTCACATGCCTCTCACCATTCACGACATTCCAGAAATTCCTTCATCCCTTGAATCCACACCACCAAACTCCCCTACCAGCCCAATTATCATTCCTGACTCTCCCATCCTTCACCCAATAACAGTCCAGCTGACAACTTAAGACTTGTCATTGATCCAATTGTGCTAGAAAAACTAGCTTCCATCTCACAAAAAACTGCCACTCCCAAAACTAAACCAACTGCAACCACATCAGATGTTGGTACAAGTTTGTTGATTTTTGAAACAGGAATACATGAATGGATAAATTCTTTGAAGCATGCAAGTCAGGAGATGTCTAATCCTGCTGCTTCTGATTATATGTGGGCAAGATTCAGAAATTGGCTTAACGCTGAAACGTTGAAGCTGAAGAAATTGTGTTTTGAAAAGGCTCAGCAGAAATTTAGTGATAAGCTGAAGGCTTTTCAAGTCTAAGTTCTGAGCAAACTGTTCAAGAAAGATATCCTCTCGCTGGATAATGCTCCCCGGAAAGAGCATCATTCTTAAGATGAAGCTGTACCAGAATCAGAAAGTCTCTCTCTGACTATTGTTCCAGAAAATTTAATTACAACAAAAGAAATGGTTCACTCAGAAGAAGCTGTAGAATGTTCTGAGCAACATCTAACTTTTGAAGAGACACCAGCTTCCTCCTTAGTCATGCAAACTCTGGAAGAGTTGAAGAAAGAAAATGCTTTAATCCATGCAAGGCTGGATAAGCAGGAGGATATAAACAAGGAGATTAAAAGTATTCTGGGTAAACAAGAAGACGCCACAAAGAAAATCAGAGGCATTTTGGGCAAGCAAGAAGAGTCAAATACACAGATCAAGAGCTTGCTGGAAGCGTTGTTCACACGTCTTCCCCCTCCTTCTTAGATTTTCTCTTAAAAATTGTTTATCTGTAACTTTTAATTTTACCTCTTTATTTCTGGAACTTGTCATTGCATTATGTTTTAAATATAATTCATCTCTTTTGGCTTTGATTATATTGCCTTTTTGATACATGACAAAAAGGGGGAGAAAGTAAGATATTTTCAATAATGGTTTACCGAGACATAAGTCTCAAACATTCTGAATTACTTAACCTCTACCTTCTGAAAAGTTTGAACAGGTACAAATTCTGATAAGAGATGCAACTAAACTCTGATGAGAAGGAACTTAAGGGAAGTAATCAACTCAGGGGGAGTTTCTCTTAAACCTTTTGTTCTTTATTTTTAATAGAAAATTCTAGTTTTTGTCATCATCAAAAAGGGGGAGATTGTTAGAACATAGTTTGATTCTACAACCCTTAGTTAGAGTTTTGATGGTAACAAATACAAATAAAAAATATGCACCTAAAAATTATGTTATTATGTATACAGAAGTTCCGACCAAAGCAACATCAGAAGATTAGCTATAGAATCTACACGCTGAAGCAATCAAAACATGTGCTGAAGATTGATGACCAGAACCTGTGCGTAAGTGAAGTAAACTCTGATTTTGAACAAGAGCATAACAATCCAAGTCATCAATGTGCTGAAGCATCAACAGCAAGTAAGGATGAAAGATTATGAAGCGTTACTAATCATTCAATACATCATCAATTACAACGGCTTCTTTCAGACATGATCTTCTCCAAATGGAAACTGAGTTAATGTCATTTAACACGCTAGATGATCAATGGAAATCCATTGCCTATATAAACAAACTCAGTGATCAAATCAGTAACGATTTGCTAAGAATATTCACGAGAATTCAAAAAGCTGCAAGCATTATTCATCATCTTTCCAAGCTCTAATTTTGTATAAATTATCACAGTTGTGATAACAGTTTTTGTAACGAAAAACAACTACACACATTCTTGTATCTTTGTTTTAAAATGGCGTTCCTTGAGATTAACTGGATTGTGGTTGTACTCAAGAAGACTTTAACAGTTGTTAATGTAGTGATTGTAATCCTTTTGATATTAGTGGATTAAGACCTTGTTGGAGAGAGGCGAAATCACCTTGACGGATGGATTGGAGTAGTTTGAGATCAAACGAACCAGGATAAAAATACTGTGTCATTGCGCTTTTGATTTCAAGTTTTCAATTCAACCCCCCTTCTTGTGTTTTTCACTTCTTCAAATCCTAGTAATAGGAAATCATCGTAAAAATTGAAAAAGGTGTACAAAGTGATAAACAAAGAAAAATGGTTATGTGGAAATGATCCCATCGAGTTTCAACTCTGATATTACCCATATGTCTTCAAGCATCTCATCACTTGATGTTGGAAGAAGATGATTGAATTGATATGTACCGTTTAAACTTGACATTAGTAATAAAGTTGGTTGTAAGTAGATAGGTAATCCATTGGGACATAGTTGTACGCTTTAATCCCTAACTTTTCCTGGACCGCTCTCTCGGGTTTTCAGTCCATCAAGATATCCTTTTTTGCCCAAGTCGCCTTTTTAGGTTTTCGACTTGCCGGATGTACAATATATATATATATATATATATATATATATATATATATATATATATATATATATATATATATATATATATATATATATATATATATATATATATATATATATATATATATATATATATATATATATCCCTAATTTTTTCTCTAACCCTTTTGGTTCGTCAGGATGCCTTTATTTTTGCCTAAGCCTGTCAACCTAGCAGGTCTCTTTTATGCGTAGTATTTTTTGACTATGTCCGCATTCACAGGGTACGGAAAATCTTCACCGTCCATGGTGGTAAATATCATAGCACCTCCAAAAAATATCTTTTTGATCACAAATGGCCCTTTGTATGTGGGAGTCTATTTGCCCCTGGGATCAACTTGTGGTAGGATGATGCACTTTTTTTACCAAATCACCAGCCTGGTATACCTGATGTTTGACTTTCTTGTTAAAGGCCTTTCCATGAGTTTTTGATAAATCTGACCATGGCAAACAGCTGCAAGTCTTTTTTCATCAATCAAATTCATCTGGTCAAGTCGAGTCTGAATCTATTCGTCTTCATCTAAACCTGCATCTTTAATAATCCTTAGGGAAGGAATATGGACTTCAATAGATAAGATAGCCTCCATACTATAGACTATAGAGAAAGGGGTTGACCTAATTGATGTACATACTGAAGTGAGATAACCATGCAGAGCAAATGGTAACATCTCATGCCAATCTTTGTATGTCATCGTCATCTTCTGCAAGATCTTCTTGATATTCTTATTGGCGGCTTCCACTGCAACATTCATCTTTGGTCGATACGGAGAAGAATTGTGATGCTTAATCTTGAACTGCATGCAAATTTCTTAAGATTGGTACCATTGTCTGTGATGATCCTTTCAGGGATGCCATATCAACAAATAAGGTTATATTTAATGAACCGAGCCACAACATTCTTGGTAACGGAAGCAAACGAGGCTGCCTCTACCCACTTCATGAAGTAATCAATAGCGACAAGGATGAAATGATACCCATTTGAAGCAGTAGGCTTAATCCCTCCAATCATATCAATTCCCCCACATTGCAAACGGCCAAGGAGCAGTCAAGACATTCAAAGGAACCAAAGGCACATGTACTTTGTCAGCATAAATTTGGCCTTTGTGGCAAGTTCTGGAATGATGCTGGCAATCAGTTTCCATGATAGACCAATAATAACCTACTCTCAGAATCTTCTTAGCCATTGTGTGTCCACTGGAGTGAGTACCAAAGACACCTTCGTGCATATCTTCCATAATTTTCTCAACTTCCTTCTTGTCTACACAACAAAGCAAAGTCAAATTGTGGTTGCGCTTGTACACGATTTTGTTACTCATAAAGAACTTGGCAGAGAACTTCCTTATAAATTTCTTATCATTTATAGATGCCCCTTCAGGATATTCTTGAGTTTTGAGGTATATTTTTACTTCGTGGTACCAAGGAATTTCCTCTACTCCATCAATATCAACTTCGCAGCAATGCGCCAGTTCATCTAGTCTCTTAATAGTAATTCGAGGAGCTTTGTTATCCCATATGACTTTGAACTTAGATGACATGGTAGCTAGTGCGTCTGCCAATTTATTATCTTCTCGTGGGATGTGCTCAGAAGTGATTTCTCCGAAGTACGGAATTAATGTCAACACATGCTCTCGATAAGGGATGAAATTTGGATGCTCCGTGTCCCATTCTCCCTTAATCTGACTGATCACTAGGGATGAGTCCCAATATACATTCAAGAAATTAATTCTCATATCGATGGCATCTTTGATACCTATGATGCAGGCTTCGTACTCGAAATATTGTTGGTACAGTCAAAACACAAACTAGCGATGAAGGGCGTATGGCAACCCTTAGGAGAGATAAAAACAACACCAATTCCATTACCAAGCGCGTTGGAAATTCCATAAAAAACCATAGTCCATTGGGATCCCGATTCAGGTCCTTCATATGGTCCAGGTTCTTCATAATCAATAACTAACATGATATTCTCATCTGGGAACTCAAAATTTATAGACTGATAGTCATCTACAACTTGATGAGCCAAATGATCTACCAATACACTTCCTTTGATTGCCTTCTGAGTAGTGTATCTAATGTCGTATTCTGTCAATACCATATGCCATATTTCTATTCTTGCGGAGAGAGCGGGTTTCTCGAATATGTATTTTATTGGATCCATCTTAGAAATCAACAAAGTAGTATGGGTCAACATATATTGTCTTAGTCGGCGAGTAGCCCATGCCAGAGTGCCACAAGTTTTCTCGAGCAATGAGTATCTTGTTTCATAGTCAGTAAACTTTTTGCTAAGGTAGTATATTGCATGCTCTTTTCGACCAAACTCGTCATGTTGCCCCAATACACACCCTATTGAGTTCCCTATTGCTGTCAAGTACATGATCAGAGGCCTTCCTTCAACCAGTGGCATCAGAATTGGAGGTTCCTGGAGGTACTCCTTGATTTTTTTGAAGGCTATCTAAAAATATTCGTTCCACTTCACTACTTGATTTTTCTTCAGTAACTTGAAGATTGGCTCACAAGTAGCAGTCAAATGGGAAATAAATCTGGCAATGTAGTTCAATCGTCCCAAGAAACCTCTGACTTCCTTCTCAGTATAGGGAGTTGGCATTTCTTGAATGGCTTTAACCTTATCATGACCAACTTCAATACCTTTACCACTAATGACGAAACCTAGGAGTTTACCGGATCTTACCCCAAAGGTGCACTTATTTGGATTCAACCTCAACTTGTAATTCTTCAATCTCTCAAGCAACTTGTGTAAGTGGTCGAGATGTTCTTCTTCAGTCTGAGACCTAGCTATCATGTCATCGACGTAAACCTCTATCTCATGATGGATCATATCATGGAACAAAGCTACCATAGCATGCTAATATGTTGCACCGATGTTCTTCAAACCAAAAGGCATAACTTTATAACAGAAAGTGCCTCACTGTGTGACAAAAGTAGTTTTCTCCATGTCTTCAGGGGCCATCTTGATTTGATTATAACCAGAGAAACCATCCATGAAGGAAAATACTTTATGCTGAGCGGTGTTGTTAACCAGAGCATCAATATGCAGAAGCAGAAAGTCATCTTTAGGGCTTGCCCTATTCAAATCCATGTAGTCTATACACATACGCACCTTACCGCCCTTCTTAGGTACCAACACCACATTTTCAACCCACTGAGGATAGGACGTAACCACTAAGAAACCTGCATTGAACTGCTTCATGACCTCAGCTTTGATCTTTTTAGACATCTCGGGATGCATTCGATGAACCTTCTGCTTTGTAGGAGGACAACCTTCCTTCATCGGTAGACGTTGAACCAGAATGTCAGTATCAAGCCATGGCATGTCTTTATAAGACCAAGAAAAGATCTCAACATAGTCACGTAACATTTGGATTAAACTCTTTTTGACACTGTCTTATAGGTTGGAACCTATCTTGATTTCTTTCTTATCCTCTCAGTACCCAAGCTCACAACCTCGACTGACTCTTCATGCAGTTGTATGGCTCTTTCTTCCCGCTCTAACAGTCTAGCAAGCTCTCCAACCATTTCACAATCTTCCTCACCTTTGTCCTTGACCTGGTAGATCGTATTTTCGAAGTCATAATCAACAATAGCAGAATTGTTATCAATGGGACTCAGGGTGGATGTTGATTTGCAATTTGTTATGTGGGTGTGTGTAAGAACACATAGCTATTTTGAAAGCAATAAAGTAAAAGAAAGACAAAGAGCGCAAAATTTGAATGCAAGCGTCCAATGATTTATTAAATGAAAATATGTGGATGAAAAATGGAAACCCTAACAAAGGGACCATTGTGCCCCGGGTAAGGTACAAGGCTTAAAGTTACTGTTCAAATTACATAACCAAAAAATTGAAACAAAGAAAACAGAAAATAGAATTTACTCCTGACTAAAGGAGATTAGTATAAATTCTTTAGCCTTCCAATTGTTGAGCCCACTGCCGGTAGTAGGGAAAATCCAACTGTCTATGTCACAGTCTCTGTCAGCGTGTTCCACATCGTTGACTTGATTTTTGTGAACACCATTATTGTTGATGAGGAATGGCGGTCTCCACGAATTAGCATGAGCACGACGGACAACCCTCTAAGCCTCTGAGGTGAAACCTAAGCTAAATTTGTCAGAATTGTAAGGAATATCGGGAAGCTGGCCTCAAATAGTGCCACCACATTCTTCTACCACAACCTCAACGTCTTTCAGAGAAGCCATTCTTGGTGGAATCCTGGTAACCTTAGGAACAATAGGAGGAGTTTAGCAATAGGGGTTGTCTGAGGAATAACTTCAAAGTTCTAGAAAGGAGTCTCGAGGAATTCACCATCCATCTCAACATACTTGAGGAGTTCAAATGGCTCACTGTGTATTCTTCTTTGCCACAAACTGTAATGATATTTCCTTTCACGGGATACTTCAACTTTTGGTGTAAATTAGAAGTAACAGCGCCTGCCCCACGAATCCAAGGGCGTCAAAGCAAAAAGGAATAGGCTGGATGAATGTCCATCACATAGAAAGTAGAGTCGAAGACCTAGTGTTGTACCCCAAAATTTTCCCTCCCATATTTCTCAACACATGGCAAGTGAGGTCCCCAATTTGCTCAAGGAAGTTCAAGAGTTAACCAGACAAACTCTCTCATAAGGTAGTCTATCTCAAATTAGGGTTTCTATTTTCATCAAGATGTATGAACCACATAGGACTCAAATGCTCACCATTGTCCTAATATGTCCTCAAGATCATCCATGTCAAGTTTCAAGCCTTGCAGAAGAAGTTTGCTCAGTCAATTGCTCAAATGCCTGAAAATCAACTATGCTAGGTCAAAAGTCAATTGGGGCCCACATACAGTCAAACTTCAAGATTTTTGGTCAAAATCCTAATTTTTAAGTATTATTCATCATTTTATCAAGGATTTATCATGATTCTTCAAGGATTGCTCACAATTCATCAAAACCCAAAAGTTGCTAAATTAGGGTTTTGTAGGAAAAGTCAACTCAACTTTGACCAAGCATAACTTTTTCATACTTTATCAGAAATGACCCATCCAAAGCTCATTTTGAAGAGGATTAAATTCCCTACAATTAATATTGATCTCCCAAGTTCAGAATATGAACTCACAAAAAGATATGAATTTTGACATTATAGGTCATTTTGGAAAGTGAACAAAAACACCTTTTGGGTCAAAGCTTCATACATGAACATGGAAGACTCAATTGAGGTGAGACCAAAAGGGTTGCTTACAGGACATCCTAAGATTTCTAAAAAGTCCAAGAACACATCTCTACGGTCAAAATTGAGAGAGTTATGCATTGGCCAAGTTGACCATTTTTGCAAAATTGCCAAAAGTCAAATGTGCTCAAATTTACATTTTTTGCTAAATGGGCCCAACTTTTTATGCTTGAACCTCAATTATAATGTGGTCCACGACTCAAATACTAATCCACAAATTATTTGCTTCATTTTTCAATTTATTTTGATTTTTCATTAATTAAAAAGTGAATAAAATCAAATAAATAATGAAAATTATCAAAGATAGGATTTGATTTGCTTTTTTGACAGGTTAGCAACCAAGATATGCTGAGCTTGCAAGATCAATTCGAATCAATGGTAATTGGTACAAAAAGAGCATGATTGGCATGAAAATAGAAAGATATCATATGGCTAAAGAATCAATTCAAATATCATCAAAGCTTAAAGATTGGATCTGTTTTGCAACCCTAATTCATTGAGGGATATATAATGAACAAAAACAAAGCAAAAAAGGAGGTTAGCAGTCGTGAAAAGATCAAGAGAAAACTAAAAATTTTGCAAGAAAGTGAGTGATCGTTCCTGGACTTAGAGAGTGATTCAAACCATTATAAGGCTACCAATAGACTCTTAGACATATCCAGAAGGGATCTCAATCAATTGCAAGCATTTTCACGTCCGGAATCGTAAGTTACAGGTACCACGGTTTGCCTAAAAACTTGATTTCGATTTTATTGATTTACTCATCATACACACGTTTTGATTATATATTATTATTTATCATTGAGTTTGCAAGCCATTGGTATCATTTAATTTCATTTTTAGTACAAGAATCAAGATATGCCATTGTTAGGGTTCCTTGGCTCGTTTTAGGGGTTTGCAATATAGGCAAAATTAGGCTTGGATTCTGGTACCATGATACTCGTGAGGATGAGACGAGTTGATTGGTACCCTTGCTTTTCATTTATATTTCTTGTGTAGAATTTTTGAATGTCACAGGTTTGTAGCTACAACAAGGTGTCTGTAGGTAAAAGTGTCCTAGGCTAAAACGACGGAGAGAGGAAGAAGAAGCTTGCGTGGCACATTATCATTGGCTCATTCAAACTGACACTCGTTTTTCTTTTTGTTTTGACCATTAACTCATGTTTTCTTATATTATGCTTTGTTCTTATTATAATTACAACTAAGCATCACAGCTCAGCTGACAGTGTAGTATGGGGAGCGAGCATAAGGACCTGAGTTCGATCCCCAGGTCCCAATATTTGTTTCATGTGATTTTGCTTCATATGATCAGGTGCGTTGCTTATCATGACGTCCACCATATGCCATCAAATTCAACCATCAGATTCACCAGCTAGCCAGATCCAATGCCTCTCCATTGAAGGTCCATCATATTCCTCAAGTCAACGCACACACTAGATCCAAGCGTGGTCAAACAGGCTTGGATTATTTGGGCCCAGAAATCATATTGGCACCCCCTCTTCAGCATTGCTATCAGGCCCATTATTCTTTTTCTTATTTCTTTTTATTTTACTTAATTCTTTTAATATTTCTTTTAATCATTTTAATTAACAAATTAATCATTTTTATAAAATCAAGAATTCATAACGAATTAGAATTTGTTTTTTTTAATCAAATTTAATTTAATGAAAGTTAACTTAGGGAAATTTTAATTTATTTTCACAAATAAAATCAAATATAAATTAGATTAAATTCTTGATTTAATTCTTTTCTTTTTCTCAAATAAAAAAAAATACAAAAATAGGTTTTTAGATTGAATTAATTTATTTTTCTTAATTTAAAATTAATTAGAACTTAGGATTTTCTTTTAACTATTTCATTATTTTCTTAAATAACAAAAACATTTTTTTAATCAATCGTCAATAGGTTTAGTCAAGGGTCAAAACCCTAATCGTTTCGCATTTAATTCGCCGCGTGTTTATTATTTTTGACAATATTTTTGTAACTGCTCATGGGTTGTAATAGTTTAATTTAGGGTTTTATTTACTGTTTAAATTCCCGGGTTTTTGGCTATGTAATTAATCCCCTTCCCCGAAGCCTTGTAATACCGTAGATTTATTTTCTCACTTTTTTAATTCCCGCAAATATTTAACTGTCTAGATGTGTGCTAATAGGATTGTATGACAAGAATGCATGACAAATTAATACGGTTAGAAAACCCTAATGTGCAAAGATAAATAACTGAAAACAAATCACTCTTAGGGTATACTCTCACTTCGGTTGCCTTCGGTAAACGATCATTAAGCATAGGGTGTCTTAGTGGTTGCCCTCCAGTCTAAAAGATCAAATGTCTAGATCAAATGTTGCCTCGGAAATGTTGCCTCGAATATGATCTTAAGACTCTAGGGTTATTACTAAGGTGTCTTAATATTACTTTAGTGATCGTACGTCCCTTTCGAATTGACCCTTACAACTCTAACGATGGTGCTACCTATTTCTCAATAGTAGGATAGCGCTGTCTAAAGGAAGCAAGAATAGAAACGATCTTTTTTCGAGTAGGTAGATGCTAATAGGTACTTGCTCAAATCAAAACTTTTCACACTTACACTTTTCAAATAATTTTTCAAAACAACTTCGTCACACCTTTGAGGACTGATACAAGGGTTGTCACGAAGTAAAACATTTTCAAGAACAAAGCACATACACAAACAATTTTAAAAAGATGAACAAGTACCTAAGAGCCCATGGAAAACCATGGATAAAAAGGGTGCTAACACCTTCCCTTTCTATAATCTACCCCCCCGTACTCAGAAACATCTCGAAAAAGGATTTTTTCTGTACTTTTTTCCTTTCCGGTTGGATGAAATAAAAGTCGGTGGCGACTCTTACTTACCGTGACATTTTGAGAATAAAAAACATAAAACGCAAACCAGTATTAAATAGTCGGTTCTGCCACCGTATCACAGAACTGGCGACTCTGCTAGGGATTGAAATAAGTGGGGTATACCTTAGGATCTAGGTCATCATAATTGCTTCTCTTGATTGCTTTGTTTGCTTTACTTTTAAGGGTTTTTGTTTGGGGTTACTATAGATCCTACACCCGAATATGGGGAATACCTTTTAGGTAAGTAGCAATAGACTGTGAGGGAATTGTATGGCATAGACCGATACGGTTGAAGCAGTAGCTATGTTGGTGTGGCACTTTGGTTGGTACTGGTATCCCTTGTGGAGAAACGAGGAGAATACGGGGCCGCTGCGTGGTGTCGTTAAGCATCAACTGACCTTAGAACCTTTAATTTCCCAACTGGGCCATTAGAAAGTAGCGAGATAGCCGGCCTCAGTGTAGAGCTGAGAATTGGTTGATACTCGATGCTACACTCATTGAGATCATACTCTCGGAATAATTTCGGCCGCAAGAAAAGATTGCGTAAGCTGAAACCATGACCGATGAAGGATGGTCAGTGATATTGAGATCCTCTAAAACCCGGTTACTTTTCTAGGACAGGTTGAACCAACTTAACTTCAAGAGGGTATTACCTTTGACCTCATGCAAGCCTTAAACCTAAGGGCTTTGTGTGATTTGACTGTGTTTGCAATATTTGTGTTTGCTATACCTGTGGTTTATCATGACATCATGCATCATAACATGGCATTCATGCTTCATTACACTAACCATTTCAAAGACCAAGGGAATTTATCTTTGTTCTGTTTTGTAGATCATGGCTTCCATGCGCAGAAATACCATCTGAATCAACTTTGTGTAGATACCTTCCCAACTTAAAGAGCTAGCATCAAGAGTTTCTGAAACTTCTACTTTCATTAAGAGACACGGTCAACTTCTCAGCCTGGTTACTTCAAACCTTGATGAACAGATGATGAGCGTATTATCTCAGTTCTTCAATCCCAAGCATCACTGCTTCACCTTTTCAGATTACCAGCTGGTACCCACCTTGGAAGAATTTTCTCATCTATTGGGCATATCCATTCTTGAACAGGTACCCTTCATAGGTATGGAAGAAGTTCCTAAGCCAAAAGTTATTGCCTCAGCTTTGCACTTGAAACGGGCTGATGTGGTATCCAAATGGGAAACTCGAAGCGGGGTCGAAGGTTTTCTAGCCAAATTTCGGATAGACCAGTTTGATACGGTGGGGGAACTGACTTGAGGTTTTTCGTTGGTATTTATAAATGTTTCGGTTTAGCAAGAGTCTCCACCGACTTTTATTTTATCCAAAAGGAAAGGTAAAAAAGCACAGGAAAGACCTTTGAGATTTTTTCTTGGGTTCGGGGGGTAGATTATGAAAAGGGAAGATGCTAGCACCTTTTTCATCCATGGTTTTCCATGGGATCTTAGTTACTTGTTTAGATCACTTGCTTTGCCTTTCCAATTGTTTGAAATGGTGCTTTGTGTGGTTTTGAAAGTATTTTGAAAAGAGGCCATCGTTTTGGCAATCTTTGTAATGATTCTCGTTCGTAAGAATGTATACAAAGATATTTGTCTTTTGAAAAATGTTTCAAGGTTTTGAAAGTTGTTTGGAAATTGTTTTGAAAATGTGTGTGTGTTTGTTTGAAAATATCAAGGATTGTTTGAAAGGGATCAAGTAACTAGGAGTTATCTACCCTACTCAAAAAGTATTTCTTGTACATTTTTATTCCCTTGATATTGTTGTTTTACCATTGCTTTGGTAAACAACCCTATCTTTGGATGTTAAACGGGACGGGCGTGGGTCATCGTATGACCATGATAGCAATGGTGCCAAGTATCTTAGCAAGTTTTAGGGACCAAGATCATTTGTTTTTAGGCAACCTTGTCTAGCGTCATCAAGGGACTGTGATCTTTTGTTTTGTTTTGTTTTGCCAAGATACCTAGCATGCATACCATGGCCATTTTGTTTAGGCAACCAAGTGGTTGAAACCCTAGAGGTGCTTGTGTGCAATGTGTTGTCATTTTACATGCTTTTTTATCTTGCATTAGGTCATGCTAATTGTTTGATTTTTTGTCTTATCATACAAAACCCTAGTATTTACTAAACATGGATATAATGCGATAAATTGCGTAAAGTAAATCTAACTATTACAACAATATTATGGGACAGGGGATACAAGTTTTGAATGTGGGATATTTGCACAAAATAAAACCCTAATTTACTATTACAACCCAATTGAATTTATTGTACAATAAATAAATAAACAATTATTTAAATATGCAATAAAATGTAAATATGCAAAAATGTTTTGTAATTGTTTTATGTATGAGAAAATAACATTATCTAATTCCTAAAAATAAGAAAAAAATAATATTATTATTTTTGAAAGGGGAAACCCTAATTTTGTTTTAAAAGAAAATATTGTTTTCTAATTATTTATTTTATTCATTTTGTACAAGAAAATAATAATTAATATAATACATAAATATTAAAAATTAAATATGTGTGAAAATAATGTTTTTGTGTGAAAAATAATAAAATAAAAAGGTATAGTATTTTTTAAATTATTTACATGAATAAATAAGAAAATAAGCTCTATTTATTAAAATAAAATTATTTTACATGTGAAAAAAATAATAAAAATAAAATAAATTTGCAAAAAATTAAGAAAATTATTTTTATGTTCAGAAAAAAAATATAAAGCAATAAATATAAAAAATGAAAAGAAAATATGCAAAAATATAAAAATAATCAAAGGGGGGTGCAGATAGGAAACATGGGGGTGTGGAAAGTAGAAAAAACAAGGCCCAAGGGCGCCAGGCCCAGACAGGTCGTCCCTGTCCTCCGGCTCTTCTCAAACGCGCGTTTCTGCGCTTCAACCTGTAACTTGCTATTCTTTGCATAAAATCAAAAACTTGTAACATGAAAAATGTAGCTCATGATCTAACGATTCCAGTGATATAAAGTTTGAAACCTAACACCCAAAGATCAAGGAGAATTTTATCACCCCTAATTTCTGTCCTAAAATTTTCATGAACTTCAAGCTTCAAATTCTCTCTACTCAGTTAATATAAATAACAACTATGCATATGTACAGCTTAAGCAAGTTAAGGACTACATTTTTTCTTAACAAATCAAAGATTAAGAATGCCTAAATAAGGAGATAGAACTTTGAAAAATACCTTGTTCAGTTACGTTTGGATATGGCAATATGAGAACTTTGAGAGAGGCCTGAAGATCGTGTGAGCTTCCTTGAAGTTCCCTCAACCTTTTCCAATGCTTAGCTGGGCTTGTAGATGCTTGAATCTCCTTGCACGAGTCAACCTGCAACCTTGCAAAAATGAAAATGGTGAAGTGTGAAACTGAGCTCACAGTTGCAAGATGAATGCTTGGATAGCTTGGATGTGATGTAGGGAAGATGTTTCAAGGGTTGAAAGGCAAAACGCACGAGCAAGTTTCAAGTTGGCAAGTGTTCTGCAGATGATGCTCTGTTTGGGCATAAAAGTGTGATTTTGGTGTTTGAGAGTGTTTTGGATGCTATGAATTCATGTATTTGCTTGTGACAAAGTTCTGAAGTTGTTTCAAATGATGCTAAGGCTTCCCTTTAACAGATACACAAGTTGTATTGACTTTTGCAAGTTTGCTTGCTTTTGAAGAAAGTTTGAGGTGACAATGCCAAAGGCCTGTACAGGCTAACTTATGGACTGCATATTGTTGGTACAAGTTGCCTGATGTTTGTGGATCTTGTTTGCAACAAAAGATCAGGTCCATGGCTCAAGAAATGTAAAGTTGGAAAAAACAAGCTTTATCAAAGTAGTATTGTAAATTTTATGCCATTTTTGGATTAATTCATTGTACAATGCTCCATAGGTCAGAATAAAGCCAATATCCAATGAATTTTCATTTAATTAAGGAGTGTAGAAGGGATTAGGACCTGTAATACCAAGTACAAGCATGCTAGGACAGATTTGCAACTTGAACCATTGTGAAAATGCCTTGAACAAAAGTGATAAATTGCCATTTTCCTTTCTTCGATTCTCCCTAACCCTAAATGATCTTGGAGAGTTATTGGACATTTTGGAAAGCTTGCAACATGCTCTAAAATCCATATTTGAAATGAAACTTGAGATACCTCTTGGAACTAGGTGAAAAGTTGCCATAAAGTTAGGTCAAAAACCTGCCTAAACTAGGGCAAATTTTCACTAAGTTAAAAAGTTTATGGACCCCTATTCACAAAATCATAACTTGAGATCCAAGCATCTTTTGGGAAAACTTTGTGAATAAAAGTTGTAGAATTCATGGAGGACTACAACTTTAATTATGGAAGTTTTCTTTGAATCCAATTGCATCATGGTGAAAAAGTTGTGGAAAGTTGGGAAAAAATAAGAAATTTCCATTACTTAGAAAAATTCTAAGTTATGAAAAATTTCAAATTAAAACCCTAATTTGCAATTTTAGGTTTCTTGGTCAACAAGTTTCACATTTTTACATATCTTGATGAATTATGACCTTGGGCACTTGATTTTGACCAAAAAGTCAAAGTTTGACTTTTCAGTGTATAATTGACTTTTGATCAGTTGACTGCAAAATTCATCTGTCAACCATATGCATTTGAGATCTTTTGAACCATGTGATTAGGTCAAGATGATGCCATTGAGTCCTTGAAATCATGTTTGAAACCAATTGGTCATTGGCTAGGTTAAAAATCAGAAATTGCCCTTCCTCAGTCAAAACCCTAATTTTAACCATTTTGCCCTTTTGATGATCTGATCAAATTTCTTGAGGAGTTGTGATCCAAACTTGATTAAATGGTTCATACGAGTCTATAATGTTGTTATGGATAAAAAATTATGAAGTTTGACTATAAATTGGCCACAATTGACTTTTTCCCCAATACAACTGATTTTTAGGTCAACTGTCCAATTGACTGGGCAAAATGTGATTCGAGGCTTGAAACTTGGTATGAAAAACCTTAGGGGTCCAAGATGGTGTATGAAAGTCACATGAAGCATTAGTGGTCCAAAAATCCCTGTGCAAACTCAAACCCTAATTTCAGGTTATCAGTGCAAGGAGATGTCTTGAGCTGAGCAAACCCTAATCTGGTATGGAGTCCAAGAAGTCTTGTGAGTGGAAATCTTGATAAAATGAGAGGTAAAATGTTGGGGTACAATAGCTTCCCCTGTTCAATCTTCTTGAACCTGAAGAGTTAGATTGGCGAGTTAGCCGTTCATGATTCGAAGGTAAAAGATGATTGGACACTAGAGTGCCCGTAAATTTGCACTCGTCAAAAATGTAATTGAGGGAATGGGCTTAAAGATGCCATTTGGAGATGTGATAGAATCTTGTCGGAGAGGGCTTAAAGATGCCATCCAAGAATGTTTGCTGGATTGTAAGTTGTAAGTCAAAAGAATGAATATCAGAATGGTGTCCGTGTCTGGAACGTATCTGAGCTTTATCTGGAGACTGAATCTGAATGAGCAATAGAATAGCATCCGTGTCTGGAGCGTCCCTGAGCTGTATCTGTACTTGATTTTTGAATGAATAACAGAATGACTTCTGTATTTGGAGTGTATCTGTATTGTATCTGAATCTGAGATTTGAATAAGCGACAAAATGGCATCCGCGTCTGGAGCGTCTCTGGGCTGGGGAAAAAGTCAGAATAAGTGACAGAATGGCAACCATGTCTGGAGCGTATCTAGACTAGAATATGAATAAGTAACATAATGACTTCCGTGTCTAGAGTGTATCCGTACTAGAATCTGAATAAGTGATAGAATGACTTCCGCGTCTGGAGTGTATCCGTACTTGAATCATGATTGTTGAAGTCTAAATGAGTGACAGAATGGCACCCGTGTCTGGAGCATATCTGAATTGTATCTTGACTTTGAATTCTGAATGAGTAATAGAATGACTTCTGTGTCTGGAGTGTATCTTTACTGTATCTTGACTTTGAATTCTGAATGAGTAATAGAATGACTTTCGTGTCTGGAGTGTATCTTTACTATATCTGAAATCTTTAAACATTGTTATGATAGTTGTTAATCTTATCCTGAAAAGGGTAAAATGTTAGCTGGAACACAAAGTTATGTTGCATGAAATGTATGATGCAATAAATGTGCTTTATCAATGTTTATGATATATGGATGTAATGTATGCGCATGTAAGCTGATTTGCTGTATTGCTAGGGAAAGTGAATCCTTGACAGTTGGGGATAATAAAATCTTTGACTGCCGCCGGAGGTTCAAAATCTTTGATTGCCGAGGATGAGAAATCTTTGGCGACTGTTGGGGATTAAAATCCCTGACAACTTCTGTAGGGATATGAGGATCCTTCACGTCTTGAAGTTGGAGTATTGACAAAAATCCTGTTGTGGGAATAATGCTAAACTGCTTAAATAATCTGCTCGAGGAATCCAGAGAACTTTGATGACTTCTACTGAGGGATGCACAATGAGAATCCTAATTCTGCTGGGGAATAGAGAAAACTCTGATGACTTCTGTGGGGAATTAAGAATGAGAATCTTTATTGTGGCGACTTCACTGAAGAATAATAAAGCTTTGCGGGGAAGAAGGCTTACTGCTGGGGAGTAAGTTCAGGACTTTGGGAAAAGCTTATTCCTATTTGGAAAAAGTTCAGGAGTTTGGGTTGTCTGCCACTCTACTGGGGAGTTATCCTAGGTTGGGGAGGGGCAAAAAGTTAACTGTTATCTGGTTGGTTCTCAAACTTTAAGAGAACTTGCTGGGGAATTTGGGGAAAACTGAATGGTTCCTGCTGGGGATTGATAGTTGTAAATTTGACTCGACTGGGGGAAGAAGGTTTCGTCTCTGCTGAGGATCTGTAGTTCAAAGTTTTGGCTCCGCTGAGGATTGGGAGTTTGAAGTTTTAAACCTGATGGGGATTAAGGGTTTGGAATTTAGTTCCGCTGGGGATCTAGATGATGTACTGTAGAGATTGTTCATGGAATAGCCCAAATACATTTTCCTATCCTTTCAAACTGTCAGTAATTGTTCTTTTTCACTCCTGTTTATTTGTAAACAGTAATTATGTTCAAATGCATATGTTCATCAATGAATCATTGGACGTTTTTGCAGATAAAACACAATTGTATAAGGAAAAGGCAAATAGTTTTGTACTTTGAAAGAGATATCTTTGTATTTACTTTGAATAAGTGTTTTGTACAAAGGAGACAAACATCCTAGTAAGAGGACGGTGTCATAAAAAAATGAGAACAATTTATACAAAGAAAGATGGCTATGTGTAAAAAATCCCATGGGGTTCCCATTCTGCTATAGCCTTCGTAACTCCGAATATCTTGTCAATTTGTTGCTTCGTTCGAAGATGATTGGATTGATCAGAAGCTCAGAGTTTGTCTGTGAAGAGATTGTCCTTAAAGTGATCCGACGAGACATAGTCATACGCTTTAATTCCCTAACTTTTTCCTGGACCGCCCTTTCGGGTTTTCGATCCACCGGGAAACCCTTTTTTGCCCAAGTCGCCCTTTCGGGTTTTCAACTTGCCGGGTGTACAGATTTTTTTTATTTATCCCTAATTTTTGCCTGAATCGCCCTTTCGGGTTTTCGATTCACCGGGATGCCCTTGTTTTGCCTAGGTGTGTCAACCTAGCGGTTCCTTTATGCGTAGTATCATTTGACTATGTCTGCGTTCGCAGGGTGCGGCAGGTCGTCGCTGTCCATGGTGGTTAAAATCATTGCCCCACCAGAAAAGATGTTCTTGATTACAAATGGTCCTTCATAAGTAGGAGTCTATTTTCCCCTGGGATCACTTTGTGGCAAGATAATGCGCTTGATCACTAGATCTCCGACTTGATATGTCTGGCGTCTGACTTTCTTGTTGAAAGGTTTGATCATCCATTTTTGATACGTCTGACTGTGGCAAACAGCAGTAAGTCTTTTCTCGTCAATTAAGTTTAATTGATCAAGCCAGGTCTGAATCCAATCGTCTTCACTCAAACCAGCATCTTTCATGATTCTCAAGGAGGGAATCTGAACCTCGATAGGTAAAATAACCTCCATGCCTATACCAAGGAATAGGGTGTTTCCCCAGTTGATGTGCGTGCCGTGGTACGGTACCCATGGAGAGCAAACGGTAGCATCTCATGCCAGTCCTTGTAGGTGACTGTCATCTTTTGTATGATCTTCTTGATATTTTTGTTCCCAGCTTCGCCAACACCGTTCATCTTTGGCCGATAGGGAAATGAATTATGATGTTGAATCTTGAACTGCTCACATATGGTGGTGATCATAGTATTGTTAAGGTTTGTACCGTTATCGGTGATGATCCTTTCGGGGATACCGTACCGACAAATAAGGTTCTGCTTTATAAAGAGGGCAACAACATTCTTAGTAACGGATGCGAAGGAAGCTGCTTCGGCCCACTTGGTGAAGTAGTCAATGGCCACTAGAATGAAGCGGTGTTCATTGGATGCTGTAGGCTTGATCTCTCCAATCATGTTGATTCCCCACATAGCGAATGGCCAAGGAGCTGTAAAACATTTAGGGGAACAAGAGGCACATGCACCTTGTCTGCATAGATTTGACATTTGTGACAAGTGCGGGAGTGTTGATAGCAGTCAGCTTCCATGGTAGACTAGTAATAGCCTGCCCGTAGAATCTTCTTAGCCATCGTATGCCCACTAGAGTGAGTGCCGAAGGTACCTTCATGCAATTCTGCCATGATCTTTTCAACTTCAGCTTTGTCCATACAACGGAGCAGAATAGAATCATGATTGCGCTTGTACAGGATGCCATTTCTTAGGAAGAATTTTACTGAGAATCTCCTTAATAACTTTTTGTCATTGACCGAAGCTCCTTCAGGGTATTCTTGAGCCTCGAGATACCTTTTGACTTCATGAAACCATGGCTGGTCCACTACTTCATCGGTATTAATCTCGTGACAATGTGCCGGTTCGTCTATCCGTTCAATGGTGATTTGGGGAGCCTCATTATCCCAGTTAAGTTTAAACATGAATGACATTGTAGCTAGAGCATCTTCTAGCTGATTTTCTTCTCGCGGGAAGTGCTCGAAGGTAATCTGCTCGAAATGTGGTAACAATGTCAAGACATGTTCTTTGTAAGGGATGAGGTTTAGATGCTTAGTGTCCCACTCCCCTTTGATTTGACTGATGACCAAAGATGAGTCCCCAAACACAATTAAAGATTTGATTCCCAAGTCTATGGCAGCCTTGAGTCCAAATATGCATGCTTCATACTCTGCCATGTTGTTCGTACAATTGAAGCAAAGTCTGGCGGTGAAAGGAGTATGACAACCTTCTGGAGAGATGAGTACCGCACCGATACCGTTACCAAGTGCATTAGAGGCACCATCAAAGTACAGGGTCCATCGAGATCCTTGTTCAGGTTTGTCATATGGTCTGAGATCTTCAACATTGTCCAATGTCATGATGTCTTCGTCAAGGAAGTCAAACTTCATGGATTGATAATCTTCGACAGCTTGATGAGCCAAATGGTCAGCTAGCACACTCCCCTTTATAGATTTTTGGGTCGTGTACTGTATGTCGTATTCTGTTAGGATCATCTGCCATCTAGCTATTCTTCTAGATAGAGCAGGCTTCTCAAAGATGTACTTTATCGGATCCATCTTAGATATCAGCAAAGTGGTATGAGTCAACATATACTGCCTTAGCCGGTGAGCAGCCCATACCAAAGCACATCAAGTTTTCTCGAGCAATGAGTATCGGGTCTCATAGTCGGTAAACTTTTTGCTAAGGTAATAAATGGCATGCTCTTTTCGGCCAGACTCGTCATGCTACCCCAATACGCACCCCATTGAATTTTCTGACGGTCAAATACATGATTAGCGGTCTTCCCTCGACGGGTGGCATCAAGATAGGAGGTTCTAGCAAATACTCCTTGATTTTATCGAAAGCAACTTGACAGTCATCATTCCATTTAACTACCTGATCTTTCTTCAACATAAATGGAAAAGATAAATTACTGATTTATGAAAGTAATCGGAACATAGTCTTTTGCTTCCCAGTTGCACTCCTCCGCCAACAGTAGGAAAGATCCAGTCTTCCAGGATGCCCTCTTCTTCACTGTCCTCTAGTGCATTAACCCCTTGGTGGATGATCTTCACAGGAGGCCCTCCGGCACGTGTGTGGCGCACGACATTCTGAGCAGTTGAGGTGAAACCCAAGCCGAATTTATCTGATTTGAAAGGAAAGTCTGGTAGCTGACCCCAGATAGTGGATCCGCCTTCTTCATCTACTGCCCTTGCATCCTTGAGAGATGACATCCGAGGTACAAGTCTGGTAATCGCAGGTACAGAGGACACTGTCTTGGTCGTCGCTATCTCCTGAGCTACTTCTTCAAAATGCTGGAAAGGAGTTTCGATGAATTCTCCATCCAATTCTACATAACGAAAAGAATTCAGATGACTGATCATGTATTCCTCTTCGCCATGAAAAATTATAATTTTCCCTTAGACAGGGTACTTGAGCATCTAGTGCAAGGTGGAAGTGATAGCTCCTACTTTGTGAATCCAGGGACGTCCCAACAGGCAAGAGTAGGAAGGACGGATGTCCATCACGTAGAATGTTGAATTGAACGTCTGGATACCCACCCTGATCGGGATGTCCACATCTCCATGGACCATCCTTTTAGAGACATCAAAGGCTCTGACAATTATATTGCTGGGTTTCAGGGTTAAGCCTTCACAATCCATTCTATCCAAGGCTTTCTTCGGCAAGACATTTAAAGACGACCCAGTATCAACCAAAACATGAGCTAGGGTGGTTCCCCTACACTCCACCGAGACATGTAGTGCATCGTTATGTTTTCTCCCTTTGGAGGTGAAGTCTGCATCGGAGAAACCAAGGCCATTGTCAGCTGTTAAACTGGCCACACACTCTTAGAATTGATCAACAGAGGTTTCTTGCGGCACGTGGGCCGTCTTCAAAAATTTGACCAAAGCTTTAACATGTGCCTCAGAGCACAACAACAAGGCTAACATGGATATTTTGGAGGGGGTCTTCCCCAGTTGTTCAACAACATCATAATCACTTTTCTCAATGATCATCAGAATCTCTTCCATCTCTTTCTGGGATGTTTCAGGAATGACTAGTGACTGAGCCTTCGTCAAGACAGGTTCCTCTTGAACATTCTTTCCTCTTTTCTCAGCAGCGGAAACAGGGATGGGAATTGTATTGTTATTGTCAGCGGGTACACTTGCAGGTACAATCACAGGGGTAATCTTCGGAGTGGCCACGGGTCCAAAGACTGCTGTTGGAGGAGCAATCTCTGGAGAAAAGATTCTTCCGCTACGAGTAACCTTGCTTGTTCCGGCAATGTTACTGATGTCGGGAGTATCCTCTTCGGAGCTTTCTTCTTCTGCAATCTGTTCAATCTGTTTGACACCATGGTAGTAGATTTCTCCACCATAGTTCCATGGTACCATTTTATCCGATTTGTATGGGGCTGGCCCGGGCATTATTATCTTCAACGGAGTAGTCATTGGAGCGGATGTAATCCTAACGGGTTTTTTAGGAACCCTGGAAGGATTGGCGTATGTGGTTATTATTGAAACTTCTGAAACTAGAATGGGTGATACGGGAGCTTTCTCAAACAAAATTTCCTTGTTATCAATCAATTGTTGGATTCCTTTCTTCAATAGCGGACAATCAAATGGGGAGGACAGACAAAAATGGCAATCTTGGTCACAACCTGGGAACACCCCAGCTTTTAACAAATTCAAATTGATGGTTAGGAGAGGAGTTATCAGTTCATCCACAGTAGAAACAAACAGGTCTTCTTCCACAGCACTGACATTGTGTCCATGCCTAGGCATTGGAGCACAGATAACATTCGGCTTTTCAGGAGCTTCAAATTCAACTTCCTTAGCGTCTATCAGATCTTGAATCTTATTCTTCAGGGCCCAACAGTTGTTGGTGTCGTGCCCTGGACTTTCTGAATGGTAAGCACACCTGGCGGTAGTGTGGAGATGAAGTATTGGGATTTTTAGGGGCCTCTTTTAGCATGGCCAAATTCAACTTCAAGAGATGTGGTAGGACTTGAGCGGGTGTCATGTTTATTTTTGTGAATTTCCTTCAAAGCTTTTCCACCCTTTACTGGTTACTTCTCGGCTGATCGTTTCTCGGCTGATTGTTTCTCGGTTGGTCTGAGGCAGACTTTTGAATCATGACGGCCCCCACAGTTATTCGTTGTTCAGTTCTTCCCTGATTCCTCTGTACATAGACTGCAGACACTTCCTTCTTTCCCGTGAAGGGTTTTTTTTGCAGCAACAGAGGTAGATGCATCCTTTTGAATTTTCCTGCTTCAAATACCGGCTTCCACCCTTTCGCCAGTCAGAATCAACTCAATGAAACCTGCAGAGGAGATTCCAATCAAGTGATTAAAGAAAGGACCTGACAGAGTCCCCAAGAACATGTCCACTAGCTCTCTTTCAAATAAAGGTGGTTGCACCCTTCCGGCTAAATCCCTCCATTTTTGGGCGTAGTCTTTGAAGCCCTCATTGGACGCCATAGCCATACTCTATAGCTGAGTATGGGTTGGTTCCAATTCGGCGTTGTATTGATACTGTTTATAGAAGGCGGCCACCAAATCTTCCCAATTATGCACATCAGACCTCTCCAACTGGTAGAACCAATCAATATGTGTTCCCGATAAATTGTCCTGGAAAGAGTGTAACCACAAATCTTTGTCAGAAGAATGTGGCTGAATTTTCCTGACATAAGATCATAGGTGCATCTTGGGACAAGACAACCCATCATACTTAGCAAAAAGAGGCACCTTAAACTTAGGAGGGATTACAATTCCAGATACCAACCCTAACTCTTCAAAGTCCAGCCCAGGCACTCTCTGTATCTCCATAGCAGCTAGATGCTCTTCCAAGTTTTTGTATTTATCACCGGCCGGAGGGTACTATTGTTATGAGTAGTCCTCTTCTTCCTCTTCTTCATCTTCAGATTCAGATGGTACTGCAGTCTCTTTACCTTTTCTCTCTCCTTCTTCAGAGTTTGATGGAAATTCCAAAGTCCGTCTGGCTTGTCCTTCAAACCTTCTGCCCATAAGAACCACCCCAACTCGCTTCTTCTTCTTCTTCTTCTTCTTCTTCTCTTTTTCCTTTTCTAGTAGAGTCTTGAGCTCCTCCTGCCCCTTAGCCAAGGTCAGGAGTAACTGTTGAAATTGCGAATTCTGAGCTTGCAAATCTTTGACCGTTTGTTCAATATCCATCTTGCTGAAACAAACAGCAGAGAGATGAGGAAACTTGGTGTGAAGACTTGTTTATGCATATGATGAATGATATGTATTCATGTAATGCTTTCAAGGATTCAGAAATTCAAATTTGTTTTAAACAAAAAAGAAACACACGTCATATTAATAAGATAGAATTTGTTAGTACATCAATGCCCCTTGGGCAAAATAATACAAAATTCTACGGTAAAAAGACGTTGCACATCCTCTTTGGTGCAATGTAGGTGTTGAGAGTATGCTCTTCGTGAAGTTGACGAGTGATTTCCAAAACCTTCTTCTCGCTTGCGTAGAATTGGGCTTCGAAAGTATCACGCTCTCCCTTGAGCTGTATCCAACTCCTTTGTAAATCTTCAAGTGATGTTGGCATGTCAGGATGTAGGAGGGTGTATGGAACCTCTCCTTCCATAACAGGCTCTATAATCACTGGGAGAACAGAGGGGTAAGGCATCATAAGACTTTGGGTGCGGGTTCGTACCCACTTGAGGTAAGGCTCAAGAGGGATGGAATTCTTTTGTCCCAAGGTCTTACTGTCCACCTTGTTGGGCATCCTCCAAGCTCGGATAAACCTTTGTCGGAGTCCTTGATGGTCGTTTTCAAAGTCAAAAACCAAGTCTGGAATCAGCATTTCATGTGGGCCATCCCTTCAGGCATAACCAAACTGTCTCAGAGCCAAGCAGGGTTTGTAGGTGATGCCTCCCCTAATGCCAAGTAGAGGTACATTATGGAATTCCCCACAATGGTCGATGATGATAACATTTTCTCTGGATCGAGAACACCAATGAATATCTGAATGTGTAAGAGTCATCAATCGTTGTGACCACCTCAAACCTTGCTCATTCTTCAAGACTGATTGGGGAAGATGATAAATAAACCATCTTGCCAGTAGAGGAGTGCAACACATGAGAACACCTCTTTTCCTCATTGTTCGAGTGTGAAAAGAGTGTAAGATATCTCCAAGCAATGTAGGCACCGGATTGCGAGCCATGAAGATTTTGACAGCACTCACATCTATAAGTTGGTCAAGGTTAGGGAACAAGACCATCCCATAGATGAGAAGAGCTACAATCTCCTCAAAAGCTTGTAGGTCCAAAGAATTCCAGCAGCTTTGGGCCTTGTCAAACAGAAACTTTGACAAGAAGCCTTTGACACCACTTCTAGTTTCCTAGTGTGTTGTGACATCAGAGGAGTGCAAGTGTAGGGCTTGAGTAATCTCTTCTGGCTTTGGATCTCTTTCCGTACCGTTGAAGGGTAGTTGATTGAGAATAGGAATACTCGAGAGTTGAGAAAATTCCTCCAAAGTAGGCACAAGTTGGTAGTCGGGAAATGTGAAGCAATGATGCAAAGGGTCAAAGAACTGGAAGCGAACTTTCAGCATATCCTCCTCAGTGTTGGTGTTGACCAAGTTGAGTAAACGACCATGTCTCTCGGTGAATGGCGAATTCTCAGGAATCCTGGAAGCCAGCTCCTTTAGTTGTGGAGGAATTCTTATAAGATTGACATGGATGGTTTTCCTGCGAAGTGAATCCATAACCTACAAAACAGGAACAAAGATGAAAATCCAAAATCCTTGAAATGGTTAGTGGATGCATATGATTCTTCATGATGTCCATGATGTTATGCACAAGTATATATGTACAAGCAAGTCACACAAGTTCCTAGTTTAGGCTTGCATGGGGTTTCATAGGTAAGTACCCTCTTGAAGTTTATTTGGCTCAACCTGTCCTAGAAATAGTAACCGGGTTCTAAGGAGCTCAATATCACTGGATTGTTTCCTTGTTCATTGTTTCAATTCAGCCTCTTTACTGGCGACCGAAATATTCCAAGGAACCAACCCTCAATGAGTTTGGTATCGAGTATCTACCAACTTCGGACTGCACCAAAGTCGGTCATCTCACTACATCCTAAAAGGCCAAGTTGGTCAAGTAAAGGTTCTAAAAGTTCATTAGTGCTTCATGACATCACTCAGCGGCCCCGTATTCTCTTTGATTAAACCAAAGTCTACCGGTACCCACAAATATGTCGCACTAATATAGCTATTGCTTAGACCATGTCGGTATACCCCGCACAGTTTCCACAATGTATTGCTATTTACCTATGAATGTTTCCCAAATCCGGGTAGAGGATTCAAACCCAAACAATAGAACCAAAGTGTAAAGCAAACAAGGAAAACATGGTAAGCAAATAAAGGTGATCTAAACCCTAAGGTAACCCCACTTTTATAATATTCCCCAACAGAGTCTCCCGTTCTGTGATACAGTGGGAGAACTGACTTGAGGTTTTGCGTTGGTATTCAGAAATGTTTCGGTTTAGCAAGAGTCGCCACCGACTTTTATTTTATCTAAAAGGAAAGGTAAAAAAGAACAGGAAAGACCTTTGAGGTTTTTCTTGGGTTCAGGGGGTATATTATGAAAAGGGAAGGTGCTAGCACCCTTTTCATCCATGGTTTTCCATGGGCTCTTAGTTACTTGTTTAGATCACTTGCTTTTCCTTTCCAATTGTTTGAAATGGTGCTTTGTGTGGTTTTGAAAGTATTTTGAAAAGAGGCCATCGTTTTGGCAATCTTTGTAATGATTCTCGTTCGTAAGAATGTATACAAAGATGTTTGTCTTTTGAAAAATGTTTCAAGGTTTTGAAAGTTGTTTGGAAATTGTTTTGAAAATGTGTGTGTATTTGTTTGAAAATATAGAGGATTGTTTGAAAGGGATCAAGTAACTAGGAGTTATCTACCCTACTCAAAAAGTCTTTCTTGTACATTTTTATTCCCTTGATATTGTTGTTTTACCATTGCTTTGGTAAACAACCTTATCTTTGGATGTTAAACGGGACGGGCGTGGGTCATCGTATGACCATGATAGCAATGGTGCCAAGTATCTTAGCAAGTTTTAGGGACCAAGATCATTTGTTTTTAGGCAACCTTGTCTAGCATCATCGAGGGACTGTGATATTTTATTTTGTTTTGTTTTGCCAAAATACCTAGCATGCATACCATGGCCATTTTGTTTAGGCAACCAAGTGGGTGAAACCCTAGAGGTGCTTGTGTGCAATGTGTTGTCATTTTACATGCTTTTTTGTCTTGCATTAGGTCATGCTAATTGTTTGATTTTTTGTCTTATCATACAAAACCCTAGTTTTTACTAAACATGGATATAATGCGATAAATTGCGTAAAGTAAATCTAAACTATTACAACAATATTATAGGAAGGGGGATACAAGTTTTGAATGGGGGATATTTGCACAAAATAAAACCCTAATTTACTATTACAACCCAATTTAATTTATTGTACAATAAATAAATAAACAATTATTTAAATATGCAATAAAATGTAAATATGCAAAAATGTTTTGTAATTGCTTTAAGTATGAGAAAATAACATTATCTAATTCCTAAAAATAAGAAAAAAATAATATTATTATTTTTGAAAGGGGAAACCCTAATTTTGTTTTAAAAGAAAATATTTTTTTCTAATTATTTATTTTATTCATTTTATACAAGAAAAATAATAATTAATATAATACATAAATATTAAAAATTAAATATGTGTGAAAATAATGTTTTTGTGTGAAAAATAATAAAATAAAAAGGTATAGTATTTTTTAATTTATTTACATGAATAAATAAGAAAATAAGCTCTATTTATTAAAATTAAATTATTTTACATGTGAAAAGAATAATAAAAATAAAATAAAGTTGCAAAAAATTAAGAAAATTATTTTTGGGATTTTTTTATGTTCAGAAAAAAATATTAAAGCAATAAATATAAAAAATGCAAAGAAAGTATGGAAAAATATAAAAATAATCAAAGGGGGTGCAGATAGGAAATAAGGGGGTGTGGAAAGTAGAAAAAACAAGGCCCAGGTGCGCCAGGCCCAGACAGGTCGTCCCTGTCCTCCAGCTCTTCTCAAACGCGCGTTTCTGTGCTTCAACCTGTAACTTGCTATTCTTTGCATAAAATCAAAAACATGTAACATGAAAAATGTAGCTCATGATCTCACGATTCCAGTGATATAAAGTTTGAAACCTAACACCCAAAGATCAAGGAGAATTTTATCACCCCTAATTTCTGACCTAAAATTTTCTTGAACTTCAAGCTTCAAATTCTCTCTACTCAGTTAATATAAATAACAAATATGCATATGTACAACTTAAGCAAGTTAAGGACTACATTTTTGCTTCACAAATCAAAGCTTAAGGATGCCTAAATAAGGAGATAGAACTTTGAAAAATACCTTGTTCAGTTGAGTTTGGATATGGCAATGTGGGAACTTTGAGTGAGGCCTGAAGATCATGTGAGCTTCCTTGAAGTTCCCTCAACCTTTTCCAATGCTTAGCTGGCCTTGTAGATGCTTGAATCTCCTTGCACGAGTCAACCTGCAACCTTGCAAAAACGAAAATGGTGAAGTGTGAAACTAAGCTCAATGTTGCAAGATGAATTCTTGGATAGCTTGGATGTGATGTAAGGAAGAAGTTTCAAGGGTTTAAAGGCAAAACGCACGAGCAAGTTTCAAGTTGGCAAGTGTTCTGCAGATGATGCCCTGTTTGGGCAGAAAAGTGTGATTTTGGTGTTTGAGAGTGTTTTGGATGCTATAAATTCGTGTATTTGCTTGTGACAAAGTTCTGAAGTTGTTTCAAATGATGTTAAGGCTTCCCTTTAACAAATACACAAGTTGTATTGACTTTTGCAAGTTTGCTTGCTTTTGAAGAAAGTTTGAGGTGACAATGCCAAAGGCCTGTACAGGCTAACTTATGGACTGCATAAAGTAGGTACAAGTTGCCTGCTGTTTGTGGATCTTGTTTTCAACAAAAGATCAGGTCCATGGCTCAAGAAATGTAAATTTGGAAAAAGCAAGCTTTATCAAAGTAGTATTGTGAACTTTATGCCATTTTTGGATTAATTCATTGTACAATGCTCCATAGGTCAGAATAAAGATAATATCCAATTAATTTTCATTTAATTATGGAGTGTAGAAGGGATTAAGACCTGTAATACCAAGTACAAGCATTCTAGGACAGATTTGCAACTTGAACCATTGTGAAAATGCCTTGAACAAAAGTGATAAATTGCCATTTTCCTTTCTTCGATTCTCCCTAACCATAAATAATCTTGGAGAGTTCTTGGACATTTTGGAAAGCTTGCAACATGCTCTACAATCCATATTTGAAATGAAACTTGAGATACCTCTTGGAACTAGGTGAAAAGTTACCATGAAGTTAGGTCAAAAACCTGCCTAAACTAGAGCAAATTTTCACTAAGTTAAAAAGTTTATGGACCCCTATTCACAAAATCATAACGTGAGATCCAAGCATCTTATGGGAAAACTTTGTGAATAAAAGTTGTATATTGCATGGAGGACTACAACTTTCATGTTGGAAGTTTTCTTTGAATCCAATTGCATCAGGGTGAAAAAGTTGTGGAAAGTTGAGAAAAAATAAGAAATTTCCATAACTTAGAAAAATTCTAAGTTATGAAAAATTTCAAATTAAAACCCTAATTTGCAATTTTAGGTTTCTTGGTCAACAAGTTTCACATTTTGACATATCTTGATGAATTATGACCTTGGGCACTTGATTTTGACCAAAAAGTCAAAGTTTGACTTTTCAGTGTACAGTTGACTTTTGATTAGTTGACTGCAAAATTCATTTGTCAACCCTATGCATTTGAGATCTTTTGAACCATGTGATTAGGTCAAGATGATGCCATTGAGTCCTTGAAATCATGTTTGAAACCAATTGGTCATTGACTAGGTTAAAAATCAGAAATCGCCCTTTCTTAGTCAAAACCCTAAGTTTGACCATTTTGCCCTTTTGATGATCTGATCAAATTTCTTGAGGAGTTGTGATCCAAACTTATTCAAATGGTTCATATGAGTCTATAATGTTTTTGTGGATAAAAAATTATGAAGTTTGACTGTAAATTGGCCATAATTGACTTTTTCCCCAATACAACTGATTTTTAGGTCAATTGTCCAATTGATTGGGAAAAATGTGATTCGAGGCTTGAAACTTGGTATGAACAACCTTAGGGGTCCAAGATGGTGTATGAAAGTCACATGAAGCATTAGTGGTCCAAAAGTACCTATGCAAACTCAAACCCTAATTTCAGGTTATCAGTGCAAGGAGATGTCTTGAGCTGAGCAAACCCTAATATGGTCTGGAGTCCAAGAAGTCTTGTGAGTGGAAATCTTGATAAAATGAGAGGGAAAATTTTGGTGTACAACAACTAGGCTTATCTATTTTGGGATGATTTGGATTTTCAGGCTTTTGAAGATGTCTTGGCTCTTCTTATCTATGGTTTAGTTCTCTTCCCTAATCCGGACTCCTTTGTAGATGTGAATGCTGTCAAGATTTTCCTTTCTCGCAACCTTGTGCCTACTTTGCTTGGAGATATCTTGCATGCTCTCCATACTCATACTATGAAGAGAAGAGGGACTCTTATGTGCTGCATGCCGTTGTTGTCGAGGTGGTTTATTTCTCACCTCCCTAAGTCGGTGCTGAAGAACGAAGAAGGTTTGGGTTGGTCACACAGAATAATGTCACTCGCTCATACGGATATTCTTCTGTGTTCCCGAGCTATGGAAGACACTGTTGTTATTGACCTCTGTGGGGGATACCCTAATGTCCCATTACTTGGTATCAGAGGGGGTATAACTTACAATCCTTGTCTAGCTTTGCGAAAATTTGGTCATGCTCGAAGAGATGGTCCCCATGAGTTACTTCTTGAGGACATTGTATTCGACTATAAGGATGATGTTAAGGAGCATCGCCAGAGGTTCATACGGGCTTGGGGCATGGTAAACAGATCTGACCCCAAAGAGTTGGGATCGAAGACTTCCCTTCCTATGCAGCCTTACCTCCAATGGGTCCGAGCTCGTTCCCAGAAGCTTATGATGCCTTATGAGGCCGTATTACCAGTGATTTTGGAGCCTACTAATGAAGAAGGCATTCCTTACACGGTTCTCTATCCTTACATGCCCACTGATCCTGGGGAGTTACAGAGGTCTTGGATTCAGCTGAAGAATGAGCGCGATACTTACCGGGAGCAGTTCCATGAGCAAGAGAGGAAGGTTTTAAAGCTCACCAGGCAGCTCGAGGAAGAAAGAGTGATCAATGACTATATCAACACAAAGAGGAAGCGTCCATGGGACTTTTGATGTTCTATTTCTAGTTTTAGATTTTGTTTTATTTACTTATCTTGTAACGACTTAAAGGCATTTTGAACCTTCAAAGTTTAAGCTAATAAAGTTCAGTTTATTTTGGTTTGCAAATTTAAATTTCCCAAAGTATTTGATATCATTACATGCGCATCCCATTATCATACACATCATTACAGGTACCCCTACAGGTTTCTCATCTTCTTCGCTGTTTATTTCAGCAGAAATGTCTTCCGATCAAGCCATCAAAGATCTTCAGGAGCAGAACACCCAGTTCCAATAAATGTTCATAAATCTGGCTAAAGGGAAAGAGGATCTGAAGACCCTTATTCTGAAAGAGAAGAAGAAGAAGAAGAATAAGACTGGTATACTGAATATGGGTAGAAGATTTGGAGAAAGGTTGAGGCAACAAGCTGATCTGACCGCCTCGTCCAAAGAAGGGGAGAATCAAGAAAGGGAAAAGGACCCTAGTCCTGCAGTCTCTGATAATGACACTGATTACAATGATGAGCAATATCCTCATGCCGAGGATAGGTACAAGTAGCTAGAAGACCGTCTAAGTGCTATGGAAGTTCAGAAGATACCTGGTTTGGATTTCAGGGAATTGGGACTGGTATCGGGGGTGGTCATCCCTCATAAGTTCAAAGCTCCGGTTTTTGCCAAGTATGATGGGGGTGTCCTGCCCAAAACTCCATATCCGCTCGCATGTCAGGAAAATCCAACCCCACATTGCTGATAGAAATTTGTGGGTGCACTTCTTTCAAGATAGTCTGTCAGGAACTCAGCTTGAATGGTTCTACCAGTTGGAGGGAGCCAGTGTCCGAAATTTGGAAGATCTTGCTTCTGCTTTCTACAAGCAGTATCAGTACAATGCTGACCTTGCTCCCACTCGTACTCAACTCCAGGGTATGTCCATGGGTGCAGGTGAAGGCTTTAAAGATTATGCTAAAAAATGGAGAGACTTGGCTGGAAGAGTCCAACCCCCTTTGTATGATAGGGAGTTGGTTGATATGTTTCTAGGGATGCTATCTGGTCCGTTTTTCAATCACTTAATTGCCAGTTCGTCATCTAGTTTCACCGAGCTGATTTTAACTAGAGAAAGAGTAGAAGCTGGAATTCGGAGCGGAAAAATACAGAAGGATGCCTCTTCAAGTTCGGTAAAGAAACCTTTTGCTGGTAAGAAGGAAGCTAGTGCAGTCTATAGCCCGAGGGGCTAAAGCAGATCTGAACATCGTCAAACGGTAAATGCTGTAGTGATACCAAGACCCGCAGTTGCTCCACAATGCAACAATCAACAAAGGGTGGAAAGACCACAGCGACAATTTACCCGCATTAGCATGAGATTGGCTGAAGTGCTACCTCACCTGCTGAAATCCAACTTGGTAACCTTGAGAGAGACTCCCAAGAATCCAAACACTACTTCTCCCAGATACAATCCCAACGCGCGGTGCACCTACCATTATGAGAGTCCAGGCCACGATACAAATGATTTATGGGCTCTGAGAAACAAAGTACAAGACTTGCTTGAAGCCAAGGATATATAGTTTGATACTCCAGAAAAGCCGAATGTTATAACTGCTCCCATGCCCAAACATGGTTGTGGAGTTAATGTTGTTGACACTGATTTGTTTGTGACCTCTGTTGAAGAAATTTCTACTCCTCTTATGACTGTTAAGAAGAATTTGCTGTTGGCCGGTTTATTTTCGGGTTGTGGTAAGGGTTGCCACATGTGTTTGATTCTGCCTTCCGGTTACTGTTTGTTGAAGTCAGGTGTTCAGCGCCTGATGGATAATAAAGAGATTTTGTTCGAAAAGACTATGATTCGTGTTGTTCCAAATCAAGACATTGCCATTATAACCATTTCCACCAATCCTTCCAAGGTTTCCTCGAGAAGCCCTGTTAGGATTACAACTGTTCAAAGAATAGCTCCGCTAATAATCACTGTTCCTGGTCCCATCCCGTACACCTCAGACAAGGCTGTCCCATGGCATTATGGTGTTGATGTGTATTATCATGGCGTTAAGCAAGAGCTAAAGAATGAAGAAGCTGATACTGATGTTAGTAATATTGTCGGGACTAGTAAAGTTACCCGAAGTGGAAGGGTCTTCTCTCCCGAGATTTCGCCGAAGATTATCATCAAGCCTACTGTTATTCCAACTGCTGCTCCAACCAGAACTCCTGACATTTCTCCTATTACTACTCCAGTTATTACACTTGCTACTATTCCTATTCTTACTCCAGTTATCACCCCTACTGTTGAGCCATCTGGGACTCGGGGCAAGGAAATTATAGGTGAGCCTGCCCGGATGGAGGAACCTAAGAAAATCGTTGTGGAAGCCTCTAAGCAAGAAATAGAGGAAATACTGAAAATTATCAAGAAGAGCGACTATAATATGGTCGATTAGCTGGGGCAGACCCCATCAAAGATCTCCATGTTGTCCTTGCTGTTGTGTTCTGAAGCCCATGCGAAGGCTTTGATTACATTTCTAAAGACTGCGCATGTGCCGCAGGAAACTTCAGCAGACCAGTTCAAAGATTGTGTGGCCAACCTGACTGCTGACAATGGGCTAGGCTTTTCAGATGCGGATCTGACCCCTAAGGGGAGAAATCATAATGATGCTCTGCATGTCTCGATTGAGTTCAGGGGCACCACTATGGCGCATGTGCTGGTAGATATTGTGTCTTCATTGAATGTTCTACCAAAGAAAGTGTTAGACTATTTGGATTGTGAGGGTTTGATTCTAAAGCCTAGTAACATTGTAGTAAGGGCTTTTGATGGATAAAAGAGAATGGTGCACGGGGAGGTGGACATCCCTGTCAAAGTGGGTTCTCATACTTTTGGGTCCACCTTCTACGTGATGGATATCAGGCCATCATATTCTTGCTTGCTGGGTCGTCCTTGGATCCATAGGGCTGAGGCAGTTACTTCCACACTCCATCAAATGCTAAAGTATCCGGTGAAGGGAAAGATTGTCACAGTGCAAGGTGAAGAAGAATACATGGTGAGTCACCTCAATTCCTTCAATTACTTATGCAAAACTAGCTGTTTTTCTTTTATTTGTGTTTTGTTTACGAAAACGTCCAATAATTATTTTTGAACATATGCATTTGAACATGAATACTGTTTACAAATGAACAAAAAAAGAGGAACAAAAATAGAAAGACAATCACTAATGGCTTTAAGAGACGGGATAATATCTTTAGACTATTCCATAAAGTCCCCCGCAGATACTTTTCTAGCAAGAGCGGAAAACGGGACATCCCACTATAGGATCACTAACGTATCTCCCGTATGCAGCTTAGTGATATAAAGATCTCTCACATCCCCGACGGAACAAAACTTTCGGTTACCGCTCCAAAGATTCCCCAGTAAAGGTCGCCTAGTTTCTCAGGATTCCCCAGCAGGTTTTCACGAGGTCGACAAGCAATGCACAACATTTCCCTTCCACAACAGAGTTTATTTCTCTAAGCAAATGGAAACTCATTTTCAACTTCAAAATATGAAGACTTACATTCCTCATTCCCAGCAGTACTCAAGGATTTATTTTCCCCAATTCCAGCAACACTGTGGAATAACAATTAATGTGTCCATACATTACATCCATATGTCATAGCATTGACAACACATATGCATACAGTGCAATATCATATATTTTGAGAAACAACATTATACCATGCATTTCATATATCATGGCATTGCATGCAACTAACCTTTCATCTTCTCAGGAAAGATCAATCAATAGAAAATCACCATCAAATTTTCAACAAGTCAATTACAGATGAATTCCCAAGAAAGGATTGGTCAACCATCTACATAGCAGATGCTTTGTCTGGTTCAAATAAATCTCTCAACGATTTGTTCTGATTCTTCTCCAGATCCCTGTTGGTTCAGTTTAAATCTCTCAACAATTTATTCTGATTCTTTCCCGCAAACACTTTCTCGGTTCAGATAAAACGCTCAAAGATCTCTTCTGATTCTTTCTAGTTAAATAAAATTCAAAACCTCTACCGATTCAGTTTAAATCTCTCAACGGTGTATCATGATTCTTTCCCGTAGACATCTTTCTCTGGTTCAAATAAATCGCTCAAAGATTTACTTTGATCCTCTCTAGTTAAAGAATATTCAATACTTTTTCCTGGTTCAGTTGAATCGATCCTAAGATTCTTCTGATTTCCATTACAGTCAAAGTTAACCCCAGACCTTCTCTCGTTCAGTCAGATCGATACTAAGATCTCTCTGATTTCTATTCCAATTTAAGATATTTCAAGACTTTTCTCTGGTCCAGATAGATTTCTCCAAGATTTATTCTGGTTCTTCTCCAGACAGCTGTTGTTTCAGTTTAAATCTCTCAATGATTTATTCTGATACTTTCCAAATAGACATTTTCTCTGGTTCAGATAAATCGCTCCAAGATTTATTCTGATCCTTTCCAGTCAAACAACATGCAAGACTTCAGCTAGTTTCAGGTTAAATCTACCAAAGGTTTATTCTGATTCTTTTCCAGTTGAAGTCAAGTTCAAACTTAGTCCAATTTTTGTCAACAATCACCTTCGGATGGCATCTATAAGCCCATCTCCGACAACTCTCCATCATTTCTCCAAATGGCATCTTTAATCCCATTCTCCAAAATTTTCCCTCCCATTTTTCATTCAAGATATTATCCTAGGGTTTCTCGAATACTCAATTTGGCTCAAAAGTTGATCAAACAGATTCTCTTCCTAGGCAGTAAGTCAACAATTAGGGTTTGTTATTTCACAAAGAAAAATGAGTCTCCAAGGTTTCAAATGGTCTTCATAGATCTTCATGTCTCCTCAAGGATGTTCATGCCAAGTTTCAAACCTCGTATTGCAAGTTTGCTCAGTCAATGGTTTTGACGACTGAAAATGACTCCATTGACCCAAAAATCGACCTTTTGCAAGAACAAGTGTAACTTCTTCATTATTCGATATTTTTGAGCGGTTTATTCTTGCGTATGATTCTCCTTGATGTCAAATCCAATTTATCTTCACAAATAAAGAGCTGATTACATATAGAAGATCACCAAAATTCGAATGCATTAGAAGTCGCTTCATGGATTTTGACCTAATCTTAAGTAACTGTCGCCTGATTTCTATGAATTGTGATTTCCTCAAATTACAAGATCTTGTGATGATTATTTCCGCATATGGTCATAAGTGATATCGCTCACGAGTTTATCTTCAAAGATCGAAATAAAATTGTGTTTGGAAGACTTTGAAAGTTATCGAATCATCGCAAGTCATTTGTTTGATTTCGAATATTCTTAACCACAATTTGTTTTCCTCAGGACTATGTTTCTCATGCTGAAGTTTGTTAATTATACAATATTGGTGAATGTTCTTAAAGCATTTTTGTTTTGGCAATGAAGTTCCATTTTAATCGAGCATGGCGTGCGAGTTCATTTTGAATGCAAATTTGATTTGGACAAGATGTGAAGATTAAGACTTTCATTGAAATGACCATGGTTTTGGTTCCGAGTTAAACAAGTGGAATTGAATTCTTAAACATTTATTTCGTTTAAGAATTTGATTGGAATACAAGGCGCATGGTTTATTTGAAATACAAGTTATAAAATTCATTTGGGATTGCTTGAAGTTCAAGTTACCAAACCAATGTGTATCTTTCAAACCATTCAAATTGAGAATTTCAAAATTCAAGCAAAGTTCAAGATTCGTACAATAAATTTCATCATTTACAATCATTCTCAAGGTTTTTTGTTCATTACACTACAAATGAAATAAATTACAAATGTTTGTCTTGTTTACAAAGAATTACAAATTTCTTGTTTCAAAGAAAGAAATTTTGTTCTATTTCTTCAAGTCTTTGCTTCATCTTCAAGCAATCCATCCAATCCTACCTTGCCATCCACGCCTCATGTTCATGAAACAAAGAAAAAGAAAGTTAGCAAGAAATTCAAGCAAAAGTGATGTGTAAAGAAAGGAAAAACTCATCATTAGGATTTGTCTTTAGAATCAGAACTAAAAGGTTTTGTTCTTAATTATGGTATATCTCCTACTTTTGCAAATCACAAAATTTTGATCTTTTTGCTTCACAAAAGGGAAAAATAAATTTGCAAACATTACAAAAGCAATGTCAAACCGCAAAAAAATAGTACAGCAAGCAAGCTGCCCAAATGTAGCAGAACTGCAACTCAAAACAAACCAACAAACCAACAAACAACAAAATAGCAGGCTAGCGCAGCAGCTAAGCTGCAAGACAAAATCAACAAACAGCAAAACAGTAGGCTAGCGCAGCAGCTAGGCTGCCAAACAGCAGCCAACAAAAGCAAACAAAGCAAACAAAGCAAGCAGCATGTAGCAACAAGCAACTACTGTAAACATTGCAAACTTGCAGCCAAGCTGCCAAACACACAAAACAACGAGCAATGACCAAAACAAAGTAAAATAATCCAATATAAAAACAGCCAATGCTAGCTCATGGTCAAAACGCTATGTCATCATGTTCCTAAATGTTGCAAATCCTTCAAAATCATTAAATAAAAAGCAAAATGCTTTGCATCCTTGAAAGATGAAAGATGAAAGATGAAAGAGGAAAGAGGAAAGAGACAGAAGGATATCACCTAGTAAACAACAACCCTGTTGTTGTCCATAAACCCTGTTATCCTGCTACAAAAATACAACCCATAGAACAGTCCAAAAACCTGTAATATGTTGCCCCAAAATCTGTCCAAAAACCTGTTCAATGAATTGCATACAAATAGAAAATTTGAAACCTGTGCTCAAAAGCCCCAAGGTCAGCATACCACAGTTGGTTCAAAACCCTCAAGTCCCCCCCCCCCCCACTTTTCACCGTTATTCCAATATAATAAGGCCACTGTTTCATTGAACAAGGGGGGAGAACATTTGTGATAGCCAGCAAAAAACAAAAAACGAACAAAGCAGAAAAACCAACAAGAGAGAGGCCATCCAAAAAAACCAACAAATTTACACAAAAACTCTACCAAACTTACCAATCATTCCACCTCAAACCTCTGCAAAAACTTCAACTAAACCTCACCCACAAAACCTTTCACCTAACAACTCAATCTCCTTTTCCTAAATCCCTCCATACACCCATAACCATACTCCACCAAGACTCCACTCTCCCTTCACTGCATAAATCATCCGCAACCCTTAATTACTATCAGCAACTCATTCAAAATCATACCTAGAAACCATTAGCAATTCATAAACTCTGCTAAAATCTTAGCCTAATCCTCTGGAAAATTCCTCTCCATAACTGCACTGCTTCAACCTCTTTGCAACTACAAAACGAAGCAACAACAGACCCGATAATAGTAAGTTCGAGAAAAGAAGGCGAATTCAGAACAAAAGAGAGATTAGAAACAGAGTCAGATGCGATTTAATATACCTTGGTATCAATTTAGTTTTTTCTCTTCATTTCGATGTTGTTATAATTTGCTTCAGTTTCATATCACTCAAACTTGCAATCTTCTTCAATTGATTGAAATTGGGGGTTAGGGATTTGATTGGGATGAGGTTATTATTTTCGTGTGTTTGTGTTGTTTCTTTGTGATTTGGTAATAGCGCAAAATCTACAAGCCGATGAAGCACAGATAAACGTTGAAAGAGAAGAGAAAATCGTTGGGTTATGTTCTTTAGGGTTTGTTCCAATACAAACCCAGTTTCAATATGTGGAGGGCCAGTGGATCCGGGTTCGAAGCCGATCCGGTCCAGTCTCTTTATTTTTTTTATTATTTATTATTTTTATTTATACCTTGGGCCTGATTCGAACAACCCAGTGATCTGCCAGTCACACCCCATTTACCTTAGCCCAACAACACCTTTTTTGTTTGGTCATTTGATTATAACATTTGGGTTTCAACTCAACCAATTTTCCAAATCCATCTGTATTTCTAACTTCACCCATCATTTTGTTTTGACTTTTTTTTATTATAATTAGATTAACTTTATTTCTTGATTTAGTTTGATTAGTAAAAGTTAATAAGATAATTAATTATGTCTAGTTATTAGATAAGTTTTGTTATTTAGATTAGTTAACTTAGAATTAATTTAACGATTTTAGAATTATTCTTGGTTAGTTTAGAATTATTTTGATAAACTTAGAATATTTACTTAGTTTAGATTTCAAGTTCAACTTTTTCTTAACTAAATGACTTCTTATTCTTCTTAATAATTAAAAAAAAAATTGTTTAAAGTATTTTGTGAATAAATCAATTTTATTACATTTTATTGTATTTTTTTTTAATTTTTGTTTAGTTGATTTCTTCTAATTGCTTTTTTTTTTCATGATAAACAAAAATTTCAAAAAATAATAGAATAGGTTTTTATTCTCTTTTCAAATTTTCTCACAAACAAAAGAAACAAGAACTTTATTTCCTTATCTTTATTTTGTTAATTAATTTTTACTTCATAAACTTGTTATAATTTCGATTAATTACTTGATTCGATTTGGTTGTATTGTTTGCTTATTTGGACGTTTAATTGCATTAATCCATACCCATTTGTAAATTTGTATCCCTATTCCCGAAAGCTCTGTAATAGCGTAGAAATTTAACTTCCGCACTTTACCTCATTTCTTTATATTGTTTAGTAATTAGACGTGTATGGAAAGATTTAAGATCAATCGCCAGATAACCTAATCAAAGAAAAACTTAACTTGAATCAAACACACTTTCACACATGTACCTCTAGGGTAACCTCTCTTGTTGCCTCGGAAACACAGTCATGTCCCTCGAATATAGGACACTTTAGCAAAGACCCTTTGATAAAAAAGATCGTAGTCCCTCGATGTCCCTCGATGTTGCCTTCGATAAAATGATCTAGTCCCTTACGAAAATTGCTAAAGCGCCCCATAAGTTGCCTTTTATGAATGTACGATTGACCCGCGCCTGTCCCTTCACATCCAAAGATGTGGCTTCTTACCAAATCAATGGTAAGATAGCAACATCTAAAGGAGGAGGAAAATAAACAATTAAGATATTTTGAGTAGATAGATTCGCTCATAGTTGCTCGCTTGCTCATAACCAAACATTTTACACCAACACTTTCATATTAAAATCTTTTCAAAAGACAAAATCTTTTTGTATACGTTCTTATAGAGACGATAACCATTACAAAAATATCTTTCCAAGAACACTTTCAAAAAACAAATTCCATAAACACATCTTTAAACTATTTTTGAAACAAACACTTTGTACGCGTTCTTATAGAAACGAGAACCATTACAAAGACATTTTTAAAATACTTTCAAAACCCACACCACAAGCACATTCAAACAAAAGCAAGTGATCTAGCAAGCAACTAAGAGCCCGTAGATAACTACGGATGAAAATGGTGCTAATACCTTCCCTTTTCATAATCTACCCCCCGAACTCAGAAAACATCTCTAAAGGTCTTTCCTGTTCTTTTCAGCCTTTGCTTTTGGAAAAAAGAAAAGTCGGTGGCGACTCTTGCTATCCGCACAATTGCGATCAAACGCAAAACTACCAAGTCAGTTCTCCCACCGTGTTACACCGGGTGTACAATCTTTTGCATATATCCCTAATTTTTGCCCAAACCTTTTGGTTTTCCGGGATGCCCTTATCTTGTATAGGTGTGTCAACCTAGCAGGTCTCTTATGTGTAGTATTTTTTAACTATGTCTGCCTTCACAGGATGTGGGAGGTCTTCACTATCCATGGTAGTCAACATCATGGCACCACCAGAGAATACTCTCTTGACAACAAATGGCCATTCGTAGGTGGGAGTCCATTTTCCCCTAGGGTTGCCTTGCGGAAGAATGATGTGCTTTATTACCAAGTCACCAGCTCGATATATTCGAGGCCTGATCTTTTTGTTTAAAGCCTTAATCATACGTTTTTGGTACATCTGACCATGATAAACAGCAGCCAATCGCTTTCATCGATCAAGTTCAACTGATCCAATCTTGTCTGAATCCATTCTTCTTCGCCTAGGCCTGCCTCATTCATAATCCTTAATGAGGGAATCTGAACTTCCACTGGAAGAACAGCTTCCATGCCATAGACCAAAGAAAAGGGAGTTGCCCCAATTGATGTCCAAGCTGAAGTACGATAGCCATGAAGAGCAAACAATAACATCTCATTCCAGTATTTGTAGGTTACTACCATCTTTTGCACAATGTTCTTAATGTTTTTGTTGGCCGCTTCCACTACGCCATTCATTTTAGGTTTATAAGGAGAAGAATTGTGATGCTTGATTTTGAACTGAGTGCAAAGTTCTGTAATCATAGAATTGTTGAGGTTAGTCCCATTGTCGGTGATGATCCTTTCGGGGATGCCACAGCGACAGATGAGGATGTGTTTGATGAACCTGGCTACCACACTCTTTGTAACTGAGGAAAATGAGGCGGCTTCGACCCATTTAGTGAAATAATAGATAACGACAAGAATGAAGCGATGTCCATTGGAAGCAGTGGGTTTGATCTCTCCAATCATGTCAATGCCCCACATTGCAAATGGCCATGGAGCGGTCATGATGTTCAGAGGGATATGAGGCACATGGACCTTATCAGCATAGATTTGGAATTTGTGGCAAGTTCTTGAGTGGTGATGACAATCAGTCTCCATTGTTGACCAATAGTAACCAGCTCTCAGGATTTTCTTGGCCATAGTATGTCCTATAGAGTGAGTCCTAAAGAGACCATCATGCATGTCTTCCATAATTTCCTCTGCCTCCTTCTTGTCCACACATCGGAGTACAGTAGAGTCATGGTTGCGTTTCTACAAGATTCCATTACTTAGGAAGAATTTGGCTGAAAATCTTCGCAAGAACTTTTTGTCATTGATGGATGCTTCTTCAAGGTACTCTTGTGCTTCAAGGTATTTCTTCACCTCGTGGTACCATGGATTTTCTATGTCAGTGTCGAGCTCATAGCAGTGCGCAGGTTCGTCAAATAATTCGATTGTAATCATAGGAGCTTCATTGTCCCATTTGACTTTGAACATGGAAGACATTGTTGCCAAGGCGTCAGCCAACTGATTTTCTTCCCTAGGGAAGTGTACAAATGTGACTTTTTCAAAGTAAGGAATCAAAGATAGCACAAGCTCCTTGTAACGAATGAGATTAGGGTTCTTAGTGTCCCAATCTCCTTTTACTTGGCTAATCACTAGAGCGGAATCCCCAAACACATTCAAATGCTTGATCCTCAAATCAATGGTAGCCTTTAGACCCAAAATGCATGCTTCATACTCAGCCATGTTGTTCGTACAGTCAAAGCATAGTATGGAAGTGAAAGGAGTGTGGCAACCTTCAGGGGAGATTATCACAGCACCAATTATGTTACCCAAAGCGTTGGAAGCCCCATCAAAGACCATAGTCCATCGGGATCCTTGTTCAGGTCCATCATACGGTCCAGGTTTCACGCAGTCGGTCACTAGCATGATATTCTCATCCGGGAAGTCAAAGTTCATAGATTGATAATTATCAACAGCTTGATGGGCCAACTGATCTGCTAATACACTTCCCTTGATGGACTTTTGCATTGTGTATTAAATATCATACTCAATCAAGATCATTTGCCATCTAGCTATCCGTCTGGAAAGAGCGGGTTTCTCGAAGATGTACTTGATAGGATCCATCTTAGAAATCAGTAGAGTGATATGAGTCAACATATACTATCTTAGCCGGTGAGCAGCCCATGCCAGAGCGCATCAAGTTTTCTCGAGCAGTAAACTTTTTGCTCAGGTAGTAAATAGCATGCTCTTTTCGTCCAGACTCGTCATGTTGGCCCAAAACACACCCCATAGAATTCTCTAGCACCGTCAAGTACATGATCAAGGGCCTTCTTTCAAGTGAAGGCATGAGAATAGGAGGTTCTTGCAGATACTCTTTAATTTTGTCGAAGGCAGCTTGGCATTCATCATTCCATCTAACTACTTGATCTTTCTTCAAGAGTTTAAAGATTGGCTCACAAGTAGCAGTTAAGTGAGATATGAAGCGGGCGATATAGTTAAGACGACCCAAGAATCCTCTAACCTCCTTTTCAGAGTGGGGGACTGGAATTTCTTGGATAGCCTTTACCTTGGAAGGATCGACTTCGATGCCTTTACCACTGACGATAGAAACCTAGAAGCTTTCCAGATCGTACTCCGAATGTGCACTTATTAGGGTTCAACCTCAACTTATACTTTTTCAGCCTCTCGAATAGCTTGTATAGGTGATCGAGATGTTCCTCTTCGGTTTGTGATCTTGCAATCATATCATCCACATATACCTCTATCTCACGATGGATCATGTCATGAAACAAAGCTACCATATCCCTTTGATATGTTGCCCCTGCATTCTTTAATCCGAATGGAATGACCTTGTAGCAAAAGGTACCCCATTGCATAACGAAAGTGGTCTTCTCCATGTTTTCGGGAGCCATCCTAATTTGATTATAACCGGAGAAACCATCCATGAAAGAGAAGACTTTATGCTTAGCAGTGTTATCGACCAAGACATCAATATGAGGTAGAGGGAAATCATCCTTGGGACTTGCCCTATTCAGATCCCTATAATCTACGCACATACAAACTTTTCCGTCTTTCTTCGGCACTGGAACCATGTTTGCAACCCATTGGGGATAAGATGTTAAAACTAGGAATCCTGCATCAAATTGTTTCATCACCTTAGCTTTTATCTTTTCAGACATGTCAGGCCTCATGCGACAAACTTTTTATTTGACAGGAAGACAATCTTCCTTTGTCGGTAGACGATGAACTACAATGTCGGTATCCAACCCTGGCATATCTTCATACGACCAAGAAAACACTTCCACATAGTCATGCAACATCTGAACCAATCTGCTTTTGACACTGCTTTCAAGGTTAACGCTGATCTTGACCTCTTTTATGTCTGTCTCTGTACCTAGATTGATGACTTCAACTGACTCTTCGTGCGACTGAATAGCTTTTTCCTCTTGTGATAGAAGTCTGGCTAGTTCTCCCGGTATTTCAAAATCTTCCCCGCCTCTGTCTTCGGCTTGGTTAATTGGATGTTCGAAATCATAGTTGGCAATAGTAGAGTCATTGGCAATGAGATCTGGAGTGGACGAGGACCTGCAAGAGTGTGTGTGTGTGTGCATGTAAGACACATGGCTATTTTGAAAAATGCATTGAAGAAAAAGAAAAACAATGAGCATAAAAGTTTGAATGCAAAAAAGTACAATGGTTTGTATTGAATGGTCATATGAGAAAATGAACATAAATAAAGCCCTTGACAAATGGACCATAGTGCCCCGAGCCAGGCACATGGCTTAAAAGTCATTGTTTAATATTACAGACAAAATGTTCTTGAATTAATAGAAAGAAATAAACAAGTAATTACTCCTCAATGAAGGAGATGGGAATGAAGTCCTTTGCGTGCCAATTGTTGAGCTCTATTGTAGTAGGGTATACCCATTCTTCAAATGCAACCTCATCACCAGAATCACCCACAACGTCAGCTTCACGACTTCCAATACAGAGAGGGGGCTTCCCTGCACGAGCGTGCCTCACTTATTTCTGAGCCTTGATAGTGAAACCCAAACCACATTTGTCTTCTTTAAATGGGATCTTAGGGAGTTTCCCCCAAGTATCACAACTTCCTTCTTCGACTGCTGCACGAGCATATCTAAACGAAACCATCTTTGGCACGACCTTAACAACTTTGGACACTTCAGAGGAAAGTTTGGCAGTAGCAACCATTGGTGGCACAACTTTAAAAGCTTGACATGGGGTTTCTATAAATTCTCCATCCATCTCCACATATTTGAATGAGTTAAGGTGGCTTACCATGAACTCATCCTCACCACAGACTGTGGCAATCCTTCCTTTGACCCGATACTTAAGCTTTGATGAAGGGTTGACGTTACTTCCCCTGCTCCGTGGATCCAAGGGAGACCCAACAAACAGGAGTAAGCAGGATGGATATCCATGATGTAGAAAGTAGAGTTGAAAATCTGTGAGCCCATCTTGATCGGGAGATCCACCTCTCCATGAACTGTCCTTTTGGACCCATCGAAAGCCCTCATAATAATATCACTTGGTTTCAAAACTAGTCCTTCACAGCCTAAACGGTCCAAAGCCCCCTTGGGTAGCACATTTAAAGAAGAGCTAGTGTCAACCAGAACATGTGCTAGGGTAGTCCCCTTACATTCAACAGAAATATGCAGAGCTTTGTTATGGTTCTTTCCTAATGGTGTCAGATCAGCATCTAAGAACCCCAAACCACTATCGGCCATCAAGCTTGCCACACAATTTTCAAACTGGTCTATCATGGTCTCATGAGGGACATGAGCCTTCTTCAAGAATTTGATTAACGACCGAGCATGAGCATCGGAAAAGAGTAGCAAAGATAACATAGAAATCTTGGAAGGGGTTTTCCCCAGCTACTCTACTATCTTGAAATCACTCCTTTTTATAATTTTCAAGATCTCATCCATTTCTCGAGCGGAAGGTTCCTCAACAGCAATGCCTATTGCGGGTATTTCTGTCTCAGTAGGCTCAACTACTTTCTCCTTTCCCCTTGTGTCAACACTAGGCTTAGCAGTGGTGACGAGGACAGGTGCCTTTGTAGCAGTTGGTGGTGAGATGTTGGGTGAAAAGATTCTCCCAGTTCGGGTCACCTTACTAGAGCCAGTAATGTTACCAATGTCATCAACTTTACTTTCTTCAATCCAAGTGTCTTGCTTTATTCCATGGTAAAACACCTCAGCACCATAGTTCCATGGCACTGCTTTACTGGAAGAGTACGAAATTGGCCCGGGGGCGGTAATTATCAGAGGAGCAACAGTCGGTTCATTTGAAATCCTGATAGGACCCTTGGAGAAGATCCTAAGAGGCTTGTTTGAGATCGTTATGATGGAGAGGTCTTCAAACTTATTGGTCAAACTTTTGGCGGACGGAGTCTTCTCAAATAGGATCTCACGGCTATTCATCAGGCGTTGAATGCCTTCCTTTAGCCCTTTACATCCATTGAGTTGTGTGGCACAACAATCGCAATCCTTCAAACAGCCAGGGAAAATCCCGGCTCTCAGCAGATTCTTTTTGATAATGTTTAACGGAGTAGTCAAGTCTTTGATGGAGGAAACAAAAATGGTGTCTTTAATAGCATTGATACCCTTACCATGGTTTGGCATTGGTGCCGTTATCACATTGGGAATTGGAGGAGGATCAAATTCGATGGTTTTTTTGTCTATTAAGTATTGAATTTTATTCTTCAGCGCCCAGCATTGGTCAGTCTCATTCCCGGGACTATTCGAGTGATATGCACACTTGGTATTCGGATTGTATTTAGGTAAAGAGGTATCTGGATTGGCTGGAGGATCACACAGTGTTACCAAATTAGCCTTTAACATGTGTTGTAAGGCTTGGGATAGCAACATGCCAATCCTTGTGTATTGTCTTCGCGGAGCCTTAAACCGTTGATGATTGGATGATTGTGCTTGAAGAGGTGGTGGGTTGGAAATCCGAACAACATTAACGGACATACGATCATCCTTCTTGGTACGGGCCCTTTCCCCATACACAAAATTCATTTCTTTCTTCTTGGTAAAATGTTTCTTTACGGGATTGGAGGTGGAAGCAGATTCTATGGGAATCTTCCCGCTTTTGATACCGCTTTTTGTTAGACGATGTGATGGATCTAGAAGGGGGTTGAATAGTTCCCTTCGAAAATTTTGTGTTTTTTATAAAATTGTTTTTATATGAGAGAGACAGCTCTGAATCTGATCGTCTAAACTTTACGTATTGGAAAGATCGGATATGTGAACCAATTTGATGAAAATGATGAGAATAGAATCACAACTAAAATTGAATATGATGAATCTCTTTAGAAAGTTTTAACAAGGTGTAAGTTATTACCAATTAGTTGTGGAGAAGATAAAACAAATTTGTGAGTTGTAAATTCACCAAACACTTGGTGTGCGTACTATACAAGGTTTGGTTATACTCAAATTGTAGTGATTATAGCGATTCAAATGAATGCTATATGAGTTGTAAATTTTAGTTTTTCACTACAATTATTTTGTATGAATGAGAAATATTGATAACTTACAAATTCAAGCAAATAGAAATAAAATGCAGAAAACTAAAATGAACATAGTATTTGTTAAGGAAGTTCACCCTGTCGTCCTCGCGTGGGCTACTCTTCCCCCAATTCTAGAATCTAGAATTAGGATTATGAAATTAATTTTGCAAAGTTTGTAAGAGAAGATACAATCACCACAATTCAAAGTCACTTGATGAATCTTATATGTTTCACTCCTCTTCCCTTGATTCTAGATGAATCAAGTATGCCAAATCTTGAACAAAATCTCCTTCTACCTTGAATGATTTTGAACCCTAGAAATTGGCCCCAAATCCTTCTTCACAATCCTCCGGTTACCGCTACCCGATTGAACACCCCACGGTCTTCCAATCCCTTAGCTCAGCTGAATTCAATGAAGCAAAGACTTGTGATGAAAATCCCCAATTTTGGAGGACAAAACCCCAATGGTTTTATTCAAGAAAAAACCCCACAAATATCTCTACCCAAATCTGAAATTCCACTTTCAATTCGGATGTTATCAACACAATCCCAAAAACTTGATCAACAAAAATGATTGTGTGTAGTTGTTGATGGTTGATGAGAGGTTGAAGATGAAGAGAGCTCTAGTGTCTATCTTTCACTTTTTCTTGTTGGTCCAGAAAATAGAGGCCAAAAAATATATATAAGTGATTCCCATGATGTAACAACATAGCAGAAAAAAAGAGACAATATAACGATGTGTTGGCTCATGCAGGGTTTACAGAAGGCGTGCGCCTTCTCGAGCGAGGGAGGTTGAAATTCCTTCAGTCATGCGCTGAATCATTGCCTGATGCGCCGACTCATGTTTTCCCACAACTATGTGTCGATGCATAGAGAAGGCGTGCGCCTTACCGGAAGTTGCCAAGCCAAAATCTTCTTCTCATGAGGCGACCTAAGGTTCCATGAGCCGGCTCATGCAGTCAGTTTTGAGGAAAATTCTTGTTTTTGATGTTTCTCACTTGCACTTGTTTGAAGCATGACATATTTGCACAAATAGGTTTTTGACAAGTATTAAAACTCAGTTCTTTCACCTTTTCCCTCACATACTCCCCCTTTTTGATGATGGAAAAAACCGCAAATATGAATCGTCTCAATGGTTGCGAATCATCCAATCATCCTCCCCCTGAGATATTGCACATTTTTGCTGTGTATTCCTTCTCCCCCTTTGACAACATCAAAAAGAAACAAGGAAATGGATTAAGAGAACAAAAAAAATAGAATGACCAATATTTTGCAACTTTGCAAAAAGAACACAAACTAACATACACACAATATGAAGCAAGTGTAAACGAAAATAGATGCAATAACCAATAAAGTAATACAATACGATGTTCATTGTTACAAAACCAAAATAAAACACAAAGTAGTACGGGAAGTAAAACAGTTTAATACAAAACAATAGTAATACAAGCATAATAAGCAAGAAATAAAGTGCCAAGAATTAACTAATGTTATTGTTCCTCATTGTCTTGTGGTGGTTCAACAGGTTGGTTTAGTGGAAAGCGAGCCATGAAAGCCGACTGAAAGTTTGCCAAGTTTGTGTTTTGCGTTTCCATCATTCCATGAAGAGTGTTATATCGGCGGTCTTGGAGGCTAGCATAATCCTTAAACTGAATGTTTTGAAGGTTGACTATTCCAGCAAGATTATTAATTCGTTCATTTTCTAATACGATGTCTTTATGATGATGGACGTGGATTTCCTCAAGTTTGCGCATCACCTCGTCATAGGATCTATGAGGCTCATGGCCATCATTGCCTTCGTCATTTTCTTCATCCTCTTCCGCACTTTATTGATTCTCAGTACCAACTTCGCCGCCCTCAGCATCTTCCATTCCATCATCCTGTTCAACATCTTCATTTCAAAGCATTACTGAGTTTGATTTCATAAAGTACTTGTACTTAACAAGCTGCGGATTCCATTGGTGACCCATAAGTGCGAGAGTTTTGGAGGTAAAATCTGAATCCGCATGATAGGTGTAGGTGAAATACCAGTAAGATCAAGGTTTGCTTGACTTAGAATTCCATGAATGAATGATGGATACCCCAAAGCAGACCCTCTAGGGGAATCCCTCAATGCAAATAGACGACTAGTGATGTAATACGACCAATGAATCTTAATTTTGTTTAGAATAGCCCAAATTAACATAACCTCGGGTTGATCAATACGGGACAACCCACCCTTTTGGGGCGAATTATTCTTGACACAATCCATTGCATAATTCGAGCTAGAGGAACCAATTGACCTGTTGTGACTGTTTTTAGAAAAAGCACTACTTTGCACAAAACTCTCAGGATATGGTCATTTTAACATGGAGTTCAAGGCATGTTTGAAGTCATAGTCTGCAAGAAGCTTAGTGTCGGTGATTTTAACAGCATCAGTGTCAACAGGGAACAACTCAAAAGTTTTCCAAATTTCATCATCTACCTTGACAACCTTATTTGCAATTCTGTATGAAAATTGGTGATCAGAGAATTTACCTTGTATACCCACATAGAATACCTTGACGAGTACCTCGTTGTAGTATCCATCCAACTCAAGGAATGGAAACACCTTTTGATGGTCCAACAATTCCACCAAATCTGAGATATGCAGGCGTTTGAGAGTGATACGAAAGGCATATAATTGCCTAACCAACCTCCTTCTAGCAAACTTCTCATCATACTTTTTAGCGAGATCAGGAGGAAGAAGTGATAGAGGAGTAACCCGAGTTTTATTTGAAGAGCTACCTCTGATACTTATTTTCTTTGTTTCCCTAGAAGCCATGGATGAAGGTTTGGAGAGATTTGGAGTTGAAATGACACAGTGGGTTTTTAGATTTTTGAGATGGAGAGGGAGGCCGGATGAATGCTAGCAAGAGGGAACAACAACATAGCAAATGGATGCATGAAAATGGAACCACACAATACAAACTAAGATATAATGGGCTTCCAAACAGTGACGTGTCGACCTATGCAGGGATGCGTCGATGCATTCCAGTAAAATAAGCCTAAATACGTTTTTCAATCAGGCGTGCACCGACCGCTCAAAGTTATAGGTCGGCTCATGTATGTAAAATTTTGAAATTTCTTGTATTTCATGGCATGTAGGTTTTGTAGAAATTAATTGAACACAATAAACAAGTACGCATGCACAGAAGCAATAACACACAAAGCATTTAATCATTTCATAGCACCAACATTTAAGCAAAATGATCACTAATGAGAAAGATTAAGAAGGATATTACCGAACGTATTTGAATGACACGATGCCCTCACATGTCGCCAGCCCAAGATGATATTCACGAATCATAGAGACACAAAGATAAATAAAGGGAATACAACTCATTAGAGTTGCGATCTATCCGAAATATCAAGGACACCGAGTTCCCTACGAATATGAAAGAATGGTTCGGTCGCAAGTGGTTTTGTAAAAATATCGGCAAGTTAATTTTTGCTATCAACATGCTCAAACACGACTTCACCTTTCTCTACATGATCCCTAAGAAAGTGGTTCCTAATTTCAATATGTTTAGTGCGCGAGTGTAGAACTGGATTTTTGGTTAGATTAATGGCACTTGTGTTATCACAAAATATTGGAATATGATTAAGTTTTAAATCATAGTCGAGTAATTGTTGTTTGAGCCACAAAATTTGAGCACAACAATTACCGGCTGCAACATATTCCGCCTCGGCCGTTGACAAAGCAACATAAATTTGCTTTTTGCTATGCCAACTAACTAAGGAGTTTGAAAAGAAATGACAAGTGCCACTTGTGCTTTTCTTATCCAATTTGCAACCCACAAATTCGGAATCAAAATAGCCAACCAAAGAACAATTACTACCCTTGAAGAACCAAAGTCCATACTTAGGAGTACCACAAATATACCTAAGTATATGTTTTACAGCTTTTAGATGACTCTCCTTAGGACAAGATTGATGTCTAACACACATGCAAACACTAAACATAATGTTGGGAAGAGAAGCAGTAAGATAAAGAAGAGATTCGATCATACCTCTATACCTTTTTACATCAACCGGCTTACCATGTTCATCCCGATCTAGGCTAACCGCGGTAGGCATTGGAGTGTCAATAACTTTTGAGTTTGCCATATCGAAGCGCTTGAGCCACTCATAGAAATACTTCATTTGGCTAACAAAAGTTCCTTCCTCGAGTTGTTTGATTTGAAGACCTAGGAAGTAGTTTAACTCCCCCATCATGCTCATCTCAAATTCACCCTGCATCACTTTAGAAAATTCCTTGACCAAGGTGATGTTAGTAGACCCAAAAATGATATCATCTACATAAATTTTCCCCAAGATGGAGTGATTTCCTTGGCGCTTAATGAAGAGGGTTGTATCAACCTTCCCTCTAGAGAATCCCTTTACTAGTAAGAACTTGCTAAGCCGATCATACCAAGCCCTGGGGGCTTGCTTAAGACCGTATAAAGCACGTTTAAGTTTATAAACATTTTTAGGAAACTCGTGATTTTCAAATTCAGGAGGTTGATATACATAGACTTCTTCATTAATAAAACCATTTAAAGAATGCACTCTTAGCATCCATTTGAAATATCTTAAAGTTTTGTGAGCATGCATAATCTAATAATAAGCGTATAGCCTCGAGTTGAGCAACCGGAGCATAAGTTTCCTCATAGTCGATGCCTTCCTCTTGGTTATACCCTTGAGCAATAAGACGCGCCTTGTTGCGAGTTATGATTCTGTTTTCATCAAGTTTGTTCCTAAATACCCAATTAGTACCAATTATTCGATGGTCTCGTGGAGGGGGGATGTGATACGGTGGGAGAACTGACTAGTGTTTTGCGTTCGTATTCGCACTTGTGCGGTTGAGCAAGAGTCGCCACCGACTTTTTATTTTATCCTAAAGGAAAGGTTAAAAAAGCACAGCAAAAACCTTTTGAGATGTTTCGTGGGTTCGGGGGGTAGATTATGAAAAGGGAAGGTATTAGCACCCTTTTCATCCATGGTTATCCATGGGCTCTTAGTTACTTGGTTTTTTAGATCACTTGCCTTGTTTTTCGATTGCTTTGGAAATGGTGTGTGTGTGGGTGCTTTTTGAAAATGTTTTGGAAAAAGATGCCTTGTTTTAGGCAACTAATGTATTTGACTCGTGATTGAGTGTTTTACAAAAGTGTGGATCCTTTCGAAAAGATGTTTTCAAATGTTTTTGAGAGTTTGTTTGAAAGTGTTGTGGATTGTGGTTTTTTGAAAAGAAGGCAAGTGTTTTCGCAAGTTTGATCTCAAGTAACTAAGAGTTTGTCTACCCTATTTTACTCAAAGGTTTTTTGTTATGTTTTAACCCCTTTTTAACAATTTTGCTCTACCATTGAAATTGGCAGACAATCTTGCGTTTAGGAAGTTTATTCGGGACGGGCGCGGGTCATCGTATGGACCATGAATGCAATGATGCCAAGTGTCTTTGGCAATTTGCTTTGAAGGGACTATGATCATTCCGTTTTAGGCAACTTTCGAAAGCGTCATCGGGGGACTTATGATCATTTGAATTTGTTTTGCCAAAGATACTCGACGTGCAAGCATGGCCCATTTTGGAAGGCAACATGTGGGATTACCCTAGGGGGTGCAAGTGTGATTGTGTATTGATTACATGTATTTGTCTCGTATTAGGTTATCTAGCGTTTGATTTTATGTACATACAAACCCTAGGTCTAACCATGGTATAATTGAAAGCGATAAATTGCGGAAATATAAAATCTACGCTATTACAGAATAGTGTCCGGGAGTGGGGGTATAAATGTACAAAAGGGGATGAGACTTATAGTATCCAATAAGTTACAACCAAATCGAATGTGCGATCAAATGTAAATATCGAATATGCAAATATAAGATAAACAAATGTGTATAGGGTAATGTGAATGTATTGGTGTAAGTGTACATGTATATGAGTATGTGTAATTATTTACAAGCGCGATAATGTGAAATTGAAGCGTATTAGGGCTTTTGACCTAGATATGCGTTTTAATGAATCTTTGATTTTTTGTATTTAGATTATGTATAATGAGAAAATGTTTTAATTGAAAGTTCAAGTTTTAATTAGATTATGAAATGATGTATCATTGTTTATTATATTAAAAAAAAAATGTTTTAAACAGAATCTTGATTGGATTTTTGAAGATGGTAACCACAGAAACTTCTTTTACCGGAACCAACTGAACAACAGACTTCTTAAACAGAATCTCCTTGCTATCCATTAGGTTTTGAATGCCTAACTTCAGCAAGGGACAACCAGATAGGGAAACAGCACAGAACATGCAACCTTCACTACAACCCGGAAATAAACCGGCCAGCAGTAGGTTCTTCTTGACAGTCAAAAGAGGGGTAACAACTTCATTTACCGAAACAGCATACAACTCTTCCTCAATGGCATTTACTCTATGCTGGGGCATATGAGCAGTTACAACATTTGGTCTCTCCGGCGCTTCAAACTGAATTTCCTTTGCATCGATCAGATCTTGCACTTTGTTTCTCAAGGCCCAGCAATCATCAGTAGTGTGCCCGGGACTATCAGAATGATAAGCGCACCGGGCATTTGGGTTATACTTAGGAGACGTAGTGTTGACGACCTTAGGAGCTTCTTTGAGGGTCACCAGGTTGGCGGATAAAAGTTGGGGTAAAATTTGAGATAAGGTCATACTCAGTCGAGTATACTGCCTCTTGGGCCTTTCGCTTCTTTGTTGATTGTACTGCTGAGGAGCAGCAACAGGTTTCGAGATGACCAAAGCATTGACGGCTTGGCGACTTTCGGGCTTGATCTGTCTTCTAGGACCATAGACGGCACTTGCTTCTTTCTTAAACGGCCTCTTCTCAGCGCTTGTGGAGGCAGCCTTTTGTATCTTGCCTGACCTGATGCCAGCTTCAATCCTTTCTCCCGTCAATATCAAATCTGTAAACCCAGCGGAGGAGTTACCAACCAAATGATTGAAAAACGGACCAGACAACGTCCCTAGAAACATATCAACCAGCTCCCGATCAGTCAATGGAGGCTGCACCCTGCCAGCCAAATCTCTCCATTTTTGAGCGTACTCTTTGAACCCTTCACCCGTTCCTAGAGACATACCCTGAAGTTGGGTACGCGTAGGAGCGAGATCAGAATTGTATTGGTATTGTCTGTAGAATGCGCTTGCCAAATCTTCCCAGTGTCGGATGCCAGTTCCATCCAATTGGTAGAACCATTCAAGCTGTGACCCCGAGAGGCTATCTTGGAAGAAGTGAATCCAGAGGTTCTTATCTGCCGTGTAAGGTTGGATTTTCCTTACGTACGACCTCAGATGCAGCTTTGGGCAGGAGACCCCATCATACTTGGCGAAGGCAGGCGCCTTAAACTTGTGTGGAATTACTACCCCAGAAGATAACCCCAAATCTCCGAAATCCAGCCCCGGCACATTCTGAATTTCCATGGCGCTCAAGCGGTCCTCCAATTGCTTGTATCTGTCAGCAGCAGGTGGGTATTGTTCGTCGTTGTAGTCCGTCTCGTTGTCGGAGACTGCGGGACTAGGAGCTCCTCCCCCTTGGGGACTATTTTTCTCAGCAGAAGAAGTAGTTGGATCAGCTTCATTATGGAGTGTGTTCCCAAATCTGCGTCCGGTGTTGAACAACGTAGTCCTCTTTTTCTTCTTCTTCTTCAGGAGTAGAGTCTTCAACTCTTGCTGACCTTGGGCTAGGCTTAGGACCATCTCTTGAAATTATGCATTTTGGGCCTGAAGGGCCTTGATTGCTTGCTCACTGGAGGAGTATGGATTCATGATGACTGTGCACACAAACAGCGAAGAAAATTAAGCAACCTGTGAAATAGGGTACCTGCTATGCATATGGTGCGATGGAATGCGTATGTATGCAATGCATTCAAGGATTTAGAATATTCAAAATTTGTTGTAGACAAAAAGAACGCACATCATATTAATAAGGAGAAATTCGTTAGTACATGAATGCCCCATGGGCCAAATATTACAAAATGACTCCTTAAGGCAAAAAAACATTGCGCATCCTCTTTGGTGCGATGTAGGTATTGAGATTCCTCTCCTCGTGCAGTAGGCGGGTGAGTTCCAGGACTTTCTTTTCACTAGCATGTAGACTGGTCTCAAGAGAATTCCGTTCTTCCTTAAGCTGGATCCAGCTCTTCTGCATCTCTTCCCAGGACGTGGGCATGTCAGGATGTTGAACGGTGTAGGACACCTCTCCTTCCAAGACTGGTTCTTTGATCATAGGGAGCATATGAGGATAAGGCATCACTAACTTCTGGGAGCGGGCTCGTACCCACTTGAGATAAGGTTCCAACGGGATGGAGTTCCTGTGCCCCAGTGTCTTGCTGTCTATCCTACTTGGCATCCTCCAAGCTCTGATAAATCTCTGATGAAGTCCTTGAGTATCGTTGTCGAACTCAAAAACTATGTTAGGAATTAACATGTCATGAGGGCCATCCCTCCGAGCATAACCAAACTGTCTCCAAGCCAGGCATGGGTTGTAAGTAATACCTCCTTTGATTCCAAATAAAGGAACATTAGGGTACTCCCCGCAACGATCAATGATAGTGACGTCTTCCCTGGACCTAGGGCACCAATGTATATCTGCATGCGTGAGAGTCATTAACCGTTGTGACCATCTCAAACCCCGCTCGTTCTTCAAAACTGATTGTGGAAGGTGCGAAATAAACCACCTTCCCAGGAGAGGAGTGCAACACATGAGGACACCCCTTCTTCTCATGGTTCGAGTGTAACATGAGTGAAGGATGTCCCCCAGCAACGTAGGTATAGGATTCCTGGTCATGAAGATCTGGATAGCACTGATATCAATAAGCTGATCTGGGTTAGGGAATAACACCAAACCATAGACAAGGAGGGCCATAACTTCTTCAAAAGCTTGTAGGTCAAGGGAGTTCCAACATTCTTGGGCCTTCTCGAACAGAAACCTGGCTAAGAACCCCTTGATACCACTTCTAACTTCCCAATGTCCCTTGAGGTCAGACGGTTGTAGGTGTAAGGCTTTAGCAATCTCTTCAAGCCTGGGTTCCTCTTCCGTACCGTTGTAGGGTAGTTGATCAAGGATAGGGACCTTCAGAAGTCGGGAGAACTCTTCCAATGTAGGCACCAATTGATAATCCGGGAAGGTGAAGCAGTGATGCAGAGGGTCAAAGAACTGGAACAAGACTTTTATCATATCTTCCTCAATGTTGGTGTTAACCAAGCTGATGAGTCTTCCATGTCTCTCACTGAATGAAGAACCCTCGGGAATCCTGGACATAAGTTCCTTAAGCTGAGGAGGGATCTTTACAAGGCTAATCTGAATTGTCTTTCTGCGAGCAGTTTCCATGTCCTATAAAACAAGAACAAAGATGAAGATTCGAAACCCTTGAAATGGTTAGTCAATGCACATGATGTTGTATGATGTTATGATTAAATACACCACAAATATTCACAAAGGCAAACATGGTAAGGCACACAAGTCACACAAGACAAACCCTTAGAATTTAGGCCTGCATGGGGTCTGGGTATTACCCTCTTGAAGTTTGGTGGGCTCAACCTGTCCTATTAGAAGTAACCGGGTTCTAAGGGTCCCAATATCATTGGATTGCTTTCATTGTTCATCGTTTCGATTTAGCCACTGAACTGGCGACCGAAATATCCCAGGAAAGCAACCCTCAATTGAGTGTAGTATCGAGTATCAACCAACCTCGGACTGCACCAAAGTCAGTTATCTCACTACCCTAAAAAGGCCAAGATGGTTCAATTAAGGTTCCTAAGGTCAGTTGATGCTTCACGACACCACGCGGCGGCCCCGTACTCTCCTTGACTGAACTCAAGGGTTACCGGTACGCACCAAAGTGCCACATCAACGTAGCAGACTGCTTCAACCATGTCGGTATACCCCGCACAGTTCCCTCACAGCCTTGTTGCTACTTTCTAAGAAGGTATCCCCAGATCCGGGTTAGGATCTATAAAACTCCGATACAAAGCCCACAAATGTAAAGCAAACAAAGCAATCAATTGAAAACAAAGGTGATCTAAGCCCTAAGGTAACCCCACTTAAGAATTTTCCCCAGCAGAGTCGCCAGTTCTGTGATACGGTGGGAGAACTGACTAGTGTTTTGCGTTCGTATTCGCACTTGTGCGGTTGAGCAAGAGTCGCCACCGACTTTTTATTTTATCCTAAAGGAAAGGTTAAAAAAGCACAGCAAAAACCTTTTGAGATGTTTCGTGGGTTCGGGGGGTAGATTATGAAAAGGGAAGGTATTAGCACCCTTTTCATCCATGGTTATCCATGGGCTCTTAGTTACTTGGTTTTTTAGATCACTTGCCTTGTTTTTCGATTGCTTTGGAAATGGTGTGTGTGTGGGTGCTTTTTGAAAATGTTTTGGAAAAGGATGCCTTGTTTTAGGCAACTAATGTATTTGACTCGTGATTGAGTGTTTTACAAAAGTGTGGATCCTTTCGAAAAGATGTTTTCAAATGTTTTTGAGAGTTTGTTTGAAAGTGTTGTGGATTGTGGTTTTTTGAAAAGAAGGCAAGTGTTTTCGCAAGTTTGATCTCAAGTAACTAAGAGTTTGTCTACCCTATTGTACTCAAAGGTTTTTTGTTATGTTTTAACCCCTTTTTAACAATTTTGCTCTACCATTGAAATTGGCAGACAATCTTGCGTTTAGGAAGTTTATTCGGGACGGGCGCGGGTCATCGTATGGACCATGAATGCAATGATGCCAAGTGTCTTTGGCAATTTGCTTTGAAGGGACTATGATCATTCCGTTTTAGGCAACTTTCGAAAGCGTCATCGGGGGACTTATGATCATTTAAATTTGTTTTGCCAAAGATACTCGACGTGCAAGCATGGCCCATTTTGGAAGGCAACATGTGGGATTACCCTAGGGGGTGCAAGTGTGATTGTGTATTGATTACATGTATTTGTCTCGTATTAGGTTATCTAGCATTTGATTTTATTTACATACAAACCCTAGGTCTAACCATGGTATAATTGAAAGCGATAAATTGCGGAAATATAAAATCTACGCTATTACAGAATAGTGTCCGGGAGTGGGGGTATAAATGTACAAAAGGGGATGAGACTTATAGTATCCAATAAGTTACAACCAAATCGAATGTGCGATCAAATGTAAATATCGAATATGCAAATATAAGATAAACAAATGTGTATAGGGTAATGTGAATGTATTGGTGTAAGTGTACATGTATATGAGTATGTGTAATTATTTACAAGCGCGATAATGTGAAATTGAAGCGTATTAGGGCTTTTGACCTAGATATGCGTTTTAATGAATCTTTGATTTTTTGTATTTAGATTATGTATAATGAGAAAATGTTTTAATTGAAAGTTCAAGTTTTAATTAGATTATGAAATGATGTATCATTGTTTATTATATTAAAAAAAAATGTTTTAATTAAGTGTTTTAAGAATTTTAATATTAGAAAAAGTATGAATTTTGTCTATTATGTACAAAGATGTGTTTTAATTAAAAATGTTTTCAAGTTAATTATGTATGAAAAAAGTATTTTATTATTGTTATGCAAATATATACTTAAGAAGATATTTTAACTATATGATAAAAAATGTATAATATGTACAAAATATATTTTAAATAAAAGAGTAAATAAATAAAAGGAAACAAGTATTTTCAGTTTTAATATATGATAAAAAATGTTAAGTTAGAAAAATATATATGGTTTAGTAAAAAAGAGAAAAAAAGATTAATGTTTGTATAAAATGTTTTATTAGAAAAAAAAATAAAAGGCATTTTAATGGGCTTAGGCGGATTAGAGGCAAGGTGGGGGGTGAGAATTAAGATGCTTGGGCTTGGATGCATCAGAAACGCGCTGGCCCATATTTGATTCAACAATTTTAGGGTTTGAGATTTTGTCATTCAGTTGGAAAAAAATTAGGTTTTGAGCGCGCCGTTCGTATGTTCGTCTTCTCCGTTCTTCTTCATCTCCCTGAATGCTTCCTCCATCCGGCCACCAATGTCACCTCCAGACCTCTTTTCCCTCCAAGGCAAGAGCTCCATATCCTCTTGATACAAGGTTAGCTTTCAGTTGTTATGCTCTTATCTCTTTTCTTTTACGAATTGCATGTTTTAATTTGAGTTCTGATTCCTAAATTCGTACTATTATGAGGTGGTGAAGAGGAAAGGGGGAGAAGATTGGCTACCTGACTTTGGAGATGGAGGAGAGGCGGAGTGGAGACGCTTAGGAGGCCGGGACGGCGTGAACGTGATGCTTGCTTTGCTTCTGATGACCCCGGTATCTTCTATCTTTTCGCCATTTTTTAAGGATTTGATGATGATTTGTGCTGAGAAGCCCTATCCTGAAATATGTTCACTTCTTTACCTCTTCTACTTTTGTTGCCTGAGTTTGAACTGTGATGCCTTCTGAGATGCCTCTTCTTCTGGAATGTTGTATACTTGTTTGTGTTGCCCTTGATGCTTTTGAATTGTTGCCCAGTGATGTATATTTACTGAGGGCCTAGGTTGCCTTGAACTTGAGTTTGCCTTCTTGAACGATTTGCCTATGGATTATTGAGCTTGCCCCGTGATATGTATACTGAGGGCTTAGGAGTTGGTTTCATGCTTGACAGTAGGTTTTGACAAGTTATGATGTATAGCTTTGTTTCTTACTGATGCAGGTTTGAAGCTTTAGCATGTTTATGAGGTTTTTGGTTTGTGAGGTTATGTGAGGTTTGGCCTTGACAGAGTTTTGGTTAGGCTAATGCTTTTGAGGTTATGACAGCAGGTTATGTGAGGTTTTGTGGCTTGAAGTTCTGTTTCTTTTTCTTGACAGTAGGCAGGTTGTTATGCTTTTGAGTTTGATAGGCTTGTTGCAGGATAAGGCCTTGAATGGTTTTTTGTGGGAACTGGACAGGTTTGTGGTTATTTGGTTCAGTTGCTCTTGTATGTTTTATGAGGGTTGTGTTTGATGGTTTTTAGGATGGGTTGTAGTATTTTCAGGTTGTGTATTTGCTTCTGTTTGTGTTTGATGGCCTTCTTGATGTAGGTAAGTGTGTTGGGAAGTTATATTGTTGGACAGTATCCTCGTTCTGTTATGAGTTATGCAGGTTATATATTTGTGATGTTGGTACTTGGCTCAATCAGGTTTTTTTTTAACTCAGTATATTTTCTTTTGTTCTTTTGTCCTCTTTCTCTTGGTCTTTGGCGCCTAATCTTTATTCAAACCTTGGTATTTTCTTTGATCCAAGTTTGCTGGGTAGTTTTACAAAGTTTCTTGGCACTTTTCTATTTTTGGTAAATTGTCTATGCTGTGTACTTCTGCCCAGTTTTGAATAATGCTGAATTGATGCTTCTCTTGGATTATATCTTTTCTTGTTATTTCTGCACTGTCTGAACCTAAAGCCTACAAAACCTGCCTCTATTTCTCTCTTCTTCTCACTCTATAGTACAGTTGAATATTATATGATTTTACTTGTACTATCTTTTCTGAAGGGGCCCCTGTATGCTGGGAAATGATGATTAAGTCTTGCATAACACATTATTCTGCATCTTTTCTTTCTTTGACAGCTTTCTACACTTTATCTTTTCCTTGATATCTTGGCCGAAACCTCTCTTTGGTAGCCTTGAGTAGACTTGTACTTTTGACAGTGAATTGCTCTTTTTGCTTTTGATGGAAAGTGGAATTGGATTTTTCAGTTGGACTTGGATTTGAACTATGCAGTTTGAACCCTTTTTTTAAAAATTATGCATTTTGACATTCATGAATAAAAAATGGAATTCTTCCCTCTTTGTGAACCGGGAGAAATCCCGTGATTTGCAGAGAGGGTCAACTGATCCCAGTCAGTGGCCCCTAATGATGAGCAAATTTTATCAGTCTTCTTTAATTCAAATGCTTTCTGACTTTCTTCTTCTTTTTGCAGATAAAAAAAATGGAGCACCGGAGCGAAGTGAAGAATGAAGAATATTAGAAATAGGATAGAATTTTATTTTCAATTTAATTTTTGTACACTATTGTTATTTTAAATACTTTGTAATAAATACTCGTATCCAAATAATAACAATTGTAACAACTATTAAATATGAAATAAAGATTCCATTTAATTATTTTCAATTCCTTTTATTTACTTGTTATTTATAATTCCTTAAATTAAATAAAATGAAAGTTTAAATTTCAAATATTTAATTCTTAGAACCATAAATAATCAACTAAACAATTGTTGATCAAAAAATAAATGAATTCGACGTTTCCAACATTCAAAGCAACGCGCAGTCGAACACAAAAAACTGATCAGATGCAATCCTCTTTTTCACTGATTCTTTTGCCAAGCACTGTAATTCCACATTGCACACATCCTTTTTGACTGGTGAGTTCAAACCAACTGCCTCCTTTACTGATTAAATCAAGATAACGCGAATTTTAACCCGAATCTCGGAATAAACTGCAAAGTGCGGTAGAATTTAAATTCTTCTGAGAATATGCCCATAAAACCCTAATTCCTGATTAAATGCTAAATAACGCTCGCCTGATCAAAATTGAACCAAAAATCATCCAAACCCTAAGCCAACTGTATGAAACAAATCAGAGCTCTGAAAATCAGTAAAACCCTAATTTTGCTTGACTGTCAAGAAAAGTCCGTTTGTCCGATTCTTGTGCCAGTTTGAAAAGTCAGGAAATGTCTGAAGCTGAGATTGCTTGTAGAAAAATGCGAGGGCAAATTTTGGGGTACAACAGGGGACAAGGTCCTAAACCTCATTTCTCTTGAATTTGTTTAATTATTCTTGCATTGCCAAAAACCAATGTTCATCGAATAAAGCTTCTTTAGGGTTTTTAAGCTCAATTTGAGAGATGAATGCGAAATGATAACAAAACTTACTTATCTTAGACCGTGTAGTTACTCCCTTTGATATGTCTCCAAGAATATTGTCAATGGGATGATCCTTGGTTTATTTCCACTCCAAAGGAGGATTTATTTCATTTGTTGGTTGAGTGTCTTCTTCTTCTTTTCTAGACACATGATCCATCTCCCCTTTTTCTTTCTCAAGTATGGGCTCATTACTCTTTTCATCTTGATCATTGAGTATCCTTTCCGAAGAAGCACCTGCACCAATAAAAGAAATACCCTTTCCGACCATTTTTTGGACATGATTCATCAAAGGAAACATGGATGGATTCTTCCACAATTTGTAACCTTTTATTAAATACCCTATATGATTTACTAGATTGAGAGTATCCGAGAAAGATACCTTCATCGACTTTTGAGTCAAATTTGCCAAGATTTTCTTTGCCATTATTTAGTACGAAACATTTACAACCAAAGACATGGAGATGAGAAATATTTGGTTTTCTACTTTTCAAAAGTTCATACGGTGTTTTATTGAGCATAGGACGTATCAAGATCCTATTTAGCACATAACAAGCCGTATTAATGGCATCGGCCCAAAAGTATTTTGGAAGACCATGTTCATTGATCATAGTTCTCCCAAGTTCTTCTAGAACATGGTTTTTACGCTCAACAACTCCATTTTGTTAAGGTGTTCTAGGAGCAGAAAAATTATGATCAATGCCATTTCTTTCACAAAATTCATCAAAAAGGTGATTTTCGAATTCACCTCCATGGTCACTTCGGATGGTAACAATTTTTGTATTCAAATTGTTTTGAGATAATTTGGAAAAATTTTCAAAAGTATAGAAAGTCTCAATTTTGTTTGCTAAGAATATCGTCCAACAAAATCTAGAGTAGTCATCAACTATAACGAAGCCATAATAATTTCCACCTACATTTTTAATTCTAGATGGTCTAAATAAGTCCATATGGAGGAGTTCAAGTGGTTTCATTGTAGAGATGACATTTTTAGATTTAAAAGAGACTCGTGTTTGTTTACCCATTTGACAAGCATCACAGAGATGATCTTTTGAAAATTTTATTTTGGGTAAGCCAATCACAAGGTCTTTAGATATAATTTTATTTAGCAAATCAAAGTTAATGTGTGCTAATCGCCTATGCCAAAGCCATGAGTCTTCACTCACGGAGACTAAGCATTTAACACCTGTTAGGGACACATCATTCAAGTCAAGATATACACATTGTTTACCATCAAGCCCTTAAAAACATCCTCTTTCTTATCATTATGTTCAATTATGAAATCATCCTTTAGAAGAGTAATTTTATAACCTTTGTCGCATAATTGACTAATGCTAATAAGATTGTGTTTAAGGCCTTCAACTAATAGGATATCTGAGATAGTGGTGGATGAGGGATTACCTACACTACATTTACCGAGTATTTCTCCCTTGTTGTTATCACCATAAGTAACAAATCCTTTCTTCTTTGCCACAAAGTCAAAGAATAGTGAAATGTCACCCGTCATGTGTCTTGAGCAACCACTATCGAGAAACCATCTTCTCTCGAGAGGCTCAAGAAATTCCACATTGTTTTTCTTATGATGATGAGCCATGAGACAAAGGTTGACCGTTTCTTCTTCATCACTTGAGAAACGTTTACTTGAGGAATCACTATCGCTCTCCCAAGCAATGTATGGTCTTCTAGCTTTGGTTGGTTTCTTTTGATTTTTGGCCTTGGCTTTGTCTTTCTTCAAAAAGGGGCAATCCGGCTTGTAATGACCGGGTTTGCCACAATGGTAGCGTGATCCTCGTGACTTAGGCTTCTTACTTTCACCTTGCTTGATTGGTTGAGAGTGGCATCTATAATTTATGAGATTCCTATCCGAATGTTGAATTTCATTTTTCCGGAGAAATCTATTGTATTTTCTTACGAACAGACCCATATCCTCATTCGGACTCTCATTGTCATCACTTGATTCACTTGCACAGGAAATTGAGGTGGATGACTTGGAGCTTGAAGCCTTTAGTTCTATAGACTTATTTTCCAAGTCCCTTGACTTTTCCTTCTTTTCTTTCTTTTCATGCTTTCCAAGGCTTATGAGATCTTTCTCATGTTCTTGAAGCTTACCCCATTGTGTTGTGAGATCCAAAGTATTTAGATCATTGGATTCCTTAATTTCCGTAACTTTAGGTTTCCATTCCCTGCTAAGACATCTCAAAATTTTGTTAGTAGCAACAGAATTGGAAATTACATGACCAAGTGTATGAAAGTGATTCATTATATGAGAAAATCTCATTTGCATGTCGGCGATGGTTTCACCTTGCTCCATGCGAAAGAGATCAAAGTCTTGCGTCAAAGTATTGATTCTTGCCAATTTTACATCATTTGTTCCCTCATGGGTGACTTACAAAGCGTCCCACATTTCCTTAGCCGTAGCATAATGTGAGACCCGAAAATACTCATCAACTACTAGAGCTGCTATGAGCATGTTTCTTGCTTTCCAGTCATAGGCATAATTTTTCTCATCTTTTTCATCCCATTGTGCTTCCGGTTTAGGAACGGTTATCTCGGCAGCATACAATATGGACACGCATACAATATTTCCAATAGCTATAATTTTCTCCTGTGGAAACGGGTGCTCTAGTGTACGCTCCTTTTAGATTACAATCCATTTCTAGAAGTTGTATGTGAAGCACTGGACAAACAGGTTCTCTTGATACCACTTGTTAGACGATGTGACGGATCTAGAAGGGGGGGGGGGGGGTTGAATATATCCTTTTGAAATTTTTTCGCTTTTTATAAAAAAAAAATTATCAGAGAGCGACAACCCAGAATCTGATCGTCTAAACTTTACGTATTGGAAAGATCGGATATGCGAACTAATTTGATGAAAATAATGAGAATAGAATCAGAACTAAAATTGAATATGATGAATTGCTTTAGCAAGTTTTAACAAGGTGTAAGTTATTAACAATTAGTTGCGGAGAAGATAAAGCAAATTTGTTAGTTGTAAATTCACCTAACACTTGGTGTACTTACTACACAAGGTTTGGTTATACTCAAATTGTAGTGATTATAGCGATTCAAATGAATGTTATATGAGTTGTAAATTTTAGTCTGTCACTAGAATTATTTTGTATGAATGAGAAATATTGATAACTCACAAATTCAAGAAAATAGAAATAAAATGCAGAAAACTAAAATGGACACAATATTTGTTAAGGCAGTTCACTCTGTCGTCCTCGCGTGGGCTACTCTGCCCCTAATTCTAGAATCTAGAATTAGGATTATGAAATTAATTTTGCAAAGTTTGTAAGATAAGATACAATCACCATAATTCAAAGTCACTTGATGAATCTTATATGTTGCACTCCTCTTCCCTTGATTCTAGACGAATCAAGTATGCCAAATCTTGAACAAAATCTCCTTCTACCTTGAATGATTTTGAACCCTAGAAATTGTCCCCAAATCCTTCTTCACAATCCTCCGGTTACTGATACCCGATTGAACACCCCACGGTCTTCCAATCCCTTAGCTCGACTAAATTCAATGAAGCAAAGACTTGTGATAAAACCCCCCAATTTTGGAGGACAAAACCCCAATGGTTTTATTCAAGAAAAAACCCACAAAGATCTCAACCCAAATCAGAAATTCCACTTTCAATTCGGACGTTATCAACACAATCCCAAAAACTTGACCAACAAAAATGATTGTGTGTAGTTGTTGATGGTTGATGAGAGGTTGAAGATGAAGAGAGCTCTTGTGTCTATCTTTCACTTTTCTTGTTGGTCCAGAAAATAGAGGCCAAACAATATATATAAGTGATTCCCATGATGTAACAACATAGCAGAAAAAATGAGACAATATAGCGATGCGTCGGCTCATGCAGGGTGTATAGAAGGCGTGCGCCTTCCTGAGCGAGAGAGGTTAAAATTCCTTTAGTCATGCACCGACTCATTGCCTGATGCGCCGACTCATGTTTTCCTAGAACTATACGTTGATGCATAGAAAAAGAGTGTGCCTTCCCGGATGTTACCAAGCCAAAATCTTCTTCTCATGAGCTGACCTAAGGTTCCATGAGCCTGCTCATGCAGTCAGTTTTGAGAAAATGCTTGTTTTTTATGTTTCTCACTTGCACCTATTTGAAGCATGACATATTTGCATATATAGGTTTTTTACAAGAATTAAAACTCAATTCTTTCACCTTTTCCCTCACACATTCAACTCTTTCACCGGTTAAGATTAGCTCAGTGAAACCAGAAGAAGAAAAACCAACCAATAAGTTGAAAAATGGACCAAATAAAGTTCCCATTAACATATTGATGTGCTCCTTGTCAGTTAACGGTGGTTGGACCATACTGGCAAGATCCCTCCACTTTTGGGCGTACTCTTTGAACCCTTCACTCTTACCCATTGTCATGTCTTGCAGTTGAACTATTTCCGGCTCCAGGTCAGTATTTTACTGGTACTGGTGGTAGAAAGCGGTGGCTAAGTCTTCCCATGTATGGATACGGAAACCCTCCAATTGGTAAAACCACTCTAGTTACATCCCAGCCAAGCTTTCTTGAAAGAAGTGAACCCAGAGTTTCTTGTCGGCGGTGTGCGGTTAAATTTTGCGCACATAAGACTTCAGGTGAAGTTTTGGACAGGAAACCCCATCGTATTTAACGAGAACTGGTATTATTAATTTTTGGGGAATGACAACCCCAGATATTAAACCCAAATCATCAAAATCCAAACTGGGGATGGCATGAATCTCAACGGCCTTCAGTCTGCCTTCTAGCTGCTTGTACTTAACATCGGCAAGAGGATATTACTCTTCAAAATAATCCTCATCATAGAACGCTTGATCATTGACACATCCAGCCTGGGTACTCCTTGCTTCTCCAATTTGATTTTCGTCTTCTTTAGACGAGTCTTCCACTACCGGTATCTGACAGATCGACTCTCTGAATCTCTTACCATATTGACTAGGGCTTTCCTCTTTGGTTTCTTTTGGCTGCTAGCAATGCCATCAACTCTTGTTGCCCCTTGTCCAGGGTCAGTAGAGTCTCTTGAAACTGGGAGTTTTGTGCTTGTAGGTAAGGAAACCTGCCGTGGAAAACCTGTTATGTTATGATGCATGGAAAATGTGTATGCAAATGATTTCAAGGATTTATGAAATTTAAATTTGTTTAGACAAATAATGAACAAATGTTAAATTTCATTAATTAGTTCAAAATGACTACATTGTGCCTCTTGGGCTTACAAAATAAATCTCTAAGATAAAAAGGTCGAATGCATCCTCTTCGACACAAGGTAGGTGTTCAAGCTTGGTTCTTCATGGAGTTGATTTGTAAGTTCCATAACCCTTTTCTCGCTAGTGTAGAATTGAGCTTCGAAGGTATGTCGTTCTTCCTTTAGCTGAATCCAACCTTTTTAAAAGTCTTCAATAGAAGTAGGCATGTCGGGATGGAGGACAGTGTACGGGACATCTTCTTCAGCCACAGGCTCCAAGATAACTTGTAGGATGGAGGGGTAAGGCATCACAAACTTCTGAGCCCGAGCTCGTACCCACCTAAGATAAGGCTCAAGGGGAATATAGTTCTTGCATCCCAACGTCCTACTATCCACTTTGTTTACCATCCTCCAAGCTCATACAAACCTCTGATGATAGCCTTGATCGCCGCTCTCGTAATCGAATACCACTCCTTGGATGAGCATATCATGCAGACCATCTCTTCGGGCACACCCAAACTGTCGCAAAGCCAAGAAAGGGTTGTAAGTGATACCTCCCCTAATTCCAAGCAAAGGGACATTAGGGAATTCCCTATAACGGCCGATGATAGTAATGTTCTCTAAGGATCGAGAACACCAGTGAATATCCGAATGTCTGAGCGACATCAGCCTATGGGACCATCTCAAACCTTGCTCCTTCTTCAACACAGACCGAGGGAGATGCGATACAAACCATATAGCCAAAAGAGGAGTGAAACACATGAGGGTCCCTCTCTTCCTCATAGTGCGAGAGTGGAGAGAATGTAGGATATCTCCCAACAATGTAGGCACCGGATTGCGAGACATGAAGATTTTGACAACATTTACATCTATAAGTTGGTCAGGGTTTGGAAATAAAACCATCCCATAGATAAGAAGGGCCAAGATTTTATCAAAATCTTGTAAATCCAGAGTGTTCCAACAATCTTGAGCCTTCTCCAACAAGAACTTGGCTAAGAACCCTCTAACACCACTCCTTGTTTCCCAATTAGTCGTGACATCGGATTGTTGCAAGTGTAGCGCTCGGGAAATCTCTTCAGGGCTTGGATCTCTTTCCGTACCATTGAAAGGTAGTTGATTGAGAATGGGAATCCTCAAGAGTTGAGCGAATTCTTCCATAGTAGGTACGATATGGTAATCAGGAAAGGTGAAGTAATGGTGCAAAGGGTCGAAGAACTGGAAAAGCACCTTCAACATATCTTCATCAGTGAATGGAGACCATGTCTTTCGGTGAATGGAGAATTCTCAGGGACCCTTGATGCTAATTCTTTGAGTTAAGAAGGAATTCTTACGAGATTGACTTGGATAGTATTCCTGCGGATGGAAGCCATATCCTACAAAACAGAACCAAGATAAATCCCAATAATCCTTGAAATGGTTAGTGAGAATGCTTATGATGTTATGATTTTTATGATGTTAAGTACAAGTAAGCATATACACACAAGGCAAACAAGTCCTTAGGTTTATGCTTGCATGGAGTCTTATAGGTAAGAACCCTCTTGAAGTTTAGTTGGCTCAACCTGTCCTAGTAATAGTAACCGGGTTCTAAGGGATCTCAATATCACTGATCTTTCTTATTGGGCATTGTTTCAGCACAAGCCTATTTAATGGCGACCAAAATATCCCGAGAAGTCCGATCTTAATGAGCGTAGTATCGAGTATCAACCAACTTCATACTGCACTAAAGCCGACTATCTCACTACTTCCTAATGGCCAAGTTGGTCAAGTAAAGGTTCTAAAGTCAGTTAGTGCTTCATGACACCACACAACGTCCCTGTATTCTCCTTGACTACTCAAGGGATACCAGTACCAACAAATGTGTCACACTAACGTAGCTATTTCTTAGACCATGCCGGTATACCCCGCACAGTTTCCACAATATATTGTTACTTACCTATAAGGTATCCCAGATCCGGGTAGAGGATCAAAACAAGCCCAAACAAGTAACCAAAATGTAAAGCAAGCAAGTCAAACAATGAAAGAAAATAAAGGTGATCTAGCCTTAAGGTAACCCCACTTTTAAGTGTTCCCCAGCAGAGTCGCCCGTTCTGTGATACAGTAGGAGAACTGACTTGGTTGTTTTTATGTTTTGATCGCAATTGTTGCGGATAGCAAGAGTCTCCACCGACTTTTCTTTTATCCAATAAGGAAAGGCTGAAAAGAATAGGAAAGACCTTTGATATTATTTTCTTGAGTTTGGGGGGTAGATTATGAAAAGGGAAGGTGTTAGCACCCTTTTCATCCATAGTTATCTATGGCCTCTTAGTTGCTTGCTAGATCACTTGCTTTGTTTGAAAATATGCTTTGTGGTGGTTTTTGAAAGTATTTTTGAAAAGGCGCCTTCGTTTAGGAAAACTTTGTAATGGTTCTCATTTTGTAAGAACGTATACAAAGTGTTGGACTTTTAAAAATATTTCATGTTTTGAAAGTGTTTGGTGTGTGTTTATTTTTAAAGTGTTTGGTGTGTGTTTTTTTTTAAAAGTGAGCAAGCAACTAAGAACGTTTCTACCTACTCAAAAGTCGTTTGTTCATTTCTCTCCTTTCCTTTGATATTGCTATCTTACCATTGATTGGTAAGAAGCCTTATCTTTGGATGTAAAGGGACGGGCGTGGGCTATCTTATAGTCATGATAGTAATGTTGTAAGATATCTTAGCATTTCTCTTGATGGACTAAGATCATTTGTAAGGCAACATTCGTAGCGTCAACGAGGGACTATGATCTTGTATTTTTGATTGTTTTTGCTAAGACATCCCACATGCGCAACATGACCATTTTTAGGTAACAAGTGGAGTTAACCTTAGGTGTGCATGTGTGAATAGTGTGTTTATTTTTTCATGCTTGGTTTATCTTGAATTAGAGTTCTCTAAGCATTGATTTTATCTTTCCATACAAACCCTAATTTACTAGCATTGATATGAAAGCGATAGATTGCGGAAAGTAAATTTACTACGCTATTACATCATTTGGGGATGGGGTATACAAATTTACAAATGGGGATTGCAAGAAATTAAACCTAATTATATATTACAACCATATTGAAACTTGAATAATGTACAAGAATTGAAAGGAATATAATGTACAAGGATATAAATGGAAAAGAAATGGATTTTTGTTTAGATTTTGTTAAGGAAAATGGTTCTTGACCTAATTAATTAAAGAGAATAAAATAATTAATCTAAGGGAAATTAAACTTAAGTTAATAAAAGAAATTAATTTTTTAAATAAAACAAGTTATTATTTTTTTAGGGTTTTGTTTGCAAAAGTTTTAATTAGATTAAACTAATACAAAAAATTAGTTAATTAAAAGAAAACCTAAATTCGAAATTAAATTTGATTAGTAAAGAGAAAATAAGATAAAGTAAACCTAAGTCTAATATTTATTTATGAATAGAAATTATTATTGAAGATAAGAAGTTTATTTTTGTCTTTTTGTTTTTTTTAAAAGGAATAAAATATAAGTATATAGAATACAAATAATAAATAAAAATATATTTTTTTTGGATTTTTTGATTTAATAAATAATAATAATAATAATAATAATAATAATAATAATAATAATAATAATAATAATAATAAAAATAAATAAAATAAAGAAAATAAAATAAAATATGAAAAAATAAAGTCAGGAGGTAAAAATGGAATTTAGGGTGTTTGTTAAGAAAAAACAGTTTTGGTCTACTAGGCCTGACCCAAGTTTGTTTTTTTTTTCTTTTGTAAGTCAGAAAAAAATAAGAATGGGTTAGAGATTGTGTTAGTGAAACAAGGGGTTAAAACCAAAAAATTACAAAGTCCAATTGATTCAGGGCCCAGGCGCGCATGGTTCAAACAAAAAGATGAAAATGTTGGAAAATATGCAAAATGGCAGCGCTGGGGCTTGAACCTATGCCCTTGACCATAAACGCGCGCTGCCTTACCAATGGGGTGGCTATTCATCTTTTAATTTAAATAAAACCATAAATATATATTAAAAATTCATTCCTGGAAATGAACTTCATCTTCGACCTCGAGCCAGGGTCCCTGTATCTCATTCTTTTCTCATCCATTCTCAAAACTTCTAACATCAAACTTGTTAGAAATTTTACCAGGATTTCAGAAATGTAAATAATTTTGACTAATAATCAAAGATGAGCATGTATTTCTAAAAGTACCAAATCCTGACCTAAATTTTTTTAGAGATTCAAACTTAAAATTCTCTAAGCTCAGGCAAAATAAATGAAAACTATGGATATGTACAGCTTTAGGGAAATGATATCTACATTTTGTCTTTGAAAATGAAAGCCTAACAATGCCTAAATGAAGAGATGAAAGTTCAGAAAAATACCTCAAGAACTACAAATCGTGAAATGAGTTTGAGCTGCTTTCAAAGAGTTGTGATGATCAGGTTAGCTTCCTTGGACCTCTAGGAAGCTAATGCAATGCTTAGCTTGAGCTATGGATGGCTGGAATGGTCTGGAGAAGTCAAGTTGCAGACCTCTGTTTTTTGTTATGGAGGATGGTGATGGATATGTTACAGTTCCAAAACAAGGACATGGATGGACTATATTTTAGGTATAGAAGCTTTGCAAATGATTTTGAGGGAAAACACGCGAGGGAAATGAAAGATACAAGTTCAAGGGCAAGACTGTGTATCAATGGTGTTTTTTGAGAAATTTCTAGTTTGTGAGTGTCTGAGGGAGTTTCAGGGCCTTATCATTCGTGTACTAGCTCATAAATAATGTCTCTATTTATAAGCAAAGGGTTTGGAGTGCTCTAGTTAATCAGAATTCAAATTTACATGTTTAAGCTCAACATGTGATTTTTTAACAAAACAAGTTTCCATGCCTTGTACTTAGTTCATAGAGTTTTTAACCACTTTAAACACAATACCTCTGACTTTGGGGATAAAGTGTAATCAAATAAAACAAGTTAGGAGCTCAAGAAGCTGACTTTATGCATAAAGCTTGCTTTACAAGAATGGATATGTTACTTTCTCCCCAAAATGGAAAATTGATTTGGATAATGCTTGAATCAATTGGATAATGGTTCAATAAATTGTGTAAACCATTAATTATAAAGTGAAACACAATTTTAAAGCCTGCAAAGCAAAGATTATGTAGCATGGGCTTGAGATTTGAATTCTTGCATATCACAAAATGACCTATAATTTAAGAATGAAACCCTAACTTCGTCTCTTCGATTCTCCTTGCTCAAGAATGATCTCAATGAGTTCTTGGACATTTTGGAAAGCTTGTATCATCCTATACAACCTTTATGTTGGAAATTTTTTAATAAGAAACTTGGAACCATGTGAAAGTTACTATGAAGTTAGTACCAAAAATCTGCCTTACTAGGGCAAAATTTCACTGTCTTTTAGTTTCACGGACATTTCTTCATAAATTCATAACTTGAAATCCAAGTATTTCTAGAAAAAGTTCTACCTTTCAATGTTTTATATCTCATTGAGATCTAAAACTTTCATGTTGGAAGTTTTCCTTGAATCATCATGCATCATGGTGGAAATTGGGCACAAAGTTATGAAAAAATGTTAACTTTCTAACACTTGGAAAAATTTCTAAGTCCTAGAATTTTGACTTTTCAAAGATAATTTTGACTTTTTAATTTCTTGATGAACAAATTTCATATTTTGACATGCCTTGATCAAATATGATTTTTGAAACTTGATTTTGATTAAAAAGTCAAAATTTGACTTTTCAGTGTACAATTGACTTTTCAGTGTACAATTGACTGAAGTTCATCTGTCAATCCAATGATCTTGAGAGGTTATTTGAACTATGAAATTAGGTCAAGATGGTTCATTTGAATCATTAAGATCATGTCTTAAACCAATAAGTCATTTTCTTGATCAAAAGTCAAGAACTGAGCCTTCTCAATCAAAACCCTAATTTTGACCATTTTGCCCTTTTGGTGTTCTGATCAAATTTCTTTGAGGAAGTGTGATCCAAACTTGATCAATTTACATATATGAGTTCATAATGTTGATATGGATAAAAAATTATGAAGTTTGACTGCAAATTGACCACATTTGACTTTTCCCTAATACAGTTGATTTTAGGTCAACTGATCAACTGACTGAGCAAAAATGTGATCTAAAGCTTGAAACATGACATGAGCAACCTTGGGAATCCGAAATGATCCATGAAAGTAATATAAGGAATTATAAGTTCAATTATATTTGTACAAACTCAAACCCTAATTTTGAGTTGTTAGTGTTTGAGGAGGTGTCTTGAGCTTATCAAACCTTGTGTAGTCTTGAATCAATGGAGATCTTATGAGAGATTTATTGAGAAATGAGAGGGAAAATTTTGGGGTAAAACAGGTACCAACTGATAATCTGGGAAGCAAAAACAGTGATTCTTAGGATCAAAGAACTGGAACAAAACACTCATCATGTCTTCTTCAAAACCTGAGGTAACTTGAGTAGATAACCATTCCTCTTGGTGAATTGAGAGTTTTCAGGAACCTTTAAGATTAACTCCTTAAGCTTGGAAGACACCCTTATAAAGTTGATTCGGATAGTATTTCTGCGAGTGGAGGACATTACCTGCAACAAGGAAAAAAGAAAAATCCCTAGGTCCTTGAAATGGTTAGTGAAAATGTTATGTTATGATGATATGATGTTATGATGTTATGTTTATGTTAAATAAGTAGCAAACACAAAAAGTCATACAAGAACCTTAGTTTTAAAGGCTTGCATGAAGTCCATAGGTAAATACCCTTCTCCACTGAAGTTAAGTTGGCTCAACCTGTCCTAAAATAGTAACTGGGTTCTAAGAATCTCATATCACAGATATTTCTCGCAGGGTTTATTTTAGCACGGAAACCGGCTTGCCACCAAAACATCCTGAAATTCAAATCTTAATGAGCGTAGCCTCGAGTATCAACCAACTTTGGACTGCTCCTAAGTTGGATATCTCACTACTTTCTAATGGCCAAGATGGACCAATTAAGGTTCTAAAAGCAAGTTAGTGTTAACGACACCACGTGGAATCCTAATGTTATCCTCGACTGACTCAAGGAACATTAGTACAAACTAAAGTGTCACACTAACTGTAGCTATCATGTTAACCATATAGGTATATTGTCATACAATCTTTATGGTCTATTGCTACTTACCTAAGGAATCACTAGATCTGGGTGTAGGATCTTTCACACAAGCAATAATACCCAAACAAGCCTTAAATTTAAAGCAGACAATTCAAACAGTTAAAGCAAGTAAAAGTGATCTAAACTCTAAGGTAACCCTTATTTTTTAAGTACCTCCCCAACAGAGTCACCAGTTCTGTAATACGGTGGGAGAATTGACTTTTTTTGGTTTTATCGTAAATGTTGCAGTTAGAAAGAGTCTCCATCGACTTTTCTTTTACCCAATATTTAGGAAAGGTCAAAAGAACAGGAAAGACCTTTGATAGATTTTGAGTTCAGGGATAAGTTATGAAACGGGAAGGTGTTAGCACCCTTTTCATCGGTAGTTATCTACGGGCTCTTAATTGCTTAGCTCACTTTAAAAACTTGCTTCGTGTGTGTCTGATTTGTTTGAAACTATTTTGAAATGCAAATGTAAGGCTAACTTTGTGATAATCCTTGTGTCGGTCCTCAAGAATGTATACACAGTGTTTTTTTATTTAAAATATTTGTTTTGAAAGTGTAGCATGGAAAATGTTTTGTTTGTGAGCAAGCATTCAAGAGTTCTTACCCACTAAAGTCTTTCTTGTTATTTTCATTATCCTTTGGAGATAGTATTGTCCATACCATTAGTTGGTAGGTAATCCTATCTATTGGATATGAAGGGACAAGCGTAGGGTCATCGTGTGGTCATCGAAGGCAACATGTAAGGATCCTTTAGCAATTGTATCGAAGGGACTATCATCATTTTACTTGTAGGGTCATCGAAGGGACTATATCATTTTTTAGGCAACTCGAAGGGTCATCGAAGGATTAGATCTTTATTTTAAAGGGACCATGATGATATTGTATATCGAGGATCTTTTGCTAAAGTATCCTTGCTTTCGAGGGACATGACCAATAGCATCGTAAGGCAACAAAGAGAGGTAACCCCAGAGGTGAAGTGTGCAAAGTGTATTAGTTTTAGTTATTTAGTCTTGAATTAGGGTTTTCTAGATTTACTTTAATCTTACCATACAAACCCTATTTTACTAGCAATTAAATATGTACAGAAAATTAAAGTGCGGAATATAAAGTTCATACACTATTACATGGCTTTGGGAGAGATACAAAATTATATAAATTTGCAGGAAAGTAAATCTATGCTATTACATCCTCATAGCAGATACATAATAGGAAAAATATGTACGAAAATAAATCTACTCTATTATATTGATAGTGCGATCTTATACACTTAACTGGAAAAAGATGAATGAAAGTGTTAGAAAAATATTTTAAAGACCTAAGATCTAAATATTAATGTTTTTAGTATTTTTAGAAATTAATTTAGGTTTAGGGATGATAATTAAAACCTAATAGTAGATAATTAATTAAGTTAAGAAAAATCTAAATAACTTAATTAATTAATAAATAAAAATATGTCAAAAAAATTAATTACTAATTAAATATCCTAATCCTAATTTATTATGGTTTTGAATAAAAGTTTAAGGTTCGTTAATAGTTAATTATAAAGTAATTAGTAAAATAGAGTGAAAACTAGGGTTAGTAAAATAAGAAAAAACAAAACGCGTGGGGTGGGAGTTGAACCCACCCCTTGAAGTCACCAGTGAGCATTCTTTCCACCTAGCTAGCGTTGCGCTTGTGTTGTTGAATGGCTAGCACTCAACATATGTTAACCTTGTATTTTTCCCTGAAAAATAAAAGAAAATTTGCACAAGGGCTAGCTCGAACCCATGCCCTCATGTATAATGACCATTACTGTTACCACTGGGACAATGGTATTTCGCGTTAGTATGATCATTATAATTTAATATAATATAAATTGAAAAAAAAATCAAATTCTATTAAAACAATCACGCGCGTAGTAAGGTGGGGCTCGAAAATTTGAATTAACCAATGAGCATGTGCATGCCTAGGTTAAATAACCAGTGGGCCGAAGAGACGCCGGAACCCTAAACCTGTGAAAACGGAAAAATCAAAAGGACAAAAGGTTACAGTCCACCTAATTCGACCTTTGCGAGTTCAATGGTGATCTCCTTTTTGCTAATTCAACTTGTACAGTGAGATACAATCAGAACAAAACAACACTGTGAAATAATGGTAACTGGGTATTCTGGCATCATGGGTCTCTTGTAAGGGATAAAACCTATGTTATTTTACCTCAGGAATACATTGAAACTATTAATTTAAAACTCATCATAAACATTGAAATAAAAATTTCAAAATATATGCATGGTCGACGACGTTTTAAATGCATGTTTTAGACACATTTGATCATCAAGAATGATTAGAACTTACTCTATAATACCTCATGAATCGATTTAAGTAGTTATCTATTCTTGAGGACGACTGAAGATCAGAGTTTCGATTTTCCCTAGTGTTGTACCCCAAAATTTTCCCTCTCAATTCTCAAGGCATCTCTCACAATGATTCTCAAAATTCAAGCTTGCACAAGTACATTGGGGTCTTCCAACACCAAAATTAAGAGGAAACTGTCAAAAAGGGAGAAAACAGATAAAAATAACATTTTGACGAATTTGGAGGAAAATAGATCTCCTTCGATTCAGCCTCCTTCGACTGGGCTTTGCACCTCCTTCGATTGCTTAAAAGTTGCTGCTAGCGTGCCTCTTTCGTCTGGGCAATGTGACTTCAAATAGGTCTCCTTCGATTTAGAAGGAAATGATCTTCATACAAGTTTCAATTGAGTTTTTGGTTCCCTTTGAAACAGTGTCCTTCGACTCAGGAATGTCCTTTGACTCAGGAAGTAAAGGCCTCCTTTTGGTTTTTATTCAATTCAAAAGTCAATAATCTTCTGAAAGCTTCCTTCGATTCAGAAGTTAATAACCTTCTGAAAAGGGCCATTCGAAGAACACACAGTTGGTTCATTCGAAGGACACAACTGGTGAAAACGAATGCTGTGTTGTTCTAGTCTGGTCGAAAGGTGTAGAAAGATGGAGGATTCGACTCAAAAGATCAAGTTGAACATTTAGACCCATAGGCTAGGCTACGTGTTTTCCCTTTATAGACCTTTACCCATTTGTTGTCCAAGACCACTTGCACTTAATAGCATAGTATTACCTTTTAGAAAAGTTTGTCTCTTGCACCTGTTTTCCTTCAGAAAGAAGCAACCCATCTGAACCATTCATCTTGCTTTTATGGCACAAGTGGACACTTACTTTCCAGTTGAGCCTTCTTTTATTATTTTTTGCTCCCCAAGCTTCCCAAAAGCCTTTCTCTATAAATAAAGAGGTCATTTGCACAAAGAAGAGAGGATTTTTTGGGACCAGAGGAACGAATCTCCCAAATTCTCTCAAACACAACAACAAATTCTTAAACACTTCAACACTTGTGAAATCACAAAAACCAGAATCATCGTTACCTCCTTCAATTCTGAAGAACAACACATTCCAGTTTCCTTCGACTCAAGGAGCATCCCACTTGTTCCTTCCTTTGAATCCAGCAAAGAAGGATATTTCACTTGTTTTGCTCTTTCGAATCCAGTGTCGAAGGCCTACCCTGGGTCTTTTTCCTTCGAATCCAGAAGCATTCAAAGCAACCGCTCCAAGTTTCAGCACACGTACCAGTCTCCAGCAAGGTAAGTCATTCTTAACCTTTAACCCTTCGTTTCCAGCATAGCATGTAAATAAGTTTTCTTTTTCATTTAAAACATGTACATACTAGTTTCTTCTTTTTGTTTTGTATTCACTCTCTTAATATGTGTCATGGTTAACAATCTTCTTGGCTTTTTTGCTCTTGGTACATTTAAATACGCTTTAAAGAACTAATCTAGTCTTAAGGTGATGTTGGCATGGCCTTGGGCCATGTTGCTATTCAAACTCAAATGAAAGAAACAGGAGACAAAAAAGTTAGAAACGAAGCCTCTGGCTTCCGTACTAACCTTCAGGTCAAACGAAAGAGGCAGTCGAAAGGCACAACATGCTGGCCTCCAGGCCCCAATCGAAAGTCAAAATATGGGGGCTTCTAGGCCCCATTAGAAACTCATTCTTTCACCCCTTTTCAGGTAAGGTCGAAAAGGGCCGGAAATGGCAGAGTCGAAGGGTTGCTGCCCTAAGTCGAAAGATCCATTTTTCTTGCTTTTTACCTTATTTTTGCCTTTATATTCTCATGCAATTCAATATGGTTGTAATAGTGTAGGATATTTATTTCCTGCATTTTTATTGCTTTGTACAAATGCTAGTAATTAGGTGTGTGTGGAAAGATAAAATCAACAAGTCGACAACCCAAAAATCAAAGACAAAATACATGCAATCAAACACACTTGCACACATGCACCCTTAAGGAAATTCCACTTGTTGCCTTACAAAAATGGCCATGTTATGCATGTGGGATGTATTAGCACAAACAAATCGAAAAAGATCATAGTCCCTCGATGACACTATCAAAGTTGCCTTTCAAAATGATCTTAGTCCATACAGAAAAATGCTAAGTCATTTCACAACATTGCTATCATGGTCATACGATGACCCAACACTTGTCCCTTCACATCCAACGACGGGGCTTCTTATCAAATCAATGGTAAGGTAGCAACATCTAAAGGAGGAGGAAAAGCACATTTAAAACCTTTTGAGTAGGTAGATTACTTTTAGTTACTTGCTCAATTTCAAAACAAACATCCTTGCTATTTTCAAAAACAATCACATACACTTTCAAAACACTTTCCAAACATGAAATATTTTCAAAAGCTCAACACTCTGCATACATTCTTACGAACGGGAATCATTGCAATGTTTGCCTAAACGATGGCACCTTTTCAAAATACTTTCAAAACCACACAAAAGCACAATTTTCAAACAAAAGCAAGTGATCTAACGAGTAACTAAGAGCCCATGGAAAACCATGGATGGAAAGGATGCTAATACCTTCCCTTTTCATAATCTACCCCTCGAACTCAAGAAAACATCTCAAAAGGTCTTTCCTGTGCTTTTTCACCTTTCCTTATTGGATAAAAGAAAAGTCGGTGGCGACTCTTGCTAAACCACAACATTTGCGAATACAATCGCAAAACCCTCAAGTCAGTTTTCCCACCGTATTACAGAACTGGCGACTCTGATGGGGAGTAGAATCTTAAGTGGGGTTACCTTAGGGTTAGATCATATTCACTTGCTTATATTGTTTTATTTGCTTGCTTTATATTTTGGTTCCTTGTTTGGGTTACTGTTAAAAAAACTACACCCAGATTTGGGGATACCTTTTAGGTAAGTAGCAATAAACTGTGAGGGAACTGTGCGGGGTATACCGACACGGTTGAAGCAGTAGCTACGTTGATGTGGCACTTTGGTTGGTACCGGTAACCCTTGAGTCAATCAAGGAGAGTACGGGGCCTCCGCATTGTGTCATAAAGAATCAACTGACCTTAGAACCTTACTTGACCAACTTGGCCATTAGGACGTAGCGAGATGACCGGCTTTGGTGCAGTCCGAAGTTGGTCGATACTCGATGCTACACTCATTGAAGTTGGACTCTTGAGTTTTGTTTGGTTGCGATTCAATCGCTTATCGAACGAAACTTAGGGGAAAGATCAGTGATATTGAGATCCCTTAGAACCCGGTTACTTTTAACTAGGACATGTTGAGCCAACTAAAACTTCAAGAGGGTACTTACCTGAAACCCCATGCAAGCCCAAACCAAGGACTTGTTTTCTTTATATATGCACTTGTACATAAACATCATAAACATCATGAACATCATAAACATCATAAACATCACTAACCATTTCAATTATTTTTGGATTTATCTTTGTTCTGTTTTGTAGGACATGGCCTCCACTCGTAGGAACACTATCCAAGTCAGTCTTGTGAGGGTACCTCCACAACTCAAGGATTTAGTATCAAGGGTCCCTGAAGATTCCCCGTTCACCAAAAGACATGGACGACTCCTTAGTTTGGTTACCTCAAGTATTGAAGAAGATATGATAAAGGTGCTTGTCCAATTCTTCGACCCTTTGCATCATTGCTTCACTTTTCCTGATTACCAACTTGTGCCCACTTTGGAGGAATTTTCTCAACTCGTAGGGATCCCTATTCTCAATCAGTTACCTTTCAACGGTATCAAAAGAGACCCCAAACCTGAGGAAATTGCTCGAGCTCTACATTTGCAACCATATGACATAGTAGCAAATTGGGTAACAAGGAGTGGTGTTAAAGGGTTACTAGCAAAGTTTTTGTTAGAGAAGGCTCAAGAGTGTTGGAATATTTTGGATCTACAAGCCTTTGAGGAAATTCTGGCTCTTCTCATCTATGGATTGGTACTATTTCCAAATCCTGACCAATTTATAGATGTAAATGCGATTAAGGTTTTCATATCTCGTAATCCGGTGCCTACATTGCTCAGAGACATATTGCATTCTCTTCACTCTCGCACTTTGAAGAAAAGGGGGGCTTTGATGTGTTGCACTCCTTTGTTGGATAGGTGGTCTATTTCGAACCTACCTCGATCAGTGGTGAAGAATGAACAAGGTATGAGATGGTCTAAAAGATTGATGTCACTTTCACATGCTGATATCCGTTGGTATTATCGCTCCTCAGAAGACATTACCATCATTGACCGATGTGGGGAATTCCCTAATGTCCCTCTACTTGGCATTAGGGGAGGCATTACTTATAACCCTTATTTAGCCTTGCGACAATTTGGATATGCTAGAAGAAATGGCCCTTATGAAGTACTCATCCAAGGAATTATATTTGACTACGAAAGCGATACCCAAGGTTACCGTTAAAGATTTATACAAGCTTGGGGTATGGTTAACAAAGTTGATAGCAAGACATTGGGGCGTACGAATTCCATTCCTTTGGAACCTTATCTTAAATGGGAAAGGGCTCGCGCTCAAAGTCTCAAAATGCCTTATGAAGCCGTCTTACCTGTTATCATGGAGCCAGTAGTCGAGGGAGACATTCCACATACGATCCTTTATCCTGATATGCCTACTTCTCTTGAAGATTTGCAAAATGCTTGGATTCAGTTAAAAGGAGAGCGAGAGACCTTCGAAGTTAAGGTCTACGAAAACGAGATGAAGATATTGGAGCTTATAAGGGAACTTCAGGAAGAAAGGATCTTAAACACCTACATTGCGCCAAAGAAGATGCACACAACTTTTCTGTCTTAGGAGTTTACTTTATGCTTATTCCTGTTTGTTGTAAGCCCAAGAGGCATGTTTGTATTCAAATCAAGGATTATATAATGCAAGTTAACGTTTGTTCACTCTTTGTCTATACAAATTTAAATTCTTTAAATCCTTGAAATCATTGGCATACTGCATATTCATGCATCATGACATGACAGGCATCCGCATAACAGGTTTCCTTATCTCTCCGCTATTTATTTAAGCAAGATGGATCTAGAGAAAACTGTGACGGAACTCCAGGCTCAGAATTCTCAATTTCAGGAAACTTTACTCGCCCTGGCCAAGGGACAGCAGGATATGATGGCCTTGTTGGCCGCTAAAAAGAAGCCAAAGAAGAAAGCTCTGCTCAACATGGGTAGAAGGTTCAAAGAGACAATCCGTCAAATTCCAATAGAGGAAGATTCATCTGAAGAAGACGAGAACCAAATTGGTGAAGTCAAGAGTACTCAGGCTGACTGTATCAATGACCAAGAAGTTGATGATGATTATTTCAATGAACAATATCCACCCGCAGATGTCAAATACAAGCAACTAGAAGACAGATTGAAAGCAGTGGAAATCAAAGCCATTCCCGGTTTGAATTTTGACGATCTGGGCTTAATCTCTGGGGTAGTCATTCCCCAAAAGTTCAAAATACCAAACTTCACAAAATACGATGGGGTTTCTTGCCCAAAGCTCCATCTGAAGTCCTACGTGTGCAAGATACAACCGCATACTACTGATAAAAAACTCTGGATTCACTTTTTCCAAGAGAGTCTGACTGGAACACAACTTGAATGGTTTTACCAGTTGGATGGCTCTCACATCAATACTTGGGAGGGACTAGCTACTGCCTTCTACCATCAATATCAGTACAACGCCAACTTGGCACCAACGAGGGTTCAATTGCAAGGTATGACCATGGGGAAGGATGAAGGATTTAAAGAGTATGCGTAGAAGTGGAGAGACCTTGAAAGTAGGGTCCAACCTCCCTTGACTGATAGGGAACACATTGACATGTTCATGAGCACATTATCTGGTCCTTTCTTTAATTTGTTGGTTGGCTGCTCTTCTTCTGGTTTCACCGAATTAATCCTAACCGTTGAGAGAGTAGAAAGTGGAATTAAGAGTGGAAAGATCTCTGTGGCATCTACTTCCACTCCCAATCTTGTCAAGAAACCTTTTGCCGCGAAGAAAGAAGTTAATGCTATGTATAGAGAAAAGGCCCGTACCAAAATGAATAATCATCTGTCTATCAATGTTGTCCGAATCTCCAATCCGACTGCTACTCAAAGACCATCTACCAATCATCAATGGGTTGAAGCTCCAAGAAGACAATTCACAAGGTTAGGCATGTCATTAACTCAAGCCCTTCAGCATCTTCTCAGGATCAATTTGTGACGTTGCGGGATCCTCCTGCCAATCCTGATACCTCATCGCCGAGATATAATCCAAATGCAAAGTGTGCTTATCATTCAAACAGCCCAGGGCATGAGGATGATCAGTGTTGGGCTCTGAAGAACAAAATCCAGGATTTAATTGACAACAAGACTATTGAATTTGATCCTCCTCCAACGCCAAATGTAATTACCGCTCCAATGCCGAAGCACGACAAAGGTTTTAATGCCGTCGAAGATACAACTTTCATTGCCTCTGTCAAAGGGTTAACTACTCCATTGAATGTAATCAAGAGCAATCTGTTGAAAGCTGAGACTTTCCCTGACTATGAAAAAGACTGTGTGGGCTGTATGAGACAATCTGATGGGTGTGAAAAACTGAGGAAAGGTATACAACGCCTAATGGATAGCCGCGAAATTCTATTCGAAAAGAATCCTGCCATCCAAAATTCAGTCGACAAAGTTGAAGAGTTGGCCATCATAACAATTTCTAACAAACCTCTTAGGATCTCATCCAAAGGTCCTATCAGGATTTCAAACGAACCAATCATTGCTCCTCTCATAATCAGTGCTGCCAGACCCGTTCCATACACCTCTGATAAAGCGGTTCCATGGAATTATGGTGTCGATGTTTATTACCATGGGTTAAAACAAGATTCTTGGATTGATGATAACGAAGCAGGCATTACTAATATCACTGGTTCTAGTAAAGTCACAAGAACTGGAAGAGTCTTTTCCCCTGATATCTCACCACCAACCACTACCGCAGTTCAAATCCGCATATCCAACGGCAATGCTGGTGCCAGTACTAAAGGGAAAGAGAAAGAAAGTGAGCCTGCCAGGAAAGAGGAACTTGCTAAAAAGACTGTGATGGAAGAACCATCCACTCAAGAGATGGAGGAGATTCTGAAAATCATCAAGAAAAGTGACTTCAAAATAGTAGAGCAATTGGGACAAACCCCTTCTAAAATATCAATCTTGTCCCTATTGCTATGTTCCGACGCCCATGCACAAGCTTTGATGAAGTTCTTGAAAAAGGCTCACGTGCCTCAAGAAACCACAGCCGACCAACTTGAGAACTGCGTAGCAAGTCTGATAGCTGACAATGGTCTGGGGTTCTCCGACGCAGATTTAACTCCCATGGGAAATAATCACAATAAAGCCTTGCATGTTTCTGTTTAATGTAAGGGGACCACTCTGGCACATGTTTTGGTGGACACAGGCTCATCTTTAAATGTGTTACCTAAAGGTTCTTTAGATCGGCTAGATTGTGAAGGTTTGGTTTTGAAACCAAGTGACATTGTTGTAAGGGCATTCGATGGGTTGAAAAGGATGGTTCATGGAGAGGTAGATCTCCCAATTAAGGTTGGTTCACATATTTTCAACTCAACATTCTACATAATGGACATACGGCCTGCGTATTCTTGTTTGCTTGGGCGCCCATGGATCCATGGGGCAGGTGCGGTCACTTCTACTCTCCACCAGAAGTTAAAATACCCAGTTCAAGGGAAGGTTGTCATTGTTTGCGGTGAAGAAGAATTTATGGTAAGCCACCTCACTTGTTTCAAGTACGTAGAAATGGAGGGCGAATTCATAGAGACTCCTTGCAAGACATTTGAAGTTGTGGCCACCACCAAAATCTCCTCCGACACTCCAAAAGCCGATAAGGTTATTCCCAAGATAGTTTCTCTTAAGGATGCCCGTGCAGTGGTAGAAGAAGGAAACAATGAGATGTGGGGTTAGCTCCCCGACATCCCGTTCAAGATAGATAAGATTGGGATAGGTTTCACCTCCAAAGCTCAGAAAGAAATTAGAGATGCTCATACTGGAAAGCCGTCTCTCCACCTCAAGAGTTATGAGGTAAACGCTGCAGAAGATTCCGATGATGAGTGTGCCTTCGAGAACTGGATCTACCCAACAACCGAGGAGACGCCCAACAATTGGCATGCGAAGGATTTTGTGCCCTTCTCCTTCATTGAGGAGTAATCTACTTGTTTTTGCTTCTAATAAATTCAAGAAATCTTTTTCTGTAATATTTTAATATTGACTTTTAAGCCATGTGCCTAGCATGGGGCACTTTGTTTCTTTTGTCAATGGTTTTATATTTTGTTCATCTAATCATATGATCATTCAGTATATTGTACTCTTTTGCATTCAAATATTTGCGTTCATTGTCTTTCTTTTCTTTCAAATACATTTTCAACAAATAGCCATGTATCTTACATGCACACACACACACACACTCTTGCAGGTCTACGTCCACTCCGGATCCTATTGCCAACAACTCTATTATTGCCAACTATGACTTTGAATGTCCCATCAACCAAGCCGGAGACAAAAGCGAGGAAGATTGTGACATACCAGGAGAACTAGCCAGACTTCTGTTATAAGAGGAAAAGGCTATTCAACACCATGAAGAGTCAATTGAGGTTATCAACCTGGGTACTGAGTCAGATAAGAAGGAAATCAGGATCGGTGCTAATTTGGAGAGCAGTGTCAAAAGACGTTTGGTTCAGATGTTGTGCGATTATGTGGAAGTATTTGCTTGGTCATCTGAAGATATGCCTGGGTTGGATACCGACATTGTAGTTCATCGTCTGCCAACTAAAAAAGACTGCCCTCTTGTTAAACAAAAAGTTCGTCGCATGACACCTGACATGTCTGAAAATATCAAAGCCGAAGTAATGAAACCGTTTGATGCAGGATTTCTAGCTATAACATCCTATCCTCAATGGGTGGCTAATATAGTGCCAGTGCGAAAGAAAGACAGGAAAGTTCGCATGTGCGTAGACTATAGGGATCTGAATAGGCCAAGCCCCAAGGATGATTTCCCTCTACCACACATTGACGTCTTAGTCGACAATACCGCTCACCATAAAGTCTTCTCATTCATGGATGGCTTCTCGGGCTATAATCAAATAAAGATGGCTCCCGAAGATATGGAAAAAACTAATTTCTTTACACAATGGGGCACTTTCTGCTACAAGGTCATGCCGTTCGGATTAAAGAATGCAGGGGCAACATATCAAAGGGCTATGGTGGCTTTATTTCATGACATGATTCATCATGATATAGAGGTATATGTGGATGATATGATCGCCAGATCACAAACCGAAGAAGAACATCTCGGTCACCTGCACAAGCTATTTGAGAGACTGAAGAAATATAAACTGAGGTTAAACCCTAAGAAGTGCACATTCGGAGTACGCTCTGGAAAGCTTCTAGGGTTTGTTGTTAGCAATAAAGGAATTGAAGTTGATCCCGCCAAGATAAAGGCCATCCAAGAAATGCTAGTCCCTCGTTCTGAAAAAAAAATCAGAGGATTCTTGGGTCGTCTCAATTACATTGCCCGTTTCATATCACACTTAACTGCTACCTGTGAGCTACTCTTCAAACTCTTGAAGAAAGATCAGGTAGTCAAATGGAACGATGAATGCCAGATTGCCTTTGAAAAAATCAAGGAATACTTGCAAGAAGCTCCTATTATCATGGCTCCAGTTGAAGGAAGACCGTTGATCATGTACTTGACAGTACTAGAGAATTATATGGGGTGTGTTTTGGGCCAACATGACGAGTCTGGCCGAAAAGAGCATGCAATTTACTACCTAAGCAAAAGGTTTACCGACTGTGAAACCATATATTCACTGCTCGAGAAACTTGTTGTGCTTTAGCATGGGCTGCTCGCCGGCTAAGGCAGTACATGTTGACTCATACCACTTTGTTGATTTCTAAGATGGATCCAATTAAGTCCATCTTCGAAAAACCTGCCCTTTCCGAACGAATAGCCAGATGGCAAATGATCTTGACTGAGTACGACATTCAATACACAAATCAAAAAGCCATCAAAGGAAGTGTACTAGAAGATCATTTGGCCCATCAAGCTGTGGATGATTATCAGTCAATGAACTTCGACTTCCCTGACGAGAATATTATGCTGGTAACTGGCTGTGCAAAACCTAGACCGTATGACGGACCTGAACAAGGATCCTGATGGACTATGGCATTCGATGGGGCTTCCAACCCCTTAGGTAACGGAATTGGTGTTGTGATCATCTCTCCTGAAGGTTGCCACACTCCTTTTACCGCCAGACTATGCTTCGATTGTACAAATAATATGGCCGAGTATGAAGCATGCATCTTAGGTCTAAGAGCTGCAATTGACTTAAGGATCAAGCATTTGGATGTATTTGGAGATTCCGCTTTGGTGATCAACCAAGTAAAAGGAGATTGGGACACTAAACACCCTAATCTTATCCCTTACAAGGAACTTGTGCTATCCCTAATTCCTCACTTCGAAGAGATCACTTTTGAACATTTCCCTAGGGAAGAAAACCAATTGGCTGACGCTCTAGAAACCATGTCCTCAATGTTCAAAGTCATATGGGACAACGAAGCCCCTATGATTACAATCGAAAGGTTTGATGAACATGCACATTGCTATGAGCTTGACACCTATGCGGAAAAGCCGTGGTACCATGAGGTAATGAGATACCTTGAAGCGCAAGAGTATCCAGAGGGAGCGTCTATCAACGACAGAAAATTCTTACGAAGATTTGCAGCCAAATTCTTTCTAAGTAATGGGATATTGTACAAACGCAACCATGATTCAACTCTACTCCGATGTATGGATAAGAGGGAGGCAGAGGAAATCATGGAAGACATGCACGATGGCCTTTTCGATACTCACTCAAGTGGGCATACAATGGCTAAGAAAATCTTAAGATCTGGCTACTATTGGTCAACGATGGAGACAGATTGCCATCAACATTCAAGAACTTGCCACAAATGCCAAATTTACGCTGACAAGGTCCATGTACCTCCGATCCCTCTAAATGTCATGTCCGCTCCGTGGCCATTCACAATGTGGGGTATTGACATGATCGGAGAGATCAAGCCCACAACTTCAAATGGACACCACTTCATTCTTGTTGCTATCGACTATTTCACCAAATGGGTCGAAGCTGCCTCATTTGCCTCAATCACCAAGAATGTGGTAGCCAGATTCATCAGACACAATCTCATTTGTCGTTATGGTATCCCCAAAAGGATTATCACCGATAATGGGACTAACCTCAACAATGCCATGATCATGGAATTGTGCACTCAATTTAAGATCAAGCATCACAATTCTTCTCCATATAGACCAAAAATGAATGGTGCAGTCGAAGCAGCCAACAAAATATCAAGAAGATTGTGCAGAAAATGGTAGTGACCTATAAAGATTGGCATGAGATGCTACCATTGCTCTACATGGTTACCGTACTTCAGCTAAAACATCAACTGGGGAAACTCCCTTCTCTCTAGTCTATGGCATGCAAGCCGTTTTGCCAATGGAAGTTAAAATCCCCTCACTGAGGATTATGATTGAGGCAGGCCTAAGTAAAGACGAATGGATTCAAACGAGATTGGATCAGCTGAACTTACTTGATGAAAAATGATTGGCTGCTATCTACCATGGTCAGACGTATCAAAAATGGATGATCAAAGCTTTTAACAAAAAGGTCAAGCCTCGAGTATATCAAGTTGGTGACCTGGTGATAAAATGCATCATTTTACCACAAGGTGACCCCAGAGGAAAATGGACTCCCACCTATGAAGGGCCGTTTGTTGTCAAGAGATTTTTCTCTGGCGGTGCCATGATACTGACCACCATGGATGGCAAATATTTCCCACATCCTATAAACGCAAACATAGTTAAAAAATACTATGCGTAAGAGACCCGTTAGGCTGATACACCTAAGCAAAATCAGGGCATCCCGACAAACCAAAAGGTTTGGGCAAAAATTAGGGATATATACAAAAGATTGTACACCCGACAAGTTGAAAACCCGAAAGGGCGACTTGGGCAAAAAAGGGCATCCTGGTGGACCGAAAACCCGAAAGGGAGGTTCAGGCAAAAATTAAGGATTAAAAGCGTACGACTATGTCCCGTGAAATCAATACGGTCAATATTATCACCAAGGTCCAAGTTTAAATGGTCCAGGATCAATCCAATCAACTTCGATCAACAGCAAGGGACGTTTAAAGACACTGGGGCAATAGTAGAACTGGAAGGCAATGAGATCATTTCACATGGCTATTTGTTTTTCATTCTCAATTTTCTTTTCGACAATTTCCTCTTACTAGGATTTCCGTCTCTATGTACAAAAATGCCTGTTCATGGGAAAAATATCAATACAAATACACTTTGAATTGCAAAATTGTCTATCTCTGTTTTGAATGCAAATTTGTCCAATGACTAAAATTGAATGAATATATGCGTATGAACATAATTAAAGCTATTTGACACATTGTGTTCTACCAAGCAGCAGCCTTAACAGGGCATCAGTGCACAACTGCAGTAAACATCCCTTTAATGAATGTGAAGTAGCCCCACAGAGTTATCTCACCATCATTATCCCCACTGGGGCGTTGGCAGTAAACCTTTCTCCAACGGAGTTTCCCGCAAAATACCCTTGCACGGGACAATCCTTGGCCAGAGTCTCAATCTATTGACATCTTTTTCCAGCTAAAGCCTAGGAGATCTCTTCTTAGAGGGAATCCACCTCCTCAGCAGATTTTATTCCCCACAGAATTATCTCGTCATCATTATCCCTATCGGAACAACCCCAATGCAACCTTTCCCCAGCGGAATTGCCTACAAAAATTCCTTCACCAAAGATAAACCCCCTGCCAGAGCCTCAATCTCTCGACAACTTATACAAATTTGAAGCCTAGAGGTCTCTGTCTAAAAGAAATTCATCTCCTCATCAGGGTTTATTTCCCCAATAGAGTTATTTCCCTGGGCCTGGTGCAAATTCCTCAATGTACGAAACACCCTGATTTCCCCAGACGAGTAAACACTTCCCGTTGAGTCCAAAATTTCCCAGATAATCCCATCATCCCCAGCGGAGTATATCTACCAACCAGGATTTTCTGTCCCCAGCGGCGTATATCTCCCAACCAGGATTTTTTGTCCCCAGTGGAGCATATCTCCCAACCAGGAGTTTTTATCCCCAGTATGGTGTATCTTCCAACCAAAGATTTTATTCTCCAAGCTGAGTCCAGCTGAATAAACACTCCCCACTGAGTCCATCTTCCCCAGCGGAGTATATCTTCCAACCAAGATTCTACTCCCTCAGCGGAGTCCAAATTCCTCAACAGAACCCAAATTCCCCATTTGAGTCTGAATCGCCCAGCTAAGTACATCTTTTCCCACCAAGGTTATTTTCTCCAAAAATAGAATCTATCCTCCCCAGATGAGTCCATCATCCCCAGCTGAGTATATCCTCCCCAAGATAAGTCAGCCTCGCCTGATTGAGTCTATACTCTCCAATTAGAATTTTCCCTTAAAATAACTGAAAATCACAGGGCCACAACCCCTAATCCCAAATAAAGTCTTCAACAAAGCCTTTATTATTACCAAGAAATGCTATGAAGCCTGGATTCGACCAGATATTAGCACAATTTTCAAGTTATACTGAAGCCTGGACCCGACCAGATAACAGTTTGACTTCTTAAGTTACTGAAGCCTGGATCCGACCAGATAACAGTTGATCTCATTTCTCAAAGAGCTATGAAACTTGGACACGACCAACGCAACTCTTCAAAGATATAGAAGAACCTAAACTTAATCCAACCAAGGTTTTAACCACTTGTCGCCAGTAGAATTGCCTCCTTATTCCCCGATAAAGGACTGAGAAACCTGGATCCGACCAGATATTGTTCCTCATTTCCATCTTTTCAAGAAAGTCATTGCGAAGCCTGGATCCGACCAGATAGCAATCATCCTCAGAGGTTCATTGTGAAGCCTGGACCCGACTAGATAACAACTAAATCCCCAAGCAGTTCGTTGTGAAGCCTGAACCCGACCAGACAACAATTAACTTCATCAGAAATCTACAAAGCCTGGACCCGACTAGATACTAGTATTTCAACCAATTCATTGTGAAGCCTGGACCCGACCAGATAACAATTGACCTCATCAAATCCCAGAAATATGCAAGCCTGGACCCGACCAAATGACAGTTTTCAAACAGTATATTGTGAAGCCTGGACCCGACCAGATAAAAATTGACCCTGATCCCCAGAAAGACACTATGAAACCTGGACTCGACCAGATAATAGTACAACTTTCCAAAAGACCATAAAGCCTGGACCCGACCAGATAACAGTCTTCGAGAAGTTACTATGAAGCATGGATCCGACCAGATAACAAGTTAATTCACCCTTACCTCCAACAAGTTACTGTGAAGCCTGGATCCAACCAGATAACAGTAAACCTCCACCTCCACGACAAGTTGTTATGAAACCTGGACCCGACCAAATGACTATTCGATTTCAAGGAATTTTCTACAAAGCCTGGATCCGACCAGATAACAGTTAATTCATCCCTTCCCCGAGTAAGTTGTCGTGAAACCTGGACCCGACTAGATAGCAACCGACTACTTCATCCTCCGGAACTGCGAAGCCTTGATCCGACCAGATAACAACTGATCTTTGAGTGATGCTCCCCAGCAAAAGCATCTCTTCAATAGAATTTGAAGATATGCATATTCTTCATTTCCAACAGGAAATCAAGGATTCAACCTCCGAAGATTTCCTCAACAGTAGTCAGGGATTTATTTTCCCGGATGAAAACACGCATTTCGCATTCATACATCATAGCATGTACATAACAATGCATTTAGCATGATACCACATCTGGTAAGCATCATGCGAGCATCTGCATTTTCCTAACCCCTTTCTCACAGGTAAAAACAACAAGTTTAGTATGGATCAACAGGAGATTTCTGCTGATACTTCTTCCAGAGTTTACCAACATACCTCCAAATGGAATCTATAAGCCCATTCACCATCCATCTTCGAGTGCAAATTTCTGGGCACTCTAGTGTTCAAACTTCTTTCACCATCAAGTCACGAATGCCGGATCCGCCGATCTAACTCTTCAGGCTCAAGAAGTTTGAACAGGGGAAGCTGTTGTACCCCAAAATTTGCCCTCTCAATTCTCAAGGCATCTCTCACAATGATTCTCAAAATTCAAGCTTGCACAAGTACATTGGGGTCTTCCAGCACCATAATTAAGAGGAAACTGTCAAAAAGGGAGAAAACAGATAAAAATAACATTTTGACAAATTTGGAGGAAAATAGATCTCCTTCGATTTAGCCTCCTTCGACTGGGCTTTGCACCTCCTTTGATTGCTCAAAAGTTGCTGCTAGCGTGCCTCTTTCGACAGGGAAATGTGACTTCAAATAGGTCTCCTTCGATTCAGAAGGAAATGATCTTCATACAAGTTTCAATTGAGTTTTTGGTTCCCTTTGAAACAGTGTCCTTTGACTCAGGAATGTCCTTCGACTCAGGAAGTAAAGGCCTCCATTTGGTTTTTCTTCAAATCAAAAGTCAATAATCTTCTGAAAGCTTCATTCGATTCAGAAGTTAATAACCTTCTGAAAAGGGCCATTCGAAGAACACACAGTTGGTTCATTCGAAGGACACAACTGGTGAAAACGAATGTTGTGTTGTTCTAGTCTGGTTGAAAGGTGTAGAAAGATGGAGGATTAGACTCAAAAGATCAAGTTGAACATTTAGACCCATAGGCTAGGCTACGTGTTTTCCCTTTATAGACCTTTACCTATTTGTTGTCCAAGACCACTTGCACTTAATAGCATAGTATTACCTTTTAGAAAAGTTTGTCTTGAGCCTTGCGTCTATTTTCCTTCAGAAAGAAGCAACCCATTTGAACCATTCATCTTGCTTTTATGGCACAAGTGGACACTTACTTTCCAGCTGAGCCTTATTTTATTATTTTTGCTCCCCAAGCTTCCCAAAAGCCTTTATCTATAAATAGAGAGGTCATTTTCACAAAGAAGAGAGGATTTTTTGGGACCAGAGGAACGAATCTCCCAAATTCTCTCAAACACAACAACGAATTCTCAAACACTTCAACACTTGTGAAATCACAAAAACCAGAATCATCGTTACCTCCTTCAATTCTGAAGAACAACACATTCCAGTTTCCTTCGACTCAAGGAGCATCCCACTTGTTCCTTCCTTTGAATCCAGTAAAGAAGGATATTTCACTTGTTTTTCTCTTTCGAATCCAGTGTCGAAGGCCTACCCTGGGTCTTTTTCCTTCAAATCCAGAAGCATTCAAAGCAACCGCTCCAAGTTTCAGCACACGTACCAGTCTCCAGCAAGGTAAGTCATTCTTAACCTTTGACCCTTCGTTTCTAGCATAACATGTAAATAAGTTTTCTTTTTCATTTAAAACATGTACATACTAGTTTCTTCTTTTTGTTTTGTTTTCACTCTCTTAATATGTGTCATGGTTAACAATCTTCTTGGCTTTTTTGCTCTTGGTACATTTAAATACGCTTTAAAGAACTAATCTAGTCTTAAGGTGATGTTGGCATGGCCTTGGGCCATGTTGCTATTCAAACTCAAATGAAAGAAACAAGAGACAGAAAAGTTAGAAACGAAGCCTCTAGCTTCCGTACTAACCTTCAGGTCAAACGAAAGAGGCAGTCGAAAGGCACAACATGCTGGCCTCCAGGCCCCAATCGAAAGCCAAAATACGGTGGCTTCTAGGCCCCAGTCGAAACTCATTCTTTCACCCCTTTTCAGGTAAGGTCGAAAAGGGCCGGAAATGGCAGAGTCTAAGGGTTGCTGCCCTAAGTCGAAAGATCCATTTTTCTTGCTTTTTACCTTATTTTTGCCTTTATATTCTCATGCAATTCAATATGGTTGTAATAGTGTAGGATATTTATTTCCTGCATTTTTATTGCTTTGTACAAATGCTAGTAATTAGGTGTGTATGGGAAGATAAAATCAACAAGTAGACAACCCAGAAATCAAAGACAAAATACATGCAATCAAACACACTTGCACACATGCACCCTTAAGGAAATTCCACTTGTTGCCTTACAAAAATGGCCATGTTATGCATGTGGGATGTCTTAGCACAAAGAAATCGAAAAAGATCATAGTCCCTCGATGACGCTATCAAAGTTGCCTTTCAAAATGATCTTAGTCCCTACAGAAAAGTGCTAAGTCATTTCACAACATTGCTATCATGGTCATACGATGACCCAACGCTCGTCCCTTCACATCCAACGATGGGGCTTCTTATCAAATCAATGGTAAGGTAGCAACATCTAAAGGAGGAGGAAAAGCACATTTAAAACCTTTTGAGTAGGTAGATTACTTTTAGTTACTTGCTCAATTTAAAAACAAACATCCTTGCTATTTTCAAAAACAATCACATACACTTTCAAAACACTTTTCAAACATGAAATATTTTCAAAAGCTCAACACTCTGCATACATTCTTACAAACGGGAATCATTGCAAAGTTTGCCTAAACGATGGCACCTTTTCAAAATACTTTCAAAACCATACAAAAGCACAATTTTCAAACAAAAGCGAGTGATCTAACGATTAATTAAGAGCCCATGGAAAACCATGGATAGAAAGGGTGCTAATACCTTCCCTTTTCATAATCTCCCCCCCGAACTCAAGAAAACATCTCAAAAGGTCTTTTCTGTGCTTTTTCACCTTTCCTTATTGGATAAAAGAAAAGTCGGTGGCGACTCTTGCTAAACCACAACATTTTCGAACACAATCGCAAAACCCTCGAGTCAGTTCTCCCACCGTATCACACCTAGTTATGAGAAATTTTAGATTTTGGGGTTGCTTCTTGGAGGTATCATGCGTGTCCTTGAATTGCTGAAGGTGTTGTGTATTTATATGAGAAGAATTAGGTCAACAAACATTGAAAGAATCTTGTGCAATTATGGAAAAATCAAACAAGAACAAAACATATTTAAAAAACTTCTATTTTGAGAAGATTATGTCCAAATATGCTCCACACGGTTTTCCTTAGTTGTCACCAGTTTTTGGGCTTCAATTATGACCCAAAACCAAATCCATGCGCCTAAATACATTTATCTCATATTTTATTTAATTTATTTTAAATTTCTTTGAATAAAAATAAAAATAAATTTAAAAAAATTATGATAATGTATGAATGGACTTAGAGGTCCCTTGTTATGTCATGGACATGTTTGAATCTCAAAAGTTAGGTCCATTAGCCCAAAAGTTTAAAATTGATCAATTTAGGTTTCATGCATTTCTAAAAAATTTCTCAACTTGCACAACTCACAACTCTCTCAATTTTTCTCATATGAAGGTGATCTTGGATTCTTTGGAAAACTCAAGATGTCTTCTACAACTTTCGTGTTGGTCATTTTTTCATTTGAAGTTTTATCTTTTTATAAATTGCTTTAACAAAAAATGTCTTTTTGTTGACTTTCAAAATGACATGTAATGTTTTGGCCCATATCTATTAAATGAAGCATTTTTGTCCTTGAGCTTAGAGAGACAAAGTTGTATAGAATTCAATTTCCTTCAAAATGAGCTTTGGTTGAGGAATTTCTGATGAAGTATGCAAAAGTTATGCTTGGTCAAAGTTCACTTGACTTCTCCTTAAGAAAACCATACTTTAGTAACTTTTGACTTTTGATGAATCTTGAGTTTTCTTGATGAATCTTGCTCAAACCTTGATCAAATGATGAATGTGACTTCAAAATATTTATGTTGACCAAAAATATTGAAGTTTGACTGTAGATTGATCAAAGTTTACTTTTTGTCCAATATAGTTGATTTTCAATCATCTAATCAATTGAATGAGCAAACTTGTACTGCAAGGCTTGAAATTTGGTATGAGGATTCTTTAAAGCATGTGAGAAACCATGAAGTCCATTTGAGACATTAGAAACTCAATTTACTTTGAAAGAAGCAAAATCCTAGTTGTAGGTCAATTGTTTAGGAGGAGAGTTCATCTGATCAATCCTTGATAAGTCTTGAGTGTTTGAGACCTTCATGAGCATGAGGAAGTGTCTTGAATTAATTTGTATTGAAAATGGGAGGGAAAATTTTTGGGTTAAATGATGTACATCGGGTTGTAGTTGCTATTTCCATTATTGTCCGCTACTTAAATTTGCTTTACCTATGTGGTTTGTTTCTTCATATTGTTTGTAAATTTTTTCTTGAGATGTTTTTTGGTATCTTTCCTTTGCTGATTACTGAGATGGTTGTCGATGTTTCTAGAAATTTCCTAGTTGTTTCACTCGTTGATCCTAACTTGCTACGTCTATCTTATGTTTTTCTTGTACATCTGATTGTTTCTAGTTTCAATGATGTTATTTATGGCTTTGTTCTTATTATTGTTTGCTACTTCAGTGCTGACTTTTTCCATTTCTCTTTGTATATCCCTGGTATTTGATTTGAATCATGATCCAATACATATTTCTTTATAAGTCTGAACATGTTACTTGTTGGGTTGAGTGTTATGGATCCTCCGTTGTTTTCCTCCACTGTAATCTTCCATTTTCCCTTTGTTGTTGCAAGTAAGTCTATTGGTGTGTCTAAAGGTATCTTCCTTGTTTTTATTCCTAATCATGTTTTTAACTTGGGTGATACAAATCCATTTTTATTGTAATTATTCTCATGGTGGGGGGATCTTCTTCTCTTCAAAATTGGTGTTGTTAGTCTTCTTCGCGTTATGATGATTATTTTTCTCCTTAATTTTATCTGGCACCTTATGTATTTTTCCCTTCTTATGTTCTGTTGTTTCTGATTTGTAGGATTTTCATTGGTATCTTTTCTTCTGTTGGTCATAGTGTCAAGGTACCTGCAGCTGTTGCGTTTCGCCTGCATAATGGCTTCAATGGTATGTATCTCCTTCTTATCATGTATTATGCTGATCTAGACATCCAGATAGTGTCAACAATGTTAATGAATATGTTAAGAGTGTCCTCATGCATGGTATTTATGTTCTGTTTAAACCAACTAATGAAAAAATTGTTAGTATTAAAAATAAAATTAAGGTTAAGTTTAGAACCGAACCAAATGAGTTATGCCCATCTACACCCACTAAAGCAATGATCAATAGTTTCTATTTTAATGTTGCATCTAGGGCATATAAGGTCCTTAGTAATGCCTCTTTCATTGAGATGGGCTTTAACCGGAATAATCTCTTAAACAATTCTCCACATAAGGAATTTTTTCCTATGAGTTACTCTAGCATTCTAGAGTTTTTTCCATATAGGAGCTTCAACACCTTGGTCTGAGACATCATTTTGCTATTTATAATTCCAATTAGAGATGCAATAATACTGAATTTTGACATTGTAGTGGCCATCCTTATTGGCCATCCATCCCAGGCATTCCTCATATTCTATATTTAGGTGAGGGATTTCCATTATAGCCTTGGTATTAATTTCTATGAAATTATTGTTTAGAGTCTCTATATTCCATTGTCCCACCTCCTTATCAATAAGATCCGCCACACCATTAGTTTTAGGCTCCTGAGGCTTGTTTATGATGGGTTTATAACCATTATGGGTAAGAATCCAATTTTCATTCCATAGGTTAACTGAATTACCATTTCCAGTGTGCCAACAACTTCCTTTATTGATGTACTTTATGCTTATTTGGATGCTCCTCCATATGTAGCTTGGCCTTCTTCTAATCTTACCATTGAGGATGTCCTCATTAGGGAAGTACTTGCCTTTTAGGACTTTAGCCACCAATGAATTAGGGTAATTATAAATTCTCCATGTCTCTTTAGCAAAGAGAACTTTATTGAAATCATGGAAAGTTCTTAAACCCAACCCTCCATGTTGTTTGGGCTTACACAATTTTTTCCACTTGACCTAATGCACCTTGTTGTTTGCCCACCAATAGTTAGAAATAATTTACTCCATTTTGTGACATAGCCCTTTAGGAAGAAGAAAAGAGCTCATGATGTATGTGAGAATAGCTTGGAGAACTACCTTGGTTAATATGGCCCATCTAACATAAGATATTTTTTTTGTCTTTCCAGTTATTAAGCTTAGTTCTGACTCTGAAAAATTAAGTTAATGTTGATCTTCTTCATAGGCTCTATGCGAGTCGGTGAACCCAAATAAGTTTTGATCTGGTCAACTTTGGTGATGTCAAGAATGGTTTGAAATCTATTCTGGTTGATCTGGTTCGTGCATTTATTGAATATGATCTCAGACTTGTTGAGGTTGATATATTGGCCCAAACTTTCCTGGTATGTGTTGATAATATTTAGGAGTGTCATAGATTCCTTTTCCTCCGCTTTGCAAAAAATTAAGTTGCCATCTACAAAAATAAAAGATGAGTTATGGGAGGGGCTTATTTAGTAATTTTAATAACAGTAAAATTGTTGTTGATATGGGATGTAGTTATAAGATTTGAGAAAATTTCAGCACATAGAATAAAGATATATGGAGAAAGAGGGTATCCCTATCGTATGCCTCTAGAGGGAGTGTAACGCCCCAAATTCTAGATTAAGTATTTATTTAGTTAATCAGCGTGAATGTAGGAGTCTTTGTGAAGTATTTGATATATGTGATGTTTTGGGGTTTTATATGAGTAATTGTGAGGTTCTTTGATGTTTTGATGAGTATGAGGTATGCCATGATGAATTAAGATGAATATGATGTTTAAAGCGATGGTTATGTGATGTTCATGTATGTCATGGAGATTATTGGCAATTAAGAGGACTTTTGATAATTTAGAATTATTAGAATAATTAAATGGGATTATTTTAATTAGTAAAATAGAGTAATATTGGTGCAGAGGAAATAAGGGTAAGCTAGTCATTTGGGAAGAGTAAGTGAGGGCATAATGAGACGTCCATTATTAGGGGTCTAAAGGTTAAAACAAGGAATAGAGAAAATATTTCATTTTGGAATGATCGTGAAAAGAGCAGGCACTATGGAGAAAGAGAGTTAGGGTACAAAGAGACAGGGGGATTTTTCGGTAGAACGTGAAAAGAGAGAATTATTGCTAGGAGTCTGAGGTAATGGGTGTTCATCATTGTTTTTATAATATATCTAAGGTTTAGACAATTGTAGAATTGTATTAGGCTTCGGTTAATGATGATTATGTGGTGTTTGATGATGAATTAATGGAATTGTGATGTTTAATTGAAAATAATTTATGCATATGAAGTATGGTATTTAGGAATGTTGTCATATGATGAAAATATATGAAGTATTGATGTTTGGAGACCTGTAATATGGAGAAATCACAATAATTTGGGACTAATTTATGCAGGAAACCGCAATAGGAAAACCCTGTTCGTGCAGCATCACCGGGCGATGAGGATGTGTCATCGGGCGAAGGTGCATCGTGAGGCCACCGCAGGGAGAGCCAAGAAGCGTTGGGATGGTGAAAAGATGGAAGCTACTGGAGTGAATCGCTCTAAGCATCGCCAGGAAAAGCAAGACGCGATGGGTGCGTCGCCAGGCGATGGAGGTGGGTCGTCGGGCGACGGATGGAAGAATTGATTGGTTGTTTTGGATATTCTTAAATGCTCCATAACTTGAGTTTTCAAACTCGGTTTGAGGTGTCGTTAAAAGCGTTGGATAGAAGACGCAATGAACTTTAGTTTAATGGATAAGATGAGAAATAAGGAGTATTTCCCAATATCTAAGTTAGAGTAAAGTTAGGTTCCCCATGTTGGATTATTATGATGCTTTATTTATGATGATGTTATGATGATTTTTGTTTACATGATGATGTTATGATGATGTGTTGTTTATTATGATGATATAAAGATGTTGTGATGAAATTATGAATGATGATGTGTTTTGACTAGTCGTGGTCGTATTTATTATGTTTTGTACATCATGCATTCATGGCATAATTTAGGACTTCGGTCTAGTGATTGTGATTAGGACTCTGGTCCACTGATGATGGTAGGACTGTAGTCCAGTGAAGGTGTTTTACCCCAAAAAATTTCCTCCCATTTTCTTCAAGACATTCTTCTAGGATTCTAAAATTCTCAAGGATTCTCAAGAGTTGATCAGACAAACTCTCCTCCTAAGCAATGGGTCCACAACTATGGTTTCCTCTCGCACAAGGAAGAATGGGTTTCTAAGGTCTCAAATGGTTTTCATGGTTCATCATAGGTCTTCAACAATGCTCATGTCAAATTTTAAGTCATGCATTATAAGTTTTCTCAGTCAATGGCTCAGATAATTGAAAGCCAACTGTATTGGGTAAAAAGTCAACCATAGTCAACAAAAAGTCATTTCAAAAGTCAATAAAAAGACACTTTTTGTCAAGGCAACCTACATCAAGATAAAGTCTTCAAATGCAAAAATCATCAAAAGAAAAGTTGTATAGGACATCTTTAGCTTTCCAAAAAGTCCAACATCACCTTCAAAAGATGAAAATTGAGCAAGTTATGAGTTGCACAAGTTGGACAATTTTTTAGAAATGCATGAAATATCAATTGAGCAAATTTGTGATTTTGGGCTACTGGGCCTAAGTTTTGGAATTCAAATATGTTCATGACATATCTAAAGCCTCTAAATCCATCCATACATTATTTTGATTTTGATTTCATTTATTTGGATTTTTATTCATTTAAATGTAAATTAAATCAAATAAAATGCAAGCTTAATGTACAAGGCGTGCAAGGCTTGTGATCTAATCTTTTGGAGGCCCAAACAACTCATATCCGGCTATCCAAAACCATGTAAACCAAGAGAGGAAAGAATCTTCACAAAATTGGAAACACTTCAAATTATTTTGGAAAAAAATCACACTTTAATTCCATTTGATTGTGTACCATTTTTGTTAACCTAATGTTATCCCTCATATATACACAAGCATAAGATCACAATGGCATACACGCAACTGCTACCTCGTTGTCAAAGTGTTGTTCACAAAATTTTCATAAAAAAATCCAAGCATCGAATCCTAATTTCCATAAGTTCTCAGCCCAAACCTATGATCAAACATCACTCCTAAGATTCCCAAGAGTCTCCTCAAGTGCATTAGCACATCCCACTGTGCCTAGAACACCCCACTTGACAACACCGTCTTGGGTAAGGTTTTGAATTTCGAATCTTTGATTTTAATCATATTTCATGGCATACTAACATTTGATTCAGTTTATGTGAATCCATATATCAATTATGGGTGGTTAAATCAAAAGTTCCACATTAGGATCAAAAGATGCCATATTTAGGGCAGTCAAATGCAATTTATTTGCATCTCATGCTACAGACATTGTTAGTCAAAACAAACCCCATATTCAAACTCAGGAGGGTCGAATTAGGGGGGACATGTTATTTTATATCATTAATATTTTGATTTGTGCAAGTTTTGTCTTTGCAGCTTGCCTGAGAAGACGACCAGAGCTAGGTCTCTGACGCTTCTCCGACCATATATTTCATTTTGTGTATTTGTTATTTTCGTTTGATTTATATACCGAAAGTAACGACCGCCTCAGTGGTAAGCGTGTGTGTGTAAAGGTGTTAGTGTGACAGGGCATGGGTTCGATCCCTGCCCCTGGCATGTTGTTTTTCATACTTTTCTCTTGCAGATCCATTGTAAAGCAACCTTGCACACACATCGTACATCCCACATCCTGACCATCAGAACTCAATGGATTTAGATCCAGCGCCTCAGATATACGTTCTCCATCATGAACCTTCAAGGGCCATCTTCACCATATCCAATGCAAACAATCTGGGCTCATTGTTGGGCCTAGTGATTTCAGATCCTTGCACCCCCCCCCCCTCCAATTTTCTATAACAGGCCCATTTCTTTTTTTGTTTTAATTAATTATTTTCTTTTTAATCAATTTTATTTAATCAGAAAAAATCATAAAAATCACTAAAAATTAGATTTAGGTTTTGATCAATTAATTTAATTTTTGATAAATAAAAGTTGATTTAATTTAATCACATTTTGATTTAATTCATGATTAATTTGTAAACTAATTAGAGTTAGGGTTAACTATTATTTCACACTATAAATATATTTTTCTAAACAAAACACCAAAAAATTTTCCTAACGCTTAGAATTTTTTTGGTTTTAATATCTTTCTTTTTTTCACAATCTTCACGTGCTTATTTATTTTTGTAGTATTATTTTCATAAATATGTAAATGTTAAGCGATGTAATAGATAAATTAGGGTTTATTTCACTTTTCCCCCCATTTTGTGGTTTATAACCCCCTTCCCCGAAGCTCTGTAATAGTCTAGATTTATTTTTCCGCAATTTACTGTTTTCCTTATTATTGCTAGTTTAATAGGATTGACAGAAAAGACAAAAAATCAAACAATGGCTAACCCTAATCTCAAAGATTAAAATAACTGAATCTCAACACACTTCACACACTCGCACCTCTAAGGTAACCCCACTTGTTGCCTCGGATAAAAACAGTCACGTCCCTCGAACGTGGGACGCTTTAGTAAAGACCCTCGACTAATAGATTTTAGTTCGTCGATGACCCTTCGATGTTACCTTCGGTAAAAAATCTTAGTCCCTTACGACAAATTGCTAAAGAACCTTACGAGTTGCCTTTATGACTGTATGATGACCCGCGTCTGTCCCTCAAACATCCAACGATATGGCTTCCTGCTAACTAATGGTAGGATAACACTATCTAAAGGAGGAGGAAAATAACTCGAAAGAATTTTGAGTAGGTAGATAGCTCGTAGTTGCTTGCTCATAAACAAAAACATTTCTCACAAGACACTTATTTTCTAAAATATTTTCAAAACAAACACGTTGTATACGTTCTCAACGGTACGAGAATCATTACAAAGTTTTCCGCACTTAGGCATTTTCAAAATATTTTCAAACATACACAAACACAAAGCATTTTCAAAGCGAGCTAGCGATTAAGATCCTGTAGATAACTACAGATGAAAAGGGTGTTAACACCTTCCCTTTTCATAACCTACCCCCCTTACTCCAAAAAATCTCAAAGGTCTTTCCTGTTCTTTTCACCCTTTCCTTTATTGGATAAAACAAAAGTCGGTGGTGACTCTTGCTATCCGCAACATTTGTGATAAAACGCAAAACCAAAAGTCAGTTCTCTCATCGTATTACAAAACTGGCGACTCTGCTGGGGAGAACTAAAATTAGGGTTACCTTAAGAGCTAGATCACCTTTATTGCTTTTACTTGTTTGCCTTGTATGCTTTATATTTCGGGATATGCTTGGGTTTATTTCTTGTATAGATCCTATACCCAGATCTGGGGGCATTTTAGGTAAGTAGCATATTGGTTGGTGTGATGGCTACGTTAGTGTGACATATTGGTTGGTGCAAGTGTCCCTTGAGTTAAGTCAAGGAGAATGTTGGGCTTTCGCGTGGTGTCGTAAAGCACTAATTGACCGTAGAACCTTAGTTGACACAACTTAGCCATTAGAAAGTAGTGAGATAGCCGGATTTGGTGCAAACTAAAGTTGGTTGATACTCGATTCTATACTCATTGAGATCAGACTCTCTGGATATTTTTGTTGCAAATCAGATGCTTGTGCTGAAACAATGACTGGGAAAATGATCACTGACATTGAGGCTCCTAGAACCCGGTTACTTCTTTTAGGACTGGTTGAGCCAGCTAAAACTTCAAGAGGGTAGTTACCTACAAACTCCATGCAAGCTTAAACCTAAAGCCTTGTGTGTTTTGTTTATGTATGATTAATTTTTCAAACACGACATCATGACATCATATCATATCATTTTCACTAACCATTTCAAGGACCAAGGGATTTATCTTTGTTCTTTGTTGTAGGTTATGGCATCCGCTCGCAGAAATACTATTCGGATCAACATTGTAACAGTGTCTCATTAGCTTAAGGAGTTAGTCTCAAGGGTTCCTGAAAGTTCTACATTCATCAAAAGGCATGGTCGACTACTCAGTCTGATTCCCCCAGGTTTTGACGAAGACATGATGAGTGTTCTATTCTAGTTCTTTGACCTTGCACATCACTGCTTCACCTTTCCAGATTATCAGTTGGTACCCACAATAGAGGAGTTCTCTCAATTACTGGGAGTACCTGTTCTTGATCATACACCCTTCACTGGCTTAAAGGAAGCTCTAAATCCATAAGATATTATAGTAGCCTTACATCTAAAGCGATCCGACATTATATCCATTTGGGAAACGAGAAGTAGAGTCAAAGGTTTTCTGGCTAAATTTATGATAGAGAAGGCTCAATTGTTTCTGATGCTATGAGTTTTCAGGCTTTCGAGGAGATCTTGGCTTTATTAATTTATGGATTGTTACTATTCCCTAATCCAGACCAACTCATAGATGTGAATGCTGTCAAAATTTTCCTCACTCGTAAACCTGTGCCTACCTTGCTCGGAGATATTTTGTATTCTCTTCACACTCTTACCATGAAGAGACGAGGAACCCTCATGTGTTGTATACCTCTGTTATCCAGGTGGTTTATTTCTCACATTCCCCACTCGATAATGAAGAATGAACAAGGTTTGAGGTGGTCTCAAAGCATAATGCCACTCTCTCCTTCAGACATCTATTGGTATTCCCAATCTCATGAGGATATCACCATCATTGACCGATGTGGCGAATTCCGTAATGTTCCACTCCTTGGCATTAGGGGAGGTATTACTTACAAACCTTCTCTGGCTCTATGTCAATTTGGTTATGCTCGAAGAGATGGTTCTCATGACGCATTTATCCAGGGTATTGTGTTTGATTACGAAAATGATCCTCAAGGTTATCGTAAAAGGTTCATACATGCTTGGGGCATGGTAAGCAGGATTGATAGTAAGGCTTTAGGGCAGAAGAACTCCATCCCTCTGGATCCCTATGTCAAATGGGCACGAGCTCGCGCTCAAAACCTCATGATGCCATATCCAGTTGTCCTACCAGTGATCATGGAGTCTGTTGTCGAAGGAGACGTTTCTCGTACCATCCTCCATGCAGACATGCCCACTGACCTTGAAGAATTGCAGAAGTCCTGGATTCAACTCAAGGAAGAACGGGACACCTTTGAGACTCAATTCTACATAAGTGAGAAGAAAGTGTTGCAGCTCACCAAGCAACTTCACGAAGAGTAGAGCCTTAATGCATATCTCAACACAAAGAGGAAGCATCCATGGGAAACTTAGAGTTTTAGGAGTTTTTTCAATTTGTTTCTTTGTAATCCTTTGTATTCACATGAACTTACTAATAAAATCTTTGTTTTTTTTTCCTCTTGTTTAGCAAATTTAAATCTCCTAAGGTCCTTTAAAAAATTGCATTTACATATCATGCATCATTACATAATAGTTTTTTCATACATGTTTTCTCATCTAATTACTATTTATTTCAGTATAAGATGACCCTCGAAAGACTGTTCAGGATCTACAAGCTCAGCATGCACAATTTCAAGATACTCTTCTGAATCTAAAACAGGGACAGAAAGATCTAATGGCGCTCGTCGGCAAGAAAAAGAAGACTAAAAATCCGGTTTTTATCCTCAATATAGGGAGAAGATTCAAAGGTCTTGCGCAACCGGTTCAAGTGGATGATGTTTTCTCTGAGGAAGACGACAACCAAGAAGAGGATAGTAGAAGCATCAAGAATGAAGGAAGAAATAACCAGGGTTATGAGAATATTCATGAAGATGAAGACTACTCCAACGAACAATACCCTCCAACAAATGACAAGTACAAGCAGTTGGAGGACCGTCTCAAAGCTATGGAAATCCAGAAAGTGCCTGGAATGGATTTTAGAGAACTAGGTCTGATCCCGGGGGTGGTCATCCCTCACAAGTTCAAGGTCCCCATCTTTGTTAAATATGATGGGGCCTCTTGTCCCAAACTTCATTTGAGGTCATATGTTTGAAAGGTCCAACCTCATACTGCTGATAAGAAATTATGGGTCCAATTCTTTCAAGACTGTTTGTTTGGCACTCAACTTGAATGGTTCTATCAACTCGAAGGAACCAACATCTATACAAGGGAAGACTTGGATGCTGCTTTTTGTAACACTCTAATTCTACCCGAAAATTATTATAAAAATCAGAGTTATAAAATTTCAACAACTAAATCAGGATGCTACAATCTCAACTTAAAACAACGACATTCATTATAGATACATAACACATTACACATGGATGAACCAACAACAACATAAATTAATACTTTGAAACCAACAACTTTCATAACTATGCAGCGGAAACATAATATTCAACTAAAAATGGAATAACATCTTTATCCAACTGAAACATCTCCAAATAATAATTACATAACGAAAATCAACTTAAAATTCAACAACTGAAGTAATAAAAATTATAAAGCAACAAGCGTTCACCCCCCGAGTGTTACGTATCAGAGAAATGATACCGACTCGAACTACTAAAGGTAAACCACCTTCACTCTGGATTACCTGCATGTTACCAACATATGGGTAACATTCAAACAGAAGGGGTGAGATATCGAACATTATAATAGAATGCATGATAAATAATACGTTAGAAACAGTTCATACAAAATCACCATTTCGAAGCTATTTAACAACATTTAACATAATTCATTCATCCACACGACAACTCAGGATGCAACATGAAATGCGACTTGTTTTTATTCACATGCATGTGGTACCAATGGAGAAGAACTCCCAACTTAGAAATTTGCCAATAAATAGAGGCATCAACAAGGCATAAGCCTTCAACTTAATATTTTTGCCAATCCAGGCCAACTTAACGAGCATCAGCTCTAACATGATATGCTATGTATGCATAAACAACATAAACGTAATAACAAAAACAACAACAATAATTCAACTTAATTCAAAATTGGCCATAAGCCTACAACTTAATATCTACCCATAATTAGAGGCATCTCAACACAAATAATCAAATTGCAATTTTCTCAACTCAGAACAACTTACACATCACTGGTATCGACCAAAACAGCATGCACGGGCAATAGGGATAGGGAGATTACGTGCCCCTCGACATGAACATCAACCAAGACAGAATAACAACTAATTTACGCTCCTCAACACAACCTACAACTTCGTGCAACTCGACAATAATACTATGCTCCTCAGCACGCCTTGCAGCCTAATATCGCTCGACATCCAACACATATATTCCCCGACACACCTTGCAGCCTACATGCCTCTAGGCACCTAACACCATCAGCATCCTCCTCGACCACTAATTTCGGTCGATAGCATGGAACAATATGACGTTATAACGACCACATCAATATAACCCATAATTTTCGGTCAACCACTCGGAATACCACAAAATGGGCAACTATATTTCCTATCAACAGATTCATTCATTGTACAAGATAGTCACACAAAAACCTTCCTAAAACGACCACAATAATAATTTACTAATTTCCTGCCAACCGCCCGAAGATACAACAACCTAATAACCACACAAATATGTAATAATCTACACTAACATATTCATCGATTATACCAGGCAATTATACAGACAACTCAAAACTCCTGTTATACCCCAAAATTTTTCCTCTCGTTTCTCAATACATTCATCACAAGATCTTCAATGTCTCAAGCTTGCACAAGTATGAACTAGGTCAAGACATCTCCTTAACACCGGTGCCTCAAATTAGGGTTTGAGTTTTCATAAGGACAATTGGACTTTTAATTCCTCATAGTACTTTCATGGATCATTATGGACCTTCAAGATGTCTCATGTCAAGTTTCAAGTCTTGCAGTTCAAGTTTTCTTAGTCAATTGATTAGATGACCTAAAATCAGCTGTATTGGGCAAAAAGTCAATTGTGGCCAACTTACAGTAAAATTTCAATATTTTTGACCCATATAAACATTTTGAACTCGTATGTATCAATTGATCAAGTTTGGATCACAATTCCCCAAGAAAATTGATCAAATCACCAAAAGGGCAAAATGGTCAAAATTAGGGTTTTAACTGAGAAGGCTTGATTTTTGACTTTTAACCTAATGCATGACTTATTGGTTTGAAACATGATATCAAGGACTCAAATTCATCAACTTTACCTAATTGCATGGTTCAATTCATTTCTCAAGATCATTGGATTGATAGATGAAATTCAGTCAACTAATGAAAAGTCAATTGTACACTGTAAAGTCAAACTTTGACTTTTTGATCAAAATTAAGTTTCAAAGATCACATTTCATCAAGACATGAAAAAATATGAAACTTGATCATCAAGAAATCAAGAAAGTCAAAATTTCTAAGACTTAGAAAATTTTCTAAGTGTTTTAAGTCTTATTTTTTCTTGACTTCATGCCAATTTTTCATCATGATGCAAGATGATTCAAGGAAAACTTTCAACATGAAAGTTGTAGATCTTGATGAATTCTACAAAATTTTATTAGTGGGCTCATGTCTAAAAATTCTTAGATATTTAGTTATAAGGCCATAAAGTCATGAACTTTTTCTTAAAACACTTAGAGAAATTTTGAGTGTTTTAGGCAGATTTTTGGTACCAACTTCATGACACCTTTTCACATAGTTACAATTGGATTCTTCAAAAATATCTAACATGAAGGTTATAGAGGATGTTACAAGATTTCTAAAAAGTCCAATAACTCATTAAGATCATGCTTGAACTAAGAGAATCGAAGAGATGAAATTAGGGTTTCAAACTTGAATTATAAGTCATTTTATGATGAACAAGAATTCAAATCTCAAGCCCATGCTGCATAATCTTTGATTTGCAGGCCTCGAAGTTGTGTTTCACTCCATAAATAATGGTTTACACAACTTATAGAGCCATTTTCAAAGCATTTGAGCTCTTAACTAATGCATCATTCTATTTTTGGAAGAAATTAACATATCCATTCTTGAAAAGTGACTTTAATCACAAAGTAAACTTGTCTTGAGCCTCTAACTTGTTGTTCTGATCACACTCAACTCCTACAAGTCAGAACAAACATGTTTAAAGTGATCAACCACTTTAGATAACATGGTACAAACATTGTAAACATGTTCTTCATGCTTGCTTCAAAAACAAGAAAGATAGCCATAACATGTGATTTCAAAATCTGAGATGTTTCAAGTCTCCAAACTTCACCCTTATAAGTAGAGCCCATATGCAAACAAAAGCACGAGATTAGAAGCCCTTAAGCACTCCCAAACTCCCTCAATCTAGAAATTGCACAAAACCTCCATTTTTGTGTCATTTCTGACTTTGAACTTCAATCTTCAAAACCACTCGTGTGTTTCTTGGCTTAATCCTTCCAAAAGCTTTCTAACATCATACACAAACCATCTCAATACCTGTTTGCAAACTGTAACACCATTTACACCATCCTCCATTTTCAAAAACAGAGTTTTGCATCTTGACTTCTCCAGCTTGATTTAAGAACTCTCAGCTCAAAGTAATCATTGGAATAGCTTCCTAGAGGTTCAAGGAATCTAACCAGATCATTAATACATCTTGAAGTAAGCTCATTTGCCATACACGATTTCCAGTTTTGAGGTATATTTTCTGATTTTTAATATCCTGATATAGAGATTGTTAGGCTTTCATTTTCAAAGATAAAATGTAGATATCATAGCCATGAAGATGACCATGTCCTTAGATTTCATTTATATTGACTGAGTAGTGAGAATTTTAGAGTTGAACTTTCTGAAAAATTTAGGTCAGATTTGGTACCATTTAAAATTCGTGTTCATATTTGATCCATTGCTTAGGTTATTTACATATTTGAAACCATGGTGAAATTTCTAACAAGTTTGATGTTAGAAGTTTTGATAATGGTTGAGAAATGAGCAAGTTCACAAATTAAAAAATGTTGCCATTCTCACTGTAAAACACGCGCAGGGAAGAAGATGAAGTTCAAACTTTGAAAATAAGTTCATTTTATATTTATTTCAACTTGTGTTACTAACGGATGAAACGGGTCACCCCAGTGGTACAAGAAGCACACACATATTAGAAGGTCTTGGGTTCGAGCCCCAGCGAGACCTTTTGCATTTTTCCATCTTTTTACTTTCTTTTTTGTTTGAACTATAGCGCGCCTGGGCCTCCTTTGATGGACCTTTCCATTTTACTTCCTCTCACCCCTCCCCCCTGTATGCTAACAGCCACGCAACCCACATTACTTTTTAAATTATTTTTTATATTTTCTGATTACACAAAAATACACTTGGGCCTATAATTAAACAAAAAACTATTTTTATCTCATATACACGCTAAATCATTTTTACACCCCCTGACTTAAACTTTTATATTTTTATTTTCTTTTTCTTTTTTAATATTATTATCATTGTTATTTTTATTAACAAAAAACCCAAAAATATTTTATTTTTTTATTATTTACATATTAATGTGTTTTATTTTTATTTCTTTTCTAAACTAAAAATCCCAAAAATATTTTATTTATTATATTAATATATTTTTATTTTACCAAGTCAAAAAGACCAAAAATACTTTCTTATCAAGCTTAATTTTTTTTTTAAAATTAAATAAAATTAATTAAAACTTAGGAATTTAATTAATCATTTTTATATTCACTTTAGTTAGTTTAATTAAGAGTAAAACCTTTTCATAACAAAAACTTAAACAAAAAACATTTTCTTTCCTCTTCCATTTACTTTCTTTGTACATTATCACTATACTCCTTGTGCATTTTATTATACATTCAATATGGTTGTAATAGTAAATTAGGTTTTATTTACTTGCTTCTCCCATTTGTAAATTTGTATCCTCATCCCCAAGTGATGTAATAGCGTAAAACTTTACATTTCCGCAATTTATCGCATTCAATATAAATGCTAGTAATTAGAGTTTGTATGGCAAGACTAAATTCAACAAGTAGAAAACCCTAATCCAAAGACAAAAAGCATGAAAACAAATACTTCACACACTTGCACCTCTAGGATTAACCTCACTTGTTTCCTTGAGAATAAAATAGTCATGTCTCGCATGTGGGATACTTTAGCAATGACCCTCGAATACAAGATCATAGTCCTTAGATGACCCTTCAATGTTGCCTTCCTAAATGATCTTAGAACCTTATGAAAAATTGCTAAGGTATCTCACAATATTACTTTCTATGACTATACGATGACCAGCACCCGTCCCTTTACATCCAATGATAAGGCATCTAATCAATCAATAGTAGGATAACAATATCTAAAGGAGGAGGAAAAGAACTAAGACGTTTTAAGTAGGTAGAATATTCATAGTTTCTTGCTCACAATCATCTTTAAAACATCTTTCAAAATACACTAACACTTTCAATTGAAATATTTTCAAAAGTCAACACTTTGTATACATTCTTATAGAGACGAGAATCATTACAAAGTTATCCTAAATGAAGGCACTTTTCAAAAATACTTTCAAAAACATCACAAAACACATTTCAAACAAAGCATTTCAAAAGTGAGCTAGCAACTAAGAGCCTGTAGATAACTACGGATTAAAAGGGTGCTAACACCTTCCCTTTTCGTAACCTACCCCCTGAACTCAAGAAAATATCTCAAAAGGTCTTTACTATTCTTTTCACCCTTTCCTTTATTAGATAAAAGAAAATTTGGTGGCGGCTCTTTTTATCCACAACAATTGCAATCAAATGCAAAACACCCAAGTCAGTTCTCCCACCATATTATAGAACTGGCGACTCTGCTGAGGACAAATCAAAATTGAGGTTACCTTAGAGACTAGATCACCTTTAAATGCTTTCATTTGTTTGACTTGTTTGCTTTATATTTATGGGTCCTTGTTTGGGTTTGTATTTATCCTCTACCCAGATCTGGGAACACCATTAGGTAAATAGCAAAAATTATGGAGGCTGTACGGCATAGACCGATATGGTTGAGACAATAGCTATGTTAGTGTGATACATTTGTGGGTACCGGTATCCCTTATGGATAATTAAGGAGAATACGGGGCCTTTGTATGGTGTCATGAAGCACTAACTAACCTTTGAACCTTTTGTTGAACAACTTGGCCATTAGGAAGTAGTGAGATAGCCGGCTTTGGTGCATTCCGAAGTTAGTTGATACTTGATACTATGCTCATTGAGATTGGACTTTTGGGATATTTCGGTCGCCAAAAAAGAGGCTTTCCCTGAAACAATGCCCAATGAAGAAAGATCAATGATATTGAGATCCCCTAGAACCCGATTACTTTCTAGGACAGGTTGAACCAACTAAACTTCAAGAGGGTACTTACCAATGAATCCATACAAGGCTAAAACCTAAGGAATTGTGTGCTTTGTGTGTATATGTTTACTTGTACATAACATCATAACATCATACCATTGCATTTGTACTAACCATTTCAAGGTCTTTGGGATTTATCTTTGTGCTTTTTTATAGGACATGGCTTCCATGCGAAGAAACACTATCTGAATCAACCTTGTGAGAGTTCCTCTTCAACTTAAGGAGTTAGAGTCAAGGGTTCCAAATGATTCTCCGTTCACTAAGAAGTATAGTCGTCTCATCAACTTGGTTATAACAAACTTTGAAGAGGATATGGTGCACGTGCTTTTCCAATTCTTTGATCCTAAGCATCATTGCTTTACATTTCCTGATTACCAATTAGTGCCTACTATGGAGGAGTTTTCTCAACTATTGGGAGTTCCTATTCTTGATCAAGTACCCTTCACTGGTATTGAGAGAGACCCAAAACCTGAGGAGATTGCTCGAGATTTACATTTGCAATGATCCGACGTGGTGGCAAATTAGGAAACAAGAAGTGGTGTTAAGGGGTTTCTAGCCAAATTTTTGTTTAAGAAGGCTCAACAGTTTCGGTATGCTTTGGACTTACAAGATTTTGAAGAGGTTTTGGCCCTTCTAATCTATGGGATGGTATTATTTCCTAACCCAAACCAACTCATAGACGCAAATTCGGTCAAGGTTTTTCTATCTCGTAATCTCGTGCCTACCTTACTTGGAGATATCTTGCACTCTCTTCACACTCGCACCATGAATAAAAGGGGAATTATTATGTTTTGCACTCCTTTGTTGGCTTGGTGGTTTATTTCGCACCATCCTCGATCTGTTTTGAATAATGAGCAAGGCATGAGATGGTCTAATAGGTTGATGTCACTCACGCATTTAGATATTCATTGGTCTTCTCGCTCTTTGGAGGACATTACCATTATTGACTGTTGTTGTGAATTCCCTAATGTCCTTCTTCATGGCATTAGGGGAGGTATCACTTATAATCCTTGTTTGGTTTTTATGACATTTTGGGTATGCTAGGAGGGATGGTCCTCATGACACACTTGTCCAAGGAATTGTTTTAGACTATGAGAATGATGCTCAAGGTTATCGTTAAAGATTTATACGAGCTTGGGGCATGGTGACAAAGTAGATAGCAAGACATTAGGGAATAAGAACTCCATTCCTTTGGAGCCTTATCTCAAGTGGGTACGAGCTCGCGCGCAAAGCCTCATGATGTCGTATCCTTCCATTCTACATATCATCATGGAGCCTATTGCTGAAGGAGATTTTCATTACACTATCCTTCATCCTGACATGCCTACTTCTCTTGAAGATTTGCAAAGATCTTAGATATAACTCAAAGGAGAGCGTGACACCTTTGAAGGCTAATTCTACGCAAGCGATGAGAACGTTTTGGAGCTCATGAGACAACTTCATGAAGAGAGGAGTTAGAATGCCTACATTGCACCAAAGAGGATGAGCTCATGGGAAGCTTGAGTCCCTTTTGTTCTAGGAGTTTACTTTGTATTATTTCCGCTTCTTCCGTTGTAAGCCCAAGAGGGACCTTTTGTAATCATTTGAACTTATTAATCTAATTAATGTTTGTTCTTTCTTTGTTTAAACAAATTTAAATCTTAAAGGTCCTTGGAATCATTTGCATTCGCATTTCATGCATCATAATATGAGCAGGTTTTCCGAAACAAGTTTCCTCATCTTTCTACTATTTATTTCAATAAGATAGATCTCGAGCAGACATTGAAGGACTTGCAGACGCAAAATTCTCAATTCTAAGAAACCTTGCTCCCCTTGGCCAAGGGACAACAAGAGCTGATATCACTTCTGGTGGCCAAAAAGAAGACCAAGAAGAAGGCCCTAATCAACATGGGGAAAAGGTTTAAAGGCCCTGTTCGTCAAGTACAAGTGGTTGAAGAGTCATCCGAGGAGGATGAGAACTAAGATGAAGATGCAAGGAGCACTCGTGATGGGGGTGCAAACAATCAAGCTTCCGAGGATGAAGATTACTTTGACGAACAGTATCCCCCAGCCGAGGATAAGTACAAGCAACTGGAAGATAGGTTGAAAGTTATGGAAATTCAAGCCGTGCATGGCTTGGATTTTGATGATTTGGGCTTGGTGCCTGGGGTTGTCATCTCCCACAAGTTCAAAATTCCAATCTTTGCTAAGTACAAAGGAGTTTCGTGCCCAAAGCTTCACTTAAGGTCCTACGTCCGCAAAATACAACCACATACTATTGACAAAAAGCTCTGGGTACACTTCTTTTAAGAGAGTCTGTCTGGGACTCAATTAGAATGGTTTTACCAATTGGAGGGTTCCAACATTCATACTTGGGAAGATATGGACACCAGTTTCTACCGTCAATATCAATACAATGTTGATTTGGTGCCGACTAGGGTTCAGTTACAAGGAATGACCATGGGTTCTAATGAAGGTTTCAAAGAGTACGCACAGGAATGGAGAGACCTGGAAGGTAGGGTGCAGCAACCATTGACTAATACGGAGTTGGTGGATATGTTCATGGGAACATTGACTGGACCATATTTCAACTTACTAATTGGCAGCTCATCATCCGATTTCACTGAGTTAATCTTGACTGGTGAAAGGGTTGAGAGTAGTATTAAAAGTGGAAAAATTTCCATGGCCTCCGCCTCTACATCCAATACTGTAAAGAAGCCCTTTACTGGAAAAAGGAAACCAATGTTGTGTATGGGTCAAAGGGCCATGTCAAGAAAGACCATCGTCAATCTGTCAATGTTGTTTTGATCTCTAATCCACCCTCTACTTAAAGACAACCACAACAAGCCAACCATCAAAGACCTGAGGTTCCAAGAAGACAGTTTACAAGGATCAACATGTCATAATATCAAGCCTTGCAACACATATTGAAGGCTAACTTGGTAACATTGTGTGATCCACCATCGAATCCCAATGTTTCATCACCAAAGTATAATCCTAATACCAAATGCGCTTATCACTCCAATAGCCCCGGACATGACATTGATCAATGTTTGGCTATGAAATGCAAGATTCAAGACCTCATCGAAAACAAGACCATTGAGTTTAATCCACCTACAACTCTGAATTTAATCATTGCACCAATTACAAATCATGGCAAATGTGTCAATGCAATTGAAGAAACTGCTTTTGTTTCCTCTGTTGAAGACTTGACTACTCCACTGACCATTGTTAAAGAAAAATTGTTGAGAGCTGGGGTTTTCCCTGGTTGTTTAAAAGACTGTATTTGTTGTGATCTACAAAATAATGGATGTGAATGGCTGAAAAAAGGTGTTCAACGTCTAATAGATAGTCATGAGATCCTGTTTGAAAGAACTCTGGCCATAAAAAGTTTGATTGAAGAAGTTAAAGATATATCAATCATCACCATATCCAACAAACCTATTAGGATCTCTTCAAAAGGTGCTATTAGGATTTCAAACGAACCAACGATTTCCCCCTTGGCACTAAGGCAAATTCCTTATTCTTCCGATAAGGCAGTACCTTGGAATTATGGCGCCGAAGTATACTACCATGGAATTAAGCAAGACTCCTGGATTGACGAAGACAAGGCTAATAATATTACCAACATTACTGGCTCTAGAAAGGTGACAAGGACGAGGAGAATCTTATCTCCTGATATTTCACCTCTAACGACTACAACTACACATATTCGAATTACTGTTGACAAACCTAGTACTGACGCTAGGGGCAAAGAAAAGATGATTAAGCCTGCCAGGATGGAGGCGCCTGCCAAATACATTACTGCTGAGGAACCCTCCACCCAATAAATGGAGGAGATTTTGAAGATAATATAGAAGAGTGATTTTAAGATAGTAGAGAAGTTGGGGCAAACCCCCTCCAAGATCTCTATGATGTCTTTATTACTTTGTTCTGATGCACATGCACAAGCATTGATCAAATTTTTAAAGAAATCACATGTTCCTCAAGAGACCACAACCGATCAGTTCGAAAATTGTGTGGCGAGTTTGACTGCCGATAATGGATTGGGATTCTCTGATGCTGATTTGAATCCAGTGGTAAGAAATCATAACAAGGCCTTGCATGTCTCCATTGAATGCAAATGAACTACTCTAGCCCATGTATTTGGGGATACTTGGTCCTCTCTAAATGTTTTGCCCAAAGGTGCTTTAGATCGGTTGGATTGCGAAATTCTGGTGTTAAAGCCAAGTGACATAGTGGTAAGGGCTTTCGATGGATAAAAAATGATGGTACATGGAGAGGTTGACCTACCTATCAAAGTTGGTTCACAAACTTTCAACTCAACTTTCTATGTGATGGACATCCGTCCTGCCTACTCTTGCCTACTTGGACGCCCCTGGATACATGAGGCCAGAGCAGTAACTTCTACACTTCATCAAAAACTGAAATATCCGGTCAAGGGAAATATTGTTACCGTCTATGGTGAATAAGAGTTTATGGTTAGCCATCTGAATTCATTTAAGTATGTTGAGATGGATGGTGAGTTCATAGAAACTCCTTGTCAAGCCTTCGAAGTGGTTTCTCCCATGGTTGTTGCTGCCAAGGCCATTCCTGATGTTCCAAAAGCTGTTAAATATGTGCCGAGGATGGTTTCCCTCAAAGATGTTCATGCTACGATTGAAGATGGAGGTTGTACCATTTGGGGGTAACTCCCTGACATCCCTTTCAAGTTAGACAAATGTGGTTTGGGTTTTACTGCCAAAGCTTAAAAGGAGGTCAGACGTGCTCATATAGGAAAACCACCTCTTCGCATCAGTAACCATGAAGTGAATACTCTTGAAGACTCTGACAATAACTGTGATTTTAATAATTGGATCTGCCCTACTTCCGATGAAGGATGCAACAACTGGCGTGCCAAGGATTTCATTCTCATCTCCTTCAACAAGGAGTAATTACTATTTACTATTCTTTACAAATTCAAGAACTTTTGTCTGTAATTTAATTCCAAACAATGACTTTATGTCACGTGCCTTTCCCGGGGCACCATGGTCCATTTGTTAAGGGTTTGTTCATTTCATATGCCATATGATCATTTAATGAAAAAAACATTGGACCTTGTACATTCAAATTTTACGCTCATTATCTTTCTTCTTCTTACTGCATTTTTCAAAATAGCCATGTATCTTACATGCGCACACACACACACACACACACACACACACTTAAAGATCCTCATCCACTTCGGATCTCATTGCCAACGACTCTGCTATTACCAGCTATAACTTTGAACATCCAATCAACCAAGCCGAAGATGAAGGCGAAGAAGATTGTGAAATACTTGGGGAATTAGCCAGACTTATGATGCAAGAGGAGAAGGCCACTCAACCACATGAAGAGCCATTTGAAATGATCAACCTAGGTACTGAGGAAGACAAGAAAGAGGTCAAGATCAGCGCCAACTTGGAAGACGGTATCAAAGGCATATTGGTTTAGATGCTACATGACTATGTTGAAGTGTTTGCTTGGTCGTATGAAGATATGCCAGGGCTAGATACTTAGATAGTAGTTCATCATCTACCAACAAAATAAGATTGCTCTTCGGTCAAACAAAGAGTGCGTCGTATGCGGCCAGACATGTCTGAAAAGGTAAAAGCTGAGGTAATGAAGCAATTCGATGCAGGTTTCCTAGTTGTCACATCATAACCTCAATGGGTTGCAAATGTGGTCCCAGTGCCGAAGAAAGATGGAAAGGTCCGTATGTGTGTAGACTATAGGGATTTGAATAGGGAAAGCCCCAAAGATGATTTCCCTCTACCACATATTGACTTCTTGGTCGACAACACTGCTCAACATAAAGTCTTCTCCTTCATAGATGGCTTCTCCGGCTACAACCAAATCAAAATGGCTCCCGAAGACATGGAAAAGACCACCTTTGTCACACAGTGGGGAACTTTCTGCTATAAGGTCGTGCCTTTTGGTTTGAAGAATGCAGGGGCAACCTATAAACGAGCTATGGTAGCTCTATTTCATGATATGATCCATCATGAGATAGAAGTATACATTGATGATATGATTGCAAGGTCGCAAACAGAGGAAAAACACCTTGATCTTCTCCACAAGTTATTTGAGAGGTTATAAGCTAAGGCTGAATCCCAACAAATGTACCTTCGGGGTAAGGTCAGGAAAGCTTATGGGTTTTGTTGTCAGTGGAAAAGGTATTGAGATTGATCCGGAGAAGGTCAAAGCCATTCAATAAATTCCAGCTCCCCGCTCTGAGAAGGAAGTCAGAGGTTTCTTGGGTCGACTTAACTACATTGCTCAATTTATATCTCACCTAACTGCTACTTGTGAGCCGATCTTCAAACTCTTGAAAAGAGATCTAGTAGTCAGATGGAACAACGACTGTCAAGCATACTTTGACAAGATCAAGGAATATTTACAAGAACCTCCCATCCTGATGCTTCCAGTTGAAGGAAGATCTCTAATTATGTACTTGAATGTATTGGAGAATTCAATGGGGGTGTGTGCTGGGCCAACATGACGAGTCTGGACGAAAAGAGCATGCAATATACTACCTGAGCAAAAAGTTTACCGACTGTGAAACCAGATATTCACTGCTCGAGAAAACTTGTTGCGCTCTGGCATGGGCTGCTCGCCGGCTAAGACAGTATATGTTGACTCACACCACTTTATTGATTTCTAAGATGGACCCTATCAAGTATATCTTCGAGAAGCCAGATCTTTCCGGACGAATAGCTAGATTGCAAATGATTCTGACTGAATATGACATCCAGTATACAACACAAGAGGCCATCAAGGGAAGTATATTGACAGATCATTTGGCCAATCAAGCTGTTGAGGATTACCAATCCATGAACTTTTAATTCCCAGACGAGAATATCATGCTGATAACTGATTATGAAAAGCTTAGACCGTATGACGGGCCTGAACAAGGATCCCAATGGACCATGGTTTTTGATGGGGCTTCCAACGCTTTGGGTAATGGAGTTGGTGTTGTGATTATTTCTCCCGAAGGTTTCCATATACCTTTCACTTTAAGACTATGCTTCGACTTTACAAACAACATGGCTAAGTATGAGGCATGCATCTTGGGTCTAAAGGCTGCCATTGACCTAAAGATCGAGTTATTAGATGTATGTGGAGATTCTGCTCTAGTGATTAGTCAAGTTAAAGGAGAACGGGATACCAAGCACCCTAATCTGATTCCTTACAAAGAGCTTGTGTTGACCCTGATCCGATACTTTAAGGAGGTTACCTTTGAACACTTCCCTAGAGAAGAAAATTAGTTGGCAGACGCCTTGGCAACATTATCTTCCATGTTCAAGTTCAATTGGGATAACGAGGCCCCTAGAATTACAATTGAAAGATTTGACGAACTTGCATATTGTTACGAGATTGACACTGATGAAGAGGAGCCATGGTACCATGAAGTGAGGAGATATCTTGAGGAACAAGAGTATCTTGAAGGAGCTTCCATCAATGATAATAAATTCTTGCAAAGATTTTCAGCCAAATTCTTACTAAGCAATGGAATCGTGTATAAGCGAAACCATGATTCTACTTTGCTCCAATGTATGGACAAGAAGGAAGCAGAGAAGATCATGGAAGACATGCATGATGGTATCTTTGGTACTCACTCTAGTGGACACACTATGGCCAATAAGATTCTGAGGGCTGGTTTCTATTGGTCCACAATGGAAACTGACTGTCACCACCACTCATGGACTTGCCACAAGTGTCAAATCTATGCCGACAAAGTTCATGTACCTCCAATTCCCTTGAATGTCATGACTGCTCCTTAGCCATTTTCAATGTGGGACATTAACATGATTAGAGAGATCAAACCTACTGCTTCCAATGGACACCGCTTCATCCTTGTTGCTATTTATTACTTCATCAAATGGGTCGAAGCTGCCTCATTTGCCTCAGTAACAAAGAATGTTGTAGCCAGGTTTATTAAACATAACCTCATCTATCGTTACGGTATCCCTGAAAGGATCATCATCGATAATGGAATTAATCTCAACAATGCTATGATTATGGAACTTTGCACTCAGTTCAAAATCAAGCATCACAATTCTTCTCCTTACAGACCTAAAATGAATGGCATAGTGGAAGCTGCTAATAAAACTATAAAGAAGATTGTGTAAAAGATGGTGGTGACCTACAAAGACTGGCATGAGATGCTACCATTTTCTCTTCATGGTTGTCGTACTTCCGCTCAAACATCAAATGGGGCAACCCCATTATCTTTAGTCTATGGCATGGAAGTTGTCCTGCCTGTTGAAGTTCAGATCCCTTCCCTAAGAATCATGAAAGAAGCAGACTTAGGCAAAGATGAATGGATTTAGACTAGGTTGGATCAGTTGGATTTTATTGATGAGAAGTGACTGGCTTCTGTTTGTCATGGTCAAATGTATCAAAAGCGTATGATCAAGGCTTTCAACAAAAAGATTAAGCCTCGAGTGTATCACACTAGCGACTTGGTAATAAAGCGCATCATTATTCCATAAAGTGATCCCAGGGGAAAATGGACTCCCAGTTACGAAGGTCCATTTATTGTTAAGAAAGTGTTCTCTAGTGGTGCCATGATGTTGACTACTATGGATGGTGAAGACTTCCCACATCCTGTGAACGCAGACATAGTTAAAAAATACTACGCATAAAAGTGACCCGCTAGGTTGACATACCTAGGAAAAAATAAGGGCATCCCGGCGAACCAAATAGGTTCAGGAAAAAGTTAGGGATATATACAAAAGATTATACACCCGACAAGTCAAAAACCCGAAAGGGTGGCTTGGGAAAAAATGGGTATCCTGGTGGACTGAAAACCCGAAAGGGAGGTCTAGGCAAAAAGTTAAGGATTAAAGCGTATGACTATGCCCCGTGGAACCTCTACATCCAGCACTATTACCAAGGTCCAAATTCAATTGGTCCAATCTCAATTCAATCGACTTTTTTCAATGGCAAGGGATGATGTTCGAAGACATAGGGGAAATAGTGGGGTTGGAACTCAATGAGATCACTTCCACATGGCTATTATTCTAATTTTTACTTTGTATTCCTTTAAGTTTTTCGATGATTTCCTCTTACTAGGATCTCTGTCTCCTTGTACACAAAAGCCTATTTATGGGCAAAACATCAATACAAATATACTTTGAAGTGCAAACTTTTGTTTTTTCTATTTTGAGTGCAAAAGTGTCCAATGACTAAAAATTGAATGAACATATGCATATGAACATGATTAACTTTTAACAAATATATGCATAAAAACAGTAATAAGCATCTCCTTAAGGATTTGGAATATCTCCATAGAGTTACTTCAATAAAATTATCCCCACAGAGATGGATCCATGTGTGATACGGTGGCAGAACCGACTGTTATACTGGTTTGCATTTTGTATTCGCAAATGTGCAGTAAGCAAGAGTCACCACCGACTTTTCTTTTATCCAACAAAGGAAAGAGTGAAAAGAATAGAAAAATACCTTTTTTGAGAGTTTCTGAGTAAGAGGGTAGATTATGGAAAGGGAAGGTGTTAGCACCCTTTCCATCTGTGGTTTTCCACAGGCTCTTAGGTACTTGCTCATTTTTTGAAAATTGCTTTCGTGTTTGTGTGTTTTGAAAAGTTTGTTTGCTTTATGATAACTCTTGTATCAATCCTCAAGAGTGTTGATAAAATTTCTTTTGAAAAATGTTTTGAAAGTGTAGTGAAAAAATTGTTTTTTGAGCAAGTACCTAACAATTCTCTCCCTACTCGAAAAAGGCATTCTTTTTCTCCTTTCTTTTAGATAGTGCTATCCTACTATTAGTGAGTAGGTATCCCTATCGTTGGATGTTGAGGTACTATCAAAGGGACGTTTACAGTCACTAAGGCAACTGGGCGAGAACTTTTAGTAATTGTCCTAAAGTTCTAAGATCAGTTTTTAACTGAGGCGGCGTTGAAAGGATCATCGAGGGACTTATGATCTTTTGAACTAAAGGGCAGACACTAAAGATTCTCACGTTTCGGGAATTGTGACGGTTTTTGAAGGCAACCGAAGTGGGAGATACCCTAGGGGTGAGCATGTGCAAGTGTATTGATTCAGTTCATTTATCTTGCACATTAGGGTTATCTAATCGTTTTCTTTTCAGTCTTTTTCATGCAATCCTATTAATCTAAACAGTTAATAGTGCGGAAAATAAATTACAGAAAATAAAATTCCTAAGCTATTACAAGGCCTTGTGGCAATCACATAAATAGCACAAGAAAATAAAATGTGGAATTTTAAACCTAATTAAAGCTATTACAAACCGGGAAACAATTACATAATGGGAAAAGTAAATAAAATGAAAAAAGATAAACACGCGAAGATCAAGACGGGAAAAAATTGAAAAGTCCTAAAAATATAATTATTTACTAAAACATTTTTGGTATTTTATTGAGAAAAAGATATGAAATTTTAACCTAATTTCTAATTAATTTTAATTTAAAGAAATAAGTTAAAGTAATCAAAATAATTAATTTTCAAACATTAATTTTAATTATGAAAAACCTAATTCTATTTTTTGTGATTTTTGTTGATTTTAAAAATAAAAATGAATTTAAAAAAAACATAAACTAATTAAAAATAAAATAAAGTAAATTAAAAAAAATGAAATGGGCCTGATAGTAGGAAACAACTGGGGGGTGTGGCGCTGCAATTTGGTCTAGGCCTAGAACATGCAAAGCCCAGTGCCTGCCTGATCCAGTGGGGGATGCGCCTGAGGGTCCACCATGAGTAAGCATTCCAGAAGCGTTGGATCTGGATCAATGAAGATCTGATGGCTAGATCTGAGGGTGTAAGGTGCGTTCTTGGCCATGCACCACAGGGAATCTTCCTGAAACAATAGAAAAAATTCAAGAACATTGGACCTGGGATTCGAACCCAGGTCCCTTCCCTCATATGCTTGCTTACCTTATCATCTGCGCTGCCTGCTCATTCATGTATATAAACAAAGAAAAATAATATAATATGAAAACCCATCAAACGGCTGAGTCAGCAAGACACGCGCGCACTGTGGGGTTTCTGATATTTGAACCAACCAACCAAAAGTTCCCATTGTGCCACGTAAGGTCTCTGGCCGGTCAAACCACCTCTGACGGTGGCTCCGGTCACCATCTCTGGCTAGCCAAAAATGAAAACCTGCAAATCATGCAAGATAAAGACGCAAAGGGTACCCTACCCCCCTAATTTGGGGTCTGTGATCACGATGGTGATGTTTTTATTGACTGGAACGACCTGCAAATTCAGATACAAAGAAAATTAAAATTTGTTCCCTAACAATGGCACTTCTTGGTTCTGACATCAGAGCTTGCATATAATGGTTCTAAACCCTTGCAAACCTGATATTAAACACAAATATATGCAGATATATCATTTATATGCCATGAATAAAAAGTTTGAAGTTTGAGAAGTTTACCAAATCGTGAGTTATTGGAAGGGATGATCATGTATGCTTTGGCCTTCAAGATTGGGTTGGTTCAACCCCTGGGATCCTTATAAGGATGATTGAGTGCTTGGATCAGACTGAGGTTGGCTGGATCAAGCGAACCAAGGTTGCACTTCTTTGAATTTTTTTTGAAACTTTAGGGTTCTGTTTGAGGCTAGTTGTGCATCTGTTCTTTGGCTGGCATGTTTGTGCATATATACTGAATCTCTTTAGGTCAACAAATATGGAAAAATATCAATGCCTTCATGAAAGAAATATTTGATTTCCAAACTTTCCATTTTTGAAGATTTCTCCCTTTCATGGCCTTGCACGTTTCTCCTTGCTATAATCAGAATATATTGCCCAATATTTAATGGAAATATGATCTCAATCCAATCTTTTACTATTTCTATTATTTACTTATTTAATTTTGAATTTTAATGAATAAAATATAAAAAATAAATAACATAAATAATAGAATAATTCATGGGCAGACTTAGAGGTCGTGGACCATGTTGGAAATAAGTTTCAAACATAAAAAGATAGGACAATTTGGAAAAAAAATCCAAGATTGTTCCAAATTGGCTTCATGCACTTTTCCAAAAATTGGTCAACTTTAGCAATGCATATCTCTCTTAATTTTAACCCTATTAGGGTGTTCTTGGACTTTTTTGAGAGCTTAGGATATCCTCTAAACAACCCTTTTGGTTTCATCTCAATTGAATCTTCCATTTCATGTATAAAGCTTTGACTCAAAAGGTGTTTTTGTTGACTTTTTGAAAGGACCCATAATGTATAAGCTTGTATCTTTCAATTGGTGCATTTCTTGAACTTGAGGGATGAAGAGAAGTTGTAAGGAATTAGATTCTCTTCAAAATTAACTTTGGTGGAAAGCTTTCTGATAAAGTATGAGAAAGTTATGCCTGGTCAAAGTTTGGTTGACTTTTCTATAGAAATCCTAATTAGCAATTTTGACTTTTGATGAATTAGGAGCATTTCTTGAGGAATCATGATCATCCCTTGATCAAATGATGGATATCACTTTAAAATTTTTATGTTGACCAAAAATATTGAAGTTTGACTGTATATAGGCCACAATTGACTTTTGACCTAATATAGTTGATTTTCAGGCATTTAAGGAGTTGAGTGAGCAAATTTATTGTGCAAGGCATGAACTTTAGCATGGATAATCTTGAGGACATATTAGGACCATTGCAAACATTTGATACTGTGATACGGTGGAAGAACTGACTTGAGGTTTTGCGTTTGTGTTCACACTTGTTCGGTTTAGCAAGAGTCGCCACCGACTTTTTATTTTATCCAAAGGAAAGGTCAAAAAGCACAGGAAAGACCTTTGAGATGTTTTCTTGGGTTCGGGGGGTATATTATGAAAAGGGAAGGTGCTAGCACCCTTTTCATCCAAGGTTATCCATGGGCTTTTAGTTACTTATTTTAGATCACTTGCCTTTGCTTTTCACTTGTTTGAAATGGTGCTTTGTGTGTGTGGTTTTGAAAATGTTTTGAAAAATATGCCTTGTCTAGGCAACCTTTGTAACGATTCTTGTTTGAATATATACAAAGGTGTGTGTCTTTTTGAAAAGATATTTCAATGTTTTGAAAGTTTTTTTGAAATTGTTTTGAAGTTATGTTGTGAAGTGTGTTTGAAAATGGCAAGGATGTTTTGCAAGATTTTTGATCAAGTAAGTAAGAGTTGTCTACCCTATTTTACTCAAAGATCTTATTTATGTTTTTAACCCTTTTAACAGTGTCATTTCACCATTGTGTTTGGTGGATAACCTTGTGTTATGATGTTTAAACGGGACAGGCGTGGGTCATCGTATACAATCATTGAAGGCAACTTGTAAGACGCTCTAGCAATTTTGTAAGGGACGAGATCGTTTTATCGAAGGCAACATCGAGGGTCATCGAGGGACTACGATCTTTGTTTATTGAATGGGAATTTTCTAGAGTGTCTCATACTCGAGGGACATGATTGCATTTTTCGAGGCAACAAGCGAGGTTACCCTAGAGGTGCAAGTGTGAATTGTGTATTGATTTTCATGCACTTATATTGTATTAGGTCATCTAGCGATTGATTTTGAATCTTCTCATACAAACCCTAATTACTATACAGTATATTGAAAGCAATAAATTGCGGGAATTTAAAGTCTAAATTATTACAAAACAGTATCCGGGGATGGGGGTACAAATATTTACAAATGGGGATGAGTCTTATCGGAATAATAATGTCCAAGTATATATTACAACCAAATTGAACTGTCGCATTTTCAATGTAAAATTATAACAAAGTATAAGATAATGAAAATCAAAGAAATATGAGATGCATGTATTTATTTACAAATGATCAAATAAAATTTAACCTAGTGAAGATTAAGTATTATTATTATTATTATTATTTTTGTGAAGATAAAAGTTTTTAAAGAAAGAAAATTATTTGAATTAATGCTTCTATCATTTTTGTATTTTATTAAATGTAACAAACATTAAATAAAATTATATTGAGAAAATCAAAATGAAAATTAAGCTATTAATTGTTTCTTATTATTAACAAAAAAAAGAAATCATTTAGAAAGAAAATAAATGAAAGAGTATGAGTTTAAAAAATTTAAAAAGAAAAAGATAATGGGCCTCATGGAAATGTGGCCCAAATATGAAGAAGAAAGAAATGTAAGTCAGAATGAGCCAAAAGGGGGGGGGGGGGGGGGGGGGGGCGTGCTTAGCAGAACTATTGGGCTTAGGAAATTGGGGCGCACAGGCCCAGAATGAAGTGTTGTACAATATTTTGTTAGGGTTGCTTCATTTAGGGTTTGCAAACTTTTGGTCTCAGCAGCACCGCTCCTGCTTCTCTCGTTCTCTTCGTCTTTCTCAAGCCAAAACGATGACTTCTCCTTCCCTGGATCCTAGCCACCGGAGCGTTGCTCTCATCCACTCCTTTCTTTCTCACAGTAGCCCACATTTTTGTGCTTGAATGGTACGAGTTGTTTCATTTGCGCTTTAAGGGTTTTTTACAGTTTTGTTCATTTGTTTCGCTTGATTGTTACATGCATGTTCTAATCCATGGTTTTTGATGTTTGATGTGTAGTAAAAGGATTGAGAACAAGCTTACCTTGAATGTTTGCTTCTGAAAAGTGAGAGAGGGAGAGTGAGCTGGCCGGTGGCGCTCCCAGGAGGCTAGGCGGAGGGAGGAGAAATAATGATTGCTTTGGGCTTCAGGTATTTATGTTTCTTTATGTTGTTTGGTGATGATGAATCTGAAATTTGCTTCTTCCCTGTTAATGAAGAGTATAAAAAATCTGAAACTGGTTGTGTTTTTTTTAATGATGATCACGTTTCTGAAACTTTTGTGGGCTTCTAAATCTATTACTCTTTGTGTTTGTTAATGATGAAGGAAATTCTGAAACTTCTTTTGTTCTTTTTTTTTCACTTCTGAAACTCTTCATCTTCTTTGTTATGTTGATGATGATCACCTCTGAAACTATTTTATTTTGATTTTTTTGTTGATGGACAACCTGAAACTTGTTGCTTTGATTGATTTTCGTTTGATGATGAATGTACTTGAAAACTGGTGTTGTTACTGGTTTGCTACTGGTTTTGCTGTTGGTTTGCTTGAGTTATGCAGGTTATGCAATGCAAGTTTGTTGTGTTTAGGCTTGTAGTTTAGGCAGGTTGTGACTAAGTTGCAGTTTATGGCTTGAACTATATGCTTTTTGTTTGGCCTGTGTGCTTAGCAGGTTTGCTTGAGTATGGTAAATAGGTTTGTTGTTGTTTTTTGGACAAGTTGCAGTTTATGGAGTTTGATTTGTTGGTAAACAAGTTTGTGGTTTTGGTTTTTGACTTGCAGTTTGGAGGTTATTTTGCTTGTAAGTTTGGACAGGTTTTTAGTTTTGGAGGCAGTCTTGCTGTTTGAGTCTTTGCAAGCAGATTTGAACTGTTTGTTTTTGGGATTTGGAAGCAGGCTTGCTTCTGGTGTTTGGCCTGGACTGTGCTGTTAGTTTTGTAAACTTGTAATGCAGGTTTTGTGAATTTGGCTTGCTGAGCTTTGTGTTTTGGAAGCCAGGCTTGAGCTTGTTTGGACTTGCAAGCAGGTTTCTATAGGTTTGGGTTTTGGTTTTGGAAACAGGCTTCAAGTTTTGGGAGGCAGGCTTGCTGTTAGTTTTGTGTTGTTGGAAGCAGGCTTCAGGTTTGCTTTGGGCTTGCAAGTTTTTGACTTGCAGGTTGTGGTTTTTCTCAATGTTTTCTCCCTCTCCTCTATGTTGGCCCTTTTACTGTTATATATCTTTTTTGTTATCTTTTACTGTCTTGAAAAACCTGCCTTTGCCAAAACTGCAAACTTTTCACCGAGGTTCTCTCTTTCTCTCTCTCTCTCTCTCTCTCTCTCTCTCTCTCTCTCTCTCTCTCTCTCTCTCTCTCTCTCTCTCTCTCCTCATAAGCATTTTTAATTGCTTATTATATTTTATTCTGAAAAATTGGGTTGTCTAGAAAATGATGAAAGCACCTTTGACAAGTTTTGACTTGTCAAGTGAATTACCTTTTGTTGTCTTGCTTTTGTCTGCTGTATTTCTGTTTTCATGCTGCATTACCATATTTATCCAATTTGTCTTGTAACTTGGTTTTGGACAATTTATTCTGTAGCTGAATATGGGACTTTACTTGCTGCTGTATTATTCATTTGCTTGACTCATACATTGGCAGTTTTGGCGCCTGTTTGTCTCTTTGAATTTGTGACTTAGTTTGTAGTACAGCTTGGAACTCAATTTGCAGTTCAGTTTGCTTGGTTAATGCAGCTTGGAACTTTTTGTATTTGAACCATGTTTTTGCATCTAGTTTGACATGCTTGCATTTTATATATTTTATTTTTCTCTCTGTGAACCGAGAAGAGCGATCTTCTTGTGATTTGCAGAGAGAAAAATAAAGCGTGATGAAAATAGGCAATTTGATTCTAGACGGCCAATTTTAATGATGACTTTTTTTCCTTCTTTTCATTTGAAAATTCTTGTGCTGATTTTCTTTTCTTTCTTCTTTTTTCAGGTGGATGCATCTTGGACAATAGCAGAAGCAGTAGAAGCCAAAGATTTTAGGAGATTAGGCTGAGGTTTATTATTTTTTCATTTATTGTAAACAAATATTATTGTAAATACTGTAAGTTGTAAATTTACAATATTCCGATAAATTTTGTAACAATATCTGAAAATAATAAAAAAGGTCTTTATCCAAATATCTTCCAATCTTTTCTTGCATTGTTTATTTAATTATTTAAGACTCTTAAATCAAAATAATTGGAAATGTATCCCAATAATTTTAATTCATATAAAATGAATAATCAACAAACTTTTGCAGTCTCGTAACCTTGCATTACTCACAATACGCGTGGTATTCCAGTTAACACACACATTGTACAGTTAAACAAACAAAGCATTCCAATAAGCGATAAACCTTTCACTCCACTTAATCAAGCAACAAAGCATTCCAATAAACGATAAACCTTTTACTCCAAATAATCAAGCAGATGCCTTAATGTTCCAAACAAAAGTCTCAGCTCTTATCCCAGATAATTGGGTTTTGAGAAACAACCAGTAATCTTGAACAAGCTTGAAAATAATGTAACAGTTAACTGAATTTCTGAGGATTCAGTTCCTTCTGAGAAATGCGAGCGAAAACCCTAATTCTGGATTGACTGATAAAGAAAAGTCTGTTTGACCGATTCTTGAACCAATCTCAAAAATCAGAGAAAACCCTGGGGTTGTGATTTCTTGTGAAAAAGGGAGGGCAAATTTTAGGGTATAACAGTTGCCCCTGTTCAATCTTCTTGAACCTGAAGAGTTAGATTGGCGAGTTTGCCTTTCGCGACTCGAAGGTAAAAGATGATTGGACACTAGAGTGCCCATAAATCTGCACTTGTCAAAGCATGGTTGAGGGAACGGGCTTAAAGATGCCATTTGGAGATGTGACCGAATCTTGTCGGGGATGGGCTTAAAGATGCCATCGGGGAATGTTTGTTGAAATGTATGTTATAGGTGAAAGGATGAGGATCAGAAAGGTATCCGTGTTTGGAGCATCTCTGAACTGGGGGTCTGAATAAGCAATAGATTAGCATTCGTGTTTGGAGCTTCCGTAAACTGTTTTCAGTGAACTGAATCTGAACAAGCGATTGATTGACATCCATGTTTGGAAGCACCCGCAAACTGTTTTCAAAAGTTGAACCTGAACAAGCGATAGATTAACATCCATGTTTGGAGAATCCGTAAACTGTTTTCAGAAGTCTTGAAGTTGAATAAGCAATAGATTAGTGTGATCGGTGGAAATAGAACTGACTGTTTTTTAGCTGGTTCGCGAAATGTCGCGGTAAGCAAGAGTCGCCACCGTCTTTTATATTCTCCAACAAGGAAAGGACAAAAGCACATCAAAATTCCTTTTCGAGATGTTTCTCGGTTCGGGAGGTAGATTTATAGAAAGGATAGGTGTTAGCACCATTTCTATCCATGGTTATCCACGGGCTCTTAGGTACTTGCTCTATGTTTTCAAAAATTGTTTGCTTTTCAAGTGTGTGTGGGTTTTGAAAAAGTTTCGTTTGAAAAATTTCTAAGTAACTCTTGTATCTGTCCTCAAGAGTGTATGAAATATTTGTTTGAAAACCTTTTGAAAGTGTAGGTGCGAAAAGATGTTTTATTTTTTAGAAAGAGCAAGTACCCAGGAGAAATCTACCTACTCTAAGGAATTAGGCTATGTAAGAGTCCTTTAGACAGTACTATCCCACTATTGAGAAATAGGAAGCACCGTCGTTGGAGGTATTCGGGTAAATTTGATTATAGGGACATGTGTGGTAACCAAAGCAATGGTAGGACGCCTTAGCGGTAACCCTAATGTCCTAGATCCTTTTTATCCGAGGCAACCGTTTCGAGGCAACTGGATCTTTAGACAGGAGGGCGACCTCTAAAACACCCTATACTTGACGACCACGTCGAGGCAACCAGTGAGGCGTACCCTAAGAGTGGCATGTGCATGTGTGTTGTTTCAGTTTATGTTTATCTTGTACATGTTATTGGTGAGCTACGCTTTGATTTTATTTTTCAGGCAATCTTGTCATGCATAATTAACAGTTAAGAGTGCGGAAAATAAATTGCGGAAAGGTAAATCTACGCTATTACAAGGCGCGGGTCTATACATCGCCAAAAACAAAACCCGTTTTGAAATAAATGCGAGAAAAGTAAAGAAAGCGGTAAAAGCCTAATTAACTATTACATCCTTGGAAACAGATACATCAATATAATCAAAATAAATAATAATGCGCGAATAGAAATTAAATCGTGAACGTCTTAGGGTTTTGACCCTTTTTGAGAAAGCATGAGTTTTGTCCTTTTTGCAATTAATTGAAACTAAACCTAATTCATTAATTAATTAATTATTTACAAGAAAAATGTTTTTTAGTTTTTTAAGTTTTTAATAAAAATAAAAAGAAAAGAAAATTAAAAGTCAAAAGGAAAACCCTAATTCTAGATTTATTTTATTTATTATGAAAAAAGATTAAAGTTAACCTAATTTAACTAAATTAATTTATTTACAAAAATAATAATTAATAGTAAAAATAATAAATAATAAAAATATTTACATCTTTTGATTATCTGAATTTATTATAAAAAATAATTAAGTTAATTAAATAATAATAATATTAATAATAGAAATAATATTTAGTGAAAGAAATTAAAAAAAGAATTAAGAAAGAACCAGGGGGTGATGGGCCCTTTTGGAGGTGTTGTTTGCAGATTTCAAGCCCAATAACCCCAAGCCTGCGTTGGCTTTCTGAATGGCTGCGCTGGCTTTGACTGGGAACATGATGGTCATCCATCCCATGGCCATTGGATTGATCTTTGAGGCCACTTGGCGCATGATCGTTTGATGCACATGGTGGAAAGCCTTTGTGAAACCTGCACCTGATTACATTATGAAAAATAATACAAGGAATTTGGGTGGACCTGGGAATCGAACCCAGGTCCCAATGGTTCTTGGACAGATCACCAACCACTGAGCCAACCTGCACGCGTTTGTATGTATAATGGATAATGAAAATAATATATAAAAAATCAATTATGCTGGAAACCAAGAAAAAGCGCGCATTATATTTGAATCATCCAATAACACATTAACAGCTCATCATCGTCTTCCCTAAACCTGCAAAACAAAGGTTGGATAACAGGGATTTTTAACCCCCACAAAATGCAAAAAGGAAAAATAGCGATTAGGTCCCTGATGCATATAAATATGGCGCGATGGTTGGGTTGAGTTCGTCTGGCCTTGACGAATTCAACCATATGCGTCTCAAGGTCCAATTTTTCCTATAGAGCAAACCCCCAAATTCAGAGCTTGGAAACCATAGAACGTGTTCATGGCAACTTCTGATTTAAGACATCTTAATCCAATTGACTTATGCCAAAAGCTTCCTATGATTGCTAACAACACAAAACAAACAAAAAATTACGTTAAATGCTCATGAATTGGATGTTACGATTTTGAATAAAAGTATCAAACCGTATGACTGTTATGGGCGATTCTTGGAGCTATGAAACTGGAAACTGATTGCAAATTGTTCAGGAAACTCCCAGCAATGTCTTTGGATCCACAAAAGTCCTTAATTCGCCCTAGAACACTGAAAACAGTTTTGAGTTTCTTTGATATTTTTTGGAATTGGTTATGGTGTTTTTGCAGCAATTTTCACGTCTTTGGCATTAGGGTTAGGTTCAGCATATATAATATAATGGATTTAGGTTACAATCTTGGCCAAGAATCCATGGAATTCATGTTTTCAATATTTGATTTCAATCAAATCTTTTTGCATATTTTTGATTGGAAAACCTTGCCAAATTGGGATATTTTTGTCCCTTTAATTGGCACACGAAATCTCCAGCTCATATTGGTCACATTTGCTTCATGAAAAGATTTGAAAACCATATCTTCATATTTTCCTACAATTAAATGAATTAAATGAATTAATAATCAATTAAAAATCCAAATAATCAATAAAAATAAGAAAATAATTCAATTTAATCTCAATGGGTCGTGCATAGGCCTTGGAAAATGTTTCAAGAAGAAATTTGAGGCCCATTAGCAAAAATGAGGTGTTTTGGGCAAAGTTGACTTTTGCAAATTCCCAAAAATTTCCCAACTTCTCCAATGCATATCTTGCTCCATTTTGATCCTATGAACATGTTCTTGGACATTTTGGAAAGGTATTGAAGTCCTCTAACCAATTCCTTTGGTCCCATGTCATTTTGATTTACCAATCTCAAGTTATGGTCTTTGACTTAAAGTGCCTTTTTGTTGACTTTTGAAATTGACCTATAATGTAGAAATTGATAACTTTTTGTGAGAGCATTTCTTGGACTTGGAATGTGAAGATGATTTGTAGGAAATGTCATCACCTTCAAAATGAGCATTGGATGGGATTTTTCTGATGAACCATGAAAAAGTTATGCCTTGGTCAAGTTACAGTTGACTTTTCTACTGTCCAAAAATAGTAACTTTTGCATCCTTGATGACTTTTGAGCCATTCTTGTAGAATCATGATCAAAAATTGATCAAATGATGATTGTGTGCTCAAAATAAGATGTTGACCAAAAATTCTGACTTTTGACTGAAAATGACCATTTTACCCTTGCAGTTGATTGTGAACCAAATGAAGCTTTTGACTGTGCAACTTGCCTCTGTGAGTCTTGAAACTTGGTATGTAGGTGCTTGAGAATGAATATAGGCCTATGAGACTTGATTGAACCATTGAAAACCCCAAATTCCTTGAAAGACCCAAAACCCTAATTTCAGCTGTCTTAGGAGGTGATTTGGATTGTGCAACCCCTGAGTGGTCTTGAACCATTTGAAGATGATTCTTGACAAACCTTGAAGAATATGGGAGGGAAAATTTTGGGGTACAACAGTTGCCCCTGTTCAATCTTCTTGGACCTGAGGATGTAGATTGGCTTGCGTCATATTCGTGATCCGAAGGTGGAAGATGATTGAACACTAGAGTGCCTAGAAATTTGCACTCACATAGTAGAAAATCAGCAATGTGATGGCGGGAATGGGCTTATAGATGCCATTTGGAGATATGATGGATAGGAGGATGGCCTTATAGATGCCATCTGGAGATGTGACAGAGTCTTGTTGGGAATGGGCTTATAGATGCCATTTGGAAATGTCATGGATAGTTGAATCTGAATAAGAAATAGAGTGGCTTCCGTGTCTGGAGCATATCTAGTCTATATCTAATTGCTGACGTCTGAATAAATAGTAGAATGACCGCCACGTCTGGGGTATACCCATATTATATCTGAGTGAGTGACAGAGTGTCATCCGAATCTGGATCGTATCTGGAATGTCTTTTGAATGAATCTGGACTAAACAATAGAATAGCCTCCGGGCCTGGAGCATCTCTAAGTTGTCTTCAGAAGTTTGAATCTGAATAAGCAATAGAATAACATCCGGGTCAGGAGCATCTCTAAGCTATATCTGAAAGGAACTCTGGAATAAGTATCGGAATATCGCCAAATCTGGGTCGCATCTGAACTATCTCTGAATAAGCAATAGAATAGCATCCGGATCTGGAGCATCTCTAGGCCATCTCTGACAGGAAACTCTGAATAAGCAAAAGAATAGCATCCATATCTGGAGCATCTCTAAGCCATCTCTGGAGAGAAATCTGAATAAGCAGTAGAATAACATCTGGGTCAGGAGCATCTCTAAGCTATATCTGAAAGGAAATCTGAATAAGCAAAAGAATAGCATCCATATCTGGAGCATTTCCAAGCTATCTCTGAAAGGAAACTCTAAATAAGCAAAAGAATAGCATCCATATATGGAGCATTTCCAAGCCATTTCTGGGAAGAAACTCTGACTAAGCGATAGAATAGCATCCGGGTCCGGAGCATCTCTAAGCTATCTCTGAGAAGAAACTTTGAATAAGCAAAAGAATAACATCCGCGTCGGGAGCATCTCTAAGCTATCTCTGAAAGGGAATCTGGAATAAGTATCAGAATGTAGCCATATCGAGATCGCATCTGAACCATCTCTAGAAGGGAATCTGGAATAAGTATCAGAATGTAGCCATGTCTGGATCGCATCTGAACCATCTCTAGAAGGACATCTGAATAAGCAATAGAACAACATCCGTGTCCGGAGCATCTCTAAGCTATCTCTAGAAGGAAGTTTGAATAAGCAAAATAACAACATCCATATCTGGAGCATCTCTAAGCCATTTCTGGGAAGAAACTCTGAATAAGCGATAGAATAACATCCGGGTCCAGAGCATCTCTAAGCCATTTCTGAAATCTCTTTGATGTAGATATGCCCTGGCTAGATACAGGTATCGAATCCACAATCAATCGCTCACAGATATGCCCTGGCTATATACAGGTATCGAATCTGGAACTGCAAAAGTTGATGGTAATCATCTTTGGGTTGACCTTTTTCCTGAAAAGGCAAAACATCAGTTGTATGCAATGTCATGATGTATGATGTCATGATGTTCTCAAAAATAATGAGATTGTGTCGTATGCACTTTGTCATGTATGTAAGCAGGATGTATAAAATGTTAAATGTTTATGAATGTATTTTCGTCTGGGAAAATAAATCCTTGACGAATGCCGGGAGTTTGTTGAATCCTGGGCTGATGTTTGAAGAGTAGAGTTCTTCGTTTCCGCTGGGGATGATGATTGCAAGAATAAACCGGTAGGAGAAGATGACTCCGTTGGGGAATAAACTTGTTGGAGAGATTACCATGCGGGGAATTACTCTGGGAAGAGATGCTTCGCTGAGATTTTAATGAGAACTCTGATGGGGATTCCATTGATAAGCTCTGTTGGAAGATTTGATGAACTCTGCTGGGGGATAGGAAGAACTTCACCGAGGACGATCTTTCCGAAATAATTAGCTGAGGATAACCCAGTTATAAGCTCTGGTGGGGGAATAACCTTTGAATATGGTCGGGGAGAGATATTTGTACTCTTCCGGGGACAAGCTTCCAGAATCTATTGGGGATAAGCTTCCAAAACCTACTGGGGAGATTGATTCAACTCTCCTGGGGAAGCTTTTGGACTATACTGGGGAAGTGGCTCCACTGGGGTGTCTGTGTTCCGCCGGGGAACAATCTTATATTAAGACTGCCGGGGATGCTTGCTTAGGAACATCTGTATACTCCGCTGGAGGATATTGAGATCTTCGGGGGATACCCAACTTCCTTAAGGCTGACAGTAGACTAACTCTGCTTGGGGAGAGTATCGTTGACTTGCTGGAGATATTGTGCCTTGTTAGGGTTGATGGGAGACCAACTCTGCTCGGGGAGAGTATTGTTGAACCTTGTCTTACTCTGCGGGGAGTGGAGGTATCCTGGTTACGTTCTTCAGCTGAATATATACTTCAGTACCTTGGTGGACAGAGCAGCTTGTACAATTCAGACATTTCTTATTGCCCCAGCTTCAGTGGGAGAAGAAGACTTGTGAGGTGCTGATAGTTGCTGATTGACAAATCTTCTTCTGGTAGGTAAGTGACGAGATGACGGGACATAGTCGTACGCTTTGATCCCTAAATTTTGCCTGGACCGCCCTTTCGGGTTTTCAGTCCATCGGGATACCCTTTTTTGCCCAAGCCGCCTTTTCAGGTTTTCGACTTGCCGGGTGTACAAATTATTCATTTTCATCCCTTATTTTGCCCGAACCCTTTTGGTTCGACGGGTAGCCCTTATTTTTGCCTAGGTGTGTCAACCTAGCGGGTCTTTGATTATGCGTAGTATTTTTTCGACTATGTCCATGCTCTCAGGATGTAGAGAGTTGTCACTGTCGGTAGCATTGTGTTGCCATACCACCAGAAGATATTTGACCATGCAAGATTCGTCACTGGAATTCATGTCCAATGCCCCAAGTGACTCAGGCGGAGATTTTCCCCTGGCTGTTTGGCAGTTGAGAGATTCTCTGAATCTTGACTTAACTGCCTCAGATGATGGACAATGATCACGTCTGCCCCTTGGTTGGAAGTACTTTTGTTCACTTAGATATTCGTCGTGCGAATTTCTCTGCTGTTCGAATAAATAGTCATATGCAAACAATGTTATATCATAAATGCAACGCTTATGTCTGTCTTGAAGATTTTGAAAATGCATTTTTCAGTAAAATAAGCAAATTTTGTAAAATGCGATGTCAACTCGTTGTTTTACCGCAAGCCTTAAGGAGTCAGGATACCTTTTGTAACAGTATGCTTTCGAACTAACCCATGCTTCAGCTAGGACTTTTTGAGGGTTGTAACGTGGCCTGGTTCACGGTTTAAGAAACAAAGGATAAAGGCTCAAATTTTATTTGTACCCACCCTTTCTTCGTGATGTTCTTCGATCCTAAACTCAGCTAATCATGCGTTAGACCTTATTTGAGTCTTTGCTTTGATATTCCAGTGATGGTTCGGATGTTAACAGTTTATTTTGAATAGGCAGTCATTTTTTTTTGGAGGGTTTGTATGACATCTTTCTTTTGATTTTGTTATCCTTGTTTTTTGCCTGAACTGTTTCTTTCGTGATTACAGTCAGCGGGATGCCCCAGTTTTGTAAGTCTCCTTCATAGGTTTTGACTTATTGGGCTTTTATTTTTTGAAAGATAATGACTGCCTGTCGTTATGATTATTCGGAACCATCATTGTCTTTTGTTTTGGAAGGACTCCTTTGATGCCATTCACTGTGCACTTGGATCAACTGAGAAGACTACCCTGCCCCAGGTTATGATTAAGGGTTTAATTTTTTTTTGTGAAAAGAAAAACTCCTACTTCTTTGGCTCGAAGGGGTTGACGAGGGATTATCTTCCTTATAACTCCAATGTTTATGAATTGAAACAATGCCTGTACCTCATCAGCGGGGTCTATTCAAAAGCATACTGTAGAGATCGTGGTATCGTTTTCGTCATCCTCCCTCAAGAGGCTTAGATTTATTAATCGAGCGTTGAACATCACAAAAAATGAAAGCAATTTTGAATATAATGAATATGAATAGATTAATTCAAACAGACATATGCGATGCATTAATGGAATAAACAAGTTTTCTATGACATTAATTGTTTGTATAAGCGAAGAAAAATACAACTCGGAAATTAAAATAAAACAAAAGCCTTCAGTGATTTGGCAAAGGAGCAGTGATTATGTTTGGAGTCTCTGGTGCTTCAAACTGGATTTCCTTGGCATCAATCATGTCTTGGACCTTGTTCTTCAGAGCCCAACAGTTGTCCGTAGTATGCCCCGGGCTATCAGAGTGGTATGTACACCTTTCGTTGGGACGATAGTTAGGAGCAGAAGTGTTTGGATTCCGGAGAGGAGCCCTTAAGGTAATCAGCCCTGCCTTCAACATTTGCTGTAGCGCTTGATCCAGTGACATGTTGATCTTAGTGAACTGTCTCTTGGGTGCGACCTCTTTACGTTGATGCCCCTGTCTTTGTTGAGCAGGCATAGGATTAGAGATCTGAGGTGCCCCTACATGTTGATCATGACGACTCTTTTTACCATGCACAGCATTGGACTCCTTTTTCCCATGGTAAGGCTTTTTATGAGTATCAGAAGGTGTCGCTTCTTGAATCTTCCCAGCCTTGATACCAGCTTCAATTCTCTCCCCAGTCAGAATGAGGTCTGTAAACCCTGCAGAAGAATTACCAATCAGATGGTTGAAGAACGGACCAGACAGGGTCCCCAAGAACATATCAACGAGCTCACGGTCGGTCAGAGGTGGTTGCACCCTTCCAGCAAGGTCTCTCCACTTTTGCGCATACTCCTTAAAACCTTCACCCTTCCCAAGTGACATACCCTAGAGTTGGGTACGCGTGGGAGCGAGGTCGGAATTGTACTGATACTGCTTATAAAATGCAGTAGCCAAGTCCTCCCAGTTATGAATACTGGTTCCATCCAGCTGATAGAACCATTCGAGTTGAGTCCCTGAAAGACTATCCTGGAAGAAATGGATCCATAGATTCTTGTCTGCAGTGTAAGGTTGGATCTTCCTTACATATGATCTGAGATGCAGCTTAGGACAGGAAGCCCCGTCGTACTTTGCAAAGGCGGGTGCTTTGAATTTGTGGGGAATCACTACCCCAGAAGACAGACCTAGATCTTCAAAGTCCAGGCAAGGAACCTTCTGTATTTCCATGGCGCTCAAACTGTCTTCCAGCTGTTTGTACTTGTCCTCAGCTGGAGGGTACTGTTCGTCATTGAAATCCGTCTCGTTGTCGGAGACCACGGGACTAGGAACCCTTCTCACTTGGGGACTGTCTTTGCCCACAGATGAGGTAGTCAGCTCAACCTCATTTTGTGATCCATTCCCCGATCTGCGTCTAGGGTTGAACAAAACAGTCCTCTTCTTCTTCTTCATAAGCAGAGTCTTCAATTCCTGTTGACCCTGGGCTAAGCTCATGACCAGCTCTTGAAACTGGGCGTTCTGGGCCTGGAGGGCCTTGATGGCTTGTTCAGCGGAAGGTTCAGGATTCATGATGATTGCTGAAATAAACAGCGAAGAAGGTAAGTGACCAGTAACAAGGGTACCTGTTATGCAATGATATGTATGATATGCATGCAATGTTTTCAAGGATCTCGCGGGGTAAACAAGAAAATTGTTAGAATTTGAATCCGGTAGCTTGATTGAAGGAACTTCATGTTGTTGAGAGTCCTTCTTCAAGAGTCAAAGCTCACCATATCGAGTGGGTCATAGCCCCTGACTCAAGTCATTAACCTTGGCTAGAGGAAAATAAATCCCCTTTGCCCCTTGCTAGACATTTTGATTCATTATGACCTGCATCACAAACCCTTGAGATCCTTGAAATGGATTAGTCCTTATGTAGGATGTATGCAATGGTATGATGGTATGATGTTATGCTATGCGTGGAGTGATGTAAGTAAACCCTGTTATAAGCCCAGATTAAGGACTGTAAACAAAACCTGCAAGAAACTCAAGTGTCAGATAACAAGCATGCAAGTAGTCAAGTTTGAAGGCACACAAGTCACACAAGACAGCCCTTAGAGTTTAGGCCAGCATGGAGTTCAGGTACTACCCTCTTTCAGTTTCGTTGGTTAAGACCTGTCCTAGAAAATAGTAATCGGGTTCTAGAGGATCTCAATATCACTGACTACCCTCAATCGGTCATAACTCCAGCATCGTAATCTTTTCTTGCGACCAGAACCATCGCGAGAGTTTAGCCTCAATGAGTGTAGCATACTGCTACTGTTCTATGGCCAAGTTGGGTCAATTTAGGGTTCTAAGGTCGGTTGGTGCTTAATGACTCCTCAGAAGACCCATATTCTCCTCGTTGCAACACAAGGGATATTGGTACAGACCAAGGTGTCACACCAACGTAGCCACTGCTTCACCCGTGTCGGTCTACGCCGGAAAGGTCCCTCACAGCTTATGCTACCTAAAAGGGTTTTCCCCAGATCCGGGTTAGGATCTATGAAACTCCGATGCAAGCCCACAATTTTAAAGCAAACAAAACAAGCAATTGAAAACATAAGAGTGGTCTAATCCTAAGGTACACCTCACTTATTAATAGTCCCCAGCAGAGTCGCCAGTTCTGTGATCGGTGGAAATAGAACTGACTGTTTTTTAGCTGGTTCGCGAAATGTCGCGGTAAGCAAGAGTCGCCACCGTCTTTTATATTCTCCAACAAGGAAAGGACAAAAGCACAACAAAATTCCTTTTCGAGATGTTTCTCGGTTCGGGAGGTAGATTTATAGAAAGGGAAGGTGTTAGCACCCTTTCTATCCATGGTTATCCACGGGCTCTTAGGTACTTGCTTTATGTTTTCAAAAATTGTTTGCTTTTCAAGTGTGTGTGGGTTTTGAAAAAGTTTCGTTTGAAAAATTTCTAAGTAACTCTTGTATTTGTCCTCAAGAGTGTATGAAATATTTGTTTGAAAACCTTTTGAAAGTGTAGGTGCGAAAAGATGTTTTGTTTTTTAGAAAGAGCAAGTACCCAGGAGAAATCTACCTACTCTAAGGAATTAGGCTGTGTAAGAGTCCTTTAGACAGTACTATCCCACTATTGAGAAATAGGAAGCACCGTCGTTGGAGGTATTCGGGTCAATTTGATTATAGGGACATGTGTGGTCACCAAAGCAATGGTAGGATGCCTTAGCGGTAACCCTAATGTCCTAGATCCTTTTTATCCGAGGCAACCGTTTCGAGGCAACTGGATCTTTAGACAGGAGGGCGACCTCTAAAACACCCTATACTTGACGACCACGTCGAGGCAACCAGTGAGGCGTACCCTAAGAGTGGCATGTGCATGTGTGTTATTTCGGTTTATGTTTATCTTGTACATGTTATTGGTGAGCTACGCTTTGATTTTATTTTTCAGGCAATCTTGTCATGCATAATTAACAGTTAAGAGTGCGGAAAATAAATTGCGGAAAGGTAAATCTACGCTATTACAAGGCGCGGGTCTATACATCGCCAAAAACAAAACCCGTTTTGAAATAAATGCGATAAAAATAAAGAAAGCGGTAAAATCCTAATTAACTATTACATCCTTGGAAACAGATACATCAATATAATCAAAATAAATAATAATGCACGAATAGAAATTAAATCGGGAACGTCTTAGGGTTTTGACCCTTTTTGAGAAAGCATGAGTTTTGTCCTTTTTGCAATTAATTGAAATTAAACCTAATTCATTAATTAATTAATTATTTACAAGAAAAATGTTTTTTAGTTTTTTAAGTTTTTAATAAAAATAAAAAGAAAAGGAAATTAAAAGTCAAAAGGAAAACCCTAATTCTAGATTTATTTTATTTATTATGAAAAAAGATTAAAGTTAACCAAATTTAACTAAATTAATTTATTTACAAAAATAATAATTAATAGTAAAAATAATAAATAATAAAAATATTTACATCTTTTGATTATCTGAATTTATTATAAAAAATAATTAAGTTAATTAAATAATAATAATATTAATAATAGAAATAATATTTAGTGAAAGAAATTAAAAAAAGAATTAAGAAAGAACCAGGGGGTGATGGGCCCTTTTGGAGGTGTTGTTTGCAGATTTCAAGCCCAATAACCCCAAGCCTGCGTTGGCTTTCTGAATGGCTGCGCTGGCTTTGACTGGGAACATGATGGTCATCCATCCCATGGCCATTGGATTGATCATTGAGGCCACTTGGCGCATGATCGTTTGATGCACATGGTGGAAAGCCTTTGTGAAACCTGCACCTGATTACATTATGAAAAATAATACAAGGAATTTGGGTGGACCTAGGAATCGAACCCAGGTCCCAATGGTTCTTGGACAGATCACCAACCACTGAGCCAACCTGCACGCGTTTGTATGTATAATGGATAATGAAAATAATATATAAAAAATCAATTATGCTGGAAACCAAGAAAAAGCGCGCATTATATTTGAATCATCCAATAACACATTAACAGCTCATCATCGTCTTCCCTAAACCTGCAAAACAAAGGTTGGATAACAGGGATTTTTAACCCCCACAAAATGCAAAAAGGAAAAATAGCGATTAGGTCCCTGATGCATATAAATATGGCGCGATGGTTGGGTTGAGTTCGTCTGGCCTTGACGAATTCAACCATATGCGTCTCAAGGTCCAATTTTTCCTATAGAGCAAACCCCCAAATTCAGAGCTTGGAAACCCTAGAACGTGTTCATGGCAACTTCTGATTTAAGACATCTTAATCCAATTGACTTATGCCAAAAGCTTCCTATGATTGCTAACAACACAAAACAAACAAAAAATTACGTTAAATGCTCATGAATTGGATGTTACGATTTTGAATAAAAGTATCAAACCGTATGACTGTTATGGGCGATTCTTGGAGCTATGAAACTGGAAACTGATTGCAAATCGTTCAGGAAACTCCCAGCAATGTCTTTGGATCCACAAAAGTCCTTAATTCGCCCTAGAACACTGAAAACAGTTTTGAGTTTCTTTGATATTTTTTGGAATTGGTTATGGTGTTTTTGCAGCAATTTTCACGTCTTTGGCATTAGGGTTAGGTTCAGCATATATAGTATAATGGATTTAGGTTACAATCTTGGTCAAGAATCCATGGAATTCATGTTTTCAATATTTGATTTCAATCAAATCTTTTTTCATATTTTTGATTGGAAAACCTTGCCAAATTGGGAGATTTTTGTCCCTTTGATTGGCACACGAAATCTCCAGCTCATATTGGTCACATTTGCTTCATGAAAAGATTTGAAAACCATATCTTCATATTTTCCTACAATTAAATGAATTAAATGAATTAATAATCAATTAAAAATCCAAATAATCAATAAAAATAAGAAAATAATTCAATTTAATCTCAATGGGTCGTGCATAGGCCTTGGACAATGTTTCAAGAAGAAATTTGAGGCCCATTAGCAAAAATGAGGTGTTTTGGGCAAAGTTGACTTTTGCAAATTCCCAAAAATTTCCCAACTTCTCCAATGCATATCTTGCTCAATTTTGATCATATGAACATGTTCTTGGACATTTTGGAAAGGTCTTGAAGTCCTCTAACCAATTCCTTTGGTCCCATGTCATTTTGATTTACCAATCTCAAGTTATGGTCTTTGACTTAAAGTGCCTTTTTGTTGACTTTTGAAATTGACCTATAATGTAGAAATTGATAACTTTTTGTGAGAGCATTTCTTGGACTTGGAATGTGAAGATGAGTTGTAGGAAATGTCATCCCATTCAAAATGAGCATTGGATGAGATTTTTCTGATGAACCATGAAAAAGTTATGCCTTGGTCAAGTTACAGTTGACTTTTCTACTGTCCAAAAATAATAACTTTTGCATCCTTGATGATTTTTGAGCCATTCTTGTAGAATCATGAGCAAAACTTGATCAAATTATGATTGTGTGCTCAAAATAAGATGTTGACCAAAAATTCTGACTTTTGACTGAAAATGACCATTTTACCCTTGCAGTTGATTGTGAAACAAATGAAGCTTTTGACTGTGCAACTTGCCTCTGTGAGTCTTGAAACTTGGTATGTAGGTGCTTGAGAATGCATATAGGCCTATGAGACTTGATTGAACCATTGAAAACCCCAAATTCCTTGAAAGACCCAAAACCCTAATTTCAGCTGTCTTAGGAGGTGATTTGGACTGTGCAACCCCTGAGTGGTCTTGAACCATTTGAAGATGATTCTTGACAAACCTTGAAGAATATGGGAGGGAAAATTTTGGTGTAAAACAATTAGCATCCATGTTGGGAAGCATCCGTAAACTGTTTTCAGAAGTTGAATCTGAACAAGCGATAGATTAACATCCGTGTTTGGAGAATCCGTAAACTATTTTCAGAAGTCTTGAAGTTGAATAAGCAATAGATTAGCATCCATGTTGGGAAGCATCCGTAAACTGTTTTAAAAAGTTGAATCTGAACAAGCGATAGATTAACATCCGTGTTTGGAGAATCCGTAAACTGTTTTCAGAAGTCTTGAAGTTGAATAAGCAATAGATTAGCATCCATGTTGGGAAGCATCCGTAAACTGTTTTCAAAATTTGAATCTGAACAAGCGATAGATTAACATCCGTGTTTGGAGCATCCATAAACTGTTATCAGAAGTCTTGAAGTTGAATAAGCAATAGATTAGCATCCATGTTGGGAAGCATCCGTAAACTGTTTTCAAAAGTTGAATCTGAACAAGCGATAGACTAACATCCGTGTTTGGAGAATCCGTAAACTGTTTTCAGAAGTCTTGAAGTTGAATAAGCAATAGATTAGAATCCATGTTGGGAAGCATCCGTAAACTGTTTTCAAAAGTTGAATATGAACAAGCAATAGATTAACATCCGTGTTTGGAGAATCTGTAAACTGTTTTCAGAAGTCTTGAAGTTGAATAAGCAATAGATTAGCATCCATGTTGGGAAGCATCCGCAAACTGTTTTCAAAAGTTGAATCTGAACAAGAGATAGATTAACATCCGTGTTTGGAGAATCCGTAAAATGTTTTCATAAGTCTTGAAGTTGAATAAGAAATAGATTAGCATCCATGTCGGGAAGCATCCATAAACTGTTTTCAAAAGTTGAATCTGAACAAGCGATACGTTAACATCCGTGTTTGGAGAATCCGTAAACTGTTTTCAGAAGTCTTGAAGTTGAATAAGCAATAGATTAGCATCCATGTTGGGAAGCATCTGTAAACTGTTTTCAAAAGTTGAATCTAAACAAGTGATAGATTAACATCCGTGTTTGGAGAATCCGTAAACTGTTTTCAGAAGTCTTGAAGTTGAATAAGCAATAGATTAACATCCATGTTGGGAAGCATCCGTAAACTGTTTTCAAAAGTTGAATCTGAACAAGCGATAGATTAACATCCGTGTTTGGAGAATCCGTAAACTGTTTTCAGAATTCTTGAAGTTGAATAAGCAATAGATTAGCATCGATGTTGGGAAGCATCCGTAAACTGTTTTCAAAAGTTGAATCTGAACAAGCGATAGATTAACATCCGTGTTTGGAGAATCCATAAAATGTTTTCAGAAGTCTTGAAGTTGAATAAGCAATAGATTAGCATCCATGTTGGGAAGCATCTGTAAACTATTTTCAAAAGTTGAATCTGAACAAGCGATAGATTAACATCCGTGTTTGGAGAATCCGTAAACTGTTTTCAGAAGTTGAGTCGAAGCTTGCTAATCTTATCCTTGGAAAGGGTAAAAAATTAGCTGAAACACAAAGTTATGTTGCATGAAATGTATGATGCAATATATGTGTTATGTCAATGTTTATGATATATGAATGTAATGTATGCGCATGTAAGCCGATGAGCTGTCCTATTGAGGACAATAAATTGTGGATAGCTGGAGATAATAAAATCTTTGACCGCTGTCGGAGAAAATAAATCCTTAACTGCTGTCGGGGATAGAAAATCCTTTGATTGTTGAAAATGATAAGTCCTGGGACCACTGTTGAAGTGTATGCGTGTCTTCAAGCTCTTTGACAACCTCTGTGGGGAGAAGTTATACTACTGGGAGAAGTCAGGAGTTTGGTTTGTATGCCAATTTACTAATCAAAGATTTCCTCTCTGTTGGGGGTCCTAGTGACGTGCTGATTTGATTAGCGACTTCACTGGGAAAAAGTTTAAAAATAACTTTCTGATGAATTATCTGGTTTGAAAGCAACTTTTCGGGAGAAGGGAAGAAGCTGGATGATCTTCACTGGTGTTCACGGGTTGGAGTTTTGTCTCTGCTTGGGGAAGAAAGTTTCATTCTTACCGATGGTTTGTAGTTCAAAGTTCTGCTCTGCTGTTGGCTGAGAATTTGAATACTCAACTACGATGGGGATCCTTGAAATTTAACTTTACTGGGGATATGCCTTTCAAAGTTTTAGTCCTGCTTAGGAACCAAATGAGGTATTTGCAGGGGATTTCTTCTGGAATAGCCTAAAGACACTCTCCTACACTTCCATCCTATCAGTAATTATTCTTTCTCATTTTGTTTTATTTGTAAGCGGTGATTTCATTCAAATGCATATGCTCATTTAATAAATCATTGGACTTTTTCAAATAAAGCACAAGTTTAAAAAGAAAGAAAAAGGCAGACAGTTTTTTGTACTTTGAAGTAACTTTGTATTAACTTTGTGTAAGTATTTGTACAAAGGAGACAGACACCCTAGTAAGAGAATGTTGTCAAAAAGCTGAGAAAAATTTTATACAAAGAAAGATGGCTATGCGTATCAATTCCATGGGGTTCCCATTCTGCTATAGCCTTCACGACTCTGAGTATCTTGTCCATTCGTTGCTTCGTCCGCAGATGATTGGATTGATCAGAAGCTTTGGAGCTTGTCCGCAAAGAGATTATCCTTAAAGTGATCCGACGAGACATATTCATATGCTTTTATTCCCTAACTTTTGCCTGGATCGCCCTTTCAGGTTTTCGATCCACCGGGAAACCCTTTTTTGCCCAAGTCGCCCTTTCGGGTTTTCAACTTTCCGGGTGTACAGATTTTTTTTGTTTATCCCTAATTTTTGCCTGAACCGCCCTTTCGGGTTTTCGATTCACCGGGATGCCCACTTTTTGCCCAAGTCGCCCTTTCAGGTTTTCGACCTGTCGGGTCGTTTATGCGTAGTATCTTTTGACTATGTCTGCGTTCGCAGGGTGTGGCAGGTCGTCACCGTCCATGGTGGTCAGGATCATTGCCCCACCAGAAAAGATGTTTTTGATCATAAATGGTCCTTCATAAGTAGGAGTCCACTTGCCCCTGGGATCACTTTGCAGCAAGATAATCCGCTTGATTACAAGATCCCTAACTTGATATACTTGTCTCCCGACTTTCTTGTTGAAAGCCTTGATCATCTGTTTTTGATACGTCTGACCATGACAAACAACGGTAAGTCGCTTTTCGTCAATCAAGTTAAGTTGATCAAGCCGGGTCTGAATCTAATCGTCTTCATTCAAACCAGCGTCCTTCATGATTCTTAAGGAAGGAATCTGAACTTCCATAGGTAAAACAACTTCCATGCCGTATACCAAAGAGAAAGGTGTTTCCCCAGTTGATGTTCGCGCCGTGGTACGGTACCCATGTAGAGCAAATGGTAACATCTCATACCAATCCTTGTAGGTGACTGTCATCTTTTGAATGATCTTCTTGATATTTTTTATTTGCGGCTTCAACAACTCCGTTCATCTTCGGCCGATAAGGAGATTAATTGTGATGATAAATCTTGAACTGCTCGCACAGAGCGGTAATCATATTATTGTTCAGGTTTGTACCGTTGTCCGTAATGATTCGGTCAGGAATACCGTACCGGTAAATGAGGTTCTGCTTGATGAAACGGGCAACCACATTCTTTGTAACAGAGGCGAAGGAAGCTGCTTCGACCCATTTGGTAAAGTAATCAATAGCCACCAGGATGAAGCGATGCCCATTGGATGCTGTAGGCTTGATCTCTCCAATCATGTCAATTCCCCACATTGCGAATGGCCAGGGTGCTGTTAGGACGTTGAGAGGAATCATAGGAATATGTACCTTGTCAGCATAGACTTGGCATTTGTGACAAGTACGGGAATGTTGATGACAATCAGCTTCCATGGTAGACCAGTAGCAGCCTGCCCTTAGAATCTTCTTAGCCATTGTATGTCCGCTTAAGTGGGTGCCAAAGGTGCCACTATGTATTTCGGTCATGATCAACTCTTCTTCAACCTTGTCCACACAACAAAGTAGAACACAATCATGGCCGCGCTTATAAAGGATACCATTTGTCAGGAAGAACTTGGCAGCAAATTTCCTTAAGAACTTTTTGTCATTGACGGAAGCTCCTTCAGGGTATTCTCGAGTCTGGAGATACCTTTTGATTTCATGGAACCAGGGTTGTTCCACTATTTCTTCGGCATTAATCTCATGACAGTGTGCAGGTTCATCCATTCGCTCGATGGTGATTTGGGGAGCCTCATTATCCCAGTTGAGTTTAAACATGGAAGACATTGTAGCCAAAGCATCTGCTAGCTGATTTTCTTCTCGCGGGATGTGTTCGAAGATAATTTGCTTAAAATGAGGTAACAATGTCAGGACATCTTCTTTGTATGGGATGAGGTTAGGATGTTTAGTGTCCCACTCTCCTTTGATTTGACTGATAACCAAGGTTGAGTCTCCAAATACCACCAAAGATTTGATTCACAAGTCAATTGCAGCCTTAAGACCAAAGGTACAAGCTTCATATTCGGCCATGTTGTTGGTGCAACTGAAACAGAGTCTAGCAGTAAAGGGTGTATGGAAACCTTCTGGAGAGATAAGTACCGCGCCGATACCGTTGCCAAGTGCATTTGAAGCGCCATCAAAGTACAGGGTCCATCGGGATCCTTGTTCAGGTCCGTCATACGGTCCGTTAACTTCAATGTCGTCCATTGTCATAATGTCCTCGTCAGGGAAGTCGAATCTCATAGATTGGTAATCTTCGACGGCTTGATGAGCTAGATGGTTAGCTAGTACACTCCCTTTTATACCTTTTCAGGTAGTATACAGGATATCATATTCAGTCAGGATCATTTTCCATCTAGCGATTCTTCCAGATAAAGCAGGCTTCTCGAAGATATACTTAATTGGATCCATCTTGGAAATCAGCAAAGTGGTATGAGTCAACATATATCGTCTTAACCGGCGAGCAACCCATACCAAAGCGCAGCAAGTTTTATCGAGCAGTGAGTAGCGAATCTCACAGTCGGTAAACTTTTTGCTAACGTAATAAATGGCATGCTCTTTTCGATCAGACTCGTCATGTAGTCCCAGTACACACCCTATTGAATTATCTAAAACAGGAAGATACATGATTAACGGTCTTCCTTCGACGGGTGGCATCAGAATAGGAGGTTCCAGCAAATACTCCTTGATCTTATCAAAAGCAACTTGACAATCATTGTTCCATTCAACTACCTGATCTTTCTTCAACAGTTTGAAGATTGGCTCACAGGTAGATGTTAGGTGAGAGATGAACCTCGCAATATAGTTTAAGCGTCCCAAGAAACCCCCAACCTCCTTTTCAGTGCGGGGGGCAGGCATTTCTTGTATAGCTTTGACTTTAGCAGGATCAACTTCAATGCCTTTGTTACTGACGATAAATCCTAAAAGTTTACCAGACCTGACTCCGAAAGTGCACTTGCTTGGGTTCAGTCTGAGCTTATACTCCTTCAATCTGACAAACAGCTTCTGCAGATGATCAAGGTGTTCTTCTTCTGTCTGTGATCGGGCTATCATATCGTCTACGTAGACTTCAATCTCATGATGTATCATATCATGAAACAAAGCTACCATGGCGCGTTGGTAGGTTGCCCCGTCATTCTTCAGTCCGAATGGCATCACTTTGTAGCAGAAGGTACCCCATTGCGTGACAAAAGTAGTCTTCTCCATGTCTTCGGGGGCCATTTTGATCTGGTTGTATCTCGAGAATCCATCCATGAAGGAAAATACCTTGTGTTGAGCTGAGTTGTCAACCAAGATGTCGATGTGTGGCAGTGGAAAATCATCTTTAGGGCTAGCCCTGTTTAAGTCTCGATAATCCACACACATTCTGACTTTGACGTCCTTCTTGGGCACGGGCACAGTGTTAGCAACCCATTATGGATAGGAAGTAACAGCCAGAAAGCCAGCATTGAATTGCTTCATTACCTTAGCTTTGATCTTCTCAGACATGTCGGGTCTCATCCGGCGGACCTTTTATTTGATCAATGGACAGTCTTCTCTTGTAGGGAGATGGTGAACCACGATATCTGTATCTAGTCCCAGCATGTCTTCATAGGACTAGGAGAAGATTTCAACATATTCGTTCAACAACTACACTAAGCGCTCTTTGACACTTGGTTCCAAGTTGGCACCCACCTTCACTTCTTTCTTGTCTTACTCTGTTCCCAAATTGATGGTTTCTAGCAACTCTTCATGGGGCAGAATATCCCTCTCTTCTTGTTGCAAAAGTCTGGCTAACTCTCTCGGCACTTCAAAGTCTTTGTGAACTTCGTACTCAGCATGATTGACCAAATCTTCAGAGTCACCGAAGGCTAAAGCAGAATAGTCACCAATGGAATCCGGAGTGGATGGGTACCTGCATTTTGTGAGTGTGGGTGTGTGTAAGGGATAGCCATCCTTAAACAAAACAAGATGTAAAAGGAAAGAAAATGAACACAACAGTTTATAGATGAAAACTACCAATGATTCATTAAACATGGCATATGATAATGAAGAAATCAAGCCCTTACAAATGGACCTACATGCCCCGGGCAAGGCATAAGGTGAAAATAGTGTACGAATTGTTTAGTTATTACAGACCAAAATAGGAAATTGTTCAAAGATAAATTACTGGTTGATGAAAGTGATGGGAGTAAAGTCCTTTGCTTCCCAGTTGCTTAAACCCCCTTCGACGATTGGAAAGATCCAATCTGCAAAGTTGTCCTATTCATCATCATCTTCTATAGCATTAATTCCATGGTGAGTGATCTTGACGGGTGGTCCTCCAACCTTGGAGCGACGCATAGCTTTCTGGCCTGCAGCAGTAAACCCTAGCCCAAACTTGTCCGTCTTATGGGGAAAATCAGGCAGTTGCCCTCATACTGTACTCTTCCCCTCTTTAATTACAGCCTCTGCGTTCTTGAGAGATTCCATCCTGGATACATGCTTGGGAACGATAGGCACCTCAACCATTGTCTTTGCAACCACTACCTCAGGAGAAACTTCCTCAAAATGTTGGAAAGGCGTTTCGATGAACTCGCCATCCAACTCCACATAGCGGAAGGAATTGAGATGAATTATCATGTACTCTTCCTCGCCGTGCACTGTTATAATCTTACCCTGAACAGGATATTTCAGCATTTGGTGCAAAAAGGAGGTAACTGCCCCAGCATAATGGATCCATGGTCTTCCTAACAAACATGAATATGACGGACGGATGTCCATCACGTAAAAGGTGGAGTTGAAAACTTTTGTGCCTACTTTGATAGGAATGTCAACCTCTCCATGAAACATTCTTTTGGACCCATCAAAGGCCCTAACAATGATGTTACTAGGTTTGAGGGTCAATCCTTCACAGTCCAAACGGTCTAAGGCTTTCTTCGGCAGTACATTCAAGGAAGAAACAGTATCAACTAAGACATGGTCGAGGGTGGTTCCCCTGCACTCAACTGAGACATGTAGCGCGTTGTTGTGTTTCCTTCCTTTGGGAGTCAAGTCAGCATCGGAAAAACCCAGGCCATTATCAGCAGTAAGACTGGCCACACACTCCTGAAACTGGTCAGCCGAAGTTTCTTGGGGCACGTGTGCCGCTTTCAAAATTTTGATCAGGGCCTTAGCATGGGCCTCAAAGCAGAGTAGAAGAGCCAACATTGAAATTTTAGAAGGGGTCTTCCCTAGCTGTTCCACGACGTCGTAGTCACTATTTCTGATTATTTTCAAGATTTCATCCATTTCTTTCTGGGTGGTTTCGGGGATAACCACAACATGAGCCTTCGTCCTGACAGGTGCTTCTAATATCCCCTTACCCTTATCGGTAGTATCAGCATATGGTCTTACTTCAGGAGTATCCAATTCTTCAATCATTGGGCCTTGCACAGATGGCCTAACAGGTACAGAAGCTTTCGAGGGTCCGAAAACTGCTCGAGGGGGAGAAATCTCCGGAGAAAAAATCCTTCCGCTGCGGGTTATCTTGCTTGTTCCTGCGATGTTCCCTATATCATGGATTTCCTCTTCAGAATTCTCTTGGACTGCTTCAATCTATTTGATACCATGATAGAATATTTCTCCCCCATAGTTCCATGGTATCGTTTTGCTAGATTGATATGGGACAGGTCCCGGCATGGTGATTTTTAATGGTACAAATTTAGGGTCGGGCGTAATCCTAACAGGTCTTTTGCAAGCCTTGGGAGGATTGTCGAAAATGGTTATGATTGCAATATCGTTGGTTGAAGTAGCAAAAGTAGCAGGAGTAATAGGAGTGAAGGTATCAACAGGGGTTTTTTGGAAGAGTATCTCTTGGGTATCCATCAGGCGTTGGATGCCTGATTTCAACATTGGGCAGTTAGCTCGTATGTTTAAACAAAAGCAACAGTCTTTTCCACAGCCTGGGAATATATCGGCTCTCATCAAATTCACTTTAATCACTGATAAGGGAGTCAAAAGATCATCAACATTGGTAACATGAAGGTCTTCCATAACGGCATGAACATTATGACCGTGCTTGGGCATCGGGGCAGAAATCACATTCGGCTTTTCGGGCGCATCAAATTCTACCTCCTTGGCGTCGATCAAGTCTTGGATTTTGGTTTTGAGGGCCCAACAGTCGTTGGTGTCATGCCCTATACTGTCTGAATGGTAGGCATATTTTGCATTGGGATGATAATATGGAGAAGTGGTGTTTGCATTCTTAGGTGCCTCTCTCAAATTAGCAAGGTTTAATTTCAGGAGATGTGGAAGGATCTGAGCGGGTATCATATTTATCGGGGTATATTTCCGTGGTGGCCTTTGCTAATAGGTTCTGGGCTGATCATTCCTCGGTTGACTATTTCTAGGCCGGTCTGATGCGGACTTCTGAATTAATACGGCCCCCACTGTTGGCCGACGTTCCTCTCTTTCCCAATTTCTCTGGGTGTAAACAGCAGAACTCTCCTTCTTAGCTGGGAAGGTCTTCTTAATAGCGGTGGACGCGGAGGCATCTTTTTGAATCTTACCACTTTTAATGCTGGCCTCGACCCTTTCGCCGGTCAGAATTAATTCGGTAAATCCCGCAGAGGAACTCCCAATTAAATGATTGAAGAAATGGCCAGATAGGGTCCCTAAAACATGTCAACCAGCTCTCTATCCGACAATGGGGGTTGCACCCTTCCATCCAGATCACGCCACTTCTGGGCATGCTCCTTGAATCCTTCATTAGAAGCCATACTCATACTCTGTAGTTGAGTACGAGTGGCCGCTAAATCAGCGTCGTATTGGTATTGCCGGTAGAAAGCAGCAGCCAAATCTTCCCAGTTATGAACCTTCGATGTCTCGAGTTGATAGAACCAGTCCAATTGTATGCCTGACAAACTATCTTGGAAAAAATGGACCCAAATATTTTTATCAGATGAGTGGGGTTGGATTTTCCTGACGTAGGATCTCAGGTGCATCCTCAGACACGACAGACCGTCGTATTTAGCGAACGTAGGTACTTTGAACTTGGGAGGATTGACGATCCCAACAATCAATCCCAGCTCTTCGAAATCCAGTCCGGGAACCCTTTGCACTTCCATGGCTGCTAACCGCTCTTCTAGATTTTTATACCTGTCGTCCGCATGAGAGTACTGCTGCTCGGAGTAATCTTCATCCTCTTCAACTTCTTCCTCTTCAACCTCAGACTCGGAGGGTACTGCAGCTCCTTTTCCTTTTCTGGTCCCTTCGTCAGACGTCGAGGGGAACTCCAGAACTCTCCTAGCTTCGTTCTCAAATCTTCTTCCCAGCGTAGCTACCCCGATTCTTTTCTTTTTCTTTTTTCCTTTTTCCTGTTCTTTCTTCTCTAACAGTGCTTTAAGATCCTCTTGACACTTTGCCAAGGTCATGAGGAGTTGTTAGAATTGCGAATTATGTGCTTGCAGATCTTTGACCGTCTGCTCAATATCAATCTTGCTGAAATAAACAGCAGAAAGATAAGGAAACCTGGTGTGAAGACCTGTTTATGCATATGATGAATGATATGTTTATTCATGTAATGCATCCAAGGATTCAAAAATTCAAAATTGTTGCAGACAAAAGAACACACGTCATATTAATAAGAAGAAATTTGTCAGTACATAAATTCCCCATGGGCCAAATATTACAAAGCTTCTCTTGGTAAAAAGACGTTGCGTATCCTCTTTGGCGCGATGTAAGTGTTAAGAGTCTCCTCTTCGTGAAGTCGGCGGGTAAGCTCCAAAACCTTCTTCTCACTGGCATAGAAGCTGGCTTCAAAAGTGTTACGTTCTTCTTTGAGTTGGATCCAACTCTTTTGCAATTCTTCCAATGATGTTGGCATGTCTGGATGTAGGAGGGTGTATGGAACCTCTCCTTCCCTAACAGGCTCTTTAATCACGGGGAGAATGTGGGGGTAAGGCATCATAAAAATCTGGGCGCGTGTTCATACCCACTTGAGGTAAGGCTCGAGGGGGATGGAATTCTTGTGCCCCAGTGTCTTACTGTCCACTTTGTTGGGCATCCTCCATGCACGGATAAACCTTTGTCGAAGTTCTTTCGCATCGTTGTGGAAGTCAAAAACTAGGTCAGGAATCAGCATATCATGAGGGCCATCCCTTCTAGCATATCCAAACTGTCTAAGAGCTAAACAGGGGTTGTAGGTGATGCCTCCCCTAATGCTAAGTAGTGGGACATTAGGGAATTCCCCACAACGATCAATGATGATGACATTTTTTCTGGAACGAGAACACCAATGAACATCAGAATGTGTTAAGGTCATCAATCGCTGTGACCACCTTAAACCCTGCTCATTCTTCAAAACTGACTAGGGAAGGTGAGAAATAAACCACCTTGCTAGAAGAGGAGTAAAACACATGAGAACACCTCTTTTCCTTATTGTTTGTGTGTAAAATGAGTGTAGGATGTCCCCAAGCAATGTAGGCACAGGATTCCGAGACATGAAAATCTTGAAAGCATTCACATCTATAAGTTGATCAGGGTTTGGGAACAAGACCAACCCATAGATGAGTAGTGCTACAATCTCCTCAAAGGCTTGTAGATCTAGAGAATTCCAGCAGTCTTGTGCCTTCTCAAACAAACTTTGCCAAGAAACCCTTGACACCACTTCTGGTTTCCCAATGTCCTTTGATATCAGATGGTTGCAAGTGTAAGGCTTGAGCAACATCTTCAGGCTTTGGTTCTTTTTCCGTACCGTTGTAGGGTAGTTGATGAATAATAGGAATCCTCAGGAGTTGAGAAAATTCCTCCAAAGTAGGTACTAGTTGGTAATCAGGGAATGTGAAACAGTGGTGTAGGGGGTCAAAGAACTGGAAGAGGACTTTCACCATGTCTTCTTCAATGTTGGAGTTGACCAAGTTGAGAAGTCTACCATGTATTTCACTAAAGAGAGAATTCTCCGGAATTCTGGAAGTAAGCTCCTTGAGTTGAGGAGGGATTCTCACAAGGTTGACTTGAATTGTTTTCATGCGAAGAGATTCCGTGACCTACAAAACAGGAACAAAGATGAAGATCCAAACCCTTGAAATGGTTAGTGGATGCAAATGATGCTTCATGATGTTCATGATGTATGCACAAGCATATGTACAAGCAAATCACACAAGATCCTAGTTTCAGGCTTGCATGGGGTTTCATAGGTAAGTACCCTCTTGAAGTTAGTTGGCTCAAACTGTCCTATAGATAGTAGCCGGGTTCTAAGGAGCTCAATATCACTGGATTATTTTCTGTGTTCATCGTTTCAGTTTAGCCACTTAACTGGCGACCGAAATATTCCAAGAAAACAACGCTCAATGAGTGTAGTATCGAGTATCTACCAACTTCGGACTGCACCAAAGTCGGTCATCTCACTACCCCTAGAAAAGGCCAAGATGGTCAAGTAAGGTTCTAAGAGTTCATTAGTGCTTTATGACATCACTCAGCGGCCCCGTATTCTCTTTGATTTACTCAAAGGCTACCGGTACCCACAAATATGTCGCACTAATATAGCTATTGCTTCAACCGTGTCGGTATACCCCACATAGTTTCCACAACATATTGCTATTTACCTATGAATGTTTCCCAAATCCGGGTAGAGGATTTCAAGCCCAAACAATAGAACCAAATGTAAAGCAATCAAGGCAAACAAGATAATCATGCAAAGGTGATCTAAAAAAAACCTAAGGTAACCCCACTTTTAGAAATGTCCCCAGCAGAGTCGCCAGTTCTTTGATACGGTGGGAGAACTGACTTTAGGTTTTGCGTTTGTGTTCGCACATGTTCGGTTTAGCAAGAGTCACCACCGACTTTTTATTTTATCCAAAGGAAAGGTCAAAAAGCACAGGAAAGACCTTTGAGATGTTTTCTTGGGTTCGGGGGGTAGATTATGAAAAGGGAAGGTGCTAGAACCCTTTTCATCCATGGTTATCCATGGGCTCTTAGTTACTTGTTTTAGATCACTTGCCTTTGCTTTTCACTTGTTTGAAATGGTGCTTTGTGTGTGTGGTTTTGAAAATGTTTTGAAAAAGATGCCTTGTCTAGGAAACCTTTGTAACGATTCTTGTTTGAATATATACAAAGGTGTGTGTCTTTTTGAAAAGATATTTCAATGTTTTGAAAGTTGTTTTGAAATTGTTTTGAAGTTGTGTTCTGAAGTGTGTTTGAAAATGGCAAGGATGTTTTGCAAGATTTTTGATCAAGTAAGTAAGAGTTGTCTACCCTATTTTACTCAAAGATCTTCTTTATGTTTTTAACCCTTTTAACAGTGTTATTTCACCATTGTGTTTAGTGGATAACCTTGTGTTAGGATGTTTAAACGGGACAGGCGCGGGTCATCGTATACAATCATTGAAGGCAACTTGTGAGACGTTCTAGCAATTTTGTAAGGGACAAGATCGTTTTATCAAAGGCAACATCGAGGGTCATCGAGGGACTATGATCTTTGTTTATTGAATGGGAATTTGCTAGAGTGTCTCATACTCGAGGGACATGATTGCATTTTCCGAGGCAACAAGCGAGGTTACCCTAGAGGTGCAAGTGTGAATTGTGTATTGATTTTCATGCATTTATCTTGTATTAGGTCATCTAGCGATTGATTTTGAATCTTCGCATACAAACCCTAATTACTATACAGTATATTGAAAGCAATAAATTGCGGGAATTTAAAGTCTAAATTATTACAAAACAGTATCCGGGGATGGGGGTACAAATATTTACAAATGGGGATGAGTCTTATCGGAATAATAATGTCCAAGTATATATTACAACCAAATTGAACCGTCGCATTTTCAATGTAAAATTATAACAAAGTATAAGATAATGAAAATCAAAGAAATATGAGATGCATGTATTTATTTACAAATGATCAAATAAAATTTAACCTAGTGAAGATTAAGTATTATTATTATTATTTTTGTGAAGAAAAAGTTTTTAAAGAAACAAAATTATTAGAATTAATGCTTCTATCATTTTTGTATTTTATTAAATGTAACAAGCATTAAAGAAAATTATATTGATAAAATCAAAATGAAAATTAAGCTATTAATTGTTTCTTATTATTAACAAAAAAAAGAAATCATTTAGAAAGAAAATAAATGAAAGAGTATTAGTTTAAAAAATTTAAAAAGAAAAAGATAATGGGCCTCATGGAAATGTGGCCCAAATATGAAGAAGAAAGAAATGTAAGTCAGAATGAGCCAAAAAAGGGGGGGGTGTGCTTAGCAGAAGTATTGGGCTTAGGAAATTGGGGCGCACAGGCCCAGAATGAAGTGTTGTACAATATTTTGTTAGGGTTGCTTCATTTAGGGTTTGCAAACTTTTGGTCTCAGCAACGCCGCTCCTACTTCTCTCGTTCTCTTCGTCTTTCTCAAGCCAAACCGATGACTTCTCCTTCCCTGGATCCTAGCCACCAGAGCGTTGCTCTCATCCACTCCTTTCTTTCTCACAGTGGCCCACATTTTTGTGCTTGAACGGTACGAGTTGTTTCATTTGCGCTTTAAGGGTTTTTTTACAGTTTTGTTCATTTGTTTAGCTTGATTGTTACATGCATGTTCTAATCCATGGTTTTTGATGTTTGATGTGTAGTAAAAGGATTGAGAACAAGCTTACCTTGAACGTTTGCTTCTGAAAAGTGAGAGAGGGAGAGTGAGCTGGCCGGTGGCGCTCCCAAGAGGCTAGGCGGAGGGAGGAGAAATAATGATTGCTTTGGGCTTCTGGTATTTCTGTTTCTTTATGTTGTTTGGTGATGATGAATCTGAAATTTGCTTCTTCCCTGTTAATGATGAGTATAAAAAATCTGAAACTGGTTGTGTTTTTGTTGATGATGATCACGTTTCTGAAACTTCTGTGGGCTTCTAAATCTCTTCCTCTTTGTGTTTGTTAATGATGAAGGAAATTCTGAAACTTCTTTTATTCTTTTTTTTTCACTTCTGAAACTCTCCCTCTTCTTTGTTATGTTGATGATGATCACCTCTGAAACTATTTTATTTTGAATTTTTTTTTGATGGACAACCTGAAACTTGTTGCTTTGCTTGATTTTCGTTTGATGATGAATGTACTTGAAAACTGGTGTGGTTACTGGTTTGCTACTGGTTTTGCTGCTAGTTTGCTTGAGTTATGCAGGTTATACAATGCAAGTTTGTTGTGTTTAGGCTTGTAGTTTACGCAGGCTGTGACTAAGTTGCAGTTTATGGCTTGAACTGTAGGCTTTTTGTTTGGCCTGTGTGCTTAGCAGGTTTGCTTGAGTATGGTAAATAGGTTTGTTGTTGTTTTTTGGACAAGTTGTAGTTTATGCAGTTTGATTTGTTGGTAAACAAGTTTGTGGTTTTGGTTTTTGACTTGCAGTTTGGAGGTTATTTTGCTTGTAAGTTTAGACAGGTTTTTAGTTTTGGAGGCAGGCTTGCTGTTTGAGTCTTTGCAAGCAAATTTGAACTGTTTGTTTTTGGGATTTGGAAGCAGGCTTGCTTCTGGTGTTTGGCCTGGACTATGTTGTTAGTTTTGTAAACTTGTAATGCAGGTTTTGTGAATTTGGCTTGCTGAGCTTTGTGTTTTGGAAGCCAGTCTTGAGCTTGTTTGGACTTGCAAGCAGGTTTCTGTAGGTTTGGGTTTTGGTTTTGGAAACAGGCTTCAAGTTTTGGGAGGCAGGTTTACTGTTAGTTTTGTGTTGTTGGAAGCAGGCTTCAGGTTTGCTTTGGGCTTGCAAGTTTTTGACTTGCAGGTTGTGGTTTTTCTCAATGTTTTCTCCCTCTCCTCTATGTTGGCCCTTTTACTGTTATATATCTTTTTTGTTATCTTTTACTGTCTTGAAAAACCTGCCTTTGCCAAAACTGCAAACTTTTCACCGAGGTTCTCTCTTTCTCTCTCTCTCCTCATAAGCTTTATTAATTGCTTATTATATTTTATTCTGAAAAATTGGGTTGTCTAGAAAATGATGAAAGCACCTTTGACAAGTTTTGACTTGTCAAGTGAATTACCTTCTATTGTCTTGCTTTTGTCTGCTGTATTTCTGTTTTCATGCTGCATTACCATATTTATCCAATTTGTCTTGTAACTTGGTTTTGGACAATTTGTTCTGTAGCTGAATATGGGACTTTACTTGCTGCTGTATTATTCATTTGCTTGACTCATACATCGGCAATTTTGGCGCCTGTTTGTCTCTTTGAATTTGTGACTTAGTTTGTAGTGCAGCTTGGAACTCAGTTTGCAGTTCAGTTTGCTTGGTTAATGCAGCTTGGAACTTTTTGTATTTGAACCATGTTTTTGCATCTAGTTTGACATGCTTGCATTTTATATATTTTATTTTTCTCTCTGTGAACCGAGAAGAGCGATCTTCTTGTGATTTGCAGAGAGAAAAATAAAGCGTAACGAAAATAGGCAATCTGATTCTAGATGGCCAATTTTAATGATGACTTTTTTTTTCTTCTTTTCATTTGAAAATTCTTGTGCTGATTTTCTTTTCTTTCTTCTTTTTTCAGGTGCATGCATCTTGGACAATAGCAGAAGCAGTAGAAGCCAAAGATTTTAGGAGATTAGGCTGAGGTTTATTATTTTTTCATTTATTGTAAACAAATATTATTGTAAATACTGTAAGTTGTAAATTTACAATATTCCGATAAATTTTGTAACAATATCTGAAAATAATAAAAAAGGTCTTTATCCAAATATCTTCCAATCTTTTCTTGCATTGTTTATTTAATTATTTAAGACTCTTAAATCAAAATAATTGGAACTGTATCCCAATAATTTTAATTCAGATAAAATAAATAATCAACAAACTTTTGCAGTCTCGTAACCTTGCATTACTCACAATACACGTGGTATTCCAGTTAACACACGTATTGTACAGTTAAACAAACAAAGCATTCCAATAAGCGATAAACCTTTCACTCCACTTAATCAAGCAACAAAGCATTCCAATAAACGATAAACCTTTTACTCCAAATAATCAAGCAGATACCTTAATGTTCCAAACAAAAGTCTCAGCTCTTATCCCAGATAATTGGGTTTTGAGAAACAGCCAGTAATCTTGAACAAGCGTGAAAATAATGTAACAGTTAACTGAATTTATGAGGATTCAGTTCCTTCTGAGAAATGTGAGCGAAAACCCTAATTCTGGATTGACTGATAAAGAAAAGTTTGTTTGACCGATTCTTGCGCCAATCTCAAAAATCAGAGAAAACCCTGGGGTTGTGATTTCTTGTGAAAAAGGGAGGGAAAATTTAGGGGTATAACAGATACCATTGGGGCTCACACATATTGATGAAAATTGAAACCCTAGTTAGAGGTACGTTGCCTTAGGAGGAGAATTTGACTAGTCAATTCTTGGTCATCCTTGGGCAAGTTAGGGACCTCAATGGGCATGTGTTGAGTAAAAAGGGAGGGAAAATTTTAGGGTGCAACAGATTCCCCTGTTCAATCTTCTTAAACCTGAGGATTTAGATTGGCTTGTCTGCCTTTCGTGATCTGAAGGTGGAAGATGATTGAACACTAGAGTGACTAGAAATTTGCACTCGTCTGAAGTGATATCGTTGGTGGATAATACCAGGAATGGGCTTACAGACGCCATTTGGAAAGGATGACAGAAGACTGTCGGAGACAGGCTTAAAGATTCCATCCAAGGAATATGACAGAGAGTCGTCGGAGATGGGCTTAGAGATGCCATCCAAAGTAGATGTTGACTTCATAAGAAGTCTCTTTATAGGGATTCTCGTTCCTGCTATTTGAGGAGGAGTCCGTTGGGGAATATTTTAGGGGAATAGAGTCTAGGAGCTTCGGTTGTCCATTACTCTTCTGGGGATTTATCTCTTGATTGAAAAGACGAAAGCGAGCTGTTATCTGGTCGGGATCCAGGCTTCACAGTGACTTGCTGAGGATAATGAGGCAGACTGTTATCCGGTCGCATTCTAGGCTTCACAACGACTTATCAGGGAATAAGAAATTAACTGCTATCTGGTCAGTTCCAGGTGTTTCTCCCCAAAATTTACCCTCTTGATGTAGGCTTATGTTTTATCATAAACATCATATGGCATTGCACTCATACTTTGTGATGGAATCAAGATACTTTGGTTCTCAAATTGTCTACAAGAGGTGCTAGTTGATAGTTTTGACAATTGGTGTAAGAAGGGATCTCTTTCTCCCAAAATTTGAATTTGTCAAGCCACAAGGGGCCCTCATGTCTCAAAATCTTTACATCCAGCAAAGGTTTGAAGCTTGTATTAATATGAAAGAAGAATCACTCTCCTTTGAGGAACCAGTCAAAATTAGGGTTTGGTCCAAGTTGAAGTAATTGGGGTCTAGATAAGCCAATTCTTCAAGAATCATTATCTTATCATCATTTGAATCAAATTTGTTCAAAGAGTCTCTCATGATGCCCAGTGGAATTAGGGTTTTGAAGCTTGATCAGCTACCTCTTAGTACAGGGTACAAAACTAGGGTTTTGGATTTAATCAAGATTTCTTTAACTTTTTCACCCAAACTTCTTTCCATGATTCACCGCATGTTATTAAGCATCTATGTTTGAAAAATTGAGGTTCAATTTGGATTGGAAATGGTTCAATTGATCAAAAGGGGCAAATTGGTCATTTTGACCAAAGTCAATAAAATCAGGAGTTGACCAAGTGAACTTTTGGTCAACCATTAATTTAAACATCCTATTTTCATATTCCATACCCAAATTCATCTTTGAATCATGAGAAGTGGTCAATTTGAGTGTAACTTGTTCAAGAAATAACTTAAAATTTAAAAAAATATTCTAAGTGTCAAGATGACTTCCCTTGGGCAAGCCACACGCGTAATTTCATCAAACACTTGGCATGCCATTTTGTGGAATCAATTTCTTGTGACACAAGCCTCAATTTGAAAAATCAAAAAGAGCATTTTGTTGTCTTCCATAAGAGCTTCTCATTGAACTTTGAATCATCCAATTTGGCCAAAATTTGAGTGGGTTATAACGTCTCAAAGTTGGTACCTCAAGGTTGACTTCATGCACACCATGCATGCCCATGCGCGCGCGTGCCCCACAGGCCAACCGGTTCCTTTTCCCTAACTTGGTGCTAGCACATCTTACTCATTTCATGATCATTTTCAAAAATTTAAGGCACGTTTTGTTCTCTATCAAGAGGTCTTTTGAAAGGCCTTTATTTGGCCCAAAACGACGAAGGAATTTCAAATGGGCTAAGCATAAATTCAGCTGACGAAAATTATGGACAACCATGGTTATGTGGAAGAATTTGCATAATTTGGGTTTTATTTATTTCAGGTCATATTTGGCATATGATTAGCACGAATGGTTGCATTCTTATCTTGTCAAATAAGTCCAAGTAAGGCACGCATGAGGCATGACCATATTCTTTCAAGTTTTGCCAAAAATAGTAAGATACCTCCTTTGATTTTTCACCCATGTCCTCACTCTTGCCACCTCATCATTATCATCATATTCCCTCTGATTCCATTCACTTTATGCTCCCTAAAACACATCCCACAGTAGGAAAAAACTATATGAAACGCAACTTGCCTTTGCTTATTTTAAAAAAAATCAGAAATTCCATACTTGTCCTCCAACGTTTATCAAACTATTTTACACTCTTGCCCTCACTCCTAATCTTCTATATAAGCACACTCCATCACTCATTTTGGAGCGCTCTTGTTACACACAAAAATCAGATCTTAAAATATCTCATCACTCTCAAATTTTCCTTCTCTTCGAAGCTTCATTCTCATCCATTCCAGTCATGATATCTTCCTCTTTTCGCGTTCATTGAAGTTTTAGAACAAGGATTAAAGGCTTTCTTGTTGATCATAGGCATTGAGTTGAGTTTATTTCTCACTCATAAGAGGTATTTTCAGATCTAGATCCTTCAAATTATAGCTTAAATCTCTGGTCTCTAAGCTTGTAATTGTGTTAATACATATTTATACTTCGTGTTTGAGGCCTTATTTTGATTTGATTGGAGTTGTATAGCATGATATGATCTTATGAATTTTTGCACATTTTGTGTTTTCATGAACTTTCTGGCTTGATTTCTAATTCTATAGTGGTTGACCTGTGAATCTATGATTATCATGATGTAGTTTGTTACTTGACCTTGAGAATGCACTTTGAATCACATAATTTGGTTAAGAAATGGATGCGTAATGAGATCTGGATTTTTTGTTTATGAACTGTTTGATTACGTGATAGTTATGGCGTCATGAGGTTAGGGGTGAAGTGAGGTGGCGGTGCGTGATTGGATCGTTCAAATTTAAATGCATTTTCATATTATTTGTTTTATCTGTTTTCTCTGATTTTTATTTTTGAGAAAAGCATTTTCAAAAATTCTAAAAATTTTACCATAGACTTATCTCAATTTCTAGTATTTGTCATAATTTTTCTTGAATTTTTAAAAATCATTTGATTGGTGGAAAAAATTCGTGCATTACTTAATCTTGTTTATTTGATTTTTTGCATAACATTTTTGTTAATTTTTATTTCTGACCTTTCCTTTGTGCAAAAATTATATAAAAAATATTTTAGACACTTTGATCAGTTACTTTTAGGTTTATGAATTTTATTTTAGAAATTCCCTCTTTCTAGTTGATTAATTAATAAATAATATTTAATTACTTCTTATGTTTTGTCAATTATTTTAACCATATTGTTAAAATGTAGAAAATTCCCCAAAAAAAATCATGGATGCTTATTTTTAATTCTAGTATTTTAAATATAACTTTGGTTGTATATTTTTCTAACTTTTGATTAGAATTTTATTTTAAAAATGTGAATATTTGTTTATTTGTTTAATTGTTCAATAGTTTGAATTTTATTTTATTTTTGACTTTTCTTTAATTCTAAAAATGTGGGAAAATATGTCTTCTGATCTTTAGTGTTTCCTTGTGATTTGTATAATCTTGGATTGAATTGTTTGAATTTTGATCTTATCTAATTAATATTTAAGATTAAAATTCAAACAATTAGAGTTTTGTGGCTTACATTGCAAGTTTTATTTTCAAAACCAATCTGCCTTGGGCTTTCATTGGAATTTGGGTCTTGTTTAAGGTTCATGGATGTATTGAGAATCTAGAAACCATTTTTCTTGAATTTTTTGACTTGATTGAATATTTTTCCACAAATTGTTTTGAAAGCTTGTCTAGTTTGGTAGTTTTTCCAACTAGTGTTGATCCTTGAGCCCCACTTGATCTTATCCTCTATTATCCATGAACTTCAAACTTGTTTTATGGCCTCTACACATCTCAAAAATGTTAAGTAAATTTTGGTTTGAAATATTGAAGTCCTTTTCTATTTTTGATAGATTTTTGAAGTGAAAATGACCAATTGATGTTGCATTTATTTGTTGCAATTTGTTGTATGGCCAATGAACTTATGTGAGGCCTATAGTTTGGCACTTAATGATCATATTGTTTCTGTTTTCTCATACCAATTTAAGTCAATCCTCTTGACTTCTCATAATTGGTTGATGAGCACTTTGTGATCCATACCTCCTAAGAGATGTTCTTTTTGTGAATTTTGCTTTGAGTTATGAATTTTTTTCTTGAGTTTGTGGTCATCAAATGACCAATGATAATATGTTGGGGAATGATACATCAAGGATAGTGTGATACGGTAGGAGAACTGACTTGGGTGTTTTGCGTTTGTATTCACAAATGTTGCGGTTAGCAAGAGTCGCCACCGACTTTTCTTTTATCCAATAAGGAAAGGTGAAAAAGCACAGGAAAGACCTTTGGAGATGTTTTCTTGAGTTCGGGGGGGGGGGGGGGGAGGGTAGATTATGAAAAGGGAAGGTATTAGCACCCTTTTCATCCATGGTTTTCCATGGGCTCTTAGTTACTTGCTAGATCACTTGCTTTTATTTTGAAATGTGCTTTGTGATGTTGTTTTTGAAAGTATTTTGAAAAAGTGTTTGTAATGGTTATCGTTTCTATAAGAACGCATAAAAAGTGTTGTTTTGAAAATAGTTCAAAGAGGTGTTTGTGGAATGTGTTTTTTGAAAGTGATTTTGAAAAGGGTTTTCTTTGTAATGGCTCTCGTTTCTATAAGAACGCGTACAAAGTGTTTTTCTTTTGAAAGTATTTCAAATGAGAGTGTTGGTGTATAAAATGTTTTTGTTGTGAGCAAGCAAGCAACTAGGGGTGAATCTACCTACTCATAAGGTCTTAATTGTTCTTTTCCTCCTCCTTTAGATGTTGTTATATTACCATTGATTTGGTGAGAAACCCCATCGTTGGATGTAAAGGGACGGGCGTGGGACGTTTTTGTATAGTCATAGAAGGAAACTCATGGAATGTTTTAGCAAATGTCGTTTTAGGGACTAGATCGTTTATCGAAGGCAACATCGAGGGTCATTGAGGGACTACAATCTTTTATCGAGGATCTTTTGCTAAAACGCCCATATTCGAGGGACATGACTAATTTTCGATAGGCAACAAGTGGGATTACCCTAAGGGTGCTAGTGTGCAAGTGTGTTTGATTGCATGCATTTAGTCTTGCTTTTAGGTTGTCTATTTTGTTGTGTTCATGTCTTGCCATACATACCTTAATTACTAGCATTTACATTTGAAAGTCATAAATTGCGGAAATGTAAAGTCCTACGCTATTACAATATTTTAGGGATGGGGGGTACATGTTTACAAATGGGGATTGCAAATAAAATTAAACCCTAAGTTACTATTACAACCATATTGAAATGTACAATATAAGAAATAAAAAGAACTTGTTTAGAAAATGGTTTTTTGTCTTAATGAAAAAAGAGATAAATAAATTAATAAAAGAAAATATTTTTATGTCTCTTTATATTAATAAAAAAAGGGTTATTACTAAAAATGATAAAAAGGGAAATAAATGAAAGATAGAAACAACGTGCTGCTGCAAGCAAAACAACAAGAATCAGAAGTTCTGAAGCCAGGCGCGCTGTGACTCAGAAGGAAACGTCAGTGGGTATCAGAAGTTCTAGATTGGTAAACTCTGAGGTCCTGCAAGAAACGTTAGAAGGGAAACACAAATGTTTTGGATGGTGCGTGCTAAAGTTCTGAATGTGAGAACAGTGAGAAAACCTCAAAAGCTTTTTACGTGTCCAAACAGTAGGAAGAACTCAGAAGTTCTGTATGGGGCTAAGACAATGAACAAACAATCAGCAGTTCAGCGTGTTATCAGCGTATGAAAATCAGAAATTCTAAGTGTTAAAACAGTGAGTGAACAATCAGCAGTTTAGAGTGTTTAAACAGTGAGGAGAACTCATAAGTTCTGTGTTGTGCTAAAGCTGTGAGTGAACATCAGAAGTTCTATGCCATATTTCAACTCTTAATCAGCACATCAACAATTTATTCAATTCTTAATAAACAGCAAATCAGAAGGATAATAGCACAACAGTTTATAGAAGTTCTAATCCTAAATCTGAGTCTAGCCCTAATCAAGAAATTCTGATCCACAATTTTTCTACTTAAGCAATGATATGTGCAACATTAATACTATGATATTCACATATTTAATGATGTTCTGAATGAAAAGATGCAAAGTCATAAAGACTTACCTTGAATCTGGAGCGTATGCTTGGAGCTTTGGGCTGCTGCCTTTAGATGTTCTGGAATCAGCAAGAGCAACGAAAGAGAAAATGCCAAGTTCTTTGATTCAAAAGAAAGAACAAAGGTTTGGTTTTCTGTTTGGAAAATCTGGATTTTTATGAAGGTTTCACAACTTCCTTTTCTCTCTTTTGGCCAATCTCTCTCCAAAAGCCAACCGGTTTTTGTAGTTTGTGTTTGTAGTTTTTTTTGGACTCTTGGAATTTTTGCAGGGATTCAAGGCTCTTCTTTCTAAAATTTTTGACCTCTTTACAGTTTCCAATGGAGTTTAATTTATAGGCAATTTTTTTTTAGAGGTCAAGTGGCACCAACATCATATGCTAGACGCTGACTTGCTCTTGAAGTAAGTTTAAACAAGCATGGTTCAAGGCACCAAGCAGGATGGCTAGCAGGTTTAGCAGCGCCTAAGCTGGATTTGTCAGCCAAAATTAAGGAAAAGAAAAAGCAACAGAGGGGCCTAGCACCCTTTTGCATAAAAGTTTACTTTCCCAAGACAGTAGAGGTACACGTGGGGGAAATCCTTTGGATAAAGGCTCAAAAGTGGTTGTGAGCATTAAATGATGATGAAATTTATCAAATCATAAATCCTGCCATGTGAAACTCTGCATCATTGCTTAATTCTAGATCAGAAGTTCAGCTTCAACGTAGCTTAAAATAGACATCCAATCTTCTGATCCTTGTATCTCCTGGCTCCAGCATGTTCTGAAGGAGCTCTCAGATTTTCCAGGAAGCTTGCAACACGTTTTGTAACCTTCTTTGACTTACCCTTGCAAACTCTGACTGATCCGTTGTGAATATTGGCCCAGAAGTTCTGAGCAAAATCTGTCTTGAAAGTGTCCAGAATTTGCTGAGTGTTTTAGTTTCATGGACGTGTCTTCAAGGATTTTATAACTTGAAATCCCTGCATTTCTAGGAGAAGTTTTGTTCTGCAATGTTTTAGATCTCATTGAAATCTATAACTATTGAATCAGAAGTTCTTCCATAATCAGCTTGCATCATGGTGATAATCTGACCAGAAGTTCTGAGCTTGTCCTATTTCTTAAACACTTAGAAAAATTCTAAGTATCTAGAAATTTGACTTTTCCAATGTAACTTTTGACTTTTGAATTTCTAGATGAAACAAACTTCATATTTTAACATGTCTTGCTGAAATATTATTCTTGAAACTTGATTTTGATCCAAAAGTCAAAGTTTAAGTTTTCAGTGTGTAAATGACCATTTTTCCCTTGTGGATGAAATTCTTGGAAAATTTGTAATTCAAAGCTTGAAATTGGATGGGAACAAACCTGAGGGTTCAGGGTGATCCTTTGAGAAATGAGAGGGCAAATTTTGGGGTACAACAGTTTCCCCTGTTCAATCTTCTTAAGCCCGAGGATGTAGATTGACTGGTCAGCCTTTCGTGATCTGAAGGTGGAAGATGATTGGACATTAGAGTGCCCAGAAATTTGCACTCAGTGATGTAATGACTAAGGGTATAGGGAATGGGCTTAAAGATTCCATTTGGAAACCGACGGGGAATCGTCGGAGATGGGCTTAAAGATGCCATCCGGAAAAGATTGGTTGCATAAGAGATTCCTTGGTGAGAATTCCTGTACCTGCCGTTGAGGGGGACTTTGTCGGGGAATGTTGATTTATGCACTGGGAACTAAAGTCTATGAGTTTCAAATGTCCATTACTCTACTGGGAATTAAATCTTGATTTAAGAGATGAAAGTAGAATGTACACCTGGTCAGGATCCAAGTTGCACAACGACTTACTAGGGAAATGTGGAATTGACAGTATCTGGTCGGGTCCAGGCCTCAAAGTGTTGTAACATGTTGTCTGGAGACAAGGGAAAAGGAACCTAGATAGTAGGGTTACTTCGAAATGAAAGCCTGGATAGTAGGGCTTGTGGGAAGAAACCTGGGTAGTAGGGTTACTTTGAAATGAAAGCCTGGGTAGTAGGGCTTGTGGGAAGAAACCTGGGTAGTAGGGTTACTTCGAAATGAAAGCCTGGATAGTAGGGCTTATGGGAAGAAACCTGGGTAGTAGGGTTACTTCGAAATGAAAGCCTGGATAGTAGGGCTTGTGGGAAGAAACAAGGGTAGTAGGGTTACTTCGAAATGAAAGCCTGGATAGTAGGGCTTATAGGAAGAAACCTGGGTAGTATGGTTACTTCGAAATGAAAGCCTGTATAGTAGGGCTTGTGGGAAGAAACCTGGGTAGTAGGGTTACTTTGAAATGAAAGCGTGGATAGTAGGGCTTGTGGAAAGAAACCTGGGTAGTAGGGTTACTTCGAAATGAAAGCCTGGATAGTAGGACTTGTAGGAAGAAACCTGGGTAGTAGGGTTACTTTGAAATGAAATCCTGGATAGTAGGGCTTGTGGGAAGAAACCTGGGTAGTAGGGTTACTTCAAAATGAAAGCCTGGATAGTAGGGCTTGTGGGAAGAAACCTGGGTAGTAGGGTTACTTCGAAATGAAAGCCTAGATAGTAGGGCTTGTGGGAAGAAACCTGGGTAGTAGGGTTACTTCGAAATGAAAGCCTGGATAGTAAGGCTTGTGGGAAGAAACCTGGGTAGCAGGGTTACTTCGAAATGAAAGCCTGGATTGTAGGGCTTGTGGGGAGAAACCTGGGTAGTAGGGTTACTTCGAAATGAAATCCTGGATAGTTGGGCTTGTGGGAAGAAACCTGGGTAGTAGGGTTACTTCGAAATAAAAGCCTGGATAGTAGGGCTTGTAGGAAGAAACCTGGGTAGTAGGGTTACTTTGAAATGAAAGCTTGGGTAGTAAGGCTTGTCGGAAGAAACTTGGGTAGTAGGGTTACTTCGAAATGAAAGTCTGGATAGTAGGGCTTGTGGGAAGAAACCTGGGTAGTAGGGTTACTTCGAAATGAAAGCCTGGATAGTAGGGCTTGTGGGAAGAAACCTGGGTAGTAGGGTTACTTCCAAATGAAAGCCTGGATAGTAGGGCTTGTGGGAAGAAACTTGGGTAGTAGGGTTACTTTGAAATGAAAGTATGGATAGTAGGGCTTGTAGGAAGAAACCTGGGTAGTAGGGTTACTTCGAAATGAAAGCCTAGATAGTAGGGCTTGTGGGAAGAAACCTGGGTAGTAGGGTTACTTCGAAATGAAAGCCTGGATAGTAGGGCTTGTGGGAAGAAACCTGGGTAGTAGAGTTATTTCGAAATGAAAGCCTGGATAGTAGGGCTTGTGGGAGGAAACCTGGGTAGTAGGGTTACTTCGAAATGTAAGCCTGGATATTAGGGCTTGTGGGAAGAAACCTGGGTAGTAAGGTTACTTTGAAATGAAAGCCTGGATAGTAGGGCTTGTGGGAAGAAACTGGGTAGTAGGGTTACTTCGAAATGAAAGCATGGATAGAAGGGCTTGTGGAAAGAAACCTGGGTAGTAGGGTTACTTCAAAATGAAAGCCTGGATAGTAGGGCTTGTGGTAAGAAACCTGGGTAGTAGGGTTACTTCGAAATGAAAGCCTGGATAGAGGGGCTTATGGGAAGAAACCTTGGTAGTAGGGTTACTTCGAAATGAAAGCCTGGATAGTAGGGCTTGTGGGAAGAAACCTGGGTAGTAGGGTTACTTAGAAATGAAAGCTTGGATAGTAGGGCTTGTGGGAAGAAACCTGGGTAGTAGGGTTACTTCGAAATGAAAGCAGATTAGTTGACCCATTTGGTTTTGGGAACTGATTTTCCGTTGATTGCTTGCAGATACGACATGTATAACTGCTGGAGTTGTTGGTGATAACTACCTTTCCTGAAAAGTTAACAGGGTTAGTCAAATGTGATGCATGAAATGCATTGTGGGATGATGTTCTCAAAATAAATGAGATTATGTTGCGTGTGGTATGTATGTGTATGTCATGATGTATATTCATGAAATGCTATCGGGGTATGCTCGCGTATGGGAAAATAAATCCCTGACCGATGTTGGAGAGTATAACATTCCTGATTGTTGTAGAGAATCGTGGTTCTTCTACTTCTACTAAGGATGATGGATGGAAGTGATTGTGCTGGAGATTTGTTCTTTGTCGTCTGTGCATATTCTATCAAGGAGAGGCTTGCTCGGGAATAGCTCTGCGGGGGAACAACTTGGAAGGTGAATTTCCATAGCTGAATTATTGGGCTCTGTCGGGGAATACAGATGTTACAAGGTCACATGTATTGATGATTGTGCTCCAAAGTTGTCTTTGCCCTGGTACCTGCTGAACAGGGTAACTATCGGGTTTGATATTTTAGTTTTTCGTCCCTGTTTCTTAAGTTATGAGCAATTGTCTTTCTTTTTCCTATACAAATATTTGTGAATAGCAATCATATTCAAATGCATATGTCAAGAATGAATCACTGGACGTTCTTGCAAAAAACAAAACAGAAAAAGAAAAACAAATAGTTTTTGTAAAGATGACTTGTATTAATTTTTGAAGTTGACCTATAACAGGTGTTTTTGTACAAGGAAGTCGATACTCTAGTAAGAGAACGCCGCCGTAAAAATGAAAGATTTACAATATTGTGTACAATGAAAATAAAATAGCTATGTGCGACAATCCCATTAGGTTTCAAATCAGCTATTGCCACTATGCCTTCGAGCGTCTCCTCACTTTGCTGTTTGTCTGAAGCTGATTAGATTGATTGATGCCGTTTGAGTTTGATAGTTGATACTGAGGTCAGATCGCAGGGTGATTCCATGGGACATAGTGATATGCTTTTCATCCCTAACTTTTTCCTGGACCGCCCTTTCGGGTTTTCGGTCCACCGGGATACCCTTTTTTGCCCAAGTCGCCTTTTCAGGTTTTCGACTTGCCCGAACCCTTTTGGTTCGTTGGGAAGCCCTTTTTTTCCTAGTCCAGTCAATCTAGCGGGTATTTTATCATGCGTAGTATCTTTTCACTATGTCTGCATTGACAGGGTGAGGGAGGTCGTCACCGTCCATGGTGGTTAGAATCATGGCTCCACCCGAGAAAATGTTTTTTACCATAAATGGTCCTTCGTATGTGGGAGTCTGTTTGTCCCTGGGATCACCTTGCGACAGTATGATGCGTTTGATTATTAGATCCCCGACTTGATATTCTTTGCGTCTGACTTTCTTGTTAAAAGCCTTGATCCTTCTCTTTTGATACGTCTGACCATGGCAGATAGCAGTAAGTCTCTTTTCATCGATCAAATTCAGTTGATCAAGTCGAGTCTGGACCCAATCGTCTTCGTTTAAACCTGCGTCTTTCATAATCCTTAAAGAAGGGATCTGGACCTCAACGGGTAGGACTGCCTCCATGCCATACACCAAAGAGTAGGGTGTTTCCCCTATCGACGTCTGTGTTGAGGTACGGTGCCCATGAAGAGCGAATGGTAACATCTCGTGCCAGTCTTCGTATGTGATTGTCATTTTCTGTATGATATTTTTAATGTTTTTAGTTGTAGCTTCTACAACACCATTCATCTTCGGCCGATAGGGAGAAGAATTGTGATGTTGAATCTTGAATTGCTCACACAAGGCGGTGATCATAGTGTTGTTGAGATTTGTACCATTGTCAGTGATGATCCTTTCGGGGATATTGTACCGACAAATGAGATTTCTCTTGATGAAACGGGCAACGACGTTCTTGGTGACGGAACCGAAAGAGGTTACTTCCACCCACTTTGTAAAATAGTCAATGGCCACTAGGATGAAGCGGTGCCCATTAGACGCAGTAGGCCTGATCTCGCCGATCATGTCGATGCCCCACATCGCAAAGGGCCAAGGAGCCATCAGGACGTTCAGAGGAACCGGAGGTAGGTGCACCTTATTAGCATAAATTTGGCATTCATGACAAGTTCGAGAGTGCTGATAACAATTGGATTCCATGGTGGACCAGTAGTATCCTGCCCGCAGGATCTTCTTATCCATGGTATGTCCACTAGAATGGGTTTCTAAGGTTCCTTCATGTAGATCTGTCATGATGCTCTCTGATTCGCTCTTGTCTACACACCGTAATAGTGTGGAGTCATGGTTGCGTTCATAGAGGATTTCATTACTAAGGAAGAACTTTGCAGCAAACCTTGTCAGAAACTTTTTATCGTTGACAGATGCCCCTTCGGGATACTCTTGAGCCTCGAGATACCTTTTGACTTTGTGAAACCAAGGTTTTTCTGCTACCTCTTCAGTATCTATCTCGCAGAAGTGTGCTGGTTCATCTAACCTTTCAATAGTGATTCGGGGAGCTTCGTTGTCCCATCGGATTTTGAACATAGAAGACATGGTGGCTAGCGCGTCCGCTAACTCATTCTCCTCTCGTGGGAAATGTTCAAAGGTTATTTCCTCAAAGTGTGGGAGAAATGCCAGTGCGTGATCTTTGTAAGGAATGAGATTCGGGTGCTTCGTATCCCACTCGCCTTTGATCTGACTTATCACCAAGGCAGAATCTCGAATACACTTAAGCACTTAATCCTCAGGTCAATAGCAGCTCGAAGACCCATGATGCAGGCTTCATACTCTGCCATATTATTAGTGTAGTTGAAACACAGTCGGGCAGTGAAAAGAGTATGACAGCCCCCAGGAGATATGATCACGGCGCCAATGCCATTACCGAGTGCATTTGAGGCTCCACCGAAATACATAGACCATCGGGATCCTTCCTCGGGTCCTTCGTCCGGTCCAGATTCTTTGTAGTCAGTCACCAGCATAATATTCTCATCCGGGAACTCAAAATTCATGGACTGGTAGTCATCCACGGCCTGATGAGCCAAATGATCAGCCAATACACTCCCCTTTATTGCTTTTTGGGTTGTATATTGTATGTCGTATTTAGTTAAGATCATTTTCCACCTTGCTATCCTTCCGGAGAGAGCGGGCTTCTCGAAAATGTACTTGATCGGATCCATCTTTGATATCAACAAGGTAGTGTGGGTCAGCATATACTGTCTCAGTCGGCGAGCATCCCATGCCAAAGCGCAACAAGTTTTCTTGAGCAGTGAGTATCGTGTCTCATAGTCAGTAAACTTTTTTCTAAGGTAATAAATGGCGTGTTCTTTTCGACCAGACTCGTCATGCTGCCCCAGCACACACCCCATTGAATTATCTAGCACTGTCAGGTACAATATCAAAGGTCTTCCTTAAACTGGAGGCATCAGAATTGGTGGTTCTTGAAGGTATTCCTTGATTCTTTCGAAAGCAGTCTGGCATTCATCATTCCACTTTACCACTTGATCTTTCTTCAGAAGCTTGAAGATTGGCTCACAAGTAGCAGTCAGATGTGAAATGAACCTGGCGATATAATTCAAGTGTCTCAAGAAACCTCTAACTTCCTTCTCCGTACAGGGAGCTGTCATTTCTTGTATAGCCTTTACCTTTGCGGGGTCTAACTGAATACCTTTGTCACTGACGATGAAACCCAGAAGTTTACCAGACCTTACCCCGAAGGTGCACTTGTTCGAATTCAACCTCAACTTGTATATTTTCAACCTGTCGAACATCTTTTAGAGATGATCAAGTTGCTCCTCCTCAGTCTGAGACCTGGCTATCATGTCATCGACATAAACTTCGATCTCATGATGAATCATATCGTGGAATAAAGCGACCATGGCACGTTGATAAGTTACCCCAGCATTCTTCAATCTAAAGGGTATCACCTTGTAGAAGAAGGTGCCCCACTGTGTGATGAAGGTTGTCTTTTCCATGTCTTCAGGAGCCATCTTGATCTGGTTGTAACCAGAGAAACCGTCCATGAAGGAGAAGATCTTGTGTTGTACGGTGTTGTCAACCAGAACATCAATGTGGGGGAGTGGGAAGTCATCCTTGGGGCTTGCCCTGTTTAGACCCCTGTAATACACACACATCCTTACCTTGCCGTCTTTTTTAGGTACTGGAACGACGTTAGTGACCCACTGCAGATAAGAGGTGATAGCTAAGAACCCTGCGTCGAACTACTTCTTGACCTCTTCCTTGATCTTCTCTGACATTTCAGGGTGCATACGGCGGACCTTCTATTTAAACGGAGGACATTTTTCTTTAGTTGGCAGACGGTGTACCTCGATGTTAGTGTCTAAACTAGGCATGTCTTCCTAGGACCAGGCGAGGATTTCAACGTAGTCATGAAACATCTGTATCATCCTCTGTTTGATGCTAAGCTCCAAATTTGCACCTATTTTAACCTCTTTTCTGTCTATCTTTGTGCCCAAGTTTATTGTCTCAACTGGATCTTCATGAGGCTGTATAGCCCTCTCTTCTTGTTGTAGCAGTCTGGCAAGTTCTCCAGGTACCTCACAATCGTCCTCACCTTCGTCCTCGGCTTGGTTTATCGGATTTTCGAAGTCATAACTGGCAATAGCAGGATTGTTATCAATGGGATCCAGAGTGGATATGGATCTGCAGTTTGATACGTGAGTGTGTGTGTAAGAGCATAGTTGTATTGATAAAGTAAAGACAGAAAAGAAAAACAGAGAGCGCAAAATTTGTATGTAAAGAACGTCTAATTCTTCATTGATAATATATGAGATGACATATAATAACCCTCACAGATAGAACCATTGTGCCTCGGGCAAGACACAAGGCCATAAAGTTCAAATTGTTCATTACAAACTTATAAAATAAGTAAGACAATTACTGCGGAACAAAAGAAACTGGTATGAAATCTCTGGTGTCCAATTACTCGGTCCACCGTTGGTAGTCGGGTAGATCCAGCTGTTGATGTCAGGGTCTTCCTCGCTGTCTTCAATAGCGTTGACCTCACGATTACTGATGCGTAGGGGAGGTCCTCCAGCCCAAGCGCGTCGAACATCCCTTTGAGCCTCTGAAGTAAAGCCCAAACCAAATTTGTCAGTTTTGTGAGTGAAATCAGGGAGCTGACCCCAATTGGCACACTCACCTTCTTCAATCACGGCCCTGGAATCCTTGAGAGAAGCCATCTTCAGAGGAGGTTTGTTGCTTGTAGTGGTCTCAGCTGATGCCAAGATTTGGGGAACCTCTTCAAAGTTTTGACAAGGAGTCTCCATAAATTCCTCGTCCATCTCTACGTACCTGAAGGAGTTCAGGTGGCTCACCATATACTCCTCTTCGCCATGTACAGTGACTATCTTCCCCTTTATCGGATACTTCAACATTTGGTGTAGGGTAGAAGTAACAGCCCCAGCTTTGTGGATCCAAGGACGACCCAACAAACAAGAGTACGATGGCCTAATGTGCATCACATATAAAGTGGACTCGAAAGTCTGAGAGCCTACCTTGACAGGGATATTTACTTCCCCATGCACCATTCTTTTCGATCCGTCAAAATCCCTTACCACAATGTTACTGGGATTTAAGGTCAAACCTTCACAATCTAGTCGATCGAGAGCCTTCTTAGGAAGAACATTCAGCGAAGACCCAGTATCCACCAACACATGAGCCATAGTGGTGCCCCTGCATTCAATCGAGACATGTAGAGCATCATTATGCTTTCTTCCCTTCGGTGTCAAGTCTGCATCTGAAAAACCCAGCCCATTGTCAGCAGTCAGGCTAGCCACGCAATCTTTAAATTGATCAGCTGAAGTCTCTTACAGCACGTGCACAGTTTTGAGGAATGCAATCAAAGCCTTCGCATGGGCCTCAAAGCACAACAACAGGGATAACATGGATATATTTGAGGGGGTCTACCCCAGCTGCTCGACCACATTGTACTCGCTCTTCTTAATGATTTTCAGTATTTCCTCTATCTCTTGCTTAGAGGCTTCCACAACAATTTTTCTAGGTGCCTCCGTCCGGTCAGGCTCACCTACAACTTCTTTGCCTCGAGTCCCAAATGACTTATTGGCAGGGGTAACAGTCAGGGTAAGAACAAGAGTAGTAACTGAAGTACTAGCAGAAGCAGAAGATGAAATAACGATAGGCTTAGTGACAGTCTTTGGGGAGATCTCAGGAGAGAAGACCCTTCCACTTCTAGTAATCTTGTTGGTCCCGACAATGTTACCGACATCAGGATCAGCTTCTTCGGTCTTCAAGTTTTGTTTAACGCCATAATAGTAAACATCAGCGTCATAATGCCAAGGGACAGCTTTGTCTGAGGTGTACGGGACAGGACCAGGATATGTGATTATCAACAGAGCGACTCTCGTAGTGGGTGTAATCTTAACAGGTTTTCTCGAGGAAACCTTGGAAGGACTGGCGAAAATGGTTATAATAGCGATATCTTCACACAGAATAGTTGGAATCAAAGTCTTTTCAAATAAAATTTATATGTTGTCCATCAGGTGTTGGACACCTGTCTTCAGCAAATAGCAACTAGAAGGCAGGGATGAACATATGTGTCAATCTTCATCATAACTTGGAAATAAACCATCCAGCAACAAATTCTTCTTAACAGTCATAAGAGGAGTAGAAACTTCATCAACTGAGGTCACAAACAGATTGGTGTCAACGGCGTTAACTCCATGGTTTTGCTTAGGCATGGGAGCAGTTATGACATTGTGCTTCTCTGGAGCGTCGAACTCAATCTCCTTGGCTTCAATTAGATCTTGTACTCTATTTTTTAGAGCCCAGCAGACATTTGTATCATGACCAGGACTCTGATAATGGTAGGCACACCGAGCATTCGGATTGTAATGAGGAGAGGAGGTATTAGGATTCTTGGGAGCCTCTCTTAAAGTTGCCAAGTTAGATCTCAACAGATGGGGTAGAATCTCTGTCAATGTCATGTTAATCCGAGTGAACTGCCTTTGTGGTCTTTCTATCCTTTGTTGATTGTTGCATTATGGAGCAACTGCAGGTCTAGGTATCATCACGGCACTTACTGTCTGACGATGTTCAGCCCTGTTTTGGCCCCTCGGGCTATAGATGGCGCTGGCTTCCTTCTTAGCAGTGAAAGGCTTCTTCACTGAACTTGAAGAGGTATCTTTTTGTATTTTACCACTCTGAATCCCAGCTTCTATCCTCTCTCCAGTTAATATCAGTTCAGTAAAACCAGCCGATGAGCTACCAATCAAATGGTTGAAGAATGGACCAGACAGCGTCCCAAGAAACATGTCAACCAACTCCCGGTCAGATAATGGGGGTTGAACTCTCCCAGCCAAGTCTCTCCACATCTGTGCGTAGTCCTTAAAACCTTCACCTACACCCATGGACATACTCTGGAGTTGAGTACGAGTAGGGGCCAAGTCGGTATTGTATTGATACTGTTTGTAAAAAGCAGCAGCCAAATCTTTGCAGTTTTGGACATTGGTTCCCTCCAATTGGTAGAACCATTCGAGTTGAGTCCCTAACAGGCTGTCTTGAAAGAAATGAACCCACAAGTTTTTATCAGCGGTGTGGGGTTAGATCTTCCTTACATAGGAACGGAGATGGAGTTTTGGGAAAGACACCCCATCATACTTTGCGAAGACTGGAGCCTTAAATTTTTGTGGGATGACCACCCCGGACACCAAACCCAGTTCTTCAAAATCCAGCCCTGGTATTCTCTAGACTTCCATAGCACTTAATCGATCCTCTAACTGCTTGTACCTATCCTCAGTGGAAGGATACTGCTCATCATTGTAGTCAGTATCATTGTCAGAGATTTTAGGACTGGGGTCCTCTTCCCTTGTCTGTCTCTCTTGATTTTCCCCCTCTTTAGATGAGGAAGTCACATCAACTGATTGCTTTAGTGGCCCCCCGAACCTTCTTCCCATATTGAGGGTAATGACGTGCTTCTTCTTCTTCTTCTCTTTCTCTTTCAAGATGAGGGCCTTCAGATCCTCCTGCCATTTTGCCAGAGTTACAAACATTTGTTGAAATTGGACATTCTGTGCCTGAAGATCTTTGATGCTTTGTTCAGAAGACATATCTGCTGAAATAAACAGCAGAGGAGATGAGAAACCTGTAATAGTACATGCTTATATAATGTCATGGATGGTATGCGTATGCAATGATTTCAAGGATTCTCAAAAACTAAAATTTGCTTAACCAAAAAGAAACACACGTTAATTGTATTTAATGAGTTCGAATTGTTACAAAAATTCCTTTTAGGCTTACAGCTTGAACAAAACAAAACTCAAAGCAAAAAAAAAGAAACTAGGTTTCCTAGGAGCGCATCCTCTTTGGTGTAATGTAGGCGTTTATGTTCCTTTCTTCATGGAGTAGCCTAGTGAGCTCCATGACCTTCTTCTTGCTGGCATAAAATTGAGCTTCAAACGTGTCCCGCTCCTCTTTAAGTTGAACCCAAGATTTCTGCAACTCCTCGTGATCGGTTGGCATGTCAGGATGATGAATAAGGGAAGTCGTATCTCTCTCAGCAACTTGTTCCACAATTATTGGTAGGACAGCAGGGTAAGGCATCATAAGACTTTGAGCGTGGGCTCGTACCCATCGGAGATAGGGCTCGAGAGGGATGGAATTCTTGCGCCCCAGTGTCTTGCTGTCAATTCTATGTACCATGCCCAAGCTTTTATGAACCTTTTTCGGTAACCCTGAGCATCATTATCATAGTTGAAGGAGATTCCCTTGATAAGCGTATCATGAGGACCATCTCTCCTTGCATAACCAAACTTAAGCAGGGCCAAACAAGGGTTGCAAGTGATTCCTCCCCTAATGCCTAAGAGAGGGACATTAGGGAATTCACCACAGCGATCAATAATGGTGATATCCTCTGAGAACTGCGAACACCAATGAATGTCCGAATGCTTAAGGGACATCATCCTACTAGACCATTTCAGACCCTGCCCATTCTTCAAAACAGACCTGGGTAGATGCGAAATAAATCACCTAGCCAAAAGAGGAGTGCAACATAAGAGGGCCCCCCTTCTCTTTAGAGTGCGAGTATACAAAGAGTGCAGAATATCCCCGAGTAATGTAGGTACTGGATTATGAGATAGGAAAACCTTGATAGTGCTCACATCTACGAGTTGATCAGCATTAGGGAAAAGTACCATCCCATAAACGAGAAGTGCCAGCACCTCTTCGAAATCTTGTAAATCTAAGGTATCCCAAAAATGGTAAGCCTTTTCGAACATAAACTTAACCAGAATCCCTTGGACGCTCCCTCTAGTCTCCCAATTTGCCACTATGTCGGACCGTTGTAAATACAGAGCTCTAGCAATTTCTTCAGGCTTTGGATATTCTTCAGTATCGTTGAACGGTAGCTGGTCTAGAATAGGTACCCCCAACAGTTGAGAAAATTCCTCCATAGTAGGTACTAGCTGGTAATCCGGGAAGGTGAAATAATGGTGCACAGGATCGAAGAACTGGAACAACACTTTTAATAATTCTTCATCAGGTTTGGCAGTGACCAAGTTGAGCAATTGACCATGCTTTTTAGTCAAATGAGAGCTTTCAAGAACCCTTAATGCCATATCCTTCAGTTGGAGGGACACTTTCACAAGGTTGATCTGTATAGTGTTCCTATGGGCGGATGCCATGTCCTACAAAACAAAGCAAAGATGAGCCCTAGAAACCCTTGAAAGGGTTAGTCAATGATATGCCATGTCTATGATGTTTATGATGTCATGATAAATCACAGGTATAGCAAACACAAACAAATCACACCAAGTCCTTAAGTTTAAAGCCTGCTTGAGTTTTAAGGTCATACCCTCTTGAAGTTGGATTGGTCCAACATGTCCTATAAATAACAATCGGGTTCTAAGGGATCTCAATATCACTGATCTTTCTCCCAATTTTGTTCAACAGGAAATTGACTTGCAACCAGACAAAACTCAAGAGTCAAACCTCAATGAGTGTAGCATCGAGTATATGTCGACCTTGGGAATACACCAAGGCTGACCACCTCGTTACTTCCTACTGGACAAGTTGTGCAATTAAAGGTTCTAAGGTCAGTTGATGATCATGACACCACGCGGAGGCCCCATACTCTCCCTGATTGACTCAAGGGTTACCGGTACCAACCAAAGTTCCACATCAACGTAGCTACTGCTTCAACTGTGTCGGTATACCCCGCATAATTCCCTCACCATTTTTTGCTACTTACCTAAAAAGGTGTCCCCAAATCCGGGTGTAGGATTTTTATCATTTACCCAAACAAGGACCCAAAACGTAAAGCATACAAGTGAAACAATGAAAGCAAGTAGATATGATCTAGCCCTAAGGTAACCTAACTTTAGAATTATATCTCACCCCCAGCGGAGTCGCCAGTTCTGCGATACGGTGGGAGAACTGACTTGGGTGTTTTGCGTTTGTATTCGCAAATGTTGCGGTTAGCAAGAGTCGCCATTGACTTTTCTTTTATCCAATAAGGAAAGGTGAAAAAGCATAGGAAAGACCTTTAGATATATTTTCTTGAGTTTGGGGGTGGGGGGGGGGGGGGGGGGGGGTAGATTATGAAAAGGGAAGGTATTAGCACCCTTTTCATCCATGGTTTTCCATGGGCTCTTAGTTACTTGCTAGATCACATGCTTTTGTTTTGAAATATGCTTTGTGATGTGGTTTATGAAAGTATTTTGAAAATGTGACTTTGTAATAGTTCCCGTTTCTATAAGAACGCGTACAAAGTGTTGTTTTGAAAATAGTTCAAAGAGGTGTTTGTGGAATGTGTTTTTTGAAAGTGATTTTGAAAAGGGTTTTCTTTGTAATGGCTCTAGTTTCTATAAGAACGCGTACAAAGTGTTTTTTCTTTTGAAAGTATTTCAAATGAGAGTGTTGGTGTATAGAATGTTTTTGTTGTGAGCAAGCAAGCAACTAGGAGCGGATCTACCTACTCAAAAGGTCTTAATTGTTCTTTTCCTCCTCCTTTAGATGTTGCTATCTTACCATTGATTTGGTGAGAAGCCCCATCGTTGGATGTGAAGGGACGGGCGTGGGACGTTTTTGTATAGTTATAGAAGGATACCCATGGAACGTTTTAGTAAATGTCGTTTTAGGGACTAGATGGTTTATCGAAGGCAACATCGAGGGTCATCGAGGGACTACGATCTTTTATCGAGGATCTTTTGCTAAAATGCTCATGTTCGAGGGACATGACTAATTTTCGATAGGCAACAAGTGGGATTACCCAAAGGGTGCTAGTGTGCAAGTGTGTTTGATTGCATGCATTTAGTCTTGCTTTTAGGTTGTCTATTTTGCTGTTTTCATGTCTTTCCATACATACCTTAATTACTAGCATTTACATTTGAAAGCGATAAATTGCGGAAATGTAAAGTCCTACGCTATTACAATATTTTAGGGATGGGGGTACATATTTACAAATGGGGATTGCAAATAAAATTAAATTCTAAGTTACTATTACAACTATATTGAAATGTACAATATAAGAAAGAAAAAGGACTTGTTTAGAAAATGGTTTTTTGTCTTAATGAAAAAAGAGATAAATAAATTAATAAAAGAAAATATTTTTATGTCTCTTTATATTAATAAAAAAAAGGGTTATTACTAAAAATGATAAAAAGGGAAATAAATGAAAGATAGAAACAGCGTGCTGCTGCAAGCAAAACAATAAGAATCAGAAGTTCTGAAGCCAGGCGCGCTGTGACTCAGAAGGAAATGTCAGTGGGTATCAGAAGTTCTGGATTGGTAAACTCTGAGGTCCTGCAAGAAACGTTAGAGGGGAAACGCAGAAGTTTTGGATGGTGCGTGCTAAAGTTCTGAATGTGAGAACAGAGAAAACCTCAGAAGCTCTGTGCGTGTCAAAACAGTAGGAAGAACTCAGAAGTTCTGTATGGGGCTAAGACAGTGAACGAACAATCAGCAGTTCAGCGTGTTATCAACATATGAAAATCAGAAGTTCTAAGTGTTAAAATATTGAGTGAACAATCAGCAGTTCAACGTGTTTAAACAGTAAGGAGAACTCAGAAGTTCTGTGTTGTGCTAAAGCTGTGAGTGAACATCAGAAGTTCTATGCCATATTTCAACTCTTAATCATCACATCAGCAATTTACTCAATTCTTAATAAACAGCAAATCAGAAGGACAATAGCACAACAGTTTATAGGAGTTCTAATCCTAAATCTGAGTCTAGCCCTAATCAAGAAGTTCTGATCCACAGTTTTTCTACTTAAGAAATGATATGTAAAACATTAATACTATGATATTCACATATATAATGATTTTCTGAATGAAAATATGCAAAGTCAGAAAGACTTACCTTGAATCTGGAGCGTATGCTTGGAGCTTTGGGCTGCTGCCTTCAGATGTTCTAGAATCAGCAAGAGCAACGAAATAGAAAATGCCAAGTTCTTTAATTCAAAAGGAAGAACAAAGGTTTGGTTTTATGTTTGGGAAATATGGATTTTTATGAAGGTTTCACAACTTCCTTTTCTCTCTTTAGGCCAATCTCTCTCCAAAAGCCAACAGGTTTTTGTAGTTTGTGTTTGCAGTTTTTTTTGGACTCTTGGAATTTTTGCATGGATTCCAGGCTCTTCTTTGTAAAATTTCCGACCTCTTTACAGTTGCCAATGGAGTTTAATTTATAGGCAAAGATTTTTTATTTTTTAGAGGTCAAGTGGCACCAATATCATATGCTAGGCGCTGACTTGCTCTTGAAGTAAGTTTAAACAAGCATGGTTCAAGGCACCAAGCAGGATGGCTAGCAGCTTTAGCAGCGCCTAAGCTGGATTTGTCATCCAGAATTAAGAAAAAGCAAAAGCAACAGATGGGCCTAGCACCCTTTTGCATAAAATTATACTTTCCCAAGACAGTAGAGGTACACGTGGGGGAAATCCTTTGGATAAAGGCTCAAAAGTGGTTGTGAGCATTAAATGAGCATTACATGATGATGGGATTTATGAAATCAGAAATCTTGCCATGTGAAACTTTGCATCATTGCTTAATTCTGGATCAGAAGTTCAGCTTCAGTGTAGCTTAAAATAGACATCCAATCTTCTGATCCTTGTATCTCCTGGCTCCAGCATGTTCTGAAGGAGCTCTCAGATTTTACAGGAAGCTTGCAGCATGCTTTGTAACCTTCTTGGACTTACCCTTGCAAACTCTGACTGATCTTTTGTTAAAATTGGCCTAGAAGTTCTAACCAAACTCTGTCTTGAAAGTGTCCAGAATTTGCTGAGTGTTTTAGTTTCATGGACGTGTCTTCAAGGATTTTATAACTTGAAATCCCAGCATTTCTAGGAGAAGTTCTGTTCTGTAATATTTTAGATCTCATTGAAATCTATAACTATTGAATCAGAAGTTCTTCCAGAATCAGCTTGCATCATGGTAATAATCTGACCAGAAGTTCTGAGCTTGTCCTATTTCTTAAACACTTAGAAAATTCTAAGTATTTAGAAATTTGACTTTTCCAAAGTAACTTTTGACTTTTGAATTTCTAGATGAAACAAACTTCATATTTTAACATGTCTTGCTGAAATATGATTCTTGAAACTTGATTTTGATCCAAAAGTCAAAGTTTGACTTTTAGTGTGTAAATGACCATTTTGCCCTTGTGGATGATTTTCTTGGAAAATTTGTAATTCAAAGCTTGAAATTGGATGGGAACAAACCTGAGGGTTCAGGGTGATCCTTTGAGAAATGAGAGGGCAAATTTTGGGGTATAACAGATAGTATCATAAAGACTTGAGACCATTTGACCTCTAATGTTTGAATCATTTTATTCCATTTTTAAATTTGATGACCAAGCCTTCATTTTCTTTTGTATTAGAGTTAAAGGGAATGCACTTGTGCAACCCATAAGAGATTAATCTCATTTAATTTTATCATCATTTCCCCTATTTTGGAGACTTGAGTTCATCATTGAACCATTCAAGTTCTCATTACTTGCCTATCTTTATCAATTTGGTTTATCATTTCTCTGTGAAATCACTAATTTGTCTGTTGAATGTGTGAGGTACTCTGAGGAAGTTTTCCATTTTGACATGATGTTGTAGTGTTCCACTTTACTTTTGGAACACAATTGGTTATGCTTGCACCATTCCCGTGCTTTGTATATTTTTTATTCTTTTGCAGGATATATAGGTGATTGTAACTGCTATATATCACCTGTGGGATATGTTCACATTTGGAGCCTCAATGCTTATATTTGATGGCATGATTTCTGACTTGATTTATTTACTAATGCTAGCTTGCTTAAAGTTCTATGGGTTTCTTTCTCTCATTTAGTTACTACGGACAGTTATTCGTTGGCTATTGCACTACTACCCTCTTATCTCTGCCATTTACTGCTTTCTAGAGATCCTGAGAAGTAGGGTTTTCATTGCTTTCCTTGCCATGTCAAGTAGGAATAGAGATGTATGACGGGGACTTCCATTGCTGATCATGTCAGGAATCCCTCTGGTTTATTTAAAGACCTGTTTAAGTTAATTCTGCATAGGTACCTTGATACTCATGTTTAAACACGTGTTTGTTTACTTGTTTGGTTTTTACCATGCTCCCTTAGGATTGCTCGTGTAGGTTTAGTCGTCGAGTTAGACCTTAGGATAGGAATCCATGTATGCTAACATAGGGTAGACAACTTCCCTCTTTCATCCTCGACCTTAGGATCAACCATTGTACGATAACCTTAGGGCTAGAGATTAGGGTAGTCTCCCTTAGTTATTTTCTTTTTCTTTGCATATTGCATCTTAAAACTAAAAAAATTTCTAGGAAAATCATAAAACATATCTAATAAACTTAAATCCTTCTTCAAAGTAAAAAAATACAAACCAATCTTAATTGCTTGTGCGCCTTTCTGTTTGATATTTCATCATCCTTACCATGACATGTTGTTATCTTTTAGCCGATGCCTCACCATCGCATATTTGTTTGAAGTCGATGTTTCGCCATAGCACATATTTGTTATCCTACTTTGATTCTCAATATCGTTGTTAGGTGTGATGTTTTTTTCTCCAGTTTATTTATGTTTCGCCATCTTTTCCATGTTATCTTCCATTCTCTTAGCCGGTGATTTGCCCTCACACATGTTTGTTATCCTACTTTGATTTTCAATGTCATCTTTAGGTGTAATGTTGCATCATCTTGTCTGATATTTTGCTATCATGCTGGCGTTTTATCGCCTTATCTGAGTTTGTATTACCATGCGATGTCTCATCATCTCTTCTTACAATTTTATCATCATTGCTGACATTTTGTTGTTCTATCTAATGTTTTGCCATCTTGATTGTTGCTTTTATCTTCTTGACGAAAAAACACAAACCAACCAAAATATACAAGCCGAACTACGGCTGCTTTGATTCCTTAAAAGGGATACGTAGGCACTGGGGTAGGGCCCAAGCGAGCATAACTTTTATTTTCCCTACATTATTTTCTCTTCTCTTTTTGCATGCATTCCCTCCTTGCATCTTCCTTTTTCCTTGTAAAGCTTTAGATATATATTTACACACCCTTAGATTAGAATAAACAAGAGTGGATACCGTAGAGTACTACGGGCGTGTGGGGTGCTAATACCTTCCCATCGTGTAACAGACTCCCTTACCCAATCTCTCGGTCGCAAGACCATGGTTTCACCCTCTTCGGGTTTTCTCGATGTTTACCTTTCCCCTCTCGGCGGGATAAAAGACGTTCGGTGGAGACTTCATTGATTTCATTATTAGATGACCGTTCAGCCAGGTTTTTTCAGCTGGCGACTTCACTGGGGAATATCGTTGACCTATTGCTGTTCCATCCCGGAGTCAATCCTAGCTCTTGTTTGTTTATTTCTTTGGGTGTTTATTTGTTTCCAGTTTTGTATATATTGTTTGCATATGTTTGTGCATGCATTTTACCGCTTTCCATATATTTGGTTATCTGTTATGCTGGCTCTGCTATCATGTTAGGTGGGTATTACAAGAGGTAAAAGGCCCAATACCCAGGACAAGTGACAACCATAGGAACCTTAGGAATAGAGTGAAACATGAACATCTATTTGACTCTGGTTTTCTAGTGTGCTCATGTCGTCCATGCTCAGATGAGAGTACAAATAGGGTGCTATCATTTCACATCGGTGTTTCAATGATATTGGCTTCAGGCGTACCCATGATTCTGAGTTACCTTTGCCTTACCCTGACCTAGTTTGCACCTGTGAGTGGGGAGGGAATGTTGATCCTTACAGGTACCGTTGGTGACTCTTTTCGTTGGTGACTGGATTTCTAAAAAGGAATGTCTGGTTATTTTACAAAGTTTCGGATCTTGGTTTCCCAATATATTCAGAACAGCACAGCAAATACCTTGATTCCTATATGTTTTCATCACCTCATGGAATTTTTTTTAAATGCAATAAAAATTGTATGTATGTCTAATTCACATATGCATGTTATTTCCAGGGTATTTAAAAGTTGTCATTGGCATCCGGACAAATAACAACATGAGCACGAGTGCACAAACTCTTAGGAAGAAGTCAGTCTATCAGTTTGTATTTTATGGGGGCCGATTGCGAGAGTTGGGAGCCCTTGTGAATGGTCCGAATGAAAACATTTTCAGCAAAATGGTATGGGAACTTGTTGCCACTGGTGAATTATTTTTATGAAGATGAGCGTTAAGAGTGCTTCTTCAGTTCTATGATCCACAACTACGTTGCTTTACTTTTCAAGATTACCAGCTAGCACCAACTCTTGAAGAATACACATATATTCTTGATATAAAGATCACATACAATATTCCTTTTGCTCAAGTGCCTGAAATTCCCAACTACCTAGATATCTCTAAAGCTCTTTATTTGACCGTTAGCAAAGTGGAAGGCAATTGGATCAAGAAATGTGACGTACAGGGTATTTCTCTGGATTATCTGATAAAAAAAAGCCAAGGGATTTGCAGAAGAAGGAAAGTGGACGGATTTCAATGTGTTATTATCCGTGCTAATTTATGGTTTGGTCCTCTTACCTGTGGCAGAAAGGGTGGTGGATTTGGCAGCAATATGTGTCTTTATGAATGACAATCCGGTACCGGCATTATTGGCTGACACTTGCTTTACTATTCATTCTCGGAATGGCAAGAGGGGGGATATGGTATGCGGTACAACTTTACTTTACAAATGGTTCATCATGCACATGCCCACCAGGGGACCATTTCTCGACACTGCTGAGACGTCTCTTTAAGCCCCACGGATCATGGGAATCACTTATTATGACATTGTTTGGCACAACATGGGAATTCTGAAGGAGTTCATTACGAGTTGTGGTGAGTTTCCTAATGTTCCACTCATGGGAACCAAATGTTGCATCAATTATAATCCCATTTTAGAACGGCGCCAATTTGGATTCGTAATGACAAATGGACCTACTGAGCGGGAGGTGAGGGAAACCGTTTATTTCGGAAAGGAGGGGATACTGCTATGTTTAAAAGAGTAAAAGTCGCATGGAAACACATTCATCGAAAGGGAAAGCAGTATTTTAATAGAAGCGGAGGTACGGCTCTTGATGCCTATTCAAGATGGATCCAGGATCGAGTGAAGGTGTTGTTGTTGCCTTATAAAAGGGAAGAACCATTGTACCCGTAGCCTATGTATGATCTGCTGATAGATAATTTCCCATCTTATGAAAAGGAGGTTGATCACCTTTCTCATGGTAGGACATCTTCTAAGCAATCCGCGCCAGGAGAGTCCGAAGTTGTACCAATGACGTGCCTCAAAAACGCCAAAGCTGAGAATATTAAGCTACAAGCTGATCTGGAAGATAAGAATATTGAAATTTCCTTTGCTCTACAAGAAAAGAGAAGACTTTGGAGGGAGAATCAGGAGAAAGATTATATACTGGAGGGTCATGGATCATGTGAACAATCAAATAGGTCGAGGATTGAGAAGTCCATCTTAACTAATATTCAGGATATGGTACTTCTTAAAAGTCAATAAAAGGTTAGGAGTCTCCAAGTAGAAAAAGTGAAGTTAAAGGCATGTCATAGAAAGAGGGTTAAAGAATTGGAAAGGCAACTCAATGAAGTCAGATTGAGAGATCAGAAGTACGAAGAGCATATGACTCGTGTAAGGGAAGAAAATGCTAAGCTTTGAAGTCATATAGAAGAGATGGAGCATGCACCTATACCTATTTCTCCGCCAGAATGCAAAAGATGTGATCACTTTCTGGAGCAATGTCAGTACTTAGAAGAACAACTTTTCCGAAAGGATGTGGTGATTAAGAGCCTTGTTGAAGAGCATGACTGCCCAAGGACAAGACAGCTATTCCAGGAGACCAAGGAGTGGAGTGAGGAGTATTTCCAGAAGAAGGGACCTTTATTTCATGTGGGGATGGGAGAGTCACCCCTTTGATTTTCTTTATCGTTTTTGTTAAAGCGATCACCACCAGTCTTGTTGGATGGTATTTTTTATCTTATTCAAATTTAGTGGATTTTGAGAATCGGTGTTTTGACGTTTTTTGTAAATAAAGAAGTTTTGCACTATAATCTTTGTTATTCTTATTTTGTGCTTGGTTGTTATTCCTAATGATTGACAAAACTTGTAAAATAACCTGGAAATAACAAAACATACATGCATATCATACATCTCATAACATGATAGGTCATCTCAGGATAGTATTCTTATTATTCTGCTTTTCTTATTCAGAATTCAAGACGACTACTCATCGGTATTCTACCAGACACAATTTTCCAAGACAGATGGAGCAAGTCCAAGATGAACTCACTGAAATGAGAGCCCAGATGGCTACTCAAATGACCCAGTTCATGGAAGTCATCACCAATGTGAATCTCCGACAGGAGGAACTGGATGCCATTGTCAACAATCAACGTTGCTATCTGGTGGATGGTGGGAATCAAGGGCTTTACCAAGACATTTCTGTGGGACTGGGGAATGTGCAAGATCATCCCGTTGGGAATTTTCACGGGCTTCCTGGAAACCCATTTGTGCACAATATAGGGCAGTTTCCCCCTTCTCCAGGACCTCGTCTTGTGGGGAACATAAGAGATGATTAGGGCGGCATAAGAAACTATCAAGAGCAGGATTATGATTATGACCAGGATGAAGATCAGCTTTCTGTTTGGAATTCTGAGCCAGAGGTTCAGGTCGAGGATAAGAGGTATCAGTTGTTGGAAGAACGTTTGAAGGTTGTGGAAGGGAAAGGAGTCCTTGGTATGGATGCTAATGATCTTGGGCTAGTATTTGGGGTGAAAGTTCCTCCAAAGTTCAAACCACCTGCATTTGAAAAGTACAACGGTTCGTCATGTCCCATTACTCATGCAACAACTTATTTCCGAAAGATGTCGGTGGATAACGAGGATCAAGGGCATTTGATTCATTTCTTCCAGGATATCCTATCTGGGGCATCCCTGGAGTGGTACATGAAGTTGGAGAAAACCCTATTTGTTGCTGGAACGACCTTGCTCGAGCTTTTGTCAAACATTATCAGTACGATGTAGATATAACACCTAATCGCACTCAGTTACAGAATTTTTCACAGGGACCAAAAGAATTTTTCAAGGATTATGCTCAGAAATGGCGTGAGCTGGCTGTGAGGGTTCAACCTCCACTAATGGAGCGAGTGCTCATTGATATGTTTATGAGTACCTTGCAAGGGCCATTTTACGAGCACATGATAGGGAGTGCTTCAGCCGGATTTGCAGAGTTGGTTATGGTTGGTGAAAGAATTGAGATGGGTTTGAAATTGGGGAAAATTCAGATTGGAGGCTCCAATGGCTCATCAGGGGGTGGTAAGAAACCATTCAATACTTACCCTAGGAAAAGGGAAGGCGACACAAGTGCGGCTTATTCTCATGGAGGAAGAAGAGAAGATCGCCAAAACCAACAAATCAATGTTGTTTCTATTCCTGTTAATGCTCCTCCGCTGCAGAGACATAATTCGAAACCTCAATAGCAAAGACAATAAGATGTTCCCTGACAGTATAATAATCAACAACAGAGACAGTTGAGAAAATTTGATCCCTTGCCAATATCTCTCACCGAAGCACTCCACCATTTGGTTGATTTGAAACTGATCAGTTTGAGAAATATGCCACCACCCACTGGAAGACTTCCTCATAACTATGATGCTAATGCAAGATGTGAGTTCCATTTTGGAGGAGTTAGTCATTCAACAGACAATTGTTTTGCGTTGAAATGCAAAGTACAAGACTTGTTGGATGCAAAGGCAATTAAGTTTACTCCAGTGAATGGTCCGAATGTAGTCCAGAACCCGATGCCTAGACATGGAGAGGGTGTTGTTAATATGATTGACGATAATGGAGAAGTGTTGGACCTAGTTGTGAATGTGGAACAGGTGACTACTCTGTTATGGTATATTAAAAGGTATCTGCTTGACAATTCTATCTTTTTGGGTTGTGCTTCAGACAGTCTCAAGTGTGGAGAGCAACCAAAGGGCTGCGATAAATTAAAAGCTGGTATCCAAGTCATGATGGATGAGGGTTCCCTACAACTTGATAGAAAGCCAAGTTACCGAAATATTACCGAAGAAGATGTTGTTGTGATATCTATTCCTTACACCACTGTGCACATTCCTACTCCATCTATGGCGCCTCCTTGATGATTACGGTACCTGGTCCCATGCCGTATACTAGCGAGAAGGCCATCCTATGGCATTATGGTGCTGATATTTATTACCATGGGGTGAAGCAGGAGGCAAATCCCGGTCCCTCTAAGAAAGAATGTACTGAAGACAATGAAGGCGATGTTCATAATTTCTTTGGCGTGAGTCGAGTGACTAGAAGCGGGAGAGTGTTTGGTCCTTCCAATGTATAAGATATGGCAGATACCTCTGCAAGAGAAAAATGGAAACAACAGGTAACGATTGGAAATTCGAGAGTTACACTAAGCAATGTGGGTCAACCAATTCCAGCACCAGAAGCTTCTTCAGTTCCCGATGAAGTTGAGGAGTTGATGCGAATTATCAGGAAGAGTGATTATAGCATAATTGACCTTTTAAGTCACACCCCTTCTAAGATGTCTATCTTGTCTTTGTTGATTTATTCAGAACCTCACAGAAATGCTTTGATGAAATTGTTGAAGAATGCATTCGTGTCGCACGAGTTAACAGTTAATCAGTTCAAGAATGTTTGTGCTAACATATCTGCTGGGAACGGTTTGGGCTTCACAGATTTCGATCTTCCTCCAGAAGGGCGAGATCATAACAAAGCATTTCATATTTCTAAGGAGTGAAAGGGAACTACTCTATCTCGAGTTTTGGTGGATACATGGTCGTCTTTGAATGTACTACCCAAGTCAGCATTAATGAAAATCGATTATTCTGACCTGGAGTTACGTCCTAGCGATTTGATGGTAAAAGCCTTTGACGGGTCTCGAAGAGAAGTATTTGGGGAGGTGGAATTACCCATCAAGGTGGGGCCTCGCACTTTCAATGCTACCTTCTTTGTGATGGACATACAGCCAGCAAATTGTTGTTTGTTGGGGCGACCGTGGATTCACAAGGCAGGAGCAGTCACCTCTACTCTTCACCAGAAGCTAAAATATCCTACAGAGGGGAAAGTGATAACTGTATGCAGCGAGGAAGAGTATGTCGTGAGTCATTTGACATCATTCCGCTATGTTGAAGTCAAAGGTGAAATACACGAGACTCCGTTTCATGCGTTTGAGATAGTTCACGCAGTTAATTTTCCGCCCCCAGAGCAGAAAAAGAAGCCAGGAACTGTTATGTCTTCTCTCAGAGATGCTACAGTGGTGGTAGAGAACGGAAACCCTGAAGGTTGGGGTCGAGGGCTGGTTGTCACCCCAAAATTCAACAAATTCGGTCTTGGTTACGTCCTGGGTCAGCAAAATGTAGCTTTTAGAGCTTCTGGTTTATCTACTTCTATGAGATTCTCCCGTCCTAATGCTACTCAAGAAGGATGCACCAATGCAATTGGTGACGATAGGGCTGATGGATACAATATTGAAGATTGGATCCGTCCAAGCGTTCCAGGCCAAGCGCTCAACAATTGGACTTATATGGATGTTATTCAAGTTTGAAGCGCTGAGGAGTAATTTTTATTATTTGCTTTTATTATCATATCATAATTCCTATGCTCTGCCCAAGGCGTAGTGGATCATTTGTATAGGGCCACCATGTTTATTTTCAAAATTTTATCATAAATAAAGGACGTTTTTGCATTAAAATTTTTTGTCTCATTCTTTTCTTTTTATTTCTCTTTAAATGGCAATGTTTCCCTTTTCACACACCGTCACTAAAACACCCAAAATATCATTTATGCAGATGCACTTCCACCATGGATTATATTGATAACGACTCTACTATCGCGCACTATGACTTTGACAATCCAATTTATCAAGTTGAGGAAAAGGCATATGAGGATTGTGATCTTCCTGAGGAATTAGCAAGATTGTTAAAGAAAGAAGAGAAGGTTATCCAGCCGAATTAAGAGTCAATTTAGGTGGTGAATATTGGCACAGAAGAGGTGAAAAGAGAGGTCAATATAGGGGCATATCTCGAGGAAAGTATGAAGGTCAGATTGGTTGAGCTACTCCGTGAGTATTCTGATATCTTCGCTTGGTCTTATGAAGACATGCCAGGTTTGGATACAGATATTGTGGTGCATCGACTACCGCTCAAAGAAGGCTTCTCCCCTGTCAATAAAAAGCTCTGAAGAACTCATCCTGAGATATCTAAGAAGATTAAAGAGGAAGTTCAAAAACAGTTGGATGCGAATTTCTTAAAAGTCATCAATTATCCGCCATGGATTGCGAATATTGTGCTTGTGCCTAAGAAAGACGGTAAGGTCAAGATGTGCATGGATTATAGGGATTTAAATAGAGCCAACCACAAGGATGATTTTCCTCTTCCTCATATTGATGTGTTGGTTGATAATATTTCTCACTCTAAAGTGTTTTCCTTCATGGACGGCTTTTAGGGTTACAATTAAATTAAAATGGCTCTAGAGGATATGGAAAAGATAACATTTATCACGCCTTGGGGAACCTTTTTTTATAAGGTGATGCCGTTTGGTTTGAAAAATGATGGGGCAACATATCAGCGTGCCATGGTTACTCTCTTCCATGATATGATTCATAAGGAGATTGAGGTATATGTGGACGATATGATTGCTAAGTCTGACACAGAAGAGGAACATCTTTTTCATCTGGAGAAGTTGTTCGAGAGATTAAGGAAATTTTTGGTTGAGGTTGAATCCAAATAAATTCACCTTCGGGGTGAGGTCCGACAAGTTGTTGGAATTTTTTGTAAGTGAAAAGGGCATCCAGGTTGACCCAGTTAAAGTGAAAGCGATATAGGAAATGCCTGAACCAAAAACAGAGAAGGAAGTATGTGGTTTCTTGGGGAGGTTAAACTACATTTCTATATTTATTTCTCATCTCACGGCCACATGTGAACCTTTATTCAGATTGTTGAAGAAAAATTAGACGGTAAGTTGGAATGAAGATTGTCAGAGGGCGTTTGACAAAATAAAGGAGTATCTGCAGGAGCCCCTGATACTCATGCCGCCGGTGGAAGGAAGGTCGTTAATCATGTATTTAACTGTGTTAGAAAACTCTATGGGTTGTGTCCTTGTTCAGCATGACGAGACAGGGAATAAAGAACAAGCCATTTATTACTTGAGTAAGAAGTTTACGGAATGCGAGTCATGGTATTCATTGCTGGAAAAGACTTGTTGTGCACTTTCTTGGGCTGCCAGACGCTTAAGACAATACATGTTAGCTTAAACCACCTACCTGATATCCAAGATGGATCCAATAAAGTACATTTTTGAGAAGCCGACACTTACAGGTAGGGTAGCCCGTTGGCAGATGATACTCACTGAATATGATATCCAGTACACTATGCAAAAGGCGATCAAAGGTAGTATATTGGCTGATCATCTTGCTCATCAGCCCATGGATAATTATGAATCAATGAAGTTTGATTTTCTAGATGAGGAAATAGTGTATATTCGAGATTGTAATGTACCAGGCCCAGATGAAGGACCCGAGCCAGGGTCGTGTTGGACACTTGTGTTCGATGGAGCCTCCAATGCCATGGGCAATGGCGTCAGAGCTATTGTTACTTCCCCTGAAGGATTCCACATCCCATTCACAGCTCGTATTTTTTTCGATTGTACTAACAATATGGCTGAATATGAAGCTTGAATTTATGGCATTGAAGAAGCAATCGACCTGCGGATCAAATATTTGAAAGTTTACGAGGATTCCAATCTTGTTATCAGCCACATCAATGGAGATTGGGAGACTAGTCATCAGAACCTGATTCTCTATCGCGATCATGTTATGAGGTTGATTCCGTACTTCGAAGAGATCACATTTGAACACATTTCCATAGAAGAGAACAATCTAGTTGATGCACTGGCAACTTTGTCTTCCATGTTCAAAGTTAAGTGGGCTAACGAAGCACATTCCATTACCATCATAAGGTTGGATGAGCCAGCTTTTTGCTTTGAAGCCAATTTGGAATCAGACGATAAACCATGGTTTTATGATGTCAAAAGATATCTTGAAACACAATAATACTCTGAAGAGCCATCCATCACATATAAGAAGTTCTTGAGAAGATTTTCAGCCAAGTTCTTTCTCAGTGGTGGTGTGTTGTATAAGAGGCATCATGATGGTTTATTGCTTAGATGTGTTGAAAAAAGAGAAGCAGCTAGAATCATTGAGGATATACATGAGGGTGACTTCGGGATTCACTCCAGTGGGCATACCATGGCTAAAAATATTTTGCGAGCTAGTTATTATTGGTCCACCATGGAAACAGACTGTTACAATCATGCACGGATTTGCCACAAATGGCAAGTCTATGTTGATAAGGTGCATGTGCCGCCCGTACCACTGAATGTCTTGACCTCCCCTTGGTCGTTTGCAATGTGGTTGTGATACGGTGGCAGAACCGACTGTTAATACTGGTTTGCATTTTGTATTCGCAAATGTCGCCGTAAGCAAGAGTCGCCACCGACTTTTATTTTATCCAATTAGGAAAAGTGAAAAAGAATAGAAAAAACCTTTTTCAAGATGTTTCTGAGTACGGGGGGTAGATTATAGAAAGGGAAGGTGTTAGCACCCTTTCTATCCATGGTTTTCCATGGGCTCTTAGGTACTTGCTCATTTTAAAATTGCTTGTGTGTGTGCTTGTTTTGAAAAAAGTTTTACTTCGTGATAACCCTTGTATCAGTCCTCAAGGGTGTGACGAAGTTGTTTTGAAAATTGTTTTGAAAAAGTGTTTGTGTAAAAAGTTTTATTTAATTGATTGAGCAAGTACTTAAGAGTTAATCTACCTACTCGAAAAAAGTCTGTTCATTTTCCTTTTGACAGCGCTATCCCATTATTAAGGAATAGGTAGCACCGTTATTGGAATTTGAAGGGACGTTTGAAGGGACAAATACGGTCACAAAATCAATGTTAGGGAATTTTAGTAACCCTCCTAAAGCCTTAAAGATCTTTTCCGAGGAAACATCCGAATGGGTCATTTTTAGATCTTTCGGGGCTACATGATGACCGCTAACAAACCCTATACTTCATGACCATTTAATCAAAGGAAACCAGAGTGGAGTAAACCCTAGAAGTAAGCATGTGCGAGTGAATTTTTTTCCAGTTAATTATCTTTGCACAATTTAGGGTTTTCTACCATTTTAATTTCCAGTTAATCTTTCCATACAATCCTATTAACATCCATCTAGGCAGTTTATAATTTACAGAAATTAAAATGCGTAAAGTTTAAAGTTCTAGCTATTACATGGCTTTCGCAGATACATAATCATTTTTTACTGTAAAATAAAATGCAGAATTAAAACCTGATTAAAGCTATTACAAACTCGGAGCAATTACAAAATAATAAAAAGTAATTAAAATGCGCGTGGTGAATTCAATGCGAGAACGATTTGTAAAAAAACCTAAAAAAATCTAATTGAGAAAAAATATTTAAATTATTTTTGAAGAAAAATTAATTATATACAAAATTAACGCTAATTTCTAATTGATTTTAATTACAAAAAAAAGGAATTAAATTAACCTAATTTTTAATTAAACTAATTAATTAAAGAAAATAAATATTTTATGAGAAAAATGATTTTTGCTGTTTTGTGATTTATGATTTTTTTTAAAAAGATTTTTGATTATTTTGTGAAGAATAAGAAAATGGTTAGTAAATAAATAAAATAAAAATAATATGAAAGAAGAAAGTTTTGGGCCTGTAAGAATAAACCCATGGGGGGGGTACATTGTTTAAATTGCTTAGGCCCATGAAGGTGCTCAGCCCATCCTGCGCTAGATCCAGTGATGCCTCTTTCTGCTGGCGTATCATGGTCCCCGGTGATGGACGTTGGATCTGGGCATGAGACGCATCCATTGGTTGGATGGTGATGGCATATGGTGGGCGTTTGGATGAGAGCAGCACCAGATCTGTAAAGGAAAATTAAAACAAACAAAGCGCTGGGACCTGGGATCGAACCCAGGTCCTCACACTTATCACCAACGCGCTTTGCCATCTGGGCTGTTGTTTCTATTTGTTAATATAATAACAACAAAATATAATATGTAAAACCAAGTAACTGAATCAAGACATGCGCGAAATTTAAATCATCTAGTGAGGTGGTGACAAGACACTGTCTCCTTCGTTGAGACCGTCGTCTTAGCTCCTTGCACTTTTACCTACGGACAAACGTTCATTGAGCAATACACATGATAAATGAATTTAAAGACCAGGATTCAATTGGTCTTTATGCCAAGATCATCCCAGTACCCTGTTCTTGGTCTAATTTTGCTTGTATGTGAAAAGCCTAAAACCACCACGAAAACCCTAGTAATGGCAACTCTGGATTTAAGCAGCAAAACACAAAATCAAGTAAACAAAAACGTTTCAAATGACAATATGAACACAATGAAATGTTTAAAAATTCTTAATCATGCATGAATTAAGAAATCAAACTCAAGTTTTGAGGTGCAAACTGTGGGTCTGTGGCTTGCGAATCCGGGCGTGGAAAGGCTTTTAATTGATTGAGTCACGTTCTGGAGACGTCCAGGAGTCTATTGGTAGTCTTAGAATGGCATGAATCAACCTCTAAGTCCAAGAATGATCTCTCACTTTCTTGCCAATTTTGGAGTTTTATTTTGTATTTTCCACGACTTCTAGCCTCTTTTTCGTGCCTGGCCTTGCTCACTATATACCCTTGAATGAATTAGGGTTATAAAAACCACTTGTATCTTTGGAATTTTTGAAGATTTGATCTCATTCTTCCTTTGTGTGATTTGTTTCCAAATTAGGCCTAATCATGCCATTCTTGTGCCAATCAACCTTGATTCGATTTGAGCCTGATATGCCAACAAAATTAGCTTCTGATTCTGTCCAAAAATCAAATCAAAACAAATCTTTGCTATTTTTTGTCATTTATTTGATTTAATTCAATTTTTAATTAATAAAAAATTAAAATAAAATGGAAAATAAAGCATACAATGTGTGGGTGAATATTTGGGTCGTGTACCATGTTACGAGTGAGGTGCAAGCATAAAAAGTTAGGCCTATTTGGCAAAAAATGCATCTTTGAGCACATTTGACTTTTGGCAATTTTGCAAAAATGGTAAACTTTGACAAGGCATATCTCTTCCAATTTTAACCCTAGATAGGTGTTCTTGGACTTTTTAGAAATTTTAGGATGTCTCCTAAATAACCCTTTTGGTCTCATCTCAATTGGGTCTTCCATGTTCATGTAAGAAGCTTTGACCTAAACAATGTTTTTGTTGACTTTTCAAAAGGACCTATAATGTATAAATTCATATCTTTTTGTGAGTGCATATTTTGAACTTGAGAGCTGAAGATGAATTGTATGGAATTGCATCCTCTTCAAAATGAGCCTAGGATGGAAAATTTCTGATAAAGTATGAGGAAGTTATGCTTGTTCAAATTTGGTTGACTTTTCCTGAGAAACCCTAATTTAGCAACTTTTGAGTTTTGATGAATTAGGAGCATTCCTTGAGGTATCATGATCAATCCTTGATAAAATGATGAAAGTTACTTCAAAATGTTGATGTTGACCAAAACATTTGAGGTTTGACTGTGTATGGGCCACAATTGACTTTTGACCTAATACAGTCGATTCTCAAGCATTTGAGTAGTTGACTGAGCAAACTTCTTGTGCAAGGTATGAGATTTAACATGGATGACCTTGAGAGCATATTAGGACCATGGAAAGCATTTTAGGCCTTTGTAGTACACACATCCTGATGAAAATGGAAACCCTAATTTGAGACACATTGCCTTAGGAGAGAGTTTGTCTGGTCAACTCTTAGGCAACCTTGAGCAAATTGAGGATCTCAATGGGCATGTGCTGAGTAAAATGAGAGGGAAAATTTTTGGGTACAACAGCTGCCCCTGTTCAATCCTCATAAACCTGAGGATGTAGATTGGCTTGTCTGCCTTTCATGATCTGAAGGTGGAAGATGATTGAACACTAGAGTGCCCAGAAATATGCACTCGTATGAAGTGAGTGTCAATTAGTGGTATTGGGAATAGGCTTATAGATGCCATTTGAAAAGCGACGAAGAGTTGTTGGGGATGGGCTTAAAGATGCCATCCATAGAAAATATTGGTCGAATAAGAGATTCCTTTGCGAGAATTCCCGTATTAGCCGTTAAGGAGGACTTCGTCGGGGCATGTTGACTTATGTATGGGGCAGTAGAGTATATGAGCTTCAGTTGTCCATTACTCTATTGGGGAGTTAACTCCTGATTGATGAGGTGGAAGTAAGCTATATATCTGGTCAGGGTCCATGGTGCATAGCGACTTACTGGGAAGCGTGAAATCAATCGTATCTAATCGGGTCCAAGTCTTATAGTGTTGTAAATTGTTGTCTGGAGATAAGAGAGAAGGAACCTGGATAGTAGGGTTGCTTCAAGATGAAAGCCTGGATAGTAGGGCTATGAGAAGGAACCTGGGTTATAGGGTTACTTCGAAATGAGAGTCTGGATAGTAGGGCTATGAGAAGGAACCTGGGTTGTACGGTTACTTCGAAATGAGAGCCTGGATAGTAGGGCTATGAGAAGGAACCTGGGTCGTAGGGTTACTTTGAAATGGGAGCCTGGATAGTAGGGCTATGAGAAGGAACTTGGGTTGTAGGATTACTTCGAAATGAGAGCCTGGATAGTTGGGCTATGAGAAGGAACTTGGGTCATTGGGTTGCTTCGAAATGAAAGCCTAGATAGTAAGGCTATAAGAAGGAACCTGGGTCATAGGGTTACTTCGAAATCAGAGCCTGGATAGTAGGGCTATGAGAAGGAATCGGGGTCGTAGGGTTACTTCAAAATAGGAGCCTGGATAGGGTTACTTTGTGATGAGTCTAAGTAAAACTTCAGGAGGAACCTGGGTAAGGTCGCTTTGATGAGTCTGTGTAGGACCACATTAGGCAGCGTAGATAATTACTCTGTTTAGTTTCAGGAACTAATCTTGGACCTGCTGGAAATTATTGATGATAACCATCTTTCCTGAAAAGGTACAAGATTAATTATATGCGATGCATGAAATGCATTGTGTGAGGATGTTCTCAAAATAAATGAGATTATACTGTTATGCAATATGTATGCGCATGTCATGATGTATGCACATGAAATGCTATTGTGACATGTCTAAGTCTGGGAAAATAAATCCCTGACTGCTGCTGGAGAATGTAGCATTCCTTACTGTGGTAGAGGATTGTGATCCTTCTACTTCCGTATGGGATGATGAACAGAGATGACTATGCCGTGGATTTACTCTTTTTTGCGAATAGTCTGCCGGGGAGAGACTTCGTTTGAGAATAACTCTGCGGGAAAATAACTTTGTTGGAAGATGAACTTCCATAGCTGAAGTAATAACCTCTATTAGGGATTGAGCTTCTGTATTCAGAGAAAAAAACTCTGCTCGGGAGAAAACTATATGAACCGCATACGATTACAAAATTTGGTTAGGGAACATAGATGTTGATTCTCTGAAGGAACTTGGCTTGGGAAAGAAGCTAATTGTTTGGGGAAGCTGATGTCAAAGCTTTGTTTGCCTCTACTCTGTTGGGGACATAGACGTCACTGGGACGTATACTGAGGACGTAGCAGTGACTTTGCATCAAGACGTTTCTGCCCCTGTACCTGTTGGAGAAAGTGTCTGCAGAGGCTTGGTGGAAGCTGATCAGGATGATAAGTCTTCTACTGATAAACAAATGACAAGATGACAGGACATAGTCATACGCTTCAAATCCTTAACTTTTGCTTGGACTGCCCTTTCGGGTTTTCAGTCCACCGGGATACCCTTTTTTGCTCAAGCCGCCTTTTTAGGTTTTTGACTTGCCGGGTGTACATATTTTTTTGTTTTTATCCCTAATTTTTGCCCGAACCCTTTTGGTTCGCCGGAATGCTCTTATTTTTGCCTAGGCCCATCAACCTAGCGGGTCTTTGTTCATGCGTAGTATTTTCTGACTATGTCCATGTTCATCAAGTGCGGAGAATTGTCATTGTCCATAGTAGTAAGTATTGCCACACTGCCAAAAGATGTTTGTTTAATCGTACATGATTCATTGTCGGAATTCATGTCGAATGCCCCAAGTGATTCAGATGGAGATCTGCCTCTGGCTATTTGGCATCTTTAAGAGATTCCTTGAATCTTGACTTGACTGCCCCAAATAATGGACGATGATCATGCCGTGCCCCTTGGTTGGAAGTGTTTTTCCACTTGAGGTGATCATTTTCGTTGGAGAAGGTTTTTGTTCACTAGATATTCGTCATTTGAATTTCTATGTTGTTGAACAAATAGTCATATGCAAACAATGGTATTTTAAGAATGCAAAGCTTGTGTCTATCTTGAAGTTTGAAAAATCATTTTTTAGTAAAACAAACAAATTTTGTAAGAGTGTGATGTTAACTCAGGATTTATAGCAAACCTTACAGGAGTCGGGATACCTTTTGAACAATATGCTTTTGAAATAACCCATGCTTCAGCTAGGACTTTTAAGGGTTATAATATGGCCTGGTTCACAGTTCAAGAAACAAAGGATAAAGGCTCAAATTTTATTTGACCCAACCAACTCTTCGTGATGTTCTCCAGTCCTATGCTCAGCTAGTTGCGCATTTAGATCCATATTGAGTCTGGCATCTCTTCCTTGATGTTCCGATGATGGTTCGGATACTAAAAGTTTATTTGGAAGAGGCAGTCATTTTGTAATTTTTTTTTTGTCGAGGATTGGTAGGACCTCTTTTTTTATTATTATCCTTTCTTTTGCCTGAACTGTTTCTTTTGTGATTACAGCCAGCGGGATGCCCTAGTTTTTTTTGTTAAGTCTCCTTCATAGGTTTTGACTAGTGGGCTTTTATTTTGAGAGATAATGACTGCTTGTTATTAATGACTATGCAGAACCATCACCGTCTTTTGATTTGGAAGGACATCTTTGATATCACTGAATACGCATCTGAATTAACTGAGAAACTACCCTACCCCAGGTTATGATTAAGGGTTTTACTTTGTGTGAAAGAAAAACTCCTACTTCTTTGGCTCAAAGTGGTTGACTAGGGATTATCTTCCTTATAACTCCACTGTTTAGGATTTGAATCAATGCATGTACATCGTCAGCAGGGTCTGTTCAAAATCATACTGTAGAGATTGTGTTATCGTTTTCGTCATCCTCCCTTTAAAGGCTTACAGCTTTTTAATCGAGAGTTGAATATCACAAAAAGAAAGAAGTTTAAATATAGCAAATACGAATGAATTGATTCAAAATAGACATATGCAAGGCATTGATAAAGTAACAAAGTTTGACATGAATAAATTTTCGAACAATCAAAAGAAAATTACAAATTGAAAATTCTAATGAACAAAAAGCCCTCTTGTCAGAACTCGTCACTTCAAATGGTGGGCCTTGTAGGAATGACAGAAACATTCCAGTTGACCATCTTGTGTAAACTCTAGCACTCCTTCATCAATCAAGTTTTGAATTTTATATTTCAACATCCAACAATCATCAGTATCATGCCCTGAACTGTTGGAGTGATATGTACACCTTGCATCAGGATTGTAATTAGTCGAAGAAGTCTTGGTATTCATATGAGGCCCTATCAACGTAACTCGATTCATCCTCAACATGTGTTGTAAAGCTTGAGACAACGGCATGTTGATTTTGGTAAACTACCTCTTGGGTGTATCTGGATTACTCTGATTAACCCATTGTTTTTGGCGAGGTTGTTGTTGGACCCGTGAGGTAGTAGCAATTTGGAAAGGTCCACTCTTCACCAAACCAAACTCTTATCTTCTTCGAGGTTGATCAATGACTTAGTCCCCAACCTCGAATGCTTGCTTCATACGGTTGTATCCATCTTGATGAAGTTTATTGATAATGGTTCTCATCTCTTCTTGTCCCTGGGATAGGCCTTGGATAAGAGCCATCTGCCCCAGCATCTGGGTTCTCATTGCTTCAACTTCAGATCATAGTTGTTCCAACCGTTCATCCTTATTGTCTTCAGGATCTTTCTTGGCCAGGTTCCCAGCGAGGAGTGCTTTCAACTCTTCCTGCCCCTTGTATAGGTTTAGGAACATTTCCATGAGCTGAGCCTCTTGAATTTGGAGATCTCTGTTGTCTTGTTTGAGAGCCATTGCGTGAAATAAACAGCGAGAACATGAGAGACCTACTTTGAAACCTGTTTATGCAATGATATGTATGATATATGTATGTAATGTTTTCAAGGATCTCGCGGGATAAACAAGAAAATGTCATAAGTTGAGATTTGCAGCTTTGATTGAAAAACTTTGTATCGTCGAATGTCCTTCTACGAGAGTCAAGCTCACCATATCAAGTAGGTCATAGCCCCTGACTCAAGTTATCGTGTTTTGATCTTTTGACGTCATTGGTTAGAGGAAAATAAATCCCCTTGTCCCTTGCTAGATGTCTAGTTTATCATAAAGTGCGTCACAAGCCCTCGAGATCCTTGAAATGGTTAAGGAAGTGCTATGGTATGATGCTATGATGTGTATGCTATTCATCCAGCAAAAATTCAGGGTAAGAAACCAATTTATTGGATTTATACAAACAAGGTCCTGCAAGGAATACAAACAAAGCCCTGCAATGAGTTCAAATTGTTAGGAACAGAAAGCAAACAAGTCACACAAGTAGCCTTAGGTTTAGGCTTGCATGGATTCCGTAGGTAAGTACCCTCTTGAAGTTTAGTTTGTCTCAAACTTGTCTTAGAAAATTAATCGGGTTCTACGGTATCTCAATATCACTGATCTTTCCCCCAGCTTCTTTCAATAGGCGATTGACTCGCAACCAAACAAAACTCAAGAGTAAAACCTCAATGATTGTAGCAACGAGTATTTGTCGACCTTGGGAATACACTAAAGCCGGCCATCTCGCTACGTCCTACTGGCCAAGTTGTGAAATTAAAGGTTTTAAGGTCAGTTGATGCTTCATGAAACCATGTGGCGGCCACGTACTCTCCCTGATTGACTCAAGGGTTACCGATACCAACCAAAGTGTCACATCAATGTAGCTATTGCTTCAACTGTGTCGGTATACCCCGCGCAGTTCCCTCACAGTTTATTACTACTTAACTAAAAGGTGTTCCCTGATCCGAGTGTAGGATTTCCAATAATACCCAAACAAAACCCTTGAATATAAAGCAGGAAGAGCAAACAAGAAAGTAATTTTAAAAGTGACCTATATACTAAGGTATACCACACTTATTTATACTCCCCAACAGAGTCGCCAGTTCTGTGATACGGTTGCAGAACCGACTCTTAATATTGGTTTATGTTTTGTATTCGCAAATGTCGCGGTAAGCAAGAGTCACCACCGACTTTTATTTATCTAATCAGGAAAAGGAAAAAAGAACAGAAAAAACCTTTTTCAAGATGTTTCTGAGTACGGGGGGTAGATTATAGAAAGGGAAGGTGTTAGCACCCTTTATATCCATGGTTTTCCATGGGCTCTTAGGTACTTGCTCATTTTAAAATTTCTTGTATGTGTGCTTGTTTTGAAAAAAGTTTTACTTCGTGATAACCCCTGTATCAGTCCTCAAGGGTGTGACGAAGTTGTTTTGAAAATTATTTTGAAAAAGTGTTTGTGTGAAAAGTTTTGTTTGATTCATTGAGAAAGTACTTAAGAGTTAATCTACCTACTCCAAAAAAGTCTGTTCATTTTCCTTTTGACAGCACTATCCCATTATTAAGGAATAGGTAGCACCGTCGTTGGAGTTTTAAGGGACGTTTGAAGGGACAGATACGGTCACAAAAGCAATGTTAGGGAATTTTAGTAACCCTCCTAAAGCCTTAAAATCTTTTCCGAGGCAACTCCGAATGGGTCATTTTTAGATCTTTCGGGGCTAGAGGATGACCGCTAACAAACCCTATACTTCATGACCATTTAATCGAAGGCAACCGGAGTGGACTAAACCCTATAAGTGAGCATGTGCGAGTGAATTTTTTTCCATTTAATTATCTTTGCACAATTTAGGGTTTTCTACCGTTTTAATTTCAAGTTAATCTTTCCATGCAATCCTATTAACATACATCTAGGCAGTTTATAAATTGCGGAAATTAAAATGCAGAAAGTTTAAAGTTCTAGCTATTACATGGCTTTCGCAGATACATAATCATTTTTTACTGTAAAATAAAATGCGGAATTAAAACCTGATTAAAGCTATTACAAACTCGGAGCAGTTACAAAATAATAAAAAGTAATTAAAATGCGCGTGGCGAATTCAATGCGAGAACGATTTGTAAAAAAACCTAAAAAAATCTAATTGAGAAAAATATTTAAATTATTTTTGAAGAAAAAATTAATTATATACAAAATTAACGCTAATTTCTAATTGATTTTAATTACAAAAAAAGGAAGTAAATTAACCTAATTTTTAATTAAGATAATTAATTAAAGAAAATAAATATTTTATGAGAAAAATGATTTTTGGTGTTTTGTGATTTATGATTTGTTTTTTAAAAAAAAGATTTTTGATTATTTTGTGAAGAATAAGAAAATGGTTAGTAAATAAATAAAATAAAAATAATATGAAAGAAGAAAGTTTTGGGCCTGTAAGAATAAACCCAGGGGGGTACATTGTTGAAATTTCTTAGGCCCATGAAGGTGCTCAGCCCATCCTGTGCTAGATCCAGTGATGCCTCTTTCTGCTGGCATATCATGGTCCCTCAGTGATGGACGTTGGATCTGGGCATGAGATACATCCATTGGTTGGATGGTGATGGCATATGTTGGACGTTTGGATGAGAGCAGCACCAGATCTGTAACGGAAAATTAAAACAAAGAAAGCGTTGGAACCTGGGATCGAACACAGGTCCCCACACTTACCACCAACGCGCTTTGCCATCCGGGCTGTTGTTCCAATTTGTTAATATAATAACAAAAAAATATAATATGTAAAACCAAGTAACTGAATCAAGACACCCGTGCAAAATTCAAATCATCCAGTGAGCTGGTAGTCTTAGAATGGCCTGAATCAACCTCTAAGTCCAAGAATGATCTCTCACTTTCTTTCCAATTTTGGAGTTTTGTTCTATATTTTCCATGAATGCCAACCTCTGTTTCGTGCCTGGCCTTGCTCACTATATAACCTTGAATGAATTAGGGTTATAAAAACCACTTGTATCTTTGGAATTTTTGAAGATTTGATCTCATTCTTCCTTTGTGTGATTTGTTTCCAAATTAGGCCTAATCATGCCATTCTTGTGCCAATCAACCTTGATTCGATTTTATCCTGATATGCCAACAGAATTAGCTTGTGATTCTGTCCAAAAATCAAATCAAAACAAATCTTTGCAATTTTTTGTCATTTATTTTATTTAATTCAATTTTTAATTAATAAAAAATCAAAATAAAATGGAAAATGAATCAAACAACGTGTGGGTGAATATTTGGGTCGTGGACCATGTTATGAGTGAGGTGCAAGCATAAAAAGTTAGGCCTATTTGGTAAAAAATGCATCTTTGAGCACATTTGACTTTTGGCAATTTTGCAAAAATGGTAAACTTTGACAAGGCATATCTCTTCCAATTTTAATCCTAGAGAGGTGTTCTTGGACTTTTTAGAAAGTTTAGGATGTATCCTAAACAACCCTTTTGGTCTCATCTCAATTGGGTCTTCCATGTTCATGTAAGAAGCTTTGACCTAAACAGTGTTTTTGTTGACTTTTCAAAAGGACCTATAATGTAGAAATTCATATCTTTTTGTGAGTGCATATTTTGAACTTGAGGGCTGAAGATGAATTGTAGGGAATTGCATCCTCTTAAAAATGAGCCTTGGATTGAAATTTTTTTATAAAGTATGAGGAAGTTATGCTTGGTCAAAGTTTGGTTGACTTTTCTTGAGAAACCCTAATTTAGCAACTTTTGAGTTTTGATGAATTAGGAGCATTCCTTGAGGTATCATGATCAATCCTTGATCAAATTATGAAAGTTACTTCAAAATGTTGACGTTGACCAAAATTTTTGAGGTTTGACTGTGTGTGGGCCATAATTGACTTTTGACCTAATATAGTCGATTCTCAAGCATTTGAGGAGTTGACTAAGCAAACTTCTTGTGCAAGGTATGAGATTTGACATGGACGACCTTGAGAGATTATTAGGACCATGGAAAGAATTTTATGCCTTTGGAGTACACACATCCTGATGAAAATGGAAACCCTAATTTGAGACACATTGCCTTAGGAGAGAGTTTGTCTGGTCAACTCTTGGGCAACCTTGAGCAAATTGAGGATCTCAATGGGCATGTGCTGAGTAAAATGAGAAGGAAAATTTTAGGTTACAACAAAGGGGAATAGATATGACCGGGAGGATCGAACCGACTGCATCCAATGGACGCTATTTCATTCTGGTTGCCATCGATTATTTTACTAAATAGGTTGAAGCTGTATCCTATGCCAATGTCACCAAGCAGGTGGAAACTCGGTTCATTAAGCACAATATTATCTGTCGTTATGGAGTTCCTGAAAAGATCATTACCGATAATGGATCCAATTTGAATAACAAGATAATGAATGAGCTTCGTGATTCCTTCAAAATCAAGCATCATAATTCTTCCCCGTATTGGCCGAAGATGAATGGCACTGTTGAAGCGGCCAATAAGAACATCAAGAAGATTGTACAGAAGATGGTAATAACTTATAAATATCGGAACGAGATGATTCCCTTTGCTCTACATGGTTATTGTACCACTGTGCGTACTTCGACTGGGGCAACCCCATTTTCTCTGGTTTAAGGCATGGAAACAATGTTGCTTGTAGAAGTCAAGATCAATCTCTTAAGATCATGAAGGATGTTAAGCTTGATGAAAGTGAGTGGGTACAGAATCGGCTGGATCAGTTAGAACTCATCGATGAGAAGAGGTTGACAGTTGTGTGACATGGTCAGGTATATAAGCAAAGGATGAGGAAAGCTTTTGACAAAAAGGTGCGACCCCAGTATTACAAGTCAGGTGACCTTGTGCTCAAGAGGATAATTCTTCCCCAAGGGGATCCCAGAGGCAAGTGGCCCCGACTTATGAAGGACCATTTGTGGTCAGAAAATTTTTCTCTGGTGGACAATGATGCTTGTAACCATGGATGGAGAATACTTCCCTCTTCCTATAAATGCTGACGTAGTCAAAAAATACTTTGTTTAAAAAAAAATAACCCCGCTAAGTTGAAAACCCAAAAGGGCAGCTTAGGCAAAAAAAGGGTGTCCTGGTGAATCGAAAACCCGAAAGGGCGATTCAGGCAAAAGTTAGGGACTTAAAGCAAATGACTGCGCTCAGCATGATTTCCTTTATTTCTCTCTTTCGGTCACCTGGCAGAGGTTTGGAGCCAATCTAACATGATTGTGTCAAAAGTAGGAAGACGAAGGCGTTAAAGTCATAAGAGTTATAGCAGAGTCAGAACTTGATAGACATTTGTATTCGCATTGCCATTTGTAAACACTTGTTTGTTTCATTTATTGCATTTAGCTACTCCCAAATGTAAATGCCTTTTTCATAGGCTGATTTCTTGAAATCAATAAAAGATCCTCTCTTATATGTTCACATAAACTCCTTTTACTGTTTTGTTTGCAAAAACGTCCAATATTTTGATAAACATGTGCATATGAAGATTGTTGGCCCTACATGAACATGATAATCTAAGTTATGGTTGCTTGAAATACGGATAATAGGTACAACTGCCATGTTATGTAAGGGCCATGTTAATTTTTCTTCTTGTTGATACTCAACCACTTTTCTTATGGGTGTTTTGTTAAGCCGTTTCGTGGCCCTGTACTTGGGGCAAAGGTTTATCTCTCCCCTTTTGAATGCTCATTTCTTCGGAAAGACACAAGGAAAACCATTCGCAACTTCCCTTCATTTTAAATTAACCATGTGTCAGAAAAATGGCAAGTTTTATGTACATTGACAAGTTCGAATAGAGACGATTCTCTTCCAGGGTGGCATTTTTTTTATTTTTTGTACTTTCATGTGTATTTTGATTGACTGTTTTAACATTTGTCTGCATGCAGGAACTTGTTTGTTTTTTAATGTCAACCCTAATGCGCTGAATATGTTTACCTTGAAGTGTTTATTTTGTTTTAAAGCCATTCATTATCACTCTTTAAATGATTTTCTAATGTTTTGATACCAACTGTGCCAACTCTTTTGCCTTGTCAAAATATTGGAGGAAGGGAGATATCTGTGATTGTATGCTTTTGAGTAGAACCTTATTGACGATGTACATGCCTTGTTTCAATCCCCAAACACCGGAGATATAAGGGAGATAGACCCTCGTTAACCCCTATGAGCCTTTGAAGCAGGAGTTTCTTTTCTGTTCTTAAAAAAAAAACTTACTTTTAATCCCGGGGCAGGGTAGATGTTCACATAATTTGACCGGGCATTCAAATTTTAGAAGGAGCGTCCCATTTAAGGATCACAACCTTTTATCTCTCGCATTATGAGGTCGTAAAATGTGAAAATAACAATAGTTGTTTCCCCAATGCAAAAAAATAACAAAAATCCCGAGGTCGAGATAGAATCGATACAATAATGGTTATCCCTCGCCGACCAAGGAATGGGGCAGTCACTTTTCTTCAACAAAAAAGTTTCAAAGACTTAGGGTCACAAGACTTGTTCAAAAAGGAAAGTATGAATAAAAAAGAAACAAAAAAATCCCTGCTAAGTCGAAACTTGAAAATAAGTCGCCTAGGCAAAAGTTAGGGCATCCCACTGGGCTTCCAAATTGAAATTCAAAATAATTGGTCCAGGCAAAAGTTAGGGAAAGAAAAAAGGGAGGAACTTGAAAAGCATGAAAGGCAGAAAAGGATTATCCAATGGAAATCCTCATCAAAAGAAACTTCGTGTGATCGAACACCCCAAAAGACCAAAAGTTAAAGTGATTATCGTCTCAAAGTAACTATTGAGATTCCTCAATCATTATAGCCTCATTTGAGAGATGAGTACTCGCACCAAGTTAACTGAACTTAGGACTAAAAAACATCATGGAGAATGGGTGGGCACCAAATAATTTCGAGCCTTAAAAATCTTTTTTTTTTAAAACCCGAGAACCATGCCACATTACAACCCTCAAAAGTCATAATTAAAACATGGGTTTAGCCTGAAAGCATACTACAATAGGATAGCGCTTCCTAAACATGTGCCATGTGTTACATATACATGTTGGTATATTATCGCATGCATCATGTTTGTTTTTAAAAAAATTGAAAATCATGTACTCTAATTAGTGATTCACTCACGACAGGAGTGCAACATCGTTTTCATTCAAGGTTTTTGATTTCAAGGTTTACATAATTGTCGCATCAGGGCTGTCATTCCCATAATAAACATCCTTCTGCATACAAAACAATTGTTTGACACCAAAAATAGCTTACACAATGAACATCAGTAAAGAACTTAATGTTGTCAGGAGGGGAAGATTTGGCTTTTCTGTTGGACAGAGGCCATTCGTGGCATGGAAAGGAGCTTTCCCTCTCCCCAGTGAAGTTTCACTTCCTCAGTAGAGTTCTGTTGCCCCAGAAATCTTTTTTAAGAAAGAGGCTTTATTCTTAGACTCCAGGTTTGAAGATGTCGCATATCCCCAATGGAGTTTATTTAAATGGGAACTCACGTTCTGAAGAAGTTTCATTTCTCTAGCGGAGTTTCCAATTAGAGATTTTATCGTCCTGACCCCTTATTTCCCGGTTAATCTATTGCTTGGGGCATCCCCATGATAGGATCTTTCCTTATCCCCAGTAAAGTCGATACTGTGTGACTATCTGCACGATCCATCCAATGGTTGCATTCCAAAATTTCAAAAGTCTCCAACAAAATGTTCCTCGACAGAGTTTTGTTTTCCCGGTGAAGTACCATTTCCTCAATAGAGCTTTGTTCCCCTGTACAGTTTTTTACCCCTCATGTCTGGTTTTTTATATCGGTGGCATCCTCAACACGGCTGCACGTTGTCATCTCCAGAGATTACAGTCTCGCCCTAATATTCTTCTGCAACGCCCAATCTTCATTTGGAATTCCTTCTTGAAGTTGATCAGTTTCGACCTGGTATTCTCCAGCAGAATTTTTCGTTTATTTTTTCAACTCCTCTCAGTGTTCGCGGCCTATTTCTACTGGTTTCTCAGTTATTACTCCGTACAAAGTTCCAGCTCTTCAAGGGTTCCTCCTCAGCAGTTCCTTATATCTTCTTTTCTGCAGCAGATTTTGCAATTTATTTTTGCAAGTCTTGGAAAATCCTGACTTCTTGGTCGCTGGCTTCTCGATTGTCCATTCCACAGTGAAGCATTCAAACATGCATCATTATATTGCATCTACCAAAAGCGCGTAGCATTTTCATTATATGGAGCATTACACTATAAAAAAATTCAAAACATGCATCGGAACATAAGCCATTATTGTTTCTATTTATCCCCAGTGATTTGCTAATTCTTCAAGCTTATTCCCAGTGAGATCTTTTTCTGTATTATCTCATGTTTCACCCTATACAAATATCCTTTTGATGTTAATCATTTGATTGTTTGAGTATCTACTCTCGGTTTTTCCCTGGCACAATCTTCTCGGGTTTAGTCTTCACTACCCTCACCAGTTCATTCCGATGTCTATTGATCTACCTTTCGAATACCAGTTTCATCTTGATATTCGCTTTCAGCAGGTTTTTAGGTGTACGTCCTAATCTCCTTGCTTTAGGTTGAGCTCAGAGTTTCGTCTCCTCACCTTGCACATGAAATCCAGTCTCGTCCTGGTACTCATCTAGTTTAGTTTTTCTAAACTAGTTATAATGAGTCGAGTTTCATCTCATTTTTGTTTTCATACCTTGGACCTTATCAGTTATCATTTACTGAACCCTTTTTGGTTATTGTTTACCGAGTCTCTTTGCGGTGTTCGTGTTGCGTCCCTGGTTGAATTCAGTCTCATGTGTTCCTTGGATTCTTCTATTAATTTCCATTACTATTTATCCATTGATCTGAGACCAGCAGATGCTCTGAGAAACATGCGCTCTCATCATTTTTCTTTGGGTCGAGTTTCGATCTCGTCGCCTGTGCGTGAAATCCAGTTTTGTTTTGGTACTCAACTAGTTTAGTTTTGTCTAACTAGTTATAATGAGTCGAGTTTCGTCTCATTTTTGTTTTCATACCTTGGACTTTTTAAGTTATCATTTACTGAACCCTTTTCGGTTATCATTTACCGAGTCTTTTTGCGGTGTTCGTGCTACGTCCCTGGTTGAATTCAGTCTCTTTTGTTCCTTGGATTCTTCTATCATTTTTCGTCACTGTTTATCGATTGATCTGAGACCAGCACGTGCTCTGAGAAACATGCACTCTCATCACTTTGCTATGGGTCGAGTTCCTCCTCGTCACCCATGCGTACAATCCAGTTTCGTCCTGGTACTCATCTAGGTTAGTTTCATCTAACTGGTTATTTGGGTCGAGTTTCGTCTTGCTTTTTGTTCCCCAATCTTGGATTTCTTCAGTTCCTTCACACTGGCTATATTAGTTTGAGATTAGTAGGTGCTCCTAGAATCATGCACTCTAGCCACTTCGCTTTGGGTCGAGCTCATAGTTTCGTCTCCTCACCCGCATACTTTTTCTTTTCCAGAGTTTAGTTTCGCCTATTCTCTTTGGTTTGAGTCTTATCTCACCCTTTGGTGGTCCAGTTTTCTCCTGACACATTTTTTGTGGAGGTTTAGTTTCTTCTATTCTTCTAAGCTTTGGTTTCATCTCATTTTTATTAAAAATCTGCATTACAGCTTCATTTTGACGCATGTATTGGGGGTTTTTCTGCTTTTTCTTCAAGAGTGTAAATTCTCGGGTTCTTTTATATTCAATCATCTTTAACTCTGAACGCTCGAAAGCTTTCACTTTTCTCACTTATCCAGTTAAAGATAATTGAATATGGACAGCTGTTTCACCCTAAAATTTACCCTCTTGATGTAGGCTTATGTTTCATCATAAACATCATATGGCATTGCACTCATACTTTGTGATGGAATTAAGATGCTTTGGTTCTCAAATTGTCTACAAGAGGTGCTAGTTGATAGTTTTGACAATTGGTGTAAGAAGGGATCTCTTTCTCCTAAACTTTGAATTTCTCAAGCCACAAGGGCCCTCATGTCTCAAAATATTTACATCCAGCAGAGGTTTAAAGCTTGTATTAATTTGAAAGAAGAATCACTCTCCTTTGAGGAACCAGTCAAAATTAGAGTTTGGTCCAAGTTGAAGTAATTGGGGTCTAGATAATCCAATTCTTGAAGCATCATTCTCTTATCATCATTGGAATCAAATTTGTTCAAATAATCTCTCATGATGCCCAGTGGAATTAGGGTTTTGAAGCTTGATCAGCTACCTCCTAGTACATGGTACAAAACTAGGGTTTTGGATTTAATCAGGATTTCTCTGACTTTTTCACCCAAACTTGTTTCCATGATTCACTGTATGTTATTAAGCATCTATGTTTGAAAAATTGAGGTTCAATTTGGATTGGAAATGGTTCAATTGATCAAAAGGGGCAAATTGGTCATTTTGACCAAGTTAATAAAATCAGGAGTTGGTCAAGTGGACTTTTGGTCAACCATCAATTTAAACATCCTCTTTTCATATTCCATACACAAATTGATCTTTGAATCATGAGAAGTTGTGAATTTGAGTGTAACTTGTTCAAGAAGTAACTTAAAATTTGAAAAAATATTCTAAGTGTCAAGATGACTTCTCTTGGGCAAGCCACGTGCATAATTTCATCAAACACATGGCATGCCATTTTGTGGAATCAATTTCTTATGACACAAGCCTCAATTTGAAAAATCAAAAAGAGCATTTTATTGTCTTCCATAAGAGTTTCTCATCGAACTTTGAATTATCCAATTTGGCTAAAATTTGAGTGAGTTATAACGTCTCAAAGTTGTTACCTCAAGGCTGACTTCATGCACACCATGCATGACCATGCGCGCGCGCCCCATAGGCCAACCAGTTCCTTTTCCCTAACTTGGTGCTAGAACATCTTACTCATTTCATGATCATTTTCCAAAATTTAAGGCACATTTTGTTCTCTATCAAGAGTCTTTTGAAAGCCCTTTATTTGGCCCAAAACGCACGAAAGAATTTCAAATGGCCTAAGCATAAAGTTAACTGACTAGAATTATGGATAACCATGGTCATGTGGCAGAATTTGCATAATTTGGGTTTGATTGATTTCAGGTCATATTTGGCATATGATTAGCACGAATGGTTGCATTCTTATCTTGTCAAATAAGTCCAAGTAAGGCACGCATGAGGCATGACCATATTCTTTCAAGTTTTGCCAAAAATAGTAAGATACCTCATTTGATTTTTCACCCATGTGCTCACTCTTGCCACCTCATCATTCTCACCATATTACCTTTGATTCCATTCACTTTATGCTCCCTAAAATACATCCCACAGTAGGAAAAAACTATATGAAATGCAGCTTGCCTTTGCTTATTTTCTAAAAAATCAGAAATTCCATACTTCTCCTCCAACGTTTATCAAACTCTTTTACACTCTTGCCCTCACTCCTGAGCTGCTATATAAGCACACTCCATCACTCATTTTGGAGTGCGCTTGATACACACAAAAATCAGATCTGAAAATTTCTCATCACTCTCAAATTTTTCTTCTCTTCGAAGCTTCATTCTCATCCATTCCAGTCACGATTTCTTCCTCTTTTCGCATTCATTGAAGTTTCAGAACAAGGATTCAAGGCTTTCTTGTTGATCAGAGGCATTGAGTTGAGTTTATTTCTCACTCATAAGAGGTATTTTCAAATCTAGATCCTTCAAATTATAGCTTAAATCTCTGGTCTCTAAGCTTGTAATTGTGTTAATACATATTTATACTTCGTGTTTGAGGCCTTATTTTGATTTGATTGGAGTTGTACAATATGATATGATCTTCTAAATTTTTGCGCATTTTGTGTTTTCATGAACTTTCTGGCTTGATTTCTCATTCTATAGTGGTTGACCTGTGAATTTATGATTATCACGATGTAGTTTGTTACTTGACCTTGGGAATGTACTTTGAATCACATAATTTGGTTGAGAAATGGATGCGTAATGAGATCTGGAGTTTTTGTTCATGAACTATTTGATTACGTGATAGTTAGGGCGTCATGAGGTTAAGGGTGAAGTGAGGTGGCGGTGCGTGATTGGATCGTTCAAATTTAAATTCATTTTCATATTATTTGTTTTATCTGTTTTCGCTGATTTTTATTTTGTGACCAAAGCATTTTCAAAAATTCTAAAAAATTTACCATAGGCTGATCTCAATTTCTAGTATTTGTCATAATGTTTCTGTAATTTTTAAAAATTATTTTATTGGTAGAAACAATTCATGCATTAATTAATCTTGTTTATTTGATTTTTTGCATACCATTTTTGTTAATTTTTGTTTCTGACCTTTCCTTTGTGCAAAAATTATATAAAAAATATTTTAGACACTTTGATCAATTTATTTTAGGTTTATGAATTTTATTTTAGAATTTCCCTTTTTCTAGTTGATTAATTAATTAATAAGATTTAATTACTTCTTATGTTTTGTCATTTATTTTAACCATATTGTTAAAATGTAGAAAATTCTCCAAAAAATCATGGATACTTATTTTTAATTCTAGTATTTTAATATAACTTTGATTGGATATTTTTCTAACTTTTGATTAGAATTTTATTTTAAAAATGTGAATATTTATTTAATTGTTTAATAGTTTGAATTTGATTTTATTTTTGACTTTTCTTTAATTCTAAAAATGTGAAAAATATGTCTTCTGATGTTTAGGGTTTCCTTGTGATTTGTATAATCTTATATTGAATTGTTTGAATTTTGATCTTATCTAATTAATATTTAAGATTAAAATTCAAACAATTAGGGTTTTGTGGCTTACATTGCAAGTTTTATTTTCAAAACCAATTAGCCTTGGGCTTTAATTGAAATTTGGGTCTTGTTTAAGGTTCATGGATGTATTGAGAATCTAAAAACCATTTTTCTTGAATTATTTGACTTTATTGAATATTTTTCCACAAATTGTTTTGAAAGCTTGTCTAGTTTGGTAGTTTTGCCAACTAGTGTTTATCCTTGACCCCACTTGATCTTCTCCTCTACTATCCATGAACTTAAAACTTGTTTTATGACCTCTATACATCTCAAAAATGTTAAGGAAATTTTGGTTTGAATTATTGAAGTCCTTTTCTATTTTTGATGGATTTTTGAAGTGAAAATGACCAATTGATGTTGCATTTATTTGTTGCAATTTGTTGTATGGCCAATGAACTTATGTGAGGCCTATAGTTTGGCACTTAATGATCATATTGTTTCTGTTTTCTCATACCAATTCAAGTCAATTCTCTTGAATTCTCATAATTGGTTGATGAGCACTTTGTGATCCATACCTCCTAAGAGATGTTCTTTTTGTAAATTTTGCTTTGAGTTGTGAAATTTTGTCTTGATTTTGAGGTCATCAAATGACCAATGATAATATGTTGGGGAATGATACATCAAGGATAGTCTCATAAAGACTTGAGACCACTTTACCTCTAATGTTTGAATCATTTTATTCCATTTTTAAATTTGATGATCAAGCCTTCATTTTCTTTTGTATTGAGGTAAAGGGAATGCACTTGTGCAACCCATAAGAGATTAATCTCTTTTCTTTTTATCATCCTTTCACCTGTTTTGGAGACTTGATTTCATCATTGAACCATTCAAGTTCTCGTTACTTGCCTATCTTTGTCAATTTGGTTTATCATTTCTCTGTGAAGTCATTAATTTGTTTGTTGAATGTGTGAGGTACTCGGAGGAAAGTTTTCCATTTTGACTTGATGTTGTAGTGTTCCACTTTAATTGTGGAACACAATGGTTATGCTTTCACCATTCATGTGCTTTGTATATTTGTTATTCTTTTGCAGGATATATAGGTGATTGTAACCGCTATATATCACCTATGGGATATGTTCACATTTGGAGCCTCAATGCTTATATTTGATGGCATGATTTCTGACTTGATTTATTTACTGATGCTAGCTTGCTTGAAGTTCTCTGGGTTTTTTTTCTCTCATTTAGTTACTACAGACAGTTATCTGTTTGGTATTGCACTACTACCCTCTTATCTCTGCCATTTACTGCTTTCTAGAGATCCTGAGAAGTAGGGCTTTCATTGCTTTCCTTGCCATGTCAAGTAGGAATAGAGATGTATAACGGGGACTTCTGTTGCTGATCATGTCAGGAATCCATCTGGTTTATTTAAAGACCCGTTTAAGGCAATTCTGCATAGGTACCTTGATACTCGTGTTTAAACACTTGCTTGTTTACTTGTTTGGTTTTTACCATGCTCCCTTAGGATTGCTCGTGTAGGTTTAGTCCTTGAGTTAGACCTTAGGATAGGAATCCATGTAAGCTAACATAGGGTAGAAAACTTCCCTCTTTCATCCTCAACCTTAGGATCAACCATTGTACGATAACCTTAGGGCTAGAGATTAGGTAGTCTCACTTAGTTGTTTTTTTTCTTTGCATATTGCATCTTAAAACTAAAAATATTTCTTGGAAAATCATAAAACATCTCTAATAAACTTAAATCCTTCTTCAAGGTAAAAAATACAAACCAATCTTAATTGCTTGTGCGCCTTTCTGTTTGATATTTCATCATCCTTACCATGACATGTTTTTACCTTTTAGCCGATGCCTCGCCATCGCATATTTGTTTGAAGTCGATGTTTTTCCATCGCACATGTTTGTTATCCTACTTTGATTCTCAATAACATTGTTAGGTGTGATGTTTTGTTCTCCTGTTTATTGATGTTTCGCCATCTTTGCCAAGCTATCTTCCATTCTCTTAGTTGGTGATTCACCATCCCACATGTTTGTTATCCTACTTTGATTTTCAATATCATCGTTAGGTGTAATGTTTCATCACCTTGTCTGATATTTTGCTATCATGCTGGTGTTTTATCGCCTTATCTGAGTTTGTGTTGCCATGCGATGTCTTGTCATCTATTCTTTCTATTTTATCATTATTGCTGACATTTTGTTATTCTATCTGATGTTTTTCCATCTTGATTGTTGCTTTTATCTTCTTGACTAAAAAACACAAACCAACCAAAATATATGAGCTAAACTACGACTGCTCTGATTCCTTAAAAGGGATATGTAGGAACTGGGGTAGGGCCGAAGAGAGCACAACTTTTATTTTCCCTGCATTATTTTCTCTTCTCTTTTTGCATGCATTCCCTCCTTGCATCTTCCTTTTTCCTTGTAAAGCTTTAGATATAGATTTACACACTCTTAGATTAGAACAAACAAGAGTGGATACTATAGAGTACTACATGCGTGCGAGGTGCTAATACCTTCCCCTCGCGTAATAGACTCCCTTACCCAATCTCTCGGTTATAAGACCGTGATTTCACCCTCTTTAGGTTTTCTCAATGTTTACCTTTCCCCTCTCAGCGGGATAAAAGACGTTCGGTGGCGACTTCATTGATTTCATTATCAGATGACGGTTCGGCCAGGTTGTTTCACTAGGCTTCACCGTAATTATAGAAATTGAACTGTTATTTGGTTGTATCCAAGATTCAGTTTGAACCTGAGGTATACCGTTATCTGGTCGGGTCCAGGCTTCGGTGTCATAGGTTATACTATCATCCGTTTGGGTCCAGGCTTCATAGTAATTAATAAACTGCTATCTGGTAGAACTCCAGGCTTTACAGTATCTTTAATTGGATAAGAATCAGAAAATCTTAGTGTCGATTTAAACTGAACCAGTAGAGGTCTTGAATTATCTCCAACTAGAATAGAATCAGAGAAATCATAGTGTCGATTTAACTGAACCAGAGAAAGCATCCACCAGAAATGAATCAGAATAAATCATTGGTCGATTTAAACTGAACTAGCAGAGGTCTTGAATTATCTTCAACTGGAATAGAATCAGAGAAATATTAGGGTCGATTTAACTGAACCAGAGAAAGCATCCACCACAAATGAATCAGAATAAATCATTGGTTGATTTAAAATGAACCAGTAGAGGTCTTGAGTTATCTTCAACTGGAATAGAATCAGAGAAATCTTAGGGTCGATTTGACTTAACCAGAGAAAGTATCTATCGAAAAAGAATCAGGATAAATCATTGGTCGATTTAAACTGAACCATTAGAGGCCTTGAGTATGACCTTATGAAGAAAATGTTGAAATAGCCCTTTGTCAGAGGTAACCTTTGAAAAAAATGTCAGTTCATATAAGTAGTTTGTGATGTTTGTTGATTGATCTTTCCTAAAAAGGTAAAGAGTTAGTCATATGCAATTCCATGATGTATGAAATGCATTGTATAATGACGTTCTCAAAATAAATGAGATTGTGATGTATGCAATACGTATGTGTATGCCATGATGTATGAACATGGAATTTTGTTTCCCTAGTCTGGGAAAATAAATCCCTGACTGCTTGCTGGAGAGTACTAGAAAGCTGAACCCCAGACTGCTGTTTGGTAGATGAGGAAAGTGATTTTTTCATTTCCGCTGGGAATGATGAATGGAGACGATTTTCCGGGGATTTCCTCTTTCTGTTTGAGGGTATTCTGTCGGGATCTTTGACTTCTGCTTGAGAATGTTCCGACGGGGAGACGATGCTCTGTTGGAAGATCTTGTCAATGTATAGAAATAAACTCTATTGGGGGATGAACTTCCGCAGCTAGAGAAATAAAATCTATTGGGGATGAGGCTTTATAAACTATTTGAGATTATAGAACTTAGCTGGGGAACATGGATTTTGGCTCTCCGAGAGAACTTTGTTAGAGGAGGTAATTCCTGCTTGGGAAAGAAGAGGTCAAAACTTTGGTTGTTTTCACTCTGCAGGGACATAGACATCACTAGGACGTATGCTGAGGATGTAGTGGTGACTTTGCAGTAAGACGTCTCTGCCTTTGTACCTGCTGGAGAAAATAACTGTGGGGACTACAAATGGATTTTTAGACTTTGTCCTATTTCTTAAAGTCATTAGCAACTGTCTTTCTATTTTTTATGCAAGTATTTGCAAACAGTAATCATATTCAAATGCATATGTAAAAAATAATCACTGGACGGTTTTTGCAAAATAAAACAGAAAAAATGAAAACGAAAAGTTTCGTACTTTCAAAGAAGTGTTTTGTATTGATTTTGAAGTTTTCCTATAATAGGCGTTTTTTGTACAAAGATACTGACATTCTAGTAGGATAATGTCGTCGTGAAAGATGGAAACTATACAAAATAGTATACAAAGAGAAAACAGCTATGTGTAATAATCCCATTGAGTTTCAACTCTGCTATTTCCCTTATGTCCTCGAGCGTCTCATCACTTTGCTACTTGTCTGAAGTTGATTGGATTGATTGGTACCGTTTGAGCTTGATAGTTGATACTGAAGTCTAGTTGCAAGGTGATCCAATGGGACACAATTATATGCTTTCAAATCCCTAACTTTTGTCTGGACCGCCTTTTCGGGTTTTCAGTACACCGGGATACCCTTTTATGCCCAAGCTGCCTTTTCAGGTTTTCGACTTGATGGGTTTACATATTTTTTTGTATTTATCCCTAATTCTTTCCTAAACCCTTTTGGTTCGCCGGGATGCCCTTATTTTTTTCCTAGGCCAATCAACCTAGCGGGTCTTTATTCATGCGTAGTATCTTTTAGCTATGTCCGTGTTCACAGGGTGAGGAAGGTCGTCAGTGTCCATAGTGGTTAAGATCATGGCTCCACCAGAAAATATGTTCTTGATCACAAATGGCCCTTCGTATGTGGGAGTCCATTTGCCCCTGGGATCACCTTGCGGCAGAATGATACACTTGATTACTAGATCACCAACTTGATATACCTGATGTCTGACCTTCTTGTTAAAAGCCTTGATCATACGCTTCTGGTCCATCTGACCATGACAAACAATCGCGAGCCTTTTTTCATCAATCGGGTTCAGTTGGTCAAGTCGGGTTTGGATCTATTCTTCTTTGTTCAATCCTGCATCCTTCATGATTCTCAAAGAAGTGATTTGGATCTAAATAGGTAGGATAACCTCCAACCATACACCAGAGAGAAAGGTGTCAATCTTGTTGACGTACGTGTTGAGGTGCGGTAACCATGAAGAGCAAATGGTAACATCTCATGCCAGTATTTACATGTCACCGTCATTTTCTGTATGATCTTTTTAATGTTCTTGTTAGCGGCCTTCACATCGTCATTCATCTTCGGCTGGTAAGGGGAAGAATTATGATGTTGGATCTTGAATTGTTTAGAGTTTGGTGATTATAATATTGTTGAGATTTATACCATTATCAGTAATGATTCTTTCTAGAACACCATACCGACAGATAAGGTTATGCTTGATGAACCGCGCCACAACAGTTTTGGTAACATAAGAAAATGAGGCAACCTCAATCCACTTCGTGAAGTAATCAATGGCAACCAGGATGAAGCGATGCCCGTTTGAAGCGGTAGGTCTAATTTCTCCGATCATGTCAATGCCCCACATTGAAAAGGGCCATGGAGAAGTCAAGATATTCAAGGGAACCGGAGGCACATGTACTTTGTCCTCATAGATCTGACATTTGTGACAAGTTCGAGAATGCTGATAATAGTCTGCATCCATAGTAGACCAATAATATCCTGCTCGTAGGATCTTTTTAGCCATGGTGTGTCCACTAGAATGGGTGCCAAAGGTACCTTCATGTAAATCTTCTATAATCCTCTCTGCTTCGCTCTTGTCTACACATCGAAGTAAAGTAGAGTCATGGTTGCACTTGTAGAGAGTTCCATTACCGAGGAAGAACTTCATAGAGAACCTTCTCAAAAACTTATTATCATTGACAAATTCCCCCTCAGGGTATTCTTGAGCTTTGAGATGCCTTTTCACTTTGTGGAACCAAGGTTTGTTCTTTACCCCTTCAGTATCGATCTCATAGCAGTAAGCTGGTTCATCCAATCTCTCAATAGTGATCTAAGGAGCTTTATTATCTCATCTGACCTTGAACATGGATAACATAGTAGCTAGTGCGTCCGCTAATTGATTCTCTTCTCATGGAAAATGTTCAAAGGTGACTTCTTCAAAGTGTGGAAGCAATGTCAATACATGCTCTTGATAAGGGATGAGATTAGGATGCTTCATGTCCCACTCTCCTTTAATTTGACTTATTACCAAGGTCGAATCTCCAAAAACACTCAAGAACTTGATTCTTAGGTCAATGGAAGCTTTGAGACCAATGATGCATGCTTTATACTCATCCATATTGTTGGTACAGTTAAAATATAGTCTGGCAGTGAAAGGAGTATGACAGCCTTCAGGAGATATGATTACAACACTGATACCATTGCCAAGTGTGTTGGAAGCTCCGTTAAAAAACATAGTCCATCGGGATTCTTTCTCAGGTCCTTCATCCGGTCCAGGTTCTTCACAATCAGACACTAACATAATATTCTCATCCGGGAATTCAAAGTTCATGGATTGGTAGTCATCCACGGTCTGATGAGCCAAATGATCAACTAATACACTTCCCTTGATTGCTTTCTGGGTTATGTATTGAATATCGTATTCAGTCAGGACTATTTTCCATCTCGCTATTCTTCTAGAGAGAGCGGGCTTCTCGAAGATGTACTTGATAGGATCCATTTTAGAGATCAACAAAGTAGTATAAGTCAACATATACTGTCTTAATCGGCAAGCAGCCCATGCCAAAGCGCAGCAAGTTTTCTTGAGCAGTGAGTATCTTGTTTCACAGTCGATAAACTTTTTTCTAAGGTAGTATATTGCATGCTCTTTTCGACCAGACTCGTCATGCTGCCCTAGCACACACCCCATTGAGTTCTCTAATATCGTTCAGTACATGATCAGAGGTTTTCCTTCAATCGCATGCATCAGAATTGGAGGCTCTTGAAGGTATTCCTTGATTCTCTCAAAGGAAGTCTGGCATTCGTCATTCCACTTTACCACTTGATCTTTCTTCAGGAGTCTAAAGATTGGCTCACAAGTAGCAGTTAGATGGGAAATGAACCTGGCAATGTAATTTAGGCGTCCGAAGAAACCTTTAACTTCCTTCTCAGTGCAAGGAGCCGGCATCTCTTGTATAGCTTTAACCTTTGCAGGGTCTACCCGAATACCCTTGTCACTGACAATGAAACCTAGGAGTTTACCAGACCTTACCCCAAAGGTGCACTTGTTTGGATTCAGCCTTAACTTGTACGTCTTCAGTCTATCAAATAGCTTTTGCAAGTGATCAAGGTGCTCTTCTTCCGTTTGAGATCTAGCTATCATGTCGTCAACATAGACCTCTATCTAATGGTGAATCATATCATGGAACAAAGCTACCATAGCTCGCTGATAGGTTGCCCCAGCATTCTTCAACCCAAATGGCATCACTTTGTAACAGAAAGTGCCCCATTGTCTGACGAAGGTTGTCTTCTCTATGTCTTCGGGTTCCATCTTGATCTGATTGTAACCAGAGAATTTGTTCATGAAGGAGAATACCTTATGTTATACGGTGTTATTAACCAGAACGTCAATGTGGGGAAGCAAAAAGTCATCCTTGGGGCTTGCCCTATTCAAGTCTCTGTAGTCCACACACATGTGTACCTTGTCGTCCTTCTTAGGCACCGGAACCACATTAGCAACCCATTATGGATAGGAGGTGACAGCTAAGAACCCAGTGTTGAATTCTTTCATAACTTCTGCCTTGATCTTCTCTGACATTTCAGGATGCATACGACAGACCTTTTGCTTTACTGGAGGGCAATCTTCTTTAGTTGGCAGACGATGAACCACAATATCAGTGTCTAGCCCTGGCATGTCTTCATATGACCAGGAAAAAATCTCGACATAATCATTAAACATCTGAATCAATCGTTGCTTGACACTAAGCTCCAAATTTGCACCTATCTTGACTTATTTTATAACCTCTTCTATACCCAAGTTCATTGTCTCAACTGGCTCTTCATGAGACTGTATAGCCCTTTCTTCCTGTTGTAACAGTCTAGCAAGCTCTCCTGGTACCTCACAATCTTCCTCACCTTCTTTCTCGGCTTGGTTGATTGGATTTTCAAAGTCATAACTGGCAATAGCAGAACCGTTATCAATGAGATCCAGAGTGGATGTGGATCTGCAGTTTGATACGTGAGTGTGTGTAAGAGCATAGATGCATTGATAAAATAAAAGTAGAAAATAAAAACAAAGAGCGCAAAATTTGTATGCAAAAACGTCCAATGCTTTATTAATGACATATGGCATTGAAAAATGATAAACCTCACAAATAAACCATTGTGCCTCGGGTAAGACACAATGCCATATAGTTTATATTGCTCATTTATTACATATCCATAAAAACAAAAAGACAATTACTCTTGAATAAAAGTAATCGACACAAAGTCTTTAGCTGTCCAATTACTGGGTCCACCGTTGGTAGTAGGGAAGATCCAGCTGTCCATGTCATATTCACCATCACTGTCTTCTAAAGTGTTGACCCTATGATTACTGATGCGTAAGGTAGGTCCTCTTGCACGAGTACGACGAACAGCCCTTGGATCCCCTTCTTCAATTACTGCTTTGGCGTTCTTGAGAGAAGCTATCTTCAATGGAGGTCTGGTGATCTTTGGCACACTGGTAACAATCCTGGTTGCTTCCATGGTCTGAGGAACCTCTTCAAAGTTCTGATAAGGGGTCTCGATGAACTTGCCATCCATTTCCACATATCTGAAAGAGTTCAGGTGACTTACCATGTACTCTTCCTCACCATGCACTGTGACAATCTTTCCCTTCACTGGGTACTTCAACATCTGATGCAGAGTAAAAGTAACAGCTCCAGCCCCATGGATTCAAGGGCGTCCCAACAAGAAGGAGTAATACGGTCGGATATCCATCACGTAGAAGGTAGAGTCAAAGGTTTGGGAACCAAATTTGATAGGGATGTCCACCTCCTCATGTACCATTCTTTTCGAACCATCGAAAGCCCTCACCATAATGTTACTGGGCTTCAGAGTCAAACCTTTGCAATCTAATCTGTCAAGAGCCTTCTTGGGCAGAACATTCAGCAATGAACTGGTATCCACTAAAACATGGGCCAAAGTGGTGCGCCTGCATTCGATGGAGACATGCAGCGCATCATTGTATTTTCTTCCTCTGGGTGTCAAATCAGCATCAGAAAAACCCAATCCATTATCAGCGGTCAAACTAGCCACACAATCTTCGAATTGATTAGTGGAGGTTTCCTGTGGAACTTGAGCAGTCTTGTGGAATTTTACCAAAGCCTTTGCATGAGCTTCGGAGCACAACAGTAGGGCCAACATTGAAATCTTAGAAGGGGTCTTCCCCAACTGTTCGATCATATTGAAGTCGCTCTTTTTCATTATTTTCAAGATTTCTTTCATTTCCTTCTTAGAAACCTCCAAAATGGATTCTGAATACGCCTTCGTCTGGACAAACTCAACCAATATCTCTTTGCCCCGAGTCTCGGCCGACTCAGTGACAGGGGTCGCAACAGGGATAATCACAAGAGTAGTAGTGGTAGTATTAGCAGGAGCAACAGTAGGAATGATCACATGAGTAGTAACGACTTTAGGAGGATATATCTCGGGAGAGAACACTCTTTTGCTTCTTGTTATTTTACTGGTCCCAACGATATTGCCGATGTCAGGATCAGTACTTCCAGTAACTTTGTCTTCAGCAGCCAATAGGTCTTGCTTGACGCCATGGTAATAGATGTCATCCCCATAATTCCAGGGAACAACTTTGTCCCAGGAATATGGTATTGGCCCTGGCATAGTGATGATCAGGGGAGCCAACTTTGGAGAAGATGTAATCCTGACGGGTCTTTTGGTGGAGACCCTGGGAGGATTGGCGGAAATGGTTATAATAGAAACATCTTTACATGAAATAGTTGTGACGGGAGTCTTCTCAAATAGAATCTCTTTATCATCCATCAGGTGCTAAACACCTGCTTTCAACAAATAACAACCAGTTGGTAGAGATAAACATAAGTGGCAACCTTCACCACAGCCCAGAAATAAACTGGCTTGCAACAAATTCCTTTTAACAGTCATGAGAGGAGTAACAAGTTCCTCAATGGAAGCAACAAACATATCATCATCAATAACATTAACACCATGGTCGTGTTTGGGCATGGTAGTAATTATAACATTAGGAGTTTCCAGATAATCGAATTCAATCTCCTTTGCCTCGATCAGATCCTGCACCTTGTTCTTTAAAGCCCAACAGTCGTTTGTATCATGGCCTGGACTTTCAGAATGGTAGGTGCACCAAGCCTTTGGATTATAGTGAGGAGAGGTGGTATTAGGATTCTTCGGAGCTTCCCTTAAAGTTACCAGATTGGACTTCAATAAGTGTGGCAAAACTTGAGATAAAGTCATATTAATCCGGGTAAACTGTCTCATAGGCCTTTCTGCTCTGGGCTGATTGTTCCGCTGTTGAGTAACTGCAGGCTTGGATATCATAACAGCCCCTACCATTGGACGGCATTCGGTTATGCCCTAATTTCTTTGGCTGTAAGCAGCACTGACCTCCTTCTTTCCCATGAAAGGTCTCTTTCCCGCACTTGAAGAGGTATTTTTTGAATCTTGCCACTTATAATACCAGCTTCCACTCTTTCTCCAGTTAAGATCAGCTCAGTAAAACCAGTTGAGGAGATTCCAATCAGATGGTTGAAAAACATACCAGATAGAGTACCCAAAAACATATCCACCAACTCCCTATCAGACATAGGGGGTTGGACTCTTCCTGCTAGGTCTCTCCACTTTTGGGCATAGTCTTTAAAGCCCTCGCTAGAACCCATAAACATGCTTTGGAGTTGTGTACGAGTTAGAGCAAGGTATGCATTATATTGGTAATGCTTATAGAAAGCAGTAGCCAGGTCTTCCCAGTTACTGATATTGGTCTCCTCCAGCTGATAGAACCACTCTAGCTGAGTCTCAGATAGACTGTCTTGGAAGAAGTGGACCTACAAGTCCTTGTCAGCGGTGTGAGGCTGAATCTTCCTCATATAAGATCGGAGATGCATCTTGGGACACGAGACCCCGTCATACTTAGAAAACACAGGAACCATAAACTTCTGCGGGATGACAACCCCAGAAACCAAACCCAGCTCTTTAAAATCCAGCCCAGGTACCCTCTGGATTTCCATTGCATTTAGACGATCCTCTAGTTGCTTGTATTTATCATCAGTAGGAGGATATTGCTCCTCATTATAGTCAGATTCATTATCAGATTCCTTTGGGTTGAGGTCTTCCTCTCTTGTTTCCCCCTTCCTGATTGTCTCCTTCTTTTGATGAAGTTACTAGTTCTGAAGCTCGCCGCACTGGTCCTCTAATCCTTCTTCCCGAGTTCATTACACCAGCTGGTTTCTTTGGCTTCTTCTTTTTTTCCTTCATTATGAGAGCTTTCAGATCTTCTTTCCCTTTTAGCTAGAGCCACGATCATTTGCTGGAACTGAGCGTTTTGTGCCTGGAGATCCTTGATCTTTTGCTCAAGAGCCATTTCTTTACTTGCTGAAATAAACAGCGAAGAAGATAAGAATCTTGTATTGAAGACCTGCTTATGCAATGACATGTATGATATGCGTATGCAATGTGCTATACCCCAAAATTTTCCCTCTCATTTTTTTTCAAGACCCTTCCTTACATAGTTGGTTACAAACATTTGTTTAAAGAAAGTATAAAAATTTGAAGGTATGAGGTGTTTTAAGCTCAGAAGTTCGGACGTTGAAATTCTGGTTGCTCTGATTGGAAGTTTTGAGCATCCCAAACTAGAGTCCATAATCATCAATGAGAGCAACACTTTAGAGGCTGATTGAAGAAGTTCTGAGCGTCCCAAACTGGAGTCCATAATCATCAATGAGAACAACGCTTGAGAGGCTGGTTGAAGAAGTTCTGGTAAAGAAAACTCTGAACAATTCGAGCCAGAAATCAGAGTCATCAATGAGAACAACGCTTGAAAGGATGATTGAAGAAGTTATGACAAAGGAAACTATGAGAAGTTCAAATTCGTATGAGGCGCCAACCCTCACCTGTCCAGGTTCATTCAGAATCTCAAAAAGGCATGAAAATTCTCAAAATGGAAATCTTTTAATGTGTCTGATTCTGTTTTCAAAGTTGTGTTTAATGGCCGGTCTTTAAAGCCATGTTTATTTCCCCATTTCTTGTCCCCTCCACCACCTATAAATACAAGACGTCAAACACAAGTTAGAAAAAAGATCATGGTCCCTTAACGCCCCTCGAGTTGCCTATGAGAAATGATCTTGTCCCTCGATGTTGCCTATATGATGACAGTCCCTTTGAATGCTAAGATGTCCTTACATGTTGCCTTCAATGACAATAATGTCTCTTTCGATAGTCCCTCAATATTCGACGATAGGGCTACCTACTCACTAATATTAGGATAGCACTATCTAAAGGAAAGGAGGAAAAGAACATCCTTTTTCGAGTAGGTAGATGACTCTTAAGTACTTTCCCAAACCTAAGTTTTCACACATACACACTTTTCAAAAACTATTTTCAAAAACGCTTTATCACACTCTTGAGGACTAATACAAGAGTTACCATAAAGCAAACAAAAATCTTTTAAAACACACAAACACAAACAGTTTTAAAAAATGAGCAAGTACCTAAGATCCCGTGGAAAATCAAGGATGGAAAGGGTGCTAACACCTTCCCTTTCCATAATCTACCCCCCTTACTCATAAAATCTCGAAAAAGGTCTTTTTCTGTTCTTTTCACCCTTTCCTTTGTTGGATAAAAGAAAATTCGGTGGCGACTCTTGCTTACCGTGACATTTGCGAACAAAAAATGCAAACCAGTATAAATAGTCGGTTCTGCCACTGTATCCCACAATGTTTTCGAGGACTTTGGGAAATTTAAATTTGTAAGCCAAAACAAAACAAAGATTTTATTAGTAGAATTCAAAATACAATTGCCTTTTAGGCTTACAATTGAAAAATTCTAAAAATTAAGAAATCAGGTTTCCCATGGGCGCTTCCTTTTCGTGTCGAGATAGACATTAAGACTTTTTTCCTCGTGAAGTTGCTTCGTGAGCTTCAACACTTTCCTCTCATGGGTATAGAAATGATCTCTATAGGTATCCCTCTCTTTCTTCAGCTGAATCCAGGATCTCTGTAACTTTTCAAGATCAGTGGGCATGTCAGGATGAAGAATTCTATAAGGAACATCCCCTTCAGTAATGGGCTCCACAATCACTGGTAAGATGGATATATATGGAATCACAAGGTTCTGAGCACGAGCTCGTACCCATTAGAGATAAGGTTCCTTAGGGATGGAAGTCTTCGGCCCCAAAGTCTTGGTATCAAATCTGTTTACTATGCCCTAAGCTCATATGAACCTCTGACGATACCCTTAAACATCATCCTCATAGTTAAACACAATGCCCTGGATAAGCATCTCGTGAGGACCATCCCTTCGAGCATAACTAAATTGTCGCATATCCAGAGAAGGATTATAAGTTATGCCTCCCCTAATTCCAAGTAGTGGGACATTAGGGAATTCCTTACAGCGGTCAATAACAGAAATATCCCCCATAGATCGGGAATACCAGAGAATATTCGCGTGAGAAAGTGACATTATCCTTTACGACCATCCCAAACCTTCTTCATTCTTCAGTACTGATTTAGGGAGGTGAGAAATAAACCACCCTGAAAGCAATGGCACACAGCACATAAGAATCCCTCTTTTCTTCGTGGTATGCGTGTGGAATGTATGCCAGATGTCTTCGAGTAAAGTGGGCACAAGGTCGCGAGAGAGGAATACCTTGATAGCATTCACACCTATGAGTAAGTCTGGATTAGGGAACGGTACTAACCCATATATTAGAAGGGCCAAGACCTCCTCAAAAGCCTGGAAGTTCAAATTATCCCAAAACAACTGAGCCTTCTCTACTAGGAACTTGGATAGAAAACCCTTAACTCCACTTCTTGTTTCCCAGTTGGATACAATGTCGAACCGTTTCAGATGCAAAGCTGCTGCAATACACTCTGGCTTTGGAGCTTCTTCCAAACCGGTGAAAGGAAACTGATCCAGGATAGGTATGTCTAATAACTGAGAAAATTCTTCCATGGTGGGTACCAGCTGATAGTCTGGAAAGGTGAAGCAATGGTGCTTAGGGTTAAAGAAATGAAAGAATACACTCACCGTCTTCTCATCAAAGCCCTAGGTAACTAGGTTGAGAAGTGGACCATAGTTCTTGGTAAATGAGGAAGTCTTGGGAACCCTTGATACTAGCTCTTTGAGTTGGAGAGGTATTCTCACAAAGTTGATTCAGATAGTGTTTCTACGAGCGGAAGCCATGATCTGCAAAACAGAACAAAGATAAATTCCTCGGTCCTTGAAATGGTTAGTGAAATGAAAAATGGATGTTATTATGTTTATGATGTCATTATTATGCTTAAATCACAGATAAACACAAGCAGATCACACAATAGACCTTAGGTTCAAAGGATTGTATGAGGTTTAAGGTAAGTAACCTCTTGAATGTTCAGATGGCTCAACTTATCTTAGAAATAGTAATCGGGTTCTAAGGAATCTAAATATCACTGATCTTTCTTTATCGGTATTATTTCAGCTTAGCAATCTTTTCTTGCGGCTGAAACATCCTGAAAGTCCGATCTCAATGAGTGTAGTATCGAGTATCAACTGATTCCCAGCTTTACATCGAGGCCGACTATCTCACTACTTTCTAATGGCCAAGTTTGTTTAACTAAGATTCTAAGGTTTGTTAGTGCTTCAGGACACCACGCGTCCGCCCCATATTCTCCTCTATTCAACATAAGGAATACTGGTACCAACCAAAGTGTCACACCAACACAGCTATCGCTTTAACCATATTGGTCTACGCCATACAGTCTCCACGATCTATTGTTGTTTACCTAAAAACTGTCCCCAGATCCGGGTGTAGGATCCTTATAAATAACCCCAACAAACCCTTAAAAGTAAAGCAGTCAAAGAAAAGAAAGCAATTTTAAAATGAACTAGACCATAAGGTAAACCCCACTTTTAAATATGTTTCCCCAGCAGAGTCTCCAGTTCTGTAATACGGTGGCAGAACTGACTGTTATACTGGTTTTCATTTTGTATTTGCAAATATGCGGTAAGCAAGAGTCGCCACCGACTTTTCTTTTATCCAACAAAGGAAAGAGTGAAAAGAACAGAAAAATACATTTTTCGAGAGTTTCTGAGTAAGGGGTAGATTATGGAAAGGGAAGGTTTTAGCACCCTTTCCATCCGTGGTTTTCCACGGGATCTTAGGTACTTGCTCATTTTTTACAAATTTCTTTCGTGTTTGTGTGTTTTGAAAAGTTTGTTTGCTTTATGATAACTCTTGTATCAGTCCTCAAGAGTGTTGATAAAGTTTTTTTTGAAAAATGTTTTGAAAGTATAGTGAAAAAATTGTTTTTTGAGCAAGTACCTAACAGTTATCTACCTACTCGAAAAAGGCGTTCTTTTCCTCCTTTCCTTTAGATAGTGCTATCCTACTATTAGTGAGTAGGCATCCCTATCGTTGGATGTTGAGGGAATATCGAAGGGACGTTTACGGTCACTAAGGCAACTGGGCAAGAACTTTTAGTAATTGTCCTAAAGTTCTAAGATCACTTTTTAACCGAGGCGGCGTCGAAAGGGTCATCGAGGGACTTGTGATCTTTTGAACTAAAGGGCAGCCACTAAAGGTTCTCACATTTTGATAATTGTGACCGTTTTTGAAGGTAACCGAAGTGGGAGATACCCTAAGGGTGAGCATGTGCAAGTGTATTGATTCAGTTCATTTATCTTGTGCATTAGGGTTATCTAATCGTTTTCTTTTCAGTCTTTTTCATGCAATCCTATTAATCTAAGCAGTTAATAGTGCGGAAAATAAATTACAGAAAATAAAATTCCTAAGCTATTACAAGGCCTTGTGGAAATCACATAAATAGCACAAGAAAATAAAATGTGGAATTTTAAACCTAATTAAAGCTATTACAAACCGGGAAACAGTTACATAATGGAAAAAGAAAAATAAAATGAAAAAAGATAAACACGAGAAGATCAAGACGGGAACAAATTGAAAAGTCCTAAAAATATAATTATTTAATAAAACATTTTTGGTATTTTATTGAGAAAAAGATTTGAAATTTTAACCTAATTTCTAATTAATTTTAACTTAAAGAAACAAGTTAAAGTAATCAAATTAATTAATTTTCAAACATTAATTTTAATTATGAAAAACCTAATTCTATTTTTTGTGATTTTTGTTGATTTTAAAAATAAAAATGAATTTAAAAAAAAAACATAAACTAATTAAAAATAAAATAAAGTAAATTAAAAAAAATGAAATGGGCCTGATAGTAGGAAGCAATCGGGGGGTGTGGCGCTGCAATTTGGTCTAGGCCCAGAACATGCAAAGCCCAGTGCTTGCCTGATCAAGTGGGGGATACGCTTGAGGGTCCACCATGAGGAAGCATTCCAGAGCGCTGGATCTGGATCAATGAAGACCTGATGGCTAGATCTGAGGGTGCAAAGTGTGTGCTTGGCCATGCACCATAGGGAATCTTCCTGAAACAATAGAAAAAATGCAAGAATGTTGGACCTGGGATTCGAACCCAGGTCATTTCCCTCATATGCTTGCTTGCCTTGTCATCTGCGCTGCCTGCTCATTCATGTATATAAACAAAGAAAAATAATATAATATGAAAACCCATCAAACGAATAAGTCAGTAAGACACGCGTGCACTGTGGGGTTCCTGATATTTTAACCAACCAACGAAAAGGTCCCATTATGCAACGCAAGGTCTCTGGTCGGTCAAACCACCTCAGACAGTGGCCCCGATCACCATCTCCGGCTAGCCAAAAACGAAAATCTACAAATCATGCAAGATAAAGACGCAAATGGTACCCTACCCCCTAATTTGGGGTCTGCGATCACGATGGTGATGTTTTTATTAACTGGAACGACCTACAAATTCAGATACAAAGAAAAAGGAACTTTGTGCCATAACAATGTCACTTCTTGGTTCTGACGTCAGAGCTTGCATATAATGGTTCTAAACCCTTGTAAACATGATATTAAACACAAATATATGCAGAGATATCATTTATATGCCATGAATAAAAAGTTTTAAGTTTGAGAAGTTTACCTAATCGTGAGTTATTGGAAGGGATGATCTTGTATGCTTTGGCCTTCAAGATTGGGTTGGTTCAACCCCTGGGATCCTCAGAAGGATGATTGAGTGCTTGGATTAGACTGAGGTTGGTTGGATCGAGTGAACCAAGGTTGCACTTCTTTGAATTTTTTTTGAAACTTTAGGGTTCTGTTTGAGGCTAGTTGCACGTCTGTTCTTTGGCTGGCGTGTTTGTGCATATATACTGAATCTCTTTAGGTCAACAAATATGGAAAAATATCAATGCCTTCATGAAAGAAATATTTTATTTCCAAACTTTCCATTTTTGAAGATTTCTCCCTTTCATGGCCTTGCACGTTTCTCCTTGCTATAATCAGAATATATTGCCCAATATTTAATGGAAATATGATCTCAATCCAATCTTTTACTATTTCCATTATTTACTTATTTAATTTTGAATTTTAATGAATAAAATATCAAAATAAATAGCATAAATAATAGAATAATGCATGGGTGGGATTAGAGGTCGTGGACCATGCTGGAAATAATATTCAAACATAAAAAGATAGTCCCATTTGGAAAAAATCCAAGTTTGTTCCATATTGGCTTCATGCACTTTTCCAAAAATTGGTCAACTTTAGCAATGCATATCTTTCTCAATTTTAACCCTATGAGGGTGTTCTTGGACTTTATAGAGAGCTTAGGATGCCCTCTAAACAACCCTTTTATTTTCATATCAATTGAATCTTCCATGTTCATGTACCAGGCTTTGACCCAAAAGGTGTTTTTGTTGACTTTTTAAAAGGACCCATAATGTATAAGCTTGTATCTTTCAATTGGTGCATTTCTTGAACTTGAGGGATGAAGAGAAGTTGTATGGAATTTGATCCTCTTTAAAATGAACTTTGGTGGAAAAATTTCTGATAAAGTATGAGAAAGTTATGCCGGGTCAAAGTTTGGTTGACTTTTCCTATATAAACCCTAATTAGCAATTTTGACTTTTGATGAATTAGGAGCATTTCTTAAGGAATCATGATCATACCTTGATCAAATGATGGATATCACTTCAAAATGTTGATGTTGACCAAAAATCTTTAATTTTGACAGTATATAGGCCACAATTGACTTTTGACCTAATATAGTTGATTTTCAGGCATTTGAGCAGTTGACTGAGCAAACTTGTTGTGCAAGGCATGAAATTTAGCATGGATAATGTTAAGGACATATTAGGACCATGGAAAACATTTTAGACTATTGGGTCTCACACATCTTGATGAAAATTGAAACCCTAGTTAGAGGTTCATTGCCTTAGGAGGAGAATTTGACTAGTCAATTCTTGGTCATCCTTGGGCAAGTTGGGGACCTCAATGGGCATGTGTTAAGTAAAAAGGGAGGGTAAATTTTGGGGTACAACACCATGCAATCCCTAGACATAGTTCCAATCTCTCGAAAACCCTCTCCCCAGCTGAGTTGATCTTAAGAAGAAGCCTTAAGGAGTTCTTCCTAAAGAAAACACCTCCCTAGTAGGTCGTCAAATAGTCTCTTCAGCAGGGTTTATTTCCCCAAAAAAAAAATACAAATTCTCCTGTTTGAGTTTTCCTCTCAGACTATTACAAATCAAAAGACGAAACCCCTTAATCCCTGGTAGAGTCATTGCAATCCCTAACGAATTCGTTAGTATCACCAAAAGTTGTCGCGAAGCCTAGAATCCGACCAGATAATAGTTTAACTTCAGTAAGTTGTTGTGAAGTCTGGAATCCGACCAGATAGCAATTAAATTCATCCTTTCATCTAAGTTACTGTGAAGCCTGGAATTCGACCAGATAACAGTTAACCTCAAAAAATTACTGTGAAGCCTGGAATTCGACCAGATAACAGTTTAACTCCAGTAAGTTGTTGTGAAGCCTGGAATTCGACTAGATAGAAATTAACTTCATTCACCTCAGAAATCGGTTGTGAAGCATGGAATCTGACCAGATAACAATTAAATTTAGTAAGTTGATGTGAAGCCTGGAATCCGACCAGATAATAGTTGACTTTAATAAGTTGTTGTGAAGCCTGGAATCCGACCAGATAACAATTAACTTCGTTCTCCCAAGAAGTTGATGCGAAGCCTGGAATCCGACCAGATAACAATTAACTTCATTTTTCTGCGAAGCCAGGAATCCAACCAAATAACAGTTAATTTAATCTTCCTCGGTAAGTTGCTGCGAAGTCTGGAATACGACCAGATGACAACTAACTTTATTATCCCCAGCAAATTGCTGCAAAGCCTGGATTTCAACCAGATAACAATTAACTTTAATTCTCCCCGGTCAAGAATAATTCCCTAGTAGAGTAATGGACCACACATGAATTCTTTTCGCCAAGCAGAAATCAACTTTTCCCCGCAGAGTTTCCTCGAGCAAAGAGCCAAAATCAATGTTCCCCAACGGAATTCTCCTCAAACAACAAAGCAGGAATCCCAGCGGAAACACTCTAAACAAGGTTTGAAGAGGCACATACTCTTCATCCTCAACAGCAATCCGGGATTTAGCTTCCCAAAATTCCCCAGCATTTGCCAAGGATTTATTTTCCCCAGATAAAGATATGCTTCAACAATATTTCTCATGAATACATCATATTACATACATGACAAATGTATACAATATAATCTCATTTATTTTGAGAATATCATTATGCCGTGCATACATCTACATGCAACTAACCCTCTTCCTTGCAGGAAAAGTCAATCAACAAAACAAAAGTCCTCTTCTGGTTAGATTTACTTCTTCCAGTTAATAATAGGTAATCAACAGGCCTCTTCTGGTTAGAATTATTTCCCCAGTGAAGTCACCAATCACAAGACCCCTTATGGATTAAAGTTATTTCTCCCAGTTAAAGACATGCAAAAGATACCTACAATTTTAGTATAAATCGACCAAAGATTTATCCTGATACCTTCTCCAGTTTCTATCAACAATCACTATAGATGGCATGTGTAAGCCTATCTCCAACAAACTCTTCATCATTTCTCCAAATGTAATCTTTAATCCCATTTCCAATACAATCAACAAATCATCGAGTGCAAATTTCTAGGCACTTTAGTGTTCAATCATCTTTCACCTTCAAGTAACGAATGGCGGATCCGCCAATCTAACTCTTCAGGTTTAAGAAGATTAAACAGGGGAAGCTGTTGTACCCCAAAATTTTCCCTCTCATTTCTCAATACATTCATCACAAGATCTTCAATGGCTAAAGCTTGCACAAGTATGGACTAGGTCAAGACATCTCCTTAACACTGGTGCCTCAAATTTGGGTTTGAGTTTTCAAAGGGACAATTGGACTTTTAATGCCTCATAGGACTTTCATGGACCATTATGGACCTTCAAGATTTCTCATGTCAAGTTTCAAGTCTTGCAGTTCAAGTTTGCTCAGTCAATTGATCAAATGACCTAAAATCAGCTGTATTGGGAAAAAAGTCAATTGTGGTCAACTTACAGTCAAATTTCAAGATTTTTTGACCCATATCAACATTTTTAACTCATATGTATCAATTGATCAAGTTTGGGTCACAATTCCCCAAGAAAATTGATCAAATCACCAAAAGGGAAAAATGGTCAAAATCAGGGTTTTGACTGATAAGGATTGATTTTTTACTTTTGACCTAATAATTGACTTATTGGTTTGAAACATGATATAAAGGATTCAAATTCATCATCTTGACCTAATTGCATGGTTCAATTCATTTCTCAAGATCATTGGATTGATAGATGAAATCCAGTCAATTGATGAAAAGTCAATTGTACACTATAAAGTCAAACTTTGACTTTTTGATCAAAATTAAGTTTCAAAGATAACATTTCATCAAGACATGAAAAAATATGAAACTTTATCATCAAGAAATCAAGAAAGTCAATATTCATTTTGAAAAGTCAAAATTTCCAAGACTTAGAAAATTTTCTAAGTGTTTTAAGTCTTATTTTTTCTTGAGTTCATGCCAATTTTTCATCATGATGCAAGATGATTCAAGGAAAATTTTCAACATGAAAGTTGTAGATCTTGATGAATTCTAAAAACTTGTATTATAGGGCTCATTTCCAAAAATTCTTAGATATTTAATTATAAGGCCATAAAGTCATGAACTTTTTCTTAAAACACTTAGTGAAATTTTGAGTGTTTTAGGCAGATTTTTGGTACCAACTTCATGACAACTTTTCACATAGTTACAATTGGATTATTCAAAAATGTCCAACATGAAGGTTGTAGAGGATGCTACAATATTTCTAAAAAGTCCCAGAACTCATTGAGATCATGCTTGATCTGAGAGAATTGAAGAGATGAAGTTAGGGTTTCAAACTTGAATTATAAGTCATTTTATGATGAACAAGAATTCAAACCTCAAGCTCATGCTGCATAATCTTTGCTTTTCAGACCTCAAACTTGTGTTTCACTCTATAATTAATGTTTTACACAACTAATAGAGCCATTGTCCAAGCATATGAGCTCTTATCCAATGCATCATTCCATTTTTGGAAGAAAGTAACATATCCATTCTTGAAAAGTGACTTTAATCACAAAGTCAACTTGTCTTGAGCCTCTAACTTGTTGTTCCGATCACACTCAACTCCTACAAGTTAGAAAAAACATGTTTAAAGTGATCAACCACTTTAGATAGCTTGGTACAAACATTGGAAACATGTTTTCATGCTTGCTTCAAAAACAAGCAAGATAGCCATAACATGTGATTTCAAAATCTGAGTTGTTTCAAGTCTCCAAACTTCATCCTTATAAATGAAGCCTTCATACGCAAACAAAAGCACGAGATTAGAAGCCCTTAAGCACTCCCAAACTCCCTCAAGCCAGAAATTGCACAAAACCTCCATTTTTGTGTCATTTCTGACTTTGAACTTCAATCTTCAAAACCACTCGTGCGTTTCTTGACTTAATCCTTCCAAAAGCTTCCTAACATCATACACAAACCATCCCAATATATGTTTGCAAACTGTAACACCATTTACACCATCCTCCAATCAAAAACAGCGCTTTGCATCTTGACTTCTCCAGCTTGATTCAAGAACTCTCAGCTTAAAGTAACCATTGGAATAGCTTCCTAGAGGTTCAAGGAAGCTAACCAGATCACTAATACATCTTGAAGTGAGCTCATTTGCCATACACGATTTCCAATTTTGAGGTATATTTTCTGATTTTTAATCTCCTCATATAGGCATTTTTAGGATTTTATTTTCAAAGATAAAATATAGATATCATAGCCTTGAAGATGACCATGTCCTTAAATTTCATTTATATTGACTGAGTAGTGAGAATTTTAGAGTTGAACTTTCTGAAAATTTTAGGTCATATTTGGTACCTTTTAAAATTCGTGTTCATCTTTGATCCATTGCTTAAGTTATTTACATATTTGAAATCGTGGTAAAATTTCTAACAAGTTTGATGTTTGATGTTTTGAGAATGGTTGAGAAATGAGCAAGTTCACAAATTCAAAAATGTTGTCGTTCTCACTGTAAAACGCACGCAGGGAAGAAGATGAAGGTCAAACTTTGAAAATAAGTTTATTTTATATTCATTGCAACTTGTGTTACTAACGGATGAAACAGGCCACCCCAGTGGTACAAGAAGCGCGCGTGTATTAGAAGGTCCTGGGTTCGAGCCCCAGCGAGACCTTTTGCATTTTTCCATTTTTTTACTTTCTTTTTTGTTTGAACTACAGCGCGCCTGAGCCTCCTTTGATGGGCCCTTCCATTTTGCTTCCTCTCACCCCCCTGTATGCTAACAACCACGCAACCCACATAACTTTTTTTTATTTTATTTTTTTAATTTTCTGATTAAACAAAAATACACTTGGGTCTATAATCAAACAAAAAACTGTTTTTATATCATATACACCCTAAATCATTTTTACACCCCCTGACTTAAACTTTTATATTTTTATTTTATTTATCTTTTTTAATATTTTTATCATTATTATTTTTATTAACAAAAAACCCAAAAATATTTTATATTTTTATTATTTACATATAAGTTTGTTTTATTTTTATTTCTTTTCTAAACTAAAAATCCCAAAAATATTTTATTTATTATATTAATATATTTTTATTTTACCAAGTCAAAAAGACCAAAAATACTTTCTTATCAAGCTTAATTTCTTTTTTAAAAGTTAAATAAAATTAATTAGAACTTAGGAATTTAATTAATCATTTTTCTATTCACTTTAGTTAGTTTAATTAAGAGTAAAACCTTTTCATAAGAACCTAAGAAATTTTGTTTATTAATTCAATTTATTTTTCTAGTTAAAATTAGATTTGTTTTCTTAAATCAAATTAATTAATCTTCTTATTAGTTTATTTAGGTTGAAAATCTTTTCATAACAAAAACTTAAACAAAGAACATTTTATTTCCTCTTCCATTTACTTTCTTTGTACTTTATCACTATACTCTTTGTGCATTTTATTATTCATTCAATATGGTTGTAATAGCAAATTAGGTTTTACTTACTTGCTTCTCCCATTTGTAAATTTGTATCCCCATCCCCAAGTGATGTAATAGCGTAGAACTTTATATTTCCGCAATTTATCGCATTCAATATAAATGCTAGTAATTAGGGTTTGTATGGAAAGACTAAAATCATCAAGTAGCAAACCCTAATCCAAAGATAAAAAGTATGAAAACAAATACTTCGCACACTTGCACCTCTAGGGTTAACTTCTCCTGTTGCCTTGAGAATAAAATAGTCATGTCTCGCATGTGGGATACTTTAGCAATGACCCTCGAATACAAGATCATAGTCCTTCGATGACCCTTCAAAGTTGCCTTCCTAAATGATCTTAGACCCTTATGACAAATTGTTAAGGTATCTCACAACATTGCTTTCTATGACTACACAATGACCCACGCAAGTCCCTTTACATCCAATGATAGGGCTTCTTATCAATCAATGGTAGGATAGCAATATCTAAAGTAGGGGGAAAGGAACTAAGACTTTTTGAGTAGGTAGAACATTCATAGTTGCTTTCTCACAATCATCTTCAAAACATCTTTCAGAACACACCAATACTTTCATTTGAAATATTTTCAAAAGTCAACACTTTGTATACATTCTTATAGAGACGAGAATCATTACAGAGTTCTCCTAAACAAAGGCACTTTTCAAAAATACATCCAAAAACATCACAAAACACATTTCAAACAAAAAATTTCAAAAGTGAGCTAGCAACTAAGAGCTCGTAGATAACTATGGATGAAAAGGATGCTAACACCTTCCCTTTTCACAACCTACCCCCAGAACTCAAGAAAATATCTCAAAAGGTATTTCTTGTTCTTTTCACCCTTTCCTTTATTGGATAAAAGAAAAGTCGGTGATGACTCTTGCCATCTACAACAATTGTGATCAAATACAAAACACCTAAGTCAGCTCTGCCACCATATTACAACGCCTACAACACGACTAACGACCAACTTCAGTAACAGGTTCACTAATCATACAAGACAGTCATACGGTGACTCCCTAAATGACCACAACATGAAGAAATGGGAAACTTTTAACAAGAGATCTAGAACATCAACATACAAGTCATAAATACGACCAATCTCACCATAACGATCATCACCAGTCCCATTATAAGGTCAGAACCCCACCCTTACCTGAATTGAAGGTCGCTCTACAAAACTCCCAACCGACATTCTTGATTTGCTCTGCTTGACAATCGTGCAATCTTTGCTCGAAAATTGTGCAACCCTGCTCCTCTTCTGCGCAGCTTCACACAGTCACGCACAAGACTTCTTATTCTCCCAAATAACCAAATCTTTGTGTTAGCTTAACCTTATAACATCAATTCTATTGGGCTTAACTTACGCACCCCCGCTTTACTACTTCCAACTAATAAAATAGGGCCAACACAATTATTCCATTAATTCCAACATTATTATTATTATTATTATTATTAATCAACTAATTAATTAATTAATAATAATATAACAACTTATACCAACAATTCTCAATATTTCACACTTTTTAACAAATAATTTAATTAAATAATTAATTAAATTATCGGGCGTTACAACTCTCTCCCACTTAGAATATTTTCATCCTCGAAAATTTACCTTATTCGAACAACTCGGGATAGGAGTCCCGTATCTTGCTTTCTAACTCCCACGTCATGCTTTCTTCGGCAGCTCCTAGCTAGACTAATTTCACCAAAGCAATCTCCTTGCCTCTTAGAGTCTTCATTTTACGATCCATGGCTCGTACATGCATCGTCTCCAGCGTGAGATTATCCCTTACTTGCACATCATCCATATGAATCACATGAGATGGATCTGGAATATACTTCCGGAGTTGTGACACATGGAACACATCGTGCAAATTCGAAAGATTAGGCAGTAAAGCCACTCTATAAGCAACATTCCCAACTCTGTCTGAAATCTGATACGGACCAGTAAAATGAGAAGTGAGCTTCTTAGACTTCAACGCTCGCCCAACACCAATCACAAGTGTAACTCTCAGAAACATATGGTCACTTTCTTGAAATTCTAAATCTTTCCTTCGCTTGTCATGATAACTCTTCTGTCTACTTTGGGAAGCTTTCATCTTTTCTCAAATTAACTTCACCTTCTCAGTAGTCTCTCGAACAATTTCAGGTCCAAGCACTACACTTTCTCCAGATTCATGCCAACATAAAGGAGTTTTAAATCTCCAACCATACAATGCTTCAAAAGGTGCCATTCCAATACTAGAATGGTAATTGTTATTATAAGTGAACTCTATTAGTGGAAAATAAGTATCCCATGAATCTCCCTATTCAAGAACACATGCTCTCAACAAATCTTCTAACGACTGAATAGTCCGTTCAGTCTGACCATCCATCTAAGAATGATACGCCGAACTCAACCTCAACTTAGAACCCAACGCTTCTTGCAAAATCTTCCAAAAATATGAAGTAAACCTCAAATCTCTATCCGACAAAATACACAAAGGAACACCATACAACTTCACAATTACACTAGTATAAATCTCTGCCAACTTTGATACTGGAAAACTGGTGTTAATAGGAATAAAAGGAGCCGACTTTGTAAGTCTATCAACAATCACCCAAATTGAATCATGTCCTCTTGAAGTATTAGGTAACCCCGTCACAAAGTCCATCGAAATGCTATCCCATTTCTATTCTGGAACTTCTAACGGTTGCATCAACCCTACAGGCTTATGATGTTTAACTTTCGACTTCTAACAAGTTAAACATGCATACACAAACCGAGCCACATCATTCTTCATCCCAAGCCACTAAAAAAAATTCTTCAAATCCCGATACATCTTTGTAGCTCCCGGATGAATGCTCGACTTGCTTCTATGACTTTCCTCAAGAATTAGTTTCTTCATTTCTACATCATCAGGAATACAAATTCGACTACAAAATATCAACACACCTTGCGCATCTAACTTGAAATCATTATTCTCAGATTGATCGATTCCAACCATCGAATCTACCAATTTCACATCTAACTTCTGAGCTTCTCTGGATTATCCAGAAAATAATTCTTAATCTTCAACATCGCTAACATGACACTCTGCAGTATCACCTTGCAAACTAAGCGCATATCTCTGAACTGTTCAATTAATTCCAACTCTTTAACCATCATTGTCGACATATGTAGAGTCTTTCGACTTAACGCATCAGCCACCACATTCACTTTTCCTGGATGATAATTCAAACCGAAATCATAATCCTTTAACAACTCCAACCATCTTCGTTGTTTCATATTCAATTATTTTTTATCAAACAAATACTTTAAACTCTTATGTTCGCTAAATACTTCAAATCTAGAACCATAAAGATAATTCCTCCAAATCTTCAACATAAAAACAATTGCAGCAAGTTCCAAATCATGTGTAGGATAGTTCTTTTCATGAGTCTTCAACTGCCTTGACGCATAAGCACACCTCCTAAACCCATCTTAGAAGCATCACAATATACCATAAAAGGTTCTCCCAGATTAGGTAATGTCAAAATCGGAGCCGACGTCAATCTCTTCTTCAATTCTGTAAAACTTTCTTCACACTGAATATCCCACACAAAAGCTCAACCTTTACAAGTCAACTTATTCAACAGAAGTGCCAACTTAGAAAAACCTCCTATAAACCTTCTATGATAACCAGGTAATCCCAAAAAGCTTCTAATCTCGGTAGTCGGCTTTGGAGTTTCCCATTGCAACACAACATCTACTTTAGATGGATTTATAGCAATGCCACTACCTGAGATAACATGACCAAGAAAACTAATCTTCTTTAACCAAAATTCACACTTAGACAACTTTGCATACAACTTCTTCTCTTTCAAAACTTGCAATACTATTCTTAAGTGTTATGCATGCTCTTCTTCCGATTTAGAGTAAATCAAAATGTCATCAATGAAAACCACTACAAACTGATCCAAATAAGTATGAAAGATACGGTTCATGTATTCCATAAATACTCCCGGTGCATTAGTAACACCGAAGGCATCATCGAATACTCATAATGTCCATAATGCATTCTGAAAGCCTTCTTCTGGATATCTTCATCCTTCACCATAATCTGATGATAACCCGACCTCAAATCAATCTTACTAAACACTCTAGCACCCACCAATTGATCCATCAAGTCGTCTATTCTTGGAAGCGGATACTTGTTCTTAATTGTCACTTTATTCAATTGTCTATAATCAACACAAAGTCTCATGCTTCCATCTTTCTTCTTTACCAGCAACACTGGAGCTCCCCACGGCGATACATTTAGTCTCACAAACTTCTTTTCAAGTAACTCTTCCAATTACTTCTTTAATTCTGACAATTCAGACGCAGACATCATGTATGGTGCCATAGAAATAGGTCTGGTACCAGGTACAAGATCAATAGCAAAATAAACTTCTCTCTCTGGCGGTACATCAAGAATTTCATCAGGGAAAACTTTAGGAAATTCACGCACCATTTACAATTCCTCAATTATAGCTTGATTCTCTGCAGATAGTGACGCCATCAACGAGAACATCTGAGCCTCTTCTTCCATCAACTTCCTTAATTATCTAGCAGACAACAGACCAACTTCCTCTTCCTCAGGAGTAGAAAACCTCATCGACTTGTTATAACAGTTAATATGAACATAGTTATGCTCTAACCAGTTTATACCTAAGATAACATCTAACCCACTTAAAGGAAAACAAACTAAATCAACGGTAAAGTCTCGATCAAAGATCGACAATGGGCACTTTAAGCACACAAGAGAAATAGTTATCGATCCCTTAGCTGGAATATCAACGACCATTTCTCCATTCAAAGAAGATAACATAAGACCCAATCTTTCAACACAATCAGCAACAATAAAGTAATGAGTAGCACTGGTATCAATAATAGTAACTAAATGAGTACTATTAATGAAACATGTACCTCTGATGAGTTTGTCCTTATTAGACGTCTGATTCTCAGCTAAAGCAAACACTTTTCCATTGGTTTGCGCCTTCTTTGGTTTCTGACACTTACTACCAATGTATCCTTCTTCACCATAACTGAAGCAAATCATCTCTTTATGCTTGCACTCAGATATAGCATGTCCAGTCTTACCACAACAGAAACACTTCTTCACCTCAGCGGTACACACATTGCTCTTATGCCTAGGTTTTCCACATTTGAAATAAATCACACCAGCAGGAGCATCTCCCCCACTAGTTCTCTGACCCAGAGCAACTTTATGTTTACCTTTACCAGCTTGGGCATCGTAAGGCTTACCACGGTTTTGTTGGTGCTTACCTCTCTTCTCATTGATAATCTTATAGTGAGAATTATTATCTTCCTCAAAGATCCTGCAACTATCAATCAAATCAGCAAAGACACGAATCTTCTGGTATCCAACTGCCTTCTTGATCTTCGGGCGCAACCCATTCTCAAACTTGATGCACTTCGAAAACTCAGCATTTGCCTCGTTGTAGTGCGGATAAAACTTAGCCAACTCAGCAAAATTTGCATCATAATTAACAACCAACATACTCCCTTGTTTCAGCTCAAGGAACTCAATTTCCTTCTTACCACGAACATATTCGGGGAAATACTTCCTCAGAAATTTCCTATAAAACACAACCCAAGTGACATTTTCACCTGCAGCTTCTAACTTCTGACACGTATCTAGCCACCAGTCATCAGCTTCGACTGGTAGCATATGAGTGCCATATCGAACCTTATGCACTGTAGTGCAGTCCATATTCTCTCAATATCTTTCAACCAATCCAACGCTCCGTCGGGATCATACTTACCCTTGAAGGTAGGCGAATTCTCCCTCTGGAAAGTCGCCAAGCTACGAGATCCAGCATTCCCATCAGTATTCGACTGATTCTCCATAGCATGCGCCATCGCTTCCAAAGAAGCAGCAAGTGCAACATCATTCCTTCCAGCCATCACAACTTATCACTACAACATAAAAAATCGTTAAAACTCAAGTTAACAATACTCGATTGTTAGATAAAACTACGACTTGACAACTTGGTTAGACAGACTGACTTGCTCTGATACCAACTTGTAACACCCCAATTCTACCCAACAATTATTATAAAAATCAGAGTTATAAAAATTCAACAACTAAATCAGGATGCTACAATCTCAAGTTAAAACAATGACATTCATTACAGATACATAACACATTACACTTGGATGAACCAACAAAAATATAAATGAATACTCTGAAACCAACAACTTTCATAACTACACAGCGAAATCATAATATTCAACTAAAAAGGGCATAACATATTTATCCAACTGAAACATCTCCAAATAACAATTACATAACAAAAATCAACTTAAAATTCAATAATTAAAGTAATAACAATGATAAAGAAACAAGCGTTCATCCCCCCGAGTGTTACGTATCAGAGCAATAACACCGACTCGAACTACTGAAGGTAAACTGCCTTCACTCTGGATTACCTGCACGTTACCAACATATGGGTAACATTCAAACAAAAGGCGTGAGATATCGAACATTATAGTAGAACGCGTGATAAATAATACGTTAGAAACGGTTCATACAAAATCACCACTTAGAAGCTATTTACAACATTTAACATAATTAATTCATCCGCACGACAACTCATGATGCAACATGAAATACAACTTGTTTTTATGCACATGCATGTGGTACCAATGGAGCAAAATTCCCAACTTAGAAATATGCCAATAAATATAGGCATCAATAAGGCATAAGCCTTCAACTTAATATTTTTGCCAATCCAAGATAACTTAACGAGCATCAACTCCAACATGATATGCTATGTATGCATAAACAACATGAACGTAATAACAACAACAACAATAATTCAACTTAATTCAACATTGGCCATAAGCCTACAACTTAATATCTGCCTATAATTAGAGGCATCTCAACATAAATGATCAACCTGCAATTTTGTCAACTCAGAACAACTTACACAACACTGGTATCGACCAAAACAGCATGCATGGGCAATAGGGATAGGGAGACTACGTGCCCCTTGACATGCTCAGCAACCAAGATAGAATAACAACTAATTTGCGCTCCTCGACACAGCCTGCAAATTCGTGCAGATCGACAACAATATTGTGCTCCTCGGATATCCTTACAGCCTAATATTGCTCGACATCCAACACATATATTCTCCGACACACCTTGCAGCCTACATACCACTCGGCACCTAACACCATCAGCATCCTTCTCGACCACTAATTTTGGCCGACAACATGGAACAATAGGACGTCATAACGACCATATCAATACAACCCATAATTTTCGGCCAACCGCTCGGAATACCACAGTAATAGGAAACTATATTTCCTATCAACAGATTCTTTCATTGTACAAGACAGTCACGCAGAAACCTTCCTAAAATGACCATAACAACAATTTACTAATTTTCTGCCAACCGCTCGGAAGATACAACAACCTAATAACCACATCAATAGGTAATAATCTACACTAACCTATTCATCGATTATACCGACCAATTATACAGACAACTCAAAATGCCTATAACACGACTAACGATCAACTTCAATAACAGGTTCACTAATCATGCAAGACAGTCATACGGTGACTCCCTAAACGACCACAGCATGAAGAAACAGGCAACTTTTAACAACAGATCCAGAATATCAATGTACAAGTCATAAATACGACCAATTCCCCCGTAACGATCATCATCAATCCTATTATAAGTTCAGAACCCCACCCTTACCTGAATTAAAGGTCGCTCTACAAAACTTCCAACCGACGGCCTTGCTTTGCTCTGCTCGACAATTGTGCAATCTTTGCTCGATAACCATGCAACCTTTCTCCTCTTCTGTGCATCTTCACACGGTCACGCACAAGACTTCTTATTCTACCAAATAACCAAATCCTTGTGTCAGCTTAACCTTATAACATCAATCCTATTGGGCTTAACTTACACACCCCCACTTTACTACTTTCAACCAATAAAATAGGTCCAACACAATTATTCCATTAATTTCAACATTATTATTATTAATCAACTAATTGATTAATTAATAATAATATAACAACTTATATCAATAATTCTCAACATCTCACACTTTTCAACAAATAATCCAAAAATAATTTAATTAAATAATTAATTAAATTAACGGGAGTTACACTTTCTATAAGCAGTATCAATATAATGCCGACCTTGCACCGACTCGTGTGCTGTTGCAAAACATGTCCATGGGCTCAAATGAAGGGTTCAAGGAGTATGCACAAAAATGGAGGGATCTAGCTGGAAGGGTGCAACCTCCCTTGTCTGACTGAGAATTGGTGGATATGTTCATGGGCACTCTGACAGGCCCATTCTTTAATCTGTTAATTGGAAGCTCGTCGTCTGGTTTTATGGAGCTCATTCTGATTGGAGAAAGATTTGAAAGTGGTATTAAGAGTGGGAAGATTTCGATGGATACGTCATCTAATGTTGTGAAGAAGCCATTCAGTGGTAAAAAGAAGCCAATGTTATCTATGGCCAGAAGGGGCATAGTAAAAATGATCGCCATCAGTCTATGGGAGCGATGTTGATCTCTAATCTGGCGCCTGTTCAACAACAACAACATGGAAACCAATGAAGGCCAGACGCTCTGTTAAGGCAGTTTACCAAGATCGGCTTGTCTTTATCTCATGCATTGCAACATTTGTTAAAAGTTGAACTCATTTCACTACGGGATCCTCCTCAGAATCCCAACACATCCTCTCCTAAGTACAATCTGAATGTGAGGTGTGCCTATTGTTATACCCCAAAATTTTCCCTCCAATTTTCATTCAAGATGTTCTCCTAGGATTTCTCAAATACTCAAAATAGCTTAGGGTTTGATCAGACAAACTCTCCTCCTAAGCAATATGTCTTCAACTAGGGTTTCATTGTGGCTTCAATGTTTCTTCACCAAATTAGTCTAATTTATCTGATTTATCTTTGAGCATTGATTTGTGGGACTAGGTTTTTTGTGTGAACTTATCCTTTCATCAACATCCAATAAGACTCCATCTAACGGGGTTATGAGCTAGAGCATAGAGGATCTTGAAGTTCTGATTAATGTTTCCATCATCACTTCTTGGAATTCATCACAATGGCACGAATTCAGAGATGTGGATTCCCTGGTGATTCTTGGATATACTCACATGTGTTTGTCAGTTAGATTAAAATCTTAGACAGGATCAACCCTTGGTTTACTATATGATTGAAGTATCTCATCTATGGCAAATGAGTTTGTTGATTCATCAATGAAAGTTTACCTAAGTGTTACGTACGAGGAATTCTCAATCCTTCTAGATTTATCTTTATTCTCAAGGATTCTTCTGGACATTTGTTAGGGTGACAATTACCAGGTTATATCCTTGGGGATTAAGTGATGGATTAAAGCCTCACCAAACCTGCATCTTTTAAGTAGGACCTTTAGTACTTCAAATGTGAAAGGACTTGGATTTGTGGATCCCATTGAGTTTAAAGGTCATCAATCAAGTATTGGTTTGTGTTGGATTCTTTCTTCTATGTGCTTTGATTCAAGGATTTTAGGTATTTTATTTGGATATCAAGGTGATTCAAGGGACTTATGGCATGTAATTGATTTGGGGTTCAAAGTTTAAACCAAGAATTTTGGCCATAGAACAAAGTTTCAAGCCTTATGCTTCAAGTTTTCATCTCAAGGTTTAATTTCAAAATCAAGAAATCATTTCAAATTCCTTACTCATACCTCATTTTGATCTCTTTCATATTTCACTCAAAGTTCAACTTGTTTCTTCAAGTATAAAAGAAAATTGAATTGCAAGTTTACAATTCACAAAATATGGCAAAGATCTCATGTTTTTAAATACATGGCTTATCCAAAAGTTTCTTTTACAAATGTGCTTAAAATTATTAAAGTTTTTTAAGTATAATTACTAAGTTTTTGCGATACAAAGAAGAACTCCTAATCTAAGTTCTAAGTTCGTAAATGAGATTTTCATCTCCTTCTTTTGCAAGCTTCCCTCTAAAGTCCACCAAATCTTTTTCTCCATCATTCAAGCTTCTCTTTTTCTACCTTGCCTCGCCATCTTCAATCCATCATTTTCTCATGAAACAAGAAAGAATAATATGTTAGCAAGAAATCAATAAGTATAACTTTGAACATAAATAAGAAATTTCCAAAGATTCATCATTAGGGTTTGCGTTAGGAATCATAAAAAAGGGTGTCTTAATCACATTCAAGTAACCCAGCCTCATAGCAAAATTATAATTCAATCATGGGCCATGTTCTAATTGCAAATCACAAAAATGAATTTTGGTTCACAAAAAGAAAAAAGTGTAAAAAGCAAGAAGATCATAGAGTTACAGCAGCTCAGTTCAGCCCAACAAAAGCCTCATACATTTACAAATCAGATTTCAAATCATGGGCCATGTTCCAAATTACAAATCACAAAAGTAAATTTTGGTTCGCAAAAGAAAGAGGTGTGGGAAACAAGTTTTGCAAATTTAGAAAAATGAGAAAACATCACAATCCAAGTACAACAGTCCAAGAACAACTGTCCAAAAAGTCAGACTTGTTGCCCTACAAAAGTTGTACCAAGCCAGTCCAAAGATTACACACAAATAAGAAAAATAGAAGTTGCATCGAAAAAGTATAAACAACAGCAGCCAGAATTGATTAAACTTCTCACATCCCCCCCCCCCTAAAATCTCATCTTATTCATTTATAAATACAGCAAAGGAGAGAATAAAAGCAGATCATCCAACATCCATAAAACCAAAATAATATTGTTGTTCAAAAAAGACAGCAAGGCCAGACATCATAAAAGCTTTTTTTTCTTATCATCATTTTCCCTAATCGATAAACCCTTCAGAAACAAAAGAAAAAATTCTAGGCAAGACAGAGAAAAAATTTTACAAAAAAAAAGAACTTCCCTGTCAAAGTCATAAAGACAAATCCAAACCATCAATCTTTCAATAAATTCAACCTCTCATCAAACATAAAAAACCGTAACCACCACCCTCCTTCTTCAAATCACCATCGCTTATGTTCATGATTTGACAGTAAAAATCATGCTTCCTTTTCAACCTTTTTCCACCCAAAAATTCTCTGCTGAAACATATACAACAACCAAAATGCAAGATTCTGACATTGAAGCAAAAAGCAACGATACGGATAGAGAAAGCAGAAGTATATTGATTTACCTAGAATTGTCTCCTTTGGACTCTAAAACGGTAATCCATTTTATTTCCTTCACTGTTCGCTCAACTCTAATGTTGTTGGTTATTTTCACAGATGCATAAATTAGAGTTATTTGTTGATGATTCTGGATCTGAACCTATGACCTATAGTTGTTTTTGTTGAAACCACAATCCATAGAGAACCGAGTTAGAGATAAAATGCTAAGAGTTTATGGTTTTGTTGTTTTTTATTTCTTCTCTTTATTTCAATTCAGACAATAGGGAGTATGAAAATGATGGAATAAGAAAGTTAGAGGGAAGAAGATGATGAATGGAAACATGGACAGAGAGAGAGAGAGAGAGAGAGAGAGAGGTAGCGTGGGGAGAAGAAGAGAGATACATTTAGATTACTGTGAGGAATTAATTAGAATAAAAAATAATAATCAATTTTTTCCTTCCCAAGGACAGTTGGCCGCGGCACCTCTTACGCTCCCCATTAGGGTTTGTCAAACTTCCCATTCCCTTGTATACAAATCGAGTTTGGGCTTGTTTTGTTTGGCCCAACCCATTTCACAATTTATGCATTTAGTATTAATGGTTAGAATAAACGAATGATTAGCTTGATGTAGTTGTTGAGGAACTGTTTGGTAAGTGCAAGGCCCCGGGTTCGAGACCCCCCGGGGACATTTTTCTTATTTTTTCTGTTTTCTTCATCTTTGTTGGACAAAAAGATAAACAAAAAACTGACTTTTAGGCCTTTACCCAACAAACCCACATTCCTACGATCTCACCCCCGTATTTTCTGTTTATACCTCCTTTTTAATTCTTATAATTTTCATAGTTTAAGTTTTAGATTTTAGATTTCATTTAGTAACACTATAATTTTGTTTACATATTTTTCTTACTTTTCTAAGTTTTAAAAATTAGTTTAAGATTTTTTGTGAATAAATCAACTTTGTTAGTTAATATTTTATTCTATTTTTAATATTGTTTAGTTGATTTCTTCTAACTGTTTTATTTTCTTCATAATAAACAAATATTCCGAAAATATTAGAATTGGGATTTTATTTCTTTTAACTTCTAATTCCTTTTCATAAATAAAAAGTCCCAAAGATAGTATTTAGAATTTTAATTCTTGAGTTTTCATCTATAACTTTTATTTGATTTTGATTTAATTTTCTTAACATGATAAAAATTTAAAAAGTAATAGAATAGAATTTTTTTTTTCTTTTCAAATTTTCTCACCACTAAAAACACCAAAAATATTATTTTAATTATTTTGCCAATTAATCTTACTTAATAGTTTGTTTTTGTTTAATTAACTGTTTAGTTTTAATTCGATTGGGTTGTATTGATTGTTTACTTAGACTTTTAATCGCATTGTCGAGTCGATCCATCCACATTTATAAACTTGTATTCCTCATTCCTGAAAGCTCTTTAATAGCATAGAATTTTACTTTCCGCAATTTACTGTTTTTCTTTATAATGTATAGTAATTAGGCGTGTGTGATAAGACATAAAATCAAAAGATAGATAACCATAAACTTCAAGATAAAATAACTGGAAATAAATCACTTTTCACACACGCACCTTTAGGGTAACCACACTTATTACCTTTGAAAAAATACAATCATATCCCTCGAATATGGGACACTTTAGCAAAGACCCTCGATAAAAAGACCGTGGTCCCTCGATGACCCTTCAACGTTGCCTTCGGTAAAACGATCTTAATCCCTTATGAAAATTGCTAAAGTGTCTCATAAGTTGCCTTCTATGACTGTACAATGACCCACGCCTGTCCCTTCACATCTAATGATAGGGATTCTTATCAATCAATGGTAAGATAGAAATATCTAAAGGAGGAGGAAAAGAACTAAGACTTTTTGAGTAGGTAGAACGTTCATAGTTGTTTGCTCACAAACATTTCAAAACATCTTTCAAACACACAAACACTTTCAAATGAAATATTTCCAAAAGTCAACACTTTGTATGCATTTTTATAGAGACGAGAATTATTACAAGGTTCGCCTAAGCAAAAGAACTTTCAAAAACAAATCACAAGCACATTTGCAAATCATTTCAAAGTGAGATAGAAACTAAGGGCCCGTAGATAACTACGGATGAAAAGGGTGCTAACACCTTCCCTTTTCATAACCTACCCCCCAAACTCAAGAAAATTTTCAAAAGGTCTTTCCTGTTCTTTTCACCCTTTCCTTTATTGGATAAAAGAAAAGTCGGTGGCAACTCTTGCTATCCACAACAATTGTGATAAAACGCAAAACACCCAAGTCAGTTTTTCCACCGTATTATACTTATCATTCTAACAGTCTTGGGAACGACACCAACAATTGTTGGGCCCTGAAAAACAAAATTCAAGACATGATTGAGAATAAGGAAATTAAGTTCGATCCTCCGAAGACCCCAAACGTGATTACTGCACCTATGCCGAAGCATGACAAATGCATAAATGCTATTGAAGATGTTCTGTATGTTACCTCTGTAAGTGATGTGGTTACTCCTCTCTCAACAATCAAAAAGAATTTGTTACAATCCGGTTTATTTCTGGGTTATGTTAAAGAATGTTATTGTTGTGCAATCCAACCCAATTGTTGCGGGTTACTGAAGGTAGGAATTCAACACCTGATGGATAAACACGTAATTTTGATCTATAAAGTTCTATATGCTAAGAATTTGTGCCAAGATTTGTCCGTCCTATCTGGTACTCCTGTCAGGATCACTTCCGAGGGTCCTGTAAAGATTACTGCCAATCCAAAAGTTGCTCCTTTGATCATTACAACACCTGGACACATCCCATATTCCTTGTAAAAGGATATTCCATGGAACTATAGATACGACGTTTACTACCATGGCGGCAAACAAGATTTGTCTGATGAAGATACTGAAGAGGATGATCCCAATGTTGACAATATTGCGGGGACAACAAAGTTACTAGAAGCAGAAGGATTTTCTCCCTAGAAATATCTCCGAAAAATATTGCTACACCTGTTCGAGTTGTTGTTACCAAGTCAACTGCTGAGGCTCGGGGTGAAGAGCCAATGGTAGAGCCTTCCCAGATGGAGGAACCTAAAGAAACCACAGTCGAGGACACCTCTAGACAAGAGTTAGAGGAGGTTTTGAAGATCATTCATAAAAGTGACTATAAAGTTATTGAACAGTTGGGGCAGACCCCGTCCAAAATCTCCATGTTATCTTTACTAGTGTGTTCTAAAGCCCATGCGTAGGCTTTAGTAAGATTCTTGAAGACGGCTCACGTGCCGCAAGAAATTTTGGTTGATTAATTTGGAAGTTACGTGGCTAGTTTAACAATTGATAATGGATTAGGCTTCTCTGATGTTGACCTGACTCCTAAGGGGAGAAGTCATAATAAGGCCATGTATGTCTCCATTGAATGCATGGGCACTACGTTGGCTCATGTGTTGATTGACATTGGCTCTTCACTGAATGTTCTTCCAAAAGGCGCTTGTGATACATTGGGAGAACTGACTTGGGATGTTTTGCATTTTATGGCAAATGTTGCGGTTAACAAGAGTCGCCACCAACGTTTCTTTTATCCAAAAGGAAAGGCTGAAAAGAACAAGAAAGACCTTTGAGATTATTTCTTAAGTTCGGGGGGTAGATTATAAAAAGGGAAGGTGTTAGCACCCTTTTCATCCATAGTTATCTATGGGCTCTTAGTTTCTTGCTTGATCACTTGCTTTTGTTTGAAAATGTGCTTTGTGTGGTTTTTTTAAAGTATTTTGAAAAGGCGCCATCGTTTAGGAAAACTTTGTAATAGTTCTCGTTCGTAAGAACGTATACAAAGTGTTGATCTTTTGCAAATGTTTCATGTTCGGAAAATGTTTTGAAAGTGTTTTTTGAAAGTGTTGGTGTTTGTTTTGAAAATAAGCAAGAGTGTTTGATTTGAAATTGAGCAAGCAACTAGGAATAATCTACCTACTCAAAAGTCTTAGTTCATTTCTTCCTTTCCTTTGATATTGCTATCTTACCATTGATTTGGTAAGAAGCCCTATCTTTGGATGTAAAGGAACGGGCGTAGGTCATCATATAGCCATGATAGCAATGTTGTGAAATATCTTAGCAATTCTCTTTGAGGGACTAAGATCATTTTGAAAGGCAACATTTGATAGCGTCATCGAGGGACTATGATCTTGTATTTTTGATTGCTTTGCTAAGATACTCCACATGCATAACATGGTCATTTTTGTAAGGCAACAAAGTGGATTTACCTTAAGGGTGCAAATGTGTTGATTTACATGCATTGTTTTGTCTTGAATTAGCGTTTTCTAACTTGTTGATTTTAATCTTTCCATACAAGCCCTAATTTACTAGCACTTATATATAAAGCATTAAATTGCGAAAAATAAAAATATTAACCTATTACATCATTAGGTGAGGGGTGTACAAATTTACAAATGGGGGGTTTGCAAGAAAATTAAATCTAATTAACTATTACAACCATCTTGAATATTGTACAAAATTGAAGATAAAATGCAAGAATGCAAAATGGAAAAAGAAATTCTTTTTATTTGATTTTATGAAAGGTTTTAGTATAAACCTAATTAAGAATATGATTAATGAAAATTAACTAAAAATTAACTTAAACTAATTAAGGAAAGAAATTTATTCAAAAAGGTATTTTTTAGGGTTTTTTATGAAAAGGTTTTAAATAATGAAAATAACATGAGAATTGATTAATTAAAAAGAAACCTAAGTTCTAAATTAATTTTTTAATTTACAAAAAACTAATGTAATAATTAACCTAAGTCTAAACATTAATTGTTATTAAAAAAGGAATTAATTTTTTAAAAGAAAATATTTTGGTCTTTTGTTTTATAAAATATTAATGAACATTTTTAAATATGAAAATAAATAAATAAAATACATTTTTGGATTTTTATTAATAAAAGTGATAATGATAATAATAATAATAATAATAATAATAATAATAATAATAATAATAATAATAATAATAATAATAATAATAAAAGTAATATGGGAAAGAAAATAAAATAAAGAAAAGAAAAATAAAAATATGAAAAAAGGCCCAAGGAGGGGGAGGCCCAGCGTTGTTCAAACAAACAAAGGAAAATAGAAAATATGAAAAAAGAAGCAAAAATGGACGCTGCGACTCGAACCCATGTCCTAAGGGTGACAGGCGTACGCTTTAACCACTGGGGTGGTGATACATCCGTTAACTTGTACACAACAAAAGATATATGATATAAATCCTGCCCTGACTGTACTTCATCTTCAACCTCCAGCCAAAGGATCTGTAACTTGTTTATTTCTCATCCATTCATAAAACTTCCAACATCAAACTTGTTAGAAATCTTCTCACGATTCTGAATATGTAAATAACTTAATCTAATTCTCAAAGATGATCATGAATTTCTAACAGTACCAAATTCTGACCTAAATATTTTAAGAAGTTCAAACTCAAAATTCTCCATACTCAAGCAACATAAATGAAATCTATGGACATGTATAGTTTCAGGGCAATGATGTCTACATTTTATCTTCACAAATGCAAGCCTAACAATGCCTAAATAATGAGATAGAAGTTCAAGAAAAATACCTCAAAACTGGAAATCGTGAAATGAGTTTGAGCTTGTTTCAAGTGATGGTGATGATCAGGTTAGCTTCCTTGAACCTCTAGGAAACTAATGCAATAGCTGGCTTGAACAGAGATTGGTTGGAATGGTCTGGAGAAGTCCAACTGTAATGCTCTGTTTTTGAACTTGGAATTTGGTGAAGATGGTGTTACAGTCTGCAAACAGGGACACGGATGGTTTGTATTTGATGTAAGGAATCTTTTGAAACTAAAAAGCCAAGAAACGCACGAAGGAAATGGAAGTTTGAAGTTCTTGGTCAGAATGTGCAACAATGGTGGTTTGTGATGCAATTCTGAGTTTGGGGAAGTTTTAGAGCTTGTGTATTCGTGTGTTATCTTGCAAATAAATTGTATAATTATATGGAAAAATTTAGAGCACTTGAGATGGTCAGAAGCACAAGATATAGAGTTATGGCTATGTTACTTGATTTTGAAGAAAAGGGAAAACATAGTTTCAAGGCATAGTATAAGCATGGCCTGAGTTTATGGGAGGCTCTGGACATGTTGCTTTTGCCTTTGACATTACTTGTGATCATAATGAACAAGTGCAAAGCTCTATGCATTGACTTTGTGATTAAAGCCTCTTTACAAGAATGGAATGGTAACTTTGTGCCATAAATGGAAATGCAACTTGGATAATGGCTCAAATGCTTGGATCAAAGCTCTAACAGCTGTGTAAACATTTAATTATGGAGTGACAAACAAGTTTGAGGTCTTCCAAGCAAATATTATGCAGCCTAGCTATGAATTGGTCAAGTGTTCATCACAAATTCTGCCTTGTAAATCAAAAATGAAACCCTAACTTCATCTCTTCGATTCTCTTAGCTGAAACATGATCTCAAGGAGTTCTTGGACATTTTGGAAAGCTTGTAACATCATATACAACCTCTATATTGGTCATTTTTGAAAATTTCTCTTGGAACTATGTGAAAAATTGCCATGAAGTTAGGTCAAAATCCTGCCTAAATTAGGGCAAAATTTCACTAAGTTTCCAAGTTTCATGAACATGTATTCACAAAATCATAACTTGAAATCCATGCATTTATAGGAGAAGTTGTGTTCTACAATGATTTAGATCTCATTTATATCTACAACTTTCATGTTGAAAGTTTCCTTTGAATCATCTTGCATCATGGTGAAAAATTGGCTCAAAGTTGTGAAAAAATATGAAGTTTCCAACACTTAGAAAAATTTCTAAGTTTAGAAATTTTGACTTTTCAAAATGAAATCTTGAATTTTTGATTTCTTGATGAAAAAGTTTCATATTTTGACATGTTTTGATGAATTGTGATCTTTGACACTTGATTTTGACCAAAAAGTCAAAGTTTGACTTTTCAGTGTACAGTTGACTTTTGATCAGCTGACTGAAAATCAACTATCAATCAATTGATCTTGAGAGAAGTTTTGAGTCATGCCATTAGATAAAAATGAAGCAATTGAATCCTTGAGATCATGTCTCCAACCAATCAACCATTTTCTAAGTCAAAAATCAGAAATTGCACTTCCTCGGTCAAAACCCTAATTTTGACCATTTTGCCCTTTTGATGATCTGATCAAATTTCTTGAGGAATTGCAGCCCAAACTTGATCAAATGACATATATGGGTTTATAATGTTGATATGGATCAAAAATCATGAAGTTTGACTGTAAATTAACCATAGTTGACTTTTTCCCCAATACAACTGATTTTTAGGTCAATTGATCAATTGACTGAGCAAAAATGTGATCTAAGACTTGAAACTTGACATGAGCAATCTTGAATGTCCAAAATGATCCATGAAATTCATATGAGGCATTAAATGTCCAGTTGTCCTTGTGTAATCTCAAACCCTAATTTTCAATCATCAGTGCTTAAGGAGGTGTCTTGAGCTGATCAACCCTAGTGCAGTCTTGAACCAAGGGAGATCTTGTGAGAGATTACTTGGTAAATGAGAGGGAAAATTTTGGGGTACAACAGCTTCCCCTGTTCAATCTTCTTAAACCTGAAGAGTTAGATTGGCGGATCCGTCATTCGTGAATTGAAGGTGAAAGATGATTGAACACTAGAGTGCCCAGAAATTTGCACTCGAAGATGGATTGTGAATGGGCTTATAGATGCCATTTGGAGGAATGATGGTAAACACTGGAGGAATTATCAGCACAAATATTTGGTCGATTCATACTAAAACTTGATGTTTTACTTGTGAGAAAAAGAGTTAGTAAAATGCAGATGTATGCATGATGTTCACTAAATGTGGTATTATGCTAAATGCATTTTGTATGTACATGCTATGATGTATGAATGTGAGATGTATGTTTTTGTCCGGGAAAATAAATCCCTGACTGTTGCTGAGGAGTTTTGGGAAGTTGACTCTCGTATTTCTGTTGGGGATGAAGAATATACATATCTTCAAACTTTGTTGAAAGGATGCTTCCGCTGGGGAATATCTCTTGAATGTCAATCGTTATCTCGTCGGATCCAAACATCACAACTTGCTGAGAATGAGGAAGTCAACTGCTATCTGGTCGGATCCAGGCTTCACGGTATATTACCGGGGAAGAAATAAATTAACTGTTATCTGGTCGGATTCTAGGCTTTGCATAGAATTTCTTGAAATTGAACTGTTATCTGGTCGGGTCCAGGCTTTACAACAACTTGCTGGGGATAAGGAAGTTAACTGTTATCTAGTCGGGTCCAGGCTTTGCAGTAACTTGAAGTGGTGATTACTATCTGGTCGGGTCCAGGTTTCAAGGTTTTTTTGGAAAGTTATACTCTTATCTGGTTGGGTTCAGGCTTCACAGTGTCTCTCTGGGGATCGTAGTTAATTGTTATTTGCTCGGGCTCCAGGTTTCACAATAAACTGTTTGGGGATTTAGCTGTTATCTTATCGGGTTCCATGTTTCACAATGAATTTGTGAGGGTAATTGCTATCTGGTCGGATCCAGGCTTCACAACAACTTATTGGGCTAGAGGAAAACTCTACTAGGGAAAAGAAATTAAACCTTGGTCTGGTTGAGTTCAGGTTCTTCTATATTTTAAAGAGTTCAACTATTATCTGGTCGGTTCTAGGTTTTATAGTATCCTAAAATTGAGATTAACTGTTATCTGGTCGGGTCCAGGTTTCAGAAACTCAAACTGTTATCTGGTCGGGTCCAGGTTTCAGTAATTGATAAAGTCAAACTAATATCTGGTCGGGTCCAGGCTTTATAGTAGTTTGAAATTTTACACTATTATCTGGTCGGGTTCAGGCTTCATAGGAACTTTTGGAGATAGTAAAGGTTTTGTTGATGACTTTACTGGGGATTAGGGGTTGTGGTCCTATGATTTGTAATAATCTGAAAGGAAAACTAAAGCTGGAGAGTGTAGACTCGGTCGGGGACGACAGACTCAGCTTGGGGAGGTATATTCAGCTGGGGGTAACAGGCTCAGCTGGAGAAGATAGACCAAAGTTGGGGAACTTTGTACTCAGCTGGGGAGTTATGCTACTCGTTGTTTGTTGGGGAAATAAACCATGTTGGGGAAATAAACCCTGTTGAAGAGGTGAGTTCCTTTTGGGAAGAGATCCACGAGGCTTCTGCTTGTAAGATTCAACTTATCTGGAGAGAGAGCTGCCAAGAGATTGAGACTCTGGTTGGAGATTATCCCATGCAAAAAGACTTTGTGAGTAACTTTGTTGAGGAGGATGTTAATGAAATAACTATGTGGGAGTATTCCATATTCATTGAAGAGGTGCTTGTTACTACTTAGGTCATATGTTCCAAACAGTTTTAATTATGTTCATATGCATATGTTCATTCAATTTTAGTCATTGAACAAGTTTGCATTCAAAACAAAGACAGGAAGTTTGCACTTCAAAGTATATTTGTATTGATATTTTTCCCATGAATAGGCGTTTTTGTAGAAATAGACGGAGATCCTAGTAAGAGGAAATCGCCGAAAGGAAAACAAAATTGAAAACAAAAACAAATAGCCATGTGAAATGATCGCATTGTCTTCCAACTCTACTATTGCCCCAATGTCTTCGAATGCCCCTTGCCATTGACAGATGTTAATTAGATTGATCTTGGACCGTTTGAATTTGGACATTGGTGATAAAATTGACTGTGGTGATTCCACGGGACATAGTTATATGCTTTCAATCCTTAACTTTTTCCTGGACCGCCCTTTCGGGTTTTTAGCACACCAGGATACCCATTTTTGCCCAAGTCTCCCTTTCGGGTTTTCAACTTGTCAAGTGTATAATCTTTTGCATATATCCCTAATTTTTGCCCAAACCTTTTGGTTTGCCGGGATGCCCTTATTTTGCCTAGGTGTGTCAACCTAGCGGGTCTCTTATGCATAGTATTTTTTAACTATGTTCGCGTTTATAGGATGTGGGAAGTCTTCACCATCCATGGTAGTCAGCATCATGGCACCGCCAGAGAAAACTTTCTTGACAATAAATGGCCCTTCGTAGGTGGTAGTCCATTTTCCTCTGGGGTCGCCTTGTGGTAGAATGATACGTTTAATCATCAAGTCACCAGCTTGATTTACTCAAGGCTTGATCTTTTTGTTGAAAGCCTTGATCATACATTTTTGGTACGTTTAACCATGGCAAACAGCAGCCAACCGTTTTTCGTCAATCAAGTTCAGCTGATCCAATCTCGTTTGAATCCACTTGTTTTCGCCTAAACCTGCCTCATTCATAATCCTCGGCGAGGGAATTTGAACTTCCACCGATAGAACATCTTCCATGCCATAGACTAGAGAAAAGGGAGTTTCCCCAGTCGATGTTCTAGTTAAAGTGCGGTAGCCATGTAGAGCAAACGGCAACATCTCATGCCAATCCTTATAGGCTACCACAATTTTCTGCACAACCTTATTGATATTTTTGTTGGCCGCTTCGACTGCGACATTCATTTTCGGTTTATATGGAGAAGAATTGTAATGCTTGATCTTAAACTGAGTGCAAAGCTCAGTAATCATAGCATTGTTGAGGTTAGTCCCATTGTCAGTGATGATCCTTTCAGGGATACCATAGCGGCAAATGAGGTTGTGTCTGATGAACCTGGCTATCACATTCTTGGTGACTGAGGCAAAAGAGGCGGCTTCGACCCACTTGGTGAAATAGTCGATAGCGACAAGAATAAAACGATGTTCGTTGGAAGCGGTGGGCTTGATTTCTCCAATCATATCAATGCCCCAATGTGATACGGTGGCAGAACCAGAACTTTTTTGAAATGCTGGTTTGCGTTTTGCGTTTGTGTTTGCAAAATGTCGCGGTAAGCAAGAGTCACCACCGACTTTTATTTTATCCAACTGGAAAGGAAAAAAAGAACAGAAAAATTCCTTTTTCGAGATTTTGAGTACGGGTGGTAGATTATAGAAAGGGAAGGTATTGGCACCCTTTCTATCCGTAGTTTTCTACGGGCTCTTAGGTACTTGCTCATCATTTTCAAAATTGCTTCTGTGTGTTTGTGTGATTTGAAAGGTTTTTGTTTTGACTTCGATTTAACTCTTGCTTCTGTCTTGAAGAGTTTTATGAAGTGTTTTTGAAAACTTTGTTTGAAAGGAGTGTAAGTGTGAAAAAATTTGTTTGGATTGAGCAAGTACTTAAAAGCTAATCTACCTACTTGAAAAAAGAATTGTTCTATGTTCGTTTCCTTTAGACAGCGCTATCCTACTATTAGCGAGTAGGTAGCACCGTCGTTGGAGTTTTGAGGGTCAATTTGAAAGGGACGTACGGACACTAAAGCAATGTTAGGACGTCTTAGTAGTAACTCTAATTTCTTAAGATCAACATTCGAGGAAACTATATCTGAGGCAACCATTCAGAGGCAACTTTGATCTTTTAGACAAGAGAGCGACCACTAAAACATCCTATACTTAATGACCGTTTACCGAAGGCAACCGAAGTGGAAGTATACCCTAGGAGTGCGCATGTGCGAGTGATTCGATTTCAAGTTTATTATCTTTGCACATTTAGGGTTTGCTAACTGTTTTAAAGTTAATCATACATTCTTGTCATGCATACCTATTATTTCTACATCTAACAGTTGATATTTTGTGGAATTTAAAGTGCGGAAAATAAGCTACGCTATTACAAGGCTTCGGGTATTTACATAGCCAAAAACAAACCCGTAAAAAAAAGCGATAAATGAGAGTAAAAGACCTTAATTAATCTATTACAACTTGTGAGCAACTACATTAATATGGTAAAAATAAGATAATAAAGCGCGCGCGATGAAATTAAGAACGATAAGAAATTAGGGTTTTGACCCCGTCTATCCTAATTAAAAGAAAAAATTATTTTTGTTGTTTTTAATTAATTAAAAAAAGAAAAAGGTTTTTTAAATTAAATACAAAATTAATTAGTAATTGAATTAATTTAAGAAAATAATTCACATGACCTATTTTTGTATTTTTGGTTATTTTAAGAAAAAGAAAATATAATTAAGTTAGAAATAAAAACCCTAATTGTTCTAATTTTTTTTTAATTTATTTACAAAATAATTTAAGTTAACTAAAATTAAATAACCTAATTAAATTAATTAATTTTTGATAAAAAATAAACCTAAATCTAATTGGATGAAAATATATTTTTGTGATATTTTTGATAAAAGAAAAATTAATTTGTGTTAGTAAATATAAATAAATAAATTAATTAAAAGAAATATAAAGAGAAAAAGAAAGGAAATTTGGGCCTGAAATAACAATTGAGGGAGTGTGGATAGCAATTTTCTGGCCCAAGACCAAAGTGATCCATTTTGACTTCCTGAATCTCCTGCCATGCGTTGATTGTGGTTGTTGCTGGTCCTTCAGATGATGGCCTTTAGATCTGGCCATCTAGAGATCCAAGGGTTAGATCTCGAGGACTCATGATGGTCTCTTGGCTTGTGTGCACGCTGGATTACCTGAAGGAAAATAACAAGAAATAATATGGGGGACCTGGGATTCAAACCCAGGCCCCATGGCTTTCTCCACTCACCTTACAACCAACTGAGCTGCGTGCGTTAGTTGTATATAACATAAATAATAATTATTATATTATAAACAAGCAAAATAAAGAGAAATTCGCGCGGAAATTCAAATGGACGAATGGAAATGTGACACGCTAGTCATCTTCCTCCTTGCTCCGTTGGTAAAAGCCATAGACTTTTACCCACGGATAAATGTCCATAGCTACATCCCTGGCTTATCTCAAAATCCTCCATGGGCATGATAAATGACTTCTAATGCCATGAATCGAACCGTCTTGGCATCCTGAACATCATGATACCCTTTATGGGGGCTAATTTTGCCTGCACACGAAAACCAGTGGTTTTTAGCGCTGAAAAAGGCTTGTTCTTGATTGGTTTCGCTTGCTTGTGGTCCCAAGAAGCGATTGGATGGCTAGAGGGTCTTGAGAATGCCTGGAAATGCAAAATCTAATCACCACTTTTCTTTGATTTTTTCAAGTTTGTTCTGACTTTCTCACGCCTTCAAAGCTTCTGATTTATGTCTGCAAATGTTCCTTATGTGTTGAGGATTGGATTAGGGTTGCAAACATGATCTCAATCTTTCTCCATTATAGCTTTTGATTTGGATTTGATTCACTTGAAGATCCTTCCAAATATAGGCTAAATTCAATCTTTTTGTGCACACAAAGGCCTTGCACGAATTCAATCACTTGCCAACTGGATATAAGACCTGAAACATGCACAATATCTTGAGGTTTCAATGATTTGGATTTTCTATTATTTGTTTTGATTTAAATTGATTTAATTCAAATAAAAATAAAAGTAAATAATAAAAATAATATAAAGACAAGTGGGAAGAGCTAGGACTCGTGGACCATGCTACCAACTCAAAACAAGTGCAAAAAGTTAGGCCCATATAGTAAAAATTGCAATTTGAGGCATAGTTGACTTTTGACAATTTTGTAAAAAGGGTCAACTTCACCAATACATAACTTCCTCAATTTTGACTCTTTGAAGGTGTTCTTGGACTTTTTAGAAATCTTGAGATGTCCTCTAAGCAACCCTTTTGGTATCATCTCAACTTGGTATTCCATGTTCATGTATGAATCTTTTACAAAAAAGGTGTTTTTGTTGACTTTTCAAAATGACCTATAATATCCAAATTCATAACTTCTTGTGAGTGCATATTTTGAACTTGGGAGCTGAATATGGATTGTAGAGTATTGAATCCGCTTCAAAATGAGATTTGGATGTGTCATTTATCATAAAGTATGAGAAAGTTATGCTTGGTCAAAGTTGAGTTGACTTTTCCTACAAAACCCTAATTTAGCAACTTTTGAGTTTTGATGAATTGTGAGTAATCCTTGATGAATCATGATCAACCCTTGATAAAATGATGAATGGTACTTCAAAATGAGGATTTTGACCAAAAATCTTGAAGTTTGACTGTATGTGGGCCACAGTTGCCTTTTGCCCTAGCACAGTCGATTTTCAGACCTTTGAGCAATTGACTGAGCAAACTTCCTCTACAAGGCTTGAAAATTGACATGATTTATCTTGAGAACATATTAGGACAAATGTGAGCATTTGGGATCCCTTGGAATCAAGTATCTTGATGCAACATGAATCCCTAATTTGAAGTAGACTTCCTTAGGAGAGAGCTTGTCTGGTCAACCCTTGGACTTCCTTGAGCAACTTGAGAATCTTTCTTGAAATGCTTTGAGAAATATGGGAGGGAAAATTTTGGGGTACAACAGCTGCCCCTGTTCAATCTTCTTAAACCTGAGGATGTAGGTTGGTTTTTCTGCCTTTCGTGATCCGAAGGTGGAAGATGATTGAACACTAGAGTGCCCAGAAATTTGCACTCGCATGAAGTAGTATTTGTCTTGTGATGTAGGGAATGGGCTTACAGATGCCATTTGGAAATGAATGATATGAGATGGGCTTAAAGATGGCATCCAAAGGAGTGTCGATCGCATAAGAGATTCCTTAGCGAGAGTCTGTATACCTGTTGTGGAGGAAGACTATGTTGGAGAGTGCTGATCTCTGTCTTGGGAGAAACAGAATTTTTAGGAGCTTCGGTCGTCTGTTATTCTACTGGGGAATCGCCTCTTAGTTGAAGAAGTGAAAATGAACTACTATCTGGTCGTGATCCAGGCTTCATAGTGATAAGACTGACTACTATCTGGTCGTAATCCAGGCTTTACAGTGACTTACTGGGGAGATGAGGTTAAACTTGCTATCCGGTCATAATCCATGCTTCGCAATTTCTCAATTCTTATCTGGTCGTAATCCAGGCTTCAGAAGGGATTCAGTTGTTATCCGGTCGCATCCGGGCTTTAACTTGAATTTAGGGCACACTAATATCCGGTCGACTCTGGGCTTCATAGTATCTGTCCGGGTAAAACTGCTATTTGGTCGAAATCCAAGCTTCACAGTGTCTTGTACTGTTATCTGGTCGTAATCCAGGCTTCAGTCCTTTTATTATTATCCGGTCGTAATCCAGGCTTCACGATGTCTCATACCATTATCTGGTCGAACCCAGGCTTCATGGGGTCCTGTACTGCTATCTGGTCGTAATCCAGGCTTCACAATACCTCACTTCTTATTTGGTTGTAATCCAGGCTTCATAAGAAATCAAGTGGTTATCCGGTCGCATCCGGGCTCCCATTTGATTTAAGGCCTACTAATATCTGGTCGACTCCGGGCTTCATAGTAATTGGCCGGGTGAACTTCTATTTGGTCAAAATTCAAGCTTCAGTGTCCCTTACTGTTATCTGGTCGTAATTCAGACTTTAGTGTCTTTTTACCGCTATCTGGTCGTAATCCAGGCTTCGCAATGTCTCATACCATTACCTGGTCGAATCCAGGCTTCATGGTGTTCAGAGAAATCAAGATACTATCTGGTCGAATCTGGGCTTCATAACTTGTATTAAAGATATACCACTATCTGGTCGTAGTCCAGGCTTCGCGGTGTCTTTGGCTGCTATCTGGTCGTAATCCAGGCTTCACAATGTCTTCTACCATTATCTGGTCGTAATCCAGGCTTCATGGTACTTGCTGAGCTGCTATCCAGTCGTAATACGGGCTTCACGACTTGTGTTTTATGATATACCACTATCTGGTCGTAATCCAGGCTTCATGGTACTTGTTGAGCTACTATCCGGTCATAATCCGGGCTTCACGGCTTGTGTTTTATGATATACCACTATCTGGTCGTAATCCAGGCTTCATGGTACTTGCTGAGCTGCTATCCGGTTGTAATCCGGGCTTCACGGCTTGTGCTTTATGATATACCATTGTCTCGTCATAATCCAGGCTTCATGGTACTTGCTGAGCTGCTATCCGGTTGTAATCCGGGCTTCACGGCTTGCTGGGGATTAAACTATTATCCGGTTGAATCCGGGCTTCATAGATTGCTTTTAAGAGATACCACTATCTGGTCGTAATCCAGGCTTCGCGGAATTCCAATACTGTTATCTGGTCGTTCTCCGGGCTTCACAATATGATGGAGTAATCAAGATACTATCCGGTCGTACCCGAGCTTCATAGCTTGAATTTTGTGAGAATTTGATTGTATCCTTTCCTGAAAGGTTAAGGGTTATTCGTATGTAATGGCATGATGCATGACATGTATCGAGCAATGATGTTCTCAAAATAAATGAGACTGTGTTGTCATGATGTATGGAAATGTGATGTTTTTAGGATGTTCTTTAGTTGGGGAAAATAAATCCAGGACTGCTGCTGGAGAATATAAAGAGTTTCATTCGCTGGGGATAATGACCGAAGATGACTTGAGAATAAATCGGTGGGAGAATAATTCTGCTGGAGAATAAACTGGTGAATGAATGATCCTGTGGGGAAGAGATACTTTGTTGGGAGATCTGATGACTTTGGAGAAATAACCTCGGCTGGGGATGAATTACCGTTGCTGGCGATAATGAACTTTGTCGGGGATAAAGTTTATGTTTATGGAAGAAATAAACTCCACTGGGGATGGTCTTCCATTGTTGGTGAAAGATGAACTCTTCTTGGGGAGAGTCTTACCGATTCATTTGGGATTGTGAATCTCAGTTGGGGGGAATTAACACCGCTGTCCTTTTCTTACTCTGCAGGGAGTGTACATATTTTTAGTCATCTTCTTCAGCTGGGTCTATCCCTGTACTTGGTGAATAGAGCAACTGTAAGGCTTGGACATTTCTTGTTTGCCCTTGTTTCTGATATTACGAGTAATCGACTTTTGTTTCGCATGTAAATATTTATGAGCAGTAATTATTGTCAAATGTATATATCAAAAATGAATCATTGGACGTTCTTGCAAAACAAAACAGGAAAGAGAAAAACAATTTGGACATTCTTTGTGACAATGAATTGTATTAATTTTGAAGTTGGCCTGTAAATAGGCGTTTTTGTACAAGAGACTGACGTCCTAGTAAGAGAACACCGTCGAAAGATAGATTATACAATTTATGAAAAATAAAGAAAAACAGCTATGTGAACAATCCCACTGGGTTCCAACTCTGCTATTGCCCCTACGTCTTTGAGCGTTTCATCACTTTGCTACTTGGTTAAAGGAAGATCAGATTGATTGGCGTCGTCCGAGCTTGATAGTTGATACCGAAGTCTGGTTGCAAGATGAACCAATGAGACATAGTGTTACGCTTCAATCCCTAATTTTTTCCGGGACCGCCCTTTCGGGTTTTCAGTCCACCGGAATACCCTTTTTTTCCCAAGCCGCCTTTTCAAGTTTTCGACTAGTCGGGTGTACAGTTTTTTTCATTTTCATCCCTTATTTTTGCCCGAACCCTTTTGGTTCACCGGGAAGCCCTTATTTTTGCCTAGGCCAGTCGACCTAACGGGTCTTTGATTTTGCGTAGTATTTTTTCACTATGTCTGCATTGACGGGGTGAGGAAGGTCGTCACCATCCATGGTGGTTAGAATCATAGCTCCTCCCGAGAAAATGTTCTTAACCACAAATGGCCCTTCGTATGTGGGGGTCCATTTGCCCCTGGGATCACCTTGTGGCAGTATGATGCGCTTGATTACTAGATCCCCAACTTCATATTCTTGTCGTCTGACTTTCTTGTTAAATGCCTTGATCATTCGCTTTTGATACGTCTGACCATGACAAATAGCAGTAAGTCTTTTTTCGTCGATTAAGTTCAGCTGATCAAGTCGGGTCTGGATCCAATCATCCTCGCTCAAACCTGCATCCTTCATAATCCGAAAAGAGGGTATCTGGACTTCAATGGGTAAGACTGCCTCCATGCCATACACCAAAGAATAGGGTGTTGCCCATGTCGAAGTCCGCGCTGAGGTACGGTACCCATGGAGAGCAAACGGTAACATTTCGTGCCAATCTTTGTATGTCACCGTCATCTTCTGCATAATCTTCTTAATGTTCTTATCTGGGAACTAGAAATGCATGGATTGGTAATCATCCATGGCCTGATGTGCCAAATGATCTGCCAACACACTCCCCTTGATTGCCTTTTGGGTTGTGTATTAGATTTCGTACTCAGTTAAGATCATCTTCCATCTTGCTATTCTTCCGGACAAGGCAGGTTTTTTGAAGATATACTTGATTGGATCCATTTTTGATACCAATAGGGTAGTGTGAGTCAGCATATATTGTCTCAGCCGGCGAGCAGCCCATGCCAAAGCGCAGCAAGTTTTATCAAGCAGTGAGTATCGGGTCTCACAGTCGGTAAACCTTTTGCTAAGGTAGTAAATAGCATGCTCTTTTTGGCAAGACTCGTCATGCTGCCCCAGCACACACCCCATCGAATTGTCGAGTACGGTCAAGTATAAGATCAAAGGTCTTCCTTCAACTGGAGGCATCAGGATAAGTGGCTCTTGGAGATATTCTTTGATCCTTTCGAAAGAGGCCTGGAATTCATCATTCCATTTTACCACTTGATCTTTCTTCAGCAGCTTGAAGATCAGCTCACAAGTAGCAGTAAATGTGAAATGAATCGGGCAATGTAATTCAACCGTCCCAAAAAGCCTCTGACTTCTTTTTCTGTTCGGGGAGCTGGAATCTCCTGTATAGCCTTCACCTTTGCAGGATCCACTTGAATACCTTTATTACTAACAATGAAACCCAGCAGCTTACCAGACCTTACCCCAAAGGTGCACTTGTTCGGGTTTAACCTCAGCTTATACATCTTCAACCTGACAAATAGCTTCTGAAGATGGTCCAGGTGTTATTCTTCGGTATGGGACCTTGCAATCATGTCATCAACGTAAACCTCAATCTCATGGTGAATCATGTCGTGGAACAAAGCGACCATGGCGCGCTGATAAGTTGCCCCAACATTCTTCAACCCGAAAGGCATTATTTTGTAACAAAAGGTGCCCCACTGCGTAACGAAGGTTGTCTTCTCCATGTCTTCGGGAGCCATCTTAATCTGATTGTAACCAGAAAAACCATCCATGAAGGAGAAGACCTTATGCTGCGCGGTGTTGTCGACCAAAACATCGTTATGAGGCAGAGGGAAGTCATCCTTGGGGCTCGCCCTGTTCAGATCTCTATAGTCCACACACATCCGAACCTTACCATCTTTCTTCGGCACCGGAACCACGTTGGCAACCCACTGTGGGTAAGAAGTAATTGCTATAAAACCGACATCAAACTGTTTCATGACCTCAACTTTGATTTTCTCATACATCTCGGGGCGCATACAGCAAACCTTCTGTTTTACCGGAGGATAGTCTTCTTTGGTTGGCAAGCGGTGAACCACAATATCAGTGTCTAAACCAGGCATATCCTCATAAGACCAAGCAAAGATCTCAACATAGTCACGCAGCATTTGTATCAACCATTGCTTGACATTAGGCTCCAGGCTTGCACCGATCTTGACCTCTTTCTTGTCTTCCTCGGTACCCAAATTCACTAATTCCACTGGCTATTCATGCGGCTGTATGGCCTTCTCTTCCTGTAGTAACAATCTAGCAAGTTCCCCAGGCACTTCACAATCATCCTCACCTTCGTCCTCGGCTTGGTTGATCGGACTTTCGAAGTCATAACTGGCAGTAGCAGAGTCGTTATCAGTGGGATCCAGAGTGGATGTGGACCTGTATTATGATATGTGAGTGTGTGTAAGACAAATAGCCGTTTTGATAAAGTGCAAGATAGAAAAGAAAAACAAGGAGCACAAAATTTGTAATGCATGCAGACGTCCAATGTTTTATTGATGATATATGAAAATGACAAATGATAAGCCCTCACAAACAAAACCAAGATGCCTCGGGCAAGGCACCGAGCCGTAAAGTTTTAAACTGTCTGTTACAAATCTCAAAACAAAAGTCAATTACTGTGTAATAAAAGAAACAGGCACTAAGTCCTTCGCCATCTAATTGTTCAACACACCATCGGTAGTCGGGTAAATCCAGCTGTCGAACTCTGACTCTTCTTCATCGTCTTCAATTTCATTCACTCCCGGATTACTGATGCACAGAGGAGGTCTTCCAATTCGCGCACGCCGAACAGCCCTTTGAGCTTCTACAGTAAAACCCAAACCAAACTTGTTAGTCTTGTGTGCAAATTCAGGGAGTTGGCCCCAATTCGCACACCCACCTTTTTCAATCACAACCCTGGCATCCTTGAGGGAAGCCATCTTCATCGGAGGTTTGTCAGTAGCAACTTCAGTCGACGCCAAAGTCTGGGGGACCTCTTCAAAGTTCTGACACAGGGTTTCGATGAACTCTCCATCCATCTCCACATACCGAAAGGAATTAAGATTACTTATCATGTACTCCTATTCACCCTGTACCGTAACAGTCTTCCCTTTCACTGGATATTTCAACATCTGATGGAGCGTAGAGGTCACTGCCCCAGCCTTATGAATCCACGGGCGACCCAACAAACAAGAATAAGATGGTCGGATATCTATCACATAGAACGTAGATGCAAAAGTCTGAGAGCCAACTTTAACCGGGACGTCTACCTCCCCGTGCACCATCCTTTTGGATCTGTCAAAGGCCCTAACCACAATATTACTTGGCTTCAGAACCAACCCTTCATAATCCAGTCGATCTAATGCTTTCTTGGGTAAAACATTTAATGAGGACCCAGTATCCACCAGTACGTGGGCCAGAGTAGTGCCCTTGCACTCGATCGAGACATGCAGAGCATCATTGTGATTTCTTCCCTTGGCAGTCATATCTGTGTCAGAAAAACCCAACCCGTTGTCAACGGTCAAACTAGCCACATAGTCTTTGAATTGATCAGCAGATGTTTCCTACGGCACATGCGCAGTTTTAAGGAAAGCAATTAAAGCCTTTGCATGGGCTTCTGAGCACAACAATAAGGATAACGTGGAGATCTTTGACGGGGTCTACCCCAGCTGCTCGACTACATTGTAGTCGCTCTTCTTGATAATCTTCAAAATTTCCTCTATCTCCTGCTTAGAGGTTTCTACAATGATCTTCTTAGGCGCCTCCGTCCGGGCAGGCTCACCTGTAACTTCTTTTCCCCGAGTGTCAGATGATTCGGCGACAGGGTGATAACTGGAGTAAGGATTGGAACAGTAGCTGATGTACTGGCGGATGGAATGGCAACAGACTTTTGAACAGTTGGAGGAGAAATCTTGGGAGAGAAAAGTCTTCTACTTCTGGTGACTTTGCTAGACCCGACAATATTGCTGACATCAACATCAGCCTCTTCAACCTTCAAGTCTTGTTTGACCCCATGATAATACACATCGGCCCCATAGTGCCACAGGACAGCTTTATCCGAAGTGTATGGGATACGACCGGGATAGTAATGATCAATGGAGCAACTCTCAGAACAGATGTAATTCTAACAGGCTTTCTCGAGGAAGCCTTGGAAGGATTGGCGGAAATGGTTATGATGAAAATATCTTCAACAGGAATCAACGGAATCAAATTTTTCTCTAACAAGATCTCTTTGTTATCCATCAGGCGCTGAACACCTGATTTCAGTAAATGGCAACCAGCAGGAAGGATTGAACATAGGTGGCAACCTTTGCCGCAACCCAGAAATAAACCGGCCAACAATAGATTCTTCTTAACTATCATCAAAGGAGTAGAAACTTCTTCCATGGAGGTCACAAATAAATCAGTGTCATTATCAGAGATTACAGGACTATGACCCTTTTCTTCCTCTTGATTCTCTCCTCCTTTGGATGAATGAGACAGATCAGCTTCTTGTCGCAACCTATTCCCAAATTTGTGACCCATATTCAGCATAACCACCTTCTTCTTCTTCTTCTTCTTCTTCTCCTTTAGGATGAGAGTCTTCAAATCCTGTTGTCCTTTGGCCAAGTTCAAGAACATCTCCTGGAATTGAGCATTCTGAGCTTGAAGAGCTTTGATGGCTTGATCAGTAGGTGTTTCAGATGACATTTTGTGCTGAAATAAACAGCGAAGAAGATAAGAAACCTGTAATGGTACCTGTAATGAGGTGCATGAGAATGTAATGCGTATGAAATGATTTCAAAGACTTTGGGAGATTTAAATTTGTAAAACAAAATAAAACACACTTTATTAGATTAAACTTGTAACAATGTTTAACAATGCCTTCAAGGCGTTACAAAAGAAATAACTGAAAAGCAAATCTAAACTAGAAACAATAAAAACATCAGAAATCCCATGGTCGTTTTCCCTTCGTGCTTACATAATCATTGATTGTCCTTTCATTCTCAAGTTGCCTCATGAGCTTCAAGATCTTCCTTTCCTTCTCATGATACTTCTCCCTGTAGGTATCCCTTTCTTCCTTCAATTGGATCCAAGATCTCTTCAATTCCCCAAGATTAGTAGGCATGTAGCGATGAAGGACTGTATAAGGAACACCTTCCTCATTAGTATGCTCCACAATCACCGGCAAAACAACTTCATAAGGCATTCCCAGCTTTTAAGCACGGGCTTGAACCCACTGGAGATAAGGTTGCATAGGGAGAGAAGTCTTTAATCCTAGCTCTTGAGGGTCAGCCCTGTTCACCATGCCGCAGGCTCGTATAAACCTTCGGTGATGCTCATCCACGTCCCCCTTGTAGTCAAAGACAATATCTGTAAGTAGCAGCTCATGGGGACAGTCTCTCCGAGCGCGTCCAAACTGTCATAAAGCCAAACAAGGATTGTAGGTTATTCCCCCTCTAATTCCAAGCAATGGGACATTAGGGTATTCCCCATATCGATCAACGACAGCTACTCTTTCCATGTCTTTAGAACTCTAAATAATGTTTGTATGAGCAAGGGACATGATTTTGTAAGCCCAACCTACACCTTCCTCATTCTTCAATACAGACTTAGGGAGGTGCGAAATAAACCACCTCGCCAGCAGCGGCGTGCAACACATGAGGGTCCCCCTTCTTCGCACAGTACGGGTATAGAGAGCATGCAAAATATCACCCAAGAGAGTAGGCACTGGATTACGAGACAAGAAGATCTTGACCGCATTCACATCTATAAAGGAATCTGGATTTGGGAAGAGTACCAAGCCGTAGATGAGGAGAGCCAAGATATCTTCAAATGCTTGAAAATCTAAGCTATCCCATAACAGTTGAGCTTGATCGATCAAAAACTTAGCCAAGAAACCTTTAACCCCGCTTTGTGTCTCCCAGTTAGATACTACATCAGCCCTTTTTAGATGTAAGGCTGAAGCAATATCCTCAGGTCTAGGAACCCCCTCCAAACCTGTGGAGGGTGTCTTCTCGAGGATAGATATTCCTAGTAAATCAGAAAACTCCTCTAAAGTAGGGAATAGCTGATAATTCGGGAAGGTGAAACAATGATGCAACGGATCAAAGAACTGGAACAGCACACTCATTATTTGCTCATCCAACTTTGAAATGACTAGGCTAAGGAGATGACCATGTCTTCTAACGAATGAAGAAGTATCAGGAACTTTTGAAACTAACTCTATGAGCTGAACAGGGATTTGCACGAAGTTGACTCGAATGGTATTTTTGCGTACTGAAGCCATAATCTGCAAAACATAACAAAGATGAATCCCATCGGTCTTTGAAATGGTTAGTCTAATGAAATATGCATGATATGTCATGATGCATGATGTCATGATAAAACACACAACAGGTATAATAGGTAAGAAACATGGTAAAGGCACACAAGTCACACAATAGCCCTTAAGTTTAGGCTTGCATAGAGTATAGGTACTACCCTCTTGAAGTTCAGTTGGTTTTAACCTGTCCTAATAATAGTAACTGGGTTCTAGAGGTTCTTAATATCACTGACCATCCTCCATCGGTCATGGTTTCAGCTCACGCAATCTTTTCTTGCGGCCAAAACTATCTCGAGAGTATGGTCTCAATGATTGTAGTATCGAGTATCAACCAGTTCTCAGCTTTATACCGAGGCCGGCTATCTCACTACTTCCTATGGCCAAGTTGGTCAATTATAGGTTCTAAGGTCAGTTGATGTTTAACGACCCATATAGCAGCCCTGTATTCTCCTTGTTCCTCCACAAGGGATACCGGTACCAACTAATGTGCCACATCAACATAGCTACTACTTCAACCGTATCGGTCTATGTCGTACAGTTCCCTCACAGTTTATTGCTACTTACCTAAAAGGTGTCCCCAGATCCGGGTTAGGATCTATAGTAACTCCAATACAAAGCCCGCAAAAAATAAAGCAATCAAATCAAATAATAGAAGCAATATGATGAACTAATCCTAAGGTATACCCCACTTATTAAGTCCCCAGCAGAGTCGCCAGTTCTGTGATACGGTGGCAGAATCGGAACTGTTTTGAAATGCTGGTTTGTGTTTTGCGTTTGTGTTTGCAAAATGTCGCGGTAAGCAAGAGTCGCCATCGACTTTTATTTTATCCAACTGGAAATGAAAAAAAGCACAGAAAAATTCTTTTTTCTAGATTTTGAGTACGGGGGGTAGATTATAGAAAGGGAAGGTATTAGCATCCTTTCTATCTGTAGTTTTCTACGGGCTCTTAGGTACTTGCTCATAATTTTCAAATTTGCTTCTGTGTGTTTGTGTGATTTGAAAGGTTTTTGTTTTGACTTCGATTTAACTCTTGCTTCTGTCTTCAAGAGTGTTATGAAGTGATTTTGAAAACTTTGTTTGAAAGGAGTGTAAGTGTGAAAAATTTGTTTGGATTGAGCAAGTACTTAAAAGCTAATCTACCTACTCGAAAAAAAGAATTGTTTTATGTTTGTTTCCTTTAGACAACGCGATCCTACTATTAGCGAGTAGGTAGCACCGTCGTTGGAGTTTTGAGGGTCAATTCGAAAGGGACGTACGGTAACTAAAGCAATGTTAGGATGTCTTAGTAGTAACTCTAATGTCTTAAGATCAACATTCGAGGAAACTATATCTGAGGCAACCATTTCGAGGCAACTTTGATCTTTTGGACAAGAGAGCGACCACTAAAATATCCTATACTTAATGATCGTTTACCGAAGGCAACCGAAGTGGAAGTATACCCTAGGAGTGCGCATGTGCGAGTGATTCGATTTCAAGTTTATTATCTTTGCGCATTTAGGGTTTGCTAACTGTTTTAAAGTTAATCATACATTCTTGGCATGCATCCCTATTATTCATACATCTAACAATTGATATTTTGCGGAATTTTAAGTGCGGAAAATAAGCTACGCTATTACAAGGCTTCGGGTATTTACATAGCCAAAAACAAACCCGTAAAAAAAGCGATAAATGAAAGTAAAAGACCCTAATTAATCTATTACAACTTGTGAGCAATTACATTAATATGGTAAAAATTAGATAATAAAGCGCGCGCGATGAAATTAAGAACGATAAGAAATTAGGGTTTTGACCCCATCTATCCTAATTAAAATAAAAAATTATTTTTGTTGTTTTTAATTAATTAAAAAAAGAAAAATGTTTTTTAAATTAAATACAAAATTAATTAGTAATTGAATTAATTTAAGAAAATAATTTACATGACCTATTTTTGTATTTTTGGTTATTTTAAGAAAAAGAAAATATAATTAAGTTAGAAATAAAAACCTAATTGTTCTAATTGTTTTTTTATTTATTTACAAAATAATTTAAGTTACCTAAAATTAAATAACCTAATTAAATTAATTAATTCTTGATAAAAAATAAACCTAAATCTAATTGGATGAAAATATATTTTTGTGATTTTTTTGATAAAAGAAAAATTAATTTGTGTTAGTAAATATAAATTAATTAATTAATTAAAAGAAATATAAAGAGAAAAGGAAAGGAAATTTGGGCCTGAAATAACAATTGAGGGAGTGTGGATAACAGTTTTCTGGCCCAAGACCAAAGTGATCCATGTTGACTTCCTGAATCTCCTGCCATGCGTTGACTGTGGTTGTTGGTGGTCCTTCAGATGATGGCCTTTAGATCTGGCCATCTGGAGATCCAAGGGTTAGATCCTGAGGTCCCATGATGGTCTCTTGGCTTGTGTACGTGCTGGATTACCTGAAGTAAAATAACAAGAAATAATAGGGGGGGCCTGGGATTCGAAACCAGGCCCCATGGCTTTCTCCACTCACCTTACAACCAACTGAGCTGCGTGCGTTAGTTGTATATAACATAAATAATAATTATTATATTATAAACAAGCAAAATAAAGAGAAATTCGCACGGAAATTCTAATGGACGAACGGAAATGTGCCAAGGCAGTCATCTTCCTCCTTGCTCCATTGGTAAAAGTCATAGACCTTTACCCACGGACAAATGTCCGTAGCTACATCCCTGGCTTATCTCAAAATCCTCCATGGGCATGATAAATGACTTCTAATGCCATGAATTGAACCGTCTTGGCATCCTGAACATCATGATACCCTTTATGGGGGCTAATTTTGCCTGCACATGAAAACCAGTGGTTTTTAGCGCTGAAAAAGGCTTGTTCTTGATTGGTTTCGCTTGCTTGTGGTCCCAGAAAGCGATTGGGATGGCTAGAGGGTCTTGAGAATGCCTGGAAATGCAAAATTGAATCACCACTTCTCTTTGATTTTTTCAAGTTTGTTCTGACTTTCTCACGCATCCAAAGCTTCTGATTTCTGTCTTCAAATGTTCCTTATGTATTGAGGATTGGATTAGGGTTGCAAACATGATCTCAATCTTTCTCCATTATAGCTTTTGATTTGGATTTGATTCACTTGAAGATCCTTCCAAAAATAGGCCAAATTCAATCTTTTTGTGCACACAAAGGCCTTGCACGAATTCAATCACTTGCCAACTGGATATAAGACCTGAAATATGCACAATATCTTGAGGTTTCAATGATTTGGATTTTCTATGATTTGTTTTGATTTAAATTGATTTAATTCAAATAAAAATCAAAATAAATAATAAATATAAGATAAAGACAAGTGGGAAGAGCTAGGATTCATGGACCATGCTACCAACTCAAAACAAGTTCAAAAAGTTAGGCCCATTTAGCAAAAATTGCAATTTGAGGCATAGTTGACTTTTGACAATTTTGCAAAAAGGGTCAACTTCACCAATGCATAACTTCCTCTATTTTGACTCTTTGAAGGTTTTCTTTGACTTTTTAGAAAGCTTGAGATGTACTATAAGCAAACCTTTTGGTCTCATCTCAATTTGGTATTCCATGTTCATGTATGAAGCTTTGACAAAAAAGGTGTTTTTGTTGACTTTTCAAAATGACCTATAAGTCCAAATTCATAACTTCTTGTGAGTGCATATTTTGAACTTTGGAGATGAATATGGATTGTACAGTATTTCATCCTCTTTAAAATGAGATTTGGATGGGTCATTTCTCATAAAGTATGAGAAAGTTATGCTTGGTCAAAGTTTAGTTCACTTTTCCTACAAAACCCTAATTTAGCAACTTTTGAGTTTTGATGAATTGTGAGCAATCCTTGATGAATCATGATCAACCATTGATCAAATGATGAATGGTACTTCAAAATGAGTATGTTGATCAAAAATCTTGAGTTTGACTGTATGTGGGCCACAGTTGACTTTTTCCCTAGCACAGTCGATTTTCAGACCTTTGAGCAATTGACTGAGCAAACTTCCTCTGCAAGGCTTGAAACTTGACATGAATGATATTGAGAACATATTAGGACAAAGGTGATAATTTGGGATCCCTTGGACTCAAGTATCTTGATTCAACATGAAACCCTAATTTGAGGTAGACTGCCTTAGGAGAGAGCTTGTCTGGTCAACCCTTGGACTTCCTTGAGCAACTTGAGAATCTTTCTTGAAATGTTTTGAGAAATATGGGAGGGTAAATTTTGGGGTACAACACCCACATTACGAATGGCCACGGAGCGATCATGATGTTCAGAGGGATAGGAGGCACATGGATCTTGTCATCATAGATTTGGCATTTGTGACGAGTCCTAGAGTGTTGATGGCAATCAGTCTCCATTGTTGACCAATAGTAGCCCGCTCTTGAGATTTTCTTGGCCATCGTATGTCCACTTGAGTGAGTACCAAAGAGACCATCGTGCATGTCTTCCATGATTTCCTCTGCCTCCTTCTTGTCCACGCACCGGAGTAGAGTAGAGTCATGATTGCGCTTGTGTAATATCCCATTGCTTAGGAAGAATTTGGTTGCAAATCTTCGTAAGAACTTTCTGTCATTGATGGATGCTCCTTCTGGATACTCTTGTGCTTCAAGATATCTCATTAACTCATGGTACCATGGCTTTTCAGCGTCAGTGTCAAGCTCACAGCAATGTACAGGTTCATCAAATCTTTCAATTGTAATCATAGGGGCCTCGTTATCCCATCTGACCTTGAACATTGTAGACATGGTTGCCAAAGCGTCAGCCAACTGATTTTCTTCCCTAGGGAAATGCTCAAAGGTGATCTCTTCAAAGTAGGGAATCAGGGATAACACAAGTTCCTTGTAAGGGATGAGATTAGGGTGTTTAGTGTCTCAATCTCCTTTTACTTGGCTGATCACTAGAGCGGAATCCCCAAACACATTCAAATGCTTGATCCTCAAGTCAATGGCAGCTTTCATACCCAAAATGCATGCTTCGTATTCGGCCATATTGTTTATGCAATCGAAGCATAGTCTGGCAGTGAATGGAGTATGGCAACCTTCAAGAGAGATGATCACAACACCAATTCTGTTACCTAAGGCATTGGAAGCCCCATCGAAGACCATATTCCATCGGGATCTTTGTTCAGGTCCGTCATATGGTCCAGATTTCGCACAGTCGGTTACCAGCATGATGTTCTCATCAGGGAAGTCAAAGTTCATTGACTGATAATCATCCACAACTTGATGGGCCAAATGATCAGCTAGTACACTTCCTTTGATGGCCTTTTATGTAGTGTATTGAATGTCATGCTCAGTCAAGATCATTTTCCATCTCGCTATCTGTCCGAAAAGGGCAGGTTTCTCGAAAATGTACTTGATTGGGTCCATCTTAGAAATCAACAGAGTGGTATGAGTCAGCATATACTGTCTTAGCCAGCGAGCAGCCCATGCCAGAGCGCAACAAGTTTTATCGAGCAATGAATATCTGGTTTCACAGTCGGTAAACTTTTTGCTCAGGTAATAAATATAATGCTCTTTTCGGCCAGACTCGTCATGTTGGCCCAAAACACACCCCATAGAGTTCTCTAGTACTGTCAAGTACATGATCAAGGGTCTTCCTTCAACTGGAGGCATGAGAATAGGAGGTTCTTGTAGGTACTCTTTGATTTTGTCGAAGGCAGCTTGGCATTCATCGTTCTATCTGACCACCTGATCTTTCTTCAAGAGTTTGAAGATTGGCTCACAAGTAGCAGTCAAGTGAGATATGAAGCGAGCGATGTAATTGAGACGACCCAAGAATCCTCTAACTTCCTTTTCAGAATGAGGGAATGGCATTTCTCGGATATCCTTCACCTTGGTAGGATCAACTTCAATGCCTTTATTGCTGACAACAAAACCTAGAAGCTTTCCAGATCATACTCCAAATGTGCACTTGTTAGGGTTTAACCTTAGCTTGTACTCTTTCATCCTTTCAAATAGTTTGTACAGATGATCGAGATGTTCCTCTTCAGTTTGTGATCTGGCAATCATATCTTCCACATAGACCTCTATCTCATGATGAATCATATCATGAAACGAAGCTACCATATCCCTTTGATATGTTGCCCCTGTATTCTTCAATCCGAACGCCATGACCTTGTAGCAGAAGGTGCCCTGTTGAGTAACGAAAGTTGTCTTCTCCATATCTTCGGGAGCCATCCTTATTTGATTATAACCTAAGAAGCCTCCATGAATATGAAGACTTTATGCTGAGCAGTATTATCAACTAAAACGTCAATGTGCGGTAGGGGAAGTCATCCTTTGGGCTTTCCCTATTCAAATCCCTATAGTCTACGCACATGCGAACTTTCCCATCCTTGTTTGGCACTGGCACCACATTGGCAACCCATTGGGGATAGGATGTCACAGCTAGGAACCATGCATCAAACTGTTTCATTACTTCATCTTTGATCTTCTCAGACATATCAGGCCTCATGCGACGAACCTTTTGTTTGACGGGAGGATAGTCTTCTTTTGTTGGCAGAAGATGAACTATGATGTCGGTATCCAACCCAGGCATATCTTCATAAGACCAACCAATACTTCCACATAATCATGCAACATCTGAACCAACCTGTTCTTGACACTGCTTTCCAGATTAGTGTCGATCTTGATTTCCTTATTATCCACCTCAGTACCCAGATTGATGACTTCAACTGACTCTTCGTGCGGTTGAATAGCTTTTTCCTCTTGTAATAGAAGTATGGCTAGTTCTCTCGATATTTCACAATCTTCCTCGCCTTCGTCTTCGGCTTGGTTGATTGGACATTCGAAGTCATAGTCGGCAATAGTAGAGTCATTGGCAATAGGATCCAGAATGGATGAGGACCTGTAAGAATGTGTGTGTGTGCATGTAACATACATGGCTATTTTTTTGAAAAATGTATTTGAAAGAAAAGAAAGACAATGAACACAAATACTTGAATGCAAAAGAGTCCAATGTACTGAATAATCATATGATTAGATGAACATAAATAAAAACCTTGACAAATGGACCACAGTGCCCCGGGCCATGCACAAGGCTTAAAAGTCATTGTTGAATATTACAGACAAAATGTTCTTGAATTGAAAGAAAAGCAATAACAAGTATATTACTCCTCTATGAAGGAGATGGGCACGAAGTCCTTTGTATGCCAATTCTTCAGCTCTGTTGTAGTTGGGTACACCCAATCTTCAAATGCAGCTTCTTCACCAGAATCACCTACGGCGTTGACTTCATGGCTTCCAATGCAGAGAGGTGGCTTTCCAGCGCGATCACGCCTCACTTCCTTCTGAGCTTTGACGGTGAATCTCAAACCAAACTTGTCTACTTTAAATGGGATATCAAGGAGTTGCCCCCAAGTATCACAGTTTCCTTCTTCAATTATCGTGCGATCATCTTTGACTGAAACCATCTTTGACACGGCCTTAACAACTTTAGTCTCATCAGAAGAACATTTGGTAGCAGCAATCATTGGTGGCACAACCTCGAAGGCTTGACACGGTGTCTCAATGAATTCTCCATCCATATCTACGTATTTGAACGAGTTAAGGTGGCTTACCATAAACTCTTCTTCTCCACATACGGTGACTATTCTTCCCTTGACTGGATATTTGAGTTTCTGATGGAGAGTTGAGGTTACTGCCCCAGCTTTATGGATCCACGGGCGACCTAACATACAAGAATAAGCAGGACGAATATCCATAATATAGAAGGTGGATTTGAAGATTTAGGAGCCCACTTTGATTGGAAGATATACTCCCCATGAAAAAGATATTCACTGCTCGAGAAAACTTGTTGCGCTTTGGCATGGGCTACTTACCGACTAAGACAGTATATGTTGACCCATACTACTTTGTTGATCTCTAAAATGGATCCCATTAAGTACATATTTGAGAAGTCGGCTCTCTCCGGAAGAATAACCTGATGGCAAATAGTCTTAATAGAATACAACATTCAGTACACCACTCAAAAAGCGGTCAAAGTAAGTGTACTGGCAGATCATTTGGCACATCAAGTTGTAGACGACTATCAGTCTATGAATTTCGAATTCCCGGACGAGAACATTATGCTAGTAATAGATTGTGAAGAACCTGGACCTTATGAAGGACTTGAGCTAGGATCCTGATGGACTATGGTTTTTGACAGAGCTTCTATTGCACTTGGCAACAGAATTGGTGTTGTAATCATCTCTCCTCATGGTTTTCATACGCCCTTCACTGCCAGACTTTGCTTTGACTGCACCAAAAATATGGTTGAATATGAAGCGTGCATCATGGGTATTAAAGCTTCTATTGACCTGAGAATCAAGTTCTTGAGTGTATATGGGGACTCAGCCTTAGTAATCAGTCAAGTTAATGGAGAATGGGATACGAAGCATCCGAATATTATCCCTTATCAAGAACATATGCTAACCTTGATTTCATATTTCGAAGAGATTACTTTTGAGCATATCCTAAGAGAAGATAATAAGTTGGTGGGCGCATTGGCTACCATGTCATCCATGTTCAAGGTCATATGGGACAATGAGGCTCCCAGAATTACCATTGAAATATTTGACGAACTGGCAGACTGCTATGAAATTGACACTAATGGAGTAGAAGAAAAACCTTGGTTTCATGAAGTGAAAAGATACCTTGAGGCTCGAGAATACCCTAAAGGGGCATCAATCAATGACAAGAAATTCCTATGGAGGTTCTCGGCTAAGTTCTTCTTGAGCAATGGAATTTTATACAATCGCAATCATGATTCGACTCTGCTTCGTTGTATGGACAAGAAGGAAACAGAAGAAATCATGCAAGATATGCACGAAGGTATCTTCGGTACTCACTTCAGTGGGCATACTATGGTTAAGAAGATTTTGAGAGTGGGTTATTATTGGTCGACTATGGAAACTGACTGTCACAACCACTCGAGAACTTGTTATAAGTGCCAAATCTACACTGATAAAGTTCATGTGCCTCCAGTACCCTTGAATATCTTGATTGCTACGTGGCCATTCGCAATGTGGGGAATTGATATGATTGGAGAGATCAAGCCTACTGCTTCTAACGGACATCGCTTCATCGTCGTCGCCATTGATTACTTTACAAAGTGGGTTGAAGCAGACTCGTTCGCCTTTGTTACCAAGAATATGGTCGCCCGGTTCATCAAACATAATCTTATATGTCGGTATGGCATCCCTGAGAGAATCATCATGTACAATGGTACTAATCTCAACAACATTATGATCACTGAACTATGCACACAGTTCAAGATCAAGCACCACAACTCTTCTCTGTATCGACCAAAGATGAATGGTGCAGTGGAAGCCGCCAATAAGAACATAAAGAAAATCGTGCAAAAGATTTTTGTGACCTACAAAGACTGGCACGAGATGTTACTGTTTGCTCTCCACAACTATCGCACTTCAGCTTGAACATCAACTAGGGCACATTTTATTCTCTCTGGTTTACGGTATCAAAACCGTACTACCTATCAAAGTTCAGATTCCTTCTATGAGAATTATGAAAGATGTAAACTTAGATGAAGACGAGTGGATTCGGACTAGGTTGGATCAGTTAAATCTAATTGACGAGAAAAGGCTTGCGGCTGTCTGTCATAGTCAGATGTATTAGAAGCATATGATTGAGGAATTCAATAAGAAAATCAAGCATCAGGTATATTAGGCTGGTGACTTGGTAATAAAGCACACCATTCTACTGCAAGGTGATCCCAAGGGTAAATGGACTCCTACCTATGCAGGGTCATTTGTAGTCAAGAAGATATTTTATGGAGGTGCTATGATACTGACCACCATGGACGGCAAATATTTTCCACACCCTGTGAACGCGGACATACTCAAAAGATATTGCGCATGAAAACAACCCGCTAGGTTGACTGGCCTAGGAAACAATAAGGGCATCCCGGCGAACCAAAAGGGTTTGGGCAAAAATTAGGGATATATATAAAATATTATACACTCGACAAGTCAAAAACCTGAAAAGGCGGCTTGGGCAAGAAAGGGTATCCCGATGGACTGAAAACCCGAAAGGGCGGTCCAGGAAAAAGTTAGGGATTAAAGTGTACGACTATGTCTCGTTGGATCACTTACAGCAAGATTTATTACCAACGTCAAGTTCAAACGGTATAGATTAATTCGATCACTTTCTTCCGATAGTGGGGGATGAGATGCTTGAAGACATAGGGGCAATAGCAGAGTTGGAACCCGACGAGATTATTTCCACATAGCCATATGTTTTGTTTTCACTTTGTACTATTTTAATTTCACGATGATTTCCTCTTATTGGGATTTATGTCTCTTTGTACAAAATCGCCTATTTATGGGCAAAATATTAATAGAAATATGAATTTCAAGTTTCAAACTTTTTGTTTTACCTTTTTCTATTTTGTTTGCGAAAACGTCCAATGACTAAAGTTGAATGAAAATATGCATATGAATATAATTAACGGTTAAACAAATATATGCATAAAAACAGGAATGAGCATTTTCTCAAGACTCTAGGAGTTGGGATAACGTTCAAACTATCCACAAATCCCCATAGAGATATCCTTACTGGATTATCCCCACAGAGTAGTCTTAATAAGCTCACCAGCAGAGCGCTCTAGATAAAGGAATATGATCTTTTTCTCAATAATATGGCCCACTTACAGAGTCCCAATCAGTACAGTTTATGGAAATTCTCTTCCCCAGCTGAGTTTATTCCTCTAAAATTGTAAAACCCCCTGCAGATTTCTTTTCTCCAGTAGAGCTCATTTTCTTAGCAAGGGTGTTTCCTCAGTAGAGTATTTCTCCGTCAACAGGGTTTATTTCCTCAATAAGGTTTATTTCCCCAACAGGGTTTATTTCCCTAACAGATTGCAGTCTCCCCAGCTTGAGTCTATTTCTACCACAAATTACTGGCAGGATTCCCACCTCCAGTAAAGGACAGTCCGGGTTTCTAACCCCAGAGAGTTGCTACTAAGTCTGAAACTGGATCAAATATCGTTCAACCTCATTCCCTCCAGACGAGTCGGTATCCATATCAAAAAATTGGTCAAACAACACCTCGAAAGTTTATCCATCTCTTTCATCCCCAATCAGGGTATATAAGAACTAAAATCCCAAACAAAGCAATGAACAATCGATGTTCTTGGACTCTTCTCCCCAAACAGGAATTAACACTCCCCGACAGATTTTACTCAAGCAAAAAGCAGGAATACCCATCAAGATCGAAGATACACATACTCTTCATCCCCAGCAACAGTCAGGGATTTATTTTCCCAGACAAAGATGTTGCACGGGTTTACAAATACACTTCAACAACATTTCACATCCATACATCATTTACAAACAGCATAGCATATGCATACAAAACGCATATAACATTCTCTCATTTATTTTGAGAATATCATTACACAATACATTTCATACATCATGATATTACATACAACTAACTCTTTACCTTTTCAGGAAAGATTAATCAACAAACAAACATCATCAATTACCTATATGACCAGACAGTCTTCTCAAAGGCTACATCTAACAAATGGCTACTTAAGCAATTTCCTCAGAGGGTCATTCTCAAAGAGGCATATTTTCTAGTTGAAGTCAGGCGTAGATATCTTCTAGCTCATATTAAATTAAGAGTAGATTTATTCAGATACTTCTTCCAGTTGAAATCAGGTGTAGATATCTTCTAGCTCAGATTAAATCAGGCGTAGATTTATTCTGATACTCCTTCGTATAAGTCGGGTGTATACTCTTTTTAACATTTTTTCTAGTTGAAGTCGAGCATAGACATCATCTGCTCAGATTAAATTGAACATAGATTTATTCTGATACTTCTTCCAGTTGAAGTCGGGCATAGACATCTTTTGGCTCAGATTAAATCGAGCGTAGATTTATTCTGATACTTATTCCAGTTAAAGTAGGGCATAAACATCTTTTGGCTCCGATTAAATCGAGCATAGATTTATTTTGATACTTCTTCCAGTTAAATTCGGGCGTAGACATCTTCTAGCTCAGATTAAATCGATCGTAGATTTATTTCAATACTTCTTCCAGTTTAAGTCAGGCGTAGACATCTTCTGGCTCATATTAAATCGAGCATAGATTTATTCTGATACTTCTTCCAGTTAAAGAAGGGCGTAGACATCTTCTGGCTCAGATTAAATTGAGCTTAGATTTATTTTGATACTTCTTCCAAAAGAGCATAGACATCTTATGGCTCGGATTAAATCAAGCGTAGATTTATTCTGATACTTCTTCCAGAAGAGCGTAGACATCTTCTGGCTCAGATTAAATCAAGCGTAGATTTATTCTGATACTTCTTCCAGTTGAAATCGGGCGTATACATCTTCCGACTCAGATTAAATCGAGCATAGATTTATTCTAATACTTACTCTAGTTGAAGACGGATGTAGACATCTTCTAGCTCAAATTAAATCGAGTGTATATTTATTCGGATACTTCTTCTAGATCGGCGTAGACATCTTTTGGCTCAGATTAAATCGAGCGTAGATTTATTCTGATACATTTTCTAAGACAAAGTCCGGTGTAGACTTAGTCTAATTTCTATCAACAGTTACTTTGGAAGGAATCTATAAGCCCATCTTTGATGACTCTCTGTCACCTCTCCAAACAACACCTTTAATCCCATTCCCGATATAATCAACCAACAGTATTACTTCGTGCACAGGCGAGTACAAATTTCTGGGCACTTAAGTGTTCAATCATCTTCCACCTTCAAGTCATGAATAAAGGACATGTCAATCTAACTCTTCAGGTTTAAGAAGATTGAACAAGGGAAGTTGTTGTACCCCAAAACTTTCCCTCCCATTTTCTTTAAGACATTCTTCTAGGGTTCTTAAATGCTCAAGGATTCTCAAGAGTTTATCAGACAAACTCTCCTCTTAAGAAATGGGTCCACAACTAGGGTTTCATCTTGCACAAGGAAGAATTGGTTTCGAAGGTCTCAAATGGTTTTCATGGTTCATCATAGGTCTTCAACAGTGCTCGTGTCAAATTTCAAGTCTTGCATCATAAGTTTGCTTAGTCAATGGCTTAAATGATTGAAAGTCAATTATATTGGGTAAAAAGTCAACCATAGTTAAATTACAGTCAAACATCAAGATTTTTGGTTAACATCAACATTTTGAATTAATATTCATCATTTTATCAAGGGTTGATCATGATTCCTTAAGGAAATTCCTCAAATCATCAAAAGTCAAAAGGTGCCAAATTAGGGATTCCTTAGAAGAAGTCAACTGAACTTTGACAAAGCATAACTTTGGCATGCTTCATCAACTTTTACCCAACCAAATCCCATTTTAAAGGAAATGCAATTCTCTACAACTTTGTATTTAAGCTCAAGTCCAAAAAGCACTTCATTTGAAAGATATGAGCCAATACATTATAGGTCATTTCAAAAGTCAACAAAAAGACACTTTTTGTCAAGGCAACCTACATCAATACAAAGTCTCCAAATGCAAAAATGATCAAAAGAGAAATTGTAGAGGACATCTTTTTCTTTCCAAAAAGTCAAAGATTACCTTCAAAATATGAAAATTGAGCAAGTTATGAGTTGCACAAGTTGGGCAATTTTTGAGAAATGCATGAAATCTCAATTGAGCAAATTTGTGATTTTGGGCTATTAGGCCTAAGTTTTGGAATTCAAATATGTTCATGACATATATAAGAGCCTCTAAATCCATACATACATTATTTTGTTTTTTATTTCATTTATTTGGATTTTTATTCACTTAAATGTAAATTAAATCAAATAAAATGCAAGCTTAATGTACAAGGAGTGTAAGGCTTGTGATCTAATCTTTAGGAGGCCCAAACAACTCATAGCCAGCTATCTAAAACCGTGTAAACCAAGAGAGGAAATAATCTTCACAAAATTTAAAACATTTCAAATTACTTTGGAATAAAATCACACTTTAATTCCATTTGATTGTGTACCATTTTTGTTAACCTAATGTGATCCCTCATATATACACAAGCATAAGATCACAAGGGCATACACGCAGCTGCTGCCTCCAAGCCAAAGTGTTGTTCACAAAATTTTCAAAAAAAAAAGCCAATCATCAAATCCTAATTTCCAGAAGTTCTCAGCCTAAACCAATGATCAAACATCACTCCTGAGATTCCCAAGAGTCTCTTCAAGTCCATTATCACATCCCACTATACCCGGAACATCCCACTTGACAACACTGGCTTGGGTAAGGTTTTAAATTTCGAATCTCTAATTTTAATCACATTTTATGGCATACTAACATTTTATTGAGTTTATGTGAATCTATATATCAATTATGGGTGGTTAAATCAAAAGTTCCACGTTAGGATCGAAAGATGCCATAGTAAGGGAAGTCAAATGCAATTTCTTTGCATCTCATGCTACAGACGTTGTTAGTAAAAAAAAACATATTCGAACTTAGGAGGCTCGAATTAAGGGGGACATGTTATTTTATATCATTAATATTTTGATTTGTGCAGGTTTTGTCTTTGCAGCTTCCTGGAGAAGACGATCGGAGTTAGGGCTCTGGCGCTTCTCCGGCCATATACTTCATTTTGTGTATTTTTTATTTTTGTTTGATTTATATATCGGAATTAACGACCGGCCCAGTGATAAGCGTGTGTGTGTAAAGGTGTTAGTGTGTCAGGGCATGGGTTTGATCCCTACCATGGCATGTTATTTTTCATACTTTCTCTTGCAGATCCAGTGCAAAGCAACCCAGCATGTGCATTGTACATCTCACATCCTGACCATCAGATCTCAATGGATTTAGATCCAGCGCCTCAGATGTATGCTCCCCAACATGAACCTTCAAGGGTCATCCTCACCAGATCTAGTGCAAACAATCTGGGCTCATTGTTGGGCCTAGTGATTTCAGATCCTTGCAACCCCACCCCCACCCCCCATTTTCTACAATAGGCTCATTTCTTTTTTGTTTTAATTAATTATTTTCTTTTTAATCAATTTTACTTAATAAAAAAAAATCACAAAAATCACTAAAAATTAGATTTAGGTTTTGATTAATTAATTTAATTTTTGATAAATAAAAATTGATTTAATTTAATCATATTTTGATTTTATTTCCTGATTAATTTGTAAACTAATTAGAATTAGGGTTAATTATTATTTCACACTATAAATATATTTTTCTTAAAAAACACCAAAAATATTTTCCTAACGCTTAGAATTTTTTAGGTTTTAATATCTTTCCCTTTTTCACAATCTCTACGCGCTAATTTATTTTCGCAGTATTATTTTCATAAATATGTAACTCTTAAGGGATGTAATAGATAAATTAGGGTTTACTTTACTTTTTCCCCCATTTTGCGGTCTTTAACCCCCTTCCCCGAAGCTCTGTAATAGTCTAGATTTATTTTTTCGCAATTTACTATTTTCCTTATTACTGCTAGTTTAATAGGATTGAATGGCAAGACATAAAATCAAACGATATCTAGCCCTAATCTCAAAGATTAAAATAACTTAATCTCAATACACTTCGCACACTCGCACCTCTAAGGTAACCCCACTTGTTGACTCGGATAAAAACAGTCATGTCCCTTGAACATGGGACGCTTTAGCAAAGACCCTCGGTTAAAAGATCGTAGTCCCTCGATGACCCTTCGATGCTGCCTTCAGTAAACGATCTTAGTCCCTTACGACAAATTGCTAAAGCGCCCTACGAGTTGCCTTTATGACTGTACGATAACCCACGCCTGTCCCTCAAACATCCAACGATAGGGCTTCCTATTAACTAATGGTAGAATAGCATTATCTAAAGGAAAAGGAAAATAACACGAAAGACTTTTGAGTAGGTAGATAGCTTGTAGTCGCTTTCTCACAAACAAAAACATTTCTCACAAGATACTTATTTTCTAAAATATTTTCAAAAAAAACACTTTGTATGCGTTCTCAATGATACGAGAATCATTATAAAGTTCGTCGCACTTAGGAATTTTCAAAATATTTTCAAACATACCCAAACACAAAGCACTTTCAAAGTGAGCTAGCGATTAAGATCCCGTAGATAACTACGGATGAAAAGGGTGCTAACACCATCCCTTTTCATAACCTACCCCCCTTACTCAGAAAATTCTCAAAGGTATTTCCTGTTCTTTTCACCCTTTCCTTTATTGGATAAAAGAAAAGTCGGTGGTGACCCTTTCTATCTGCAACATTTGCAATAAAATTCAAAACCAAAAGTCAGTTCTCCCATCGTATTACATAAGGCATCAATCCTATAGTGTGTATTTAGTGAAAAATTGTAAAGTGCTCTAGTTCCAAGAGGGAATCGATCCTATTAGTGGGGATCTTTGGAGATAACGATGACTGAGTCATTAGTGAAGTATTGGTACCATATGCATGAGTCTATGAAGTTGCATTACATTCTATGTGACATTGCATAATGATTTGATTTGATGATACTTGGTGATAATTGGCGTGTAAGGATATGTTGTTGTACTTTGATGAAGTTATGAAGGTGTGAGTATATCATGAGGTTCTGATGATGTGTGATGCCTTACCTATGTGCATATCTATTATTTTTATTGCTTATTTCTTTTATAATGATTTTGATTTACTCACCCTTTTTGCTTGGAAATGTTGCCTCTATCCATGGGTAACTTGCGGGTGATTAGGATTAGCCCTACGAAGCATTAGAGGATAGCTTTGAAGTATGTGTATTTGCTTTTATTTGAGTAGAGTGGGTCTTGCTCTGATATGTAACATTGGGGATGAGACTGTTCGAATTATGAACTATGTTCTTTGTTTTGTTTCTAAGATGTTGGGTTACCTTTCATGATACACGATTTATTTTGAAATTCCATTTATCATGAAGTATGATGAGATTTTATGAAGTATTTAAAATAAGGTGTTTTGAACTATGAATTTCGTTGCGAGAAGTACGAATATTTGTATTGATTATTATCCATGAAGGATTTTATCCTAAATAATTTTTAAACTCGTGTTATGAAGCAGGACTATGTTTGGTATGACGTTTACATGAAGATGTGGCGCCCTTTCTTGGTTTTAATTTGTTTTATTTTTGTAAGAATACATGCAAAAAATATGAGGGTTTAGAAGGGTGTTATATCAATGGTATCAGAGCAGTTAGGTCTATCCGGCCAATTTATTGAGTCTATAGTGTATGACAATGGAATACTGTCGAAATAATTTCTAACCATTGTGACTGTTATTGATGTGAAACAGAGAAATGGCAGGAAGGAACGATGTTGCGATTGTTGCTACTTTACAGGCTATGGCTCAGGTTGTGCAACATCATCCCAATGATGGATCTCATGTTTTAGAGACGTTTCATAGGAATCATCTGCCTGTTTTCAAGGGTAGGTTGGATCCTGATGGAGCACAATTTTGGCTCAAGGAAATTGAAAGGATTTTTCGAGTCATGGATTTCTCAGAGGCATAAAAGGTGCGGTTTGGTACGCATCAACTGGTAGAGGAAGCTGATGACTAGTGGGTTGGTACCTATCAGATACTGACAACTTTAGGTGAAGTTACTACCTGGTTTGTGTTCAGTGGGGAGTTTCTGAGGAAGTACTTTCCAGAGCATGTGCACAGGAAGAAAGAAATTGAGTTTCTGGAATTGAAACAAGGGAATTTGACTTTGATTGAGTATGCTTCAACATTTGTGGAACTGGTGAAGTATTATCTACATTACAGTGAAGCGACTGCTGAATTCTCGAGGTGTCTTAAGTTCGAGAATGGTTTGCATCCAAAAATAAATCGGGCATTGGATATCAACATATTTGTGTGTTTTCAGAGTTGGTAGACAACTGTAGGATCTATGAAGAAGACCACAAATCTCATTATCTCACTATAAGAGCCTGAACGAGAAAAGAGGGAACCAGTATCAAGACCGTAAGAAGCATTATGATGCCCCAAATGATAAAGGGAAACAGAAGGCTTATGATGGTAAGAAGATAAATGAGGGAGGAGCTTCTGCTTATGTTAAGTGTTATAAGTGTGGTGAACAAGGTCATAAGTCTAATGAGTGTGAGAATAAGGTACTGAGGTGATACAAGTGTGGTAAGATGGGTCATCGTGCTTCTGAATGCTAGAATGATGGTCCAACCTATTTCAATTGTGGAGAGTAGGGTCATATCAGTACCTAGTGTCAGAAACCAAGGAAAGATGTTACTGCCCAGACCAATGGTAGAGTGTTTGCGTTGACTGGATCACAGGAATCTAAGAAGGATAACCTGATTCACTGTACTTGTTTTATTAATGATGTTGAATTTGTTGCTATTATTGATACTAGTGCTACTCATTCATTTATTTCGCTTGAATGTGCTACTAAGTTGGAATTTAAATTGTCTGATATGAATAGTAGTATGTGATAACACGAAAAGTTATAGCATTTTCCGCCTGATTTACATAGATAAAGCTTTTGATTCTTCGTTTATTATGTCACATTATATCTCTATTTGAAGTATTTGCAGCATATTTCAAGTATTTAGCTTTTGCAAAGCATTAATGAGAAAAGGAAGAAAAGTAATGGAGAAATGAAGAAGAAATGGCATTTTTAGCAGCAAAGCGCAAACATTCTGTAGCAGAAGTGCATACCGCCCGTCTCAGGCGCATTCCACCCGTAAAAAATTGCAAAAGTGTTCCCCTCGGCACACTTCTTGTCCCGACCGACATGGATTGAAGATATGTGCCCCACGCTACAGTGTGCATGACACTCGCCACAACTCATACAACAGTTACAAAAATATCTCCATTAAGCGCACGAAACGCACGGCTTGCTGAAACTTCTCCACGATTGAAGAACGAGGATCAAGGGACTATTCCTACTTTTGCTTAGCTGATGGAATCTATAAAAGCCAAATAGCTACCAATATTGAAGACGTTCTAAACCTGCTGCAATTTCATTACTTTTTTGCATACTACAACTTTATTATTTGATTATTCCAGTTCATAGTTTTTGCCATTATTTTCTAGTTTCGTTAGAATTTCCGTAAGCATAGAATACCCTCACCATTAAAGTAGTATTTCTTCACATCGGAGAAATACTGTAACTTTAGTTTTCCTTCTAAGCTTCCAGAATTCGTTTAGGTTTATTTTCATTTCTTTAAGATATTTTATTCCGAAGTTAATCCTGTCGGCTTGTGGAGGATACATACTGCTCAATCATTTCTTCAGTGTTTATTTCAGGTTCCAATTTTAAGAATAATTTATTTATTTTTACCATGCCTGTGTTATTGAATTTATATTTTAATTTTATGTTATCGAGCAATAAAGTTATGTATGGCTAATTTCCCCGATACCGGTATGTGAAGTCCTAAACCGAAGGGATTCGGTAATTAATTGACATAAATATTTCACAAAAACACTTTTCTGGTTTTGATTTCCAATTTCGATATTAAATTGTTTTTGTACGAGAGTAAAAGACAGACTAAGGTTAAAATCAATAGAGCGAGAGTTTGAGGTGTTAACCAGATAGTGGTGATTGAACATTCATTTTAAAAACAGCGAGAGCGCTTTAAAATTAATTGGACTTTATTTATTTTCAAAAAATACTTTTGAATTTTAAATGAAACAGCGAGAGCGCTCAATTGTGTTTAATACTATGGCCTGAATCTATATAAAGAAAGTGTGATACAAGGGTTTTTAAATAAATAGTTTCCACTGAAACAGTGTTTTAATACTCAAAACAATGGCAATGACTTATTGAATCCCTGAAGTCAACAAATTACATACCGGTGTCCCGTTATTAATTATTAGATTTTAATTAATTCCCGTTTAAGTCCCAACATCCTAATTTTATAATTAGCCTTAGCTTTACACGGTGACCCTAAGATAACAGTAGTTTGACCATCAGTCCTTGTGGGTTCGATATCTTTTAAAACTACGCGATTAGGCTGTTCACTTGTAGTCACTACACCCAACAGACTCATAAAGTCGCGATCAATTTGTTGGCGCCGTTGTTGGGGACTGATTTAGTCAATACTGTAAATCCCTTGTTATGCATAATAGACTAAGGCAACCAATTTTATTTTATTTTATTTTATCCGTTGATTGTATGCCAAGCACTCGCTCTGAAGGCAAAGAATTAGAGCAACCAATCGACGAGGTCGAGCATTTTTTTAGTATAAGACACTGAATTAGAGAAAACCAAATCAAGTACAACCTTCCCTAATTCAATCTTCCTGACTATTCTCTTCCTGACCCAAGAATGGCTGAAGGACCCCAAAATCGTCCTCTGAAGGATTATGCTTCCCCGTCGCAAGAGGAACCCCCATAACACTATTGCTACTCCCGCCATTGCACGGAATGATTTCGAGTTAAAACCTTCGTTATTGCAAGTTGTCCAACAAAACCAATTTTCAAGATGTCCTACGGACGATCCAAACCTTCATTTGTCCGTGTTTGTGCATTACGCATACACTGAAAGCAAATGGTGTTAGCCCTGAAGAAATAAGAATTCGTCTTTTTCCTTTCTCATTATAAGATAAAGCTAGAGCATTGCTCCAGTCTCTACCATCTTACTCTATTACGACATGGAACAAGCTGAAGAAAGTTTTCCTAGTGTGATATTTTTCACCGAGTAAGACGGCTATGCTAAGAGCCAATATCAACATTTTTAAACAAAAGGAAAGTGAATCTCTCTTAGAAGCATGGGAAAGATACAAAGACGTGTTACAACTCTATCTGCATCACGGTCTAGAAGAATGGCTTATCATCCACACCTTTTACAATGGTCTCTTGTACATCACAAGACTAACGATTGATGCAGCTACTGGCGATGCATTGATGGATAAACCATACCATGATGCCTATCAACTTATTGAAAGTATGGCTCAAAATCATTATCAATGGGGAAGCGATAGAACCATGATGGAGAAACCTCTAACGAAAGGCGGTATGCATGAAGTTAGTAGCTTAGACCAAGTTAGCGCTAAGGTAGAAGACATTACCTAAAAGGTAAAAAGCTTGACTACAACTCCCGTAGCCACCATGGCTGCAGTAGCTCCAACATGTGATTTATGCAGACTTCACGCGCATGCTGGACTAGAATGTCCACTCTTAACAGGAGTACCGGTTAATTAAGTAAATTATTCTCAAGGAAACCCCTATGGAAATAACTACAACCCTGCTTTGAAGAACCATCCAAACTTCTCATACAAAAGCAACAATGCTTTGTACGCACCTAGGTAAGCTCCTACTACACCCCCAGGATTTCAGAAAGCCACCCAAAATGTCTTAAATATTCCGAATATCCCTAGGAAGTCCAACCTTGAAATAATGATAGAAAAATTTGTAGCCACCCAAGCTCAAAATAATAAGGATTTCATGAATTAAAACATCCACACCAGTGAGAAAATTAAGCAACTGACGAATAAGATTGATGCTCTTGCCACACACAACAAAATGTTAGAAACGCAAATCTCCCAAGTGGCTCAACAGCAAGCAGCTACAACTGCTCTAGCTAGAACTTTTTCTGGATAACCCCAACCAAATACAAAGGGATATGATAATGCGATAACACTTTGGAGTGGGACAAAACTAGGCGGACCAATTGAACTTAGAGTCGAGAACCCAGCCATGTACCAGAAACATGGAAAAGGAACTGAGAAGGAATTTTTACCGAAGGAAGTAGAAAAAGAAGGTGATGGTGAAGAGGTCATGGAAAAAGAAGAACCGCATGTGCCTCCGCCATCCTATAAACCACCTATCACGTATCCTTAAAGATTTGCTAAGTCTAAAAATGTAGGGGAATTCAAGAAATTCGTTGAACTTCTGAAACAACTTAACATTACCATACCTTTTACAGAAGTTATCACACAAATGTCCTTCTATGCTAAATTTCTTAAAGAAATCTTATCCAATAAGAAAAATCTTGAGGATAATGAAACTGTATTGCTCACTGTTGAATGCAGTGCTATAATCCAAAACAACATGCCTCCTAAACTTAAAGACCCGGTTAGTTTTTCCATACCCTGTGTAATCGGAAAGTTTGTCATTGACAAAGAACTATGCAATTTAGGAGCCAGTATTAGTCGGATACCCTTATCAATTTGCAAGAAACTCAACATGGGAGAACTAAGACCAACACGGATATCCGTATAATTAGCGGATCGATCGGTGAAATTTCCTTTAGGCATGTTAGGAAATTTCCTGTATGTATAGGACAATTCTATATCCCCACTGACTTCATAATCACGGACATTGAAGAAGACTCCAATATTCCTATTATATTAGGTAGACCATTCCTAGCCACTGTAGGAGCCATCATAGATGTTAAAAATGGAAAACTAACTTTCGAAGTCGGAAAAGAAAAAGTTGAATTCATCTTGTCTAAATTCTTTAAAGCACCGACCATCGATGATTCATGTTGTTTCTTAGATGAAATTGATAAATGCGTAAAAGAATTGGAGAAACAACAAACCACCTATTCATAAGTATTGAAGATTCCTATACTTCCAATTCTCGAAGATGATAATTGGCGCCCTGAATATCAAGATGAAAATATGAGTGAATGCCTAGATCTAACTCCTGATCATATACCTTGTCCAAAGAAGCCAGCCGTAGAACTCAAAACACTACCCAAAGACCTAAGGTATGAATTCCTAGACACAGAACTTGAACGACCAGTTATAGTCAATGTAGACCTAGGATAAATAGAAACTGGAAAATTACTACATGTCCTAAAAAAATACTCAACCACTTCAGGTTATAACATTTCAGATCTAAAAGGAATAAGTTGTTCTATCTGCATGTACCATCTTATGCTGGAGGAAGACTGTAAGACCTCTAGGGAACATCAAAGAAGAATCAATCCTATTTTGAGCGATGTAGTCAAAAAGGAAGTAGAAAAGATATTGGAAGCTGGAATCATATATTCAATATCCGACAGTAAATAGGTTAGCCCAGTACATGTCTTACTTATGAAAGGAGGTGTTACAGTTGTCAGCAACGCTAAGGGAGAATCCATAGTGCAACGAACTCACACTGGGTGGAGAATGTGCATCGACTATAGAAAGTTAAACAAAGCCACTCATAAAGATCATTTTCCTTTACCTTTCATTGATAAAATTCTTGAACGACTAGCTAAACACTCTCACTTCTGCTATTTAGACGGTTACTCAGGATTTTTCCAAATTCCTATTTATCCTGACGACCAAGAAAAGAAAACTTTCACTTGACTTTATGGTACGTTCATTATCCAGGAATTCCATTCGGATTATGTAATGCCCCTGCAACATTCCAAAGATGTATGATGTCTATCTTCTCTGATTTTCTAGATGGTATAATGGAAGTTTTATGGATGACTTCTCCGTCTGTGGAGAAAGTTTTAAAGTATGTTTATCGAACCTTGAAACGGTACTAAAAAGATGCGTAAGTGTCAACCTCGTGCTAAACTGGGAAAAATTCCACTTCATGGTCCGACAAGGAATTGTCTTAAAGTAATAAAAAATCTTCAACCACCCAAAACTGTTAGAGAAATAAGAAGTTTTCTAGGACACGCTGGTTTTTATCGATGTTTCATTAAAGACTTCTCTAAAATAACCAAACCTATAACCGAACTACTAATGAAATACGTTGAGTTCATCTTCACCGAAAAATGCATGGACGCATTTACAACACTAAAAAGGCATTAATTTCAGCACCTATTATGTAACATCCTGATTGGAACGAGCCATTTGATATGATGTGTGATGCCAGTGACTATGTCGTAGGCACATTTATAGGACAGAGAAAAGATAAAAAGCTTCATGCAATATACTACGCAAGTAGAACCCTAGATCCTGCACAGATGAATTATGCCACCACAGAAAAAGAACAGTTAGCTATTGTGTTTGCTTTAGATAAATTCTGTTCTTACTTAGTAGGAGCACGCATAATTATCTATGTCGATCACACTGCAATCTGGTACCTCTTAAGTAAGAAAGATGCCAAACCAAGATTACTATAGTGGATCTTACTTCTACAAGAGTTTGATTTAGAAATCAAAGGCAAGAGAGAGACTGAGAATGTAGTAGCTGACCACCTATCCAGAATATAAGGCATCAAACCAGACCATGTACCTATTAATGATGATTTTCATTATGAATGCCTTGTATCCCAATTAGAATTAGAAAGTATTACAATTGAATACCCTGTGACTTATGAAGACACGAACACAAATGAAGACGTGGAAGTATTCTACACTAAAACCATACTGCCATGGTATGCCGATTTTGTCAACTGCTTAGCTTCCAGAGTGCTTCCACCTGATATATCTTATCAACAAAAGAAGAAATTATTTCATGATCTTAACCACTATTATTGGGATGAGACTTTTCTTTTTAAGAGAGGTGTCGATGGTATTTTCCATCAATTTGTCCCCGAAAATGAAATTGAAAACATAATTTTCCACTGTCATGCTGCTCCATATGAAGGACATGCAAGCACTTCAAAGACCTACGCTAAAATATTACAAGATGGCCTCTATTGGCCTAATATGTGGAAAGATGTCCACATCACGGTTAAAAATTGTGACCAATTCCAATGCACTAGAAACATCTCTAGACGCGACGAGATGCATCAAAAGGGCATTCTAGAAGTTGAAGTCTTTGACGTCTGGGGAATTGATTTCATGGGACCTTTCATGTCTTCTTTTAGAAATCACTACATACCATTTGCTATCGACTATGTTTCAAAACGGGTTGAGGATGTAGCCTCTCCAAAAAATGACGCAAGAGTAGTAGTTAGGCTTTTCAATAACATACTCTTCCCAAGATTTAGTGTACCGAGACTCGTCATCACTGATGGTGGTTCCCATTTCATTTCCAAAATCTTAGAAAAAGTATTTGTGAAGTATGGAGTTCGACATCGTGTCGTAACACCTTATCATCCACAAACAAGTGGGCAAGTAGAGGTCTCCAACAGAGAGATTAAGAAAATCTTAGAAAAACGGTGGAAACCTCTAGGAAAGATTGGTAATCTGAGTTACACGAAGCTCTATAGGCATATAGGACGACCTACAAAAATCCAATAGGAACCACGCCATTTAAATTAGTCTATAGGAAATCATGTCATCTGCTGGTAGAAATTGAACATAAAGCTTATTGGGCCATTAAGACCCTTAATTTAAATTACACTATCGCGGGTGAGAAAAGAATCTTAGATATCCACGAACTTGAAGAACTTAGACTAGACGCTTACGAGAATGCTCGGATTTATAAGGAGAGAACTAAAAAATGGCACGATAAATGAATATCTAGGAAAGAATTCAATGAAGGAGATATAGTACTCCTATTTAATACCAGACTTAAAATATTTCTGAGAAAACTTTGCTCTAGATGGTCTGGTCCCTTCGAATTCACTAAAGTTTTTCAAAAATGACGCAATATAAATTAAAGGAATGTCTAGTAAACCTTTTATCGTCAATGGACATCGTTTAAAGCATTATCATTGCATCGATAATAAGGAATATTACATAACATTTAGGATAGATGTGTTGCCACCCCACTCATTAGATTAATCACCCTGTTATGTTGAGCTTACGACTTAAAACAAAGCGCTTATTGGGAGACAACCCACTTTTTAGTCTTTTCCTTTTGCTTTACTTATTTCTAGTATTTCTTTTCTTTTCTTACTTTTGTTATTGCTTATTTCTATTCTTATAAAATTATGAAGTATTGTTTCTCCACTATTACTCACTACTAACTTAATTCTAATTGTCAACCTACTGCAGGCTAACTTTACTATTATCTAAATGCACTAACCACGATGAATCAAGTTAGAACTACGAGAATTGTTTTCAGAGGAAGAAACCAGGGGAGGCGGTTTGAGTCTTCATCTGATAGGGAGATGGGATTGAGTATCTACCCTGATGGACCTGCTATGACCATATTAGGAATCAGAGACAGTGTCTTATTTTTGTTAAGCCAAATAAGTTGGGACACATCTGCCTCAAGAAGAAGGTTTAGTTCCTACCGTAGATTAACCCTAGAGTTTCTGAGCTCTCTTGTCTACAAACCTAACCATGGTCTAGGGTTTAATAGAGGAATAATTAGGTTTAGGATGTTTGATATTAAATACACTTATACCCATAGGGAATTGGCAGAACTATTAGGATTTCCACACGGCCTCGATACATTCACAGTAATCCAAGAGGAAGTTTTTGATGTGGGTGAACTAGACTATTTATGGGGTGATAGTACAGGTATAAGTAACCCTGAGCCTAATGACATGCACTCAGAAAACATTCATAACCATGGCTTAAGGTATTTTCATAAGATCCTAGCACATACCCTCTTTGGTAAGCCAGAAAACATAACCACAATATCTAGAGCCGAGCTTTTCATCATGTTTTGTGCATCGCAAAACCGTCCCATAAACGGTGCTACCTTTATGATAGCAACTTTCACCATCTTGCGAGAGATGTCCATGAATCAATCCTAATAGGAGGCTTAGTAACCATGATAGCAAATGTTATCGGCTTAAGACAACCATTGCTAATCCTTGTCCCTCTAGGTAGATTTCAACCAATGAATATCCATTTTGCTTCAATAGGTGAATAATTGGAAACCTGGGCCCAAGTACATTTGAACTGCTCATTAACAATAAGTTAATGCCTCTTTTCACCCTGCCTGACCCTAGGACTAGCGTTCTTGACAGGAACAATTGGTTATATAATTGGGCCGAGCCACACATTTCACCACCACCTACTCCTGAGACACCCCTGATTTATGACCACCTTGATTCCTTCCTGTTTGATGAGGAAACTAACCATGAAACCCCTCCCTTTTACCATCATTTTCCATATCCTGATCAGGTTGACTCAAACACCTCCGTTGCTCCAGTTGCTACTCCACCTCCCATATTTGACCAAGCTCCTGCTATAAATGCTCGTCAATCAGAGCTTGATTTATTGAGAGATGAACTTATTATTTTGAGGATAGATTTACATTCTTTCATGGATGTGGTGGCCGAACAGTTGGACCATCTTTATCAGCATGTCTACTCCGCTTCTCTTCCTAATAATCGTCGTGGCTAATTTTTCAAACTTACTGCATATCTTCTTTCCCATTTAAACATTATGGATAATGTTTTGTTTAAGTGTGGGGAGAAGACGTATTAGATTAGAATTTCCATTATTTGTTATTTTAAATTCTTAAGTACATTTTTATCATTTATTTTTAAGTACATTTTGTTTTGTTTTTCCTTCGCTTACTTTTGGAATTTACATTTACATTAATTTTCATCAAATTCTCTATTATAATGCTCTCTCTCTCTCTCTCTCTCTCTCTCTCTCTCTCTCTCTCTCTCTCTCTCTCTCTCTCTCTCTCTCTCTCTCTCTCTCTCTCTATCTCTCTCTCTCTCTCTCTCTCTCTCTCTCACACACACACACACACACACACACACACACACACACACACACACACACACACACACACACACACACACACACACACACACACACACACACACACACACACACACACACACACACACACACACACACACACACACACACACACACACACACACACACACACACACACACACACACACACACACACACACACACACACACACACACACACACACACACACACACACACACACACACACACACACACACACACACACACACACACACACACACACACACACACACACACACACACACACACACACACACACACACACACACACACACACACACACACACACACACACATATATATATATATATATATATATATATATATATATATGTATGTACAACCTGCCTACAAGTATTGAAAAATGTATACGTTTAATGTCTGAAATATATGGGAAGTCTAGGAGATAATTTTAATTTTTATTATGTTTCTGCACTGTGTGCCGCTCGGCAGAGTTAGAAACATAAGTGTTTCTGTTTTAACACAGAAACCCTTATCGGCCTCTTCTTCTTCTCATTTTCTTCAACCCCCACTTTAACTCCATTAAACCTCTACCTATTTCACTCCTTCCATTATCATTATCATAAAAATTCATTAATCACCACACATTACCCTCATTATTTTTCTCTACATATACACTCTCCAAACCCTCTTCCATTCCAAAAACCCCAAATTCTCACGTAAAACACCTAATTGTCACCCACCTTTGATTCAACTATGGCAGCAGAAGCTCAAGACCAGAACCTGACCTCTCAAATTACATTTCAAAATGGTGAAGCCGGAGAGCACCATAGGGCTCAGTATCTCAAATTTTATCAACGCTTCGTAATCCCTACATGGTATGTCGATACTAAGTGCTTATGTAAATTAGGATTTCTTGATAGTGTGCAGTGGTTACTTCGAAACTCTGATTTAGTATTCTTCTTCACAAGAATCTTCCTATGTATGAGTCGCTAACATTGGAATTCTTAAGTTAGTTCTTATACAACCTACCATGCGATGAAAGCCAGCACCTATCCGGCTCAGCAACTTTCAGAATGTTCAATGATGAATATTCTATAACTCAAACAACTCTGAGTGATTTCTTTCATTTACCTTGTGAGGGGGTGGTACACCACTGAATTCCTATAGACACAGACTGGGCATCTACAGCCTTCAAGATTTGGAAAGCTATCTCTGATGAGGAGCCTACCAGTTGGGAGGGACTTCATGCATCATCTATACATAATCCCGCAATCAGGTATTTTCATCGCGTCATCTCCAACACTATTTTTGGGAGGATTAACAACAACAAAGTTAATTCTAAAGAATTATTCCTCCTCCATTGTACCTTCACTCCTAACTAGAATATCAATGCGAGCACATTCCTCTTGTCGCATATTAAGTCTTTATGTGCAAGAGGGTCTAGGCCTTTCTGCATTGGAGGGCTAGTTACCTCTATAGCAGTTGGCCTACGCCTCAAAGACAAACTTGCAAATCTGCCTCCACTGCCACCCATATTCACTAATATCGACAACTGTCGGGCTGGCCACTAGATTAAGGTCAGAGGAGATGGGAGGGATAATCTTATGGTGCATAACAGAGTAGTTCCTAGTGTCATTTTGCCAAACATTACACTTACTGATGTAACAAACATGGAAAAGTGGCTTTATGACCTTAATGCTCCTGCACCTGGAGATAATGCGCAAAACAACCAAGGTAATGCCGAAGCTAAAAAAATGGAGCAAGAAATGGAACAAGGGGATACTGAACAACAAGCTCCTTCTGAAAACATTACAAGCACGTCCACAAGAACCAGAAGAAAACGCGAAAAAGTACCGACCTCAAATGATGACATTATGGCTGCCATCATGCAACAAGATGAGAGAGTGCAAGCTATGCAGAACAATCAAAATGCAATGATGCAACTTATGCTAGATATGCAAACTCAGCAGCAGGAATATGACAAAAGAATTGAGCATCGGGTTGTAAGATTGATCGAGTAAATGGTAGCTTTAATTGTACGTATTGATGGTTTTCAAGAATATATATACCATGTAGGTATGCCTCATCCTCCGGTTAGACGTGATGGACTTGGATGAGCATGAGGGCAAGGAAGAAGACGTGATAATGAGTAAGAATAGATCGAAGCAGCCTCTCTTTCCGTTTCCTCTTTGCTTTTAAGCATTGGGACACTGCTTGCTTCAAGCTTAGGGGAGTTAGTTAGTTAGTTAGGAAACTCTTTACTACTTTCTAAGTAGATTTTTCATTCCCAGTTGTATTTCTTGTAATTCAAAACATCTATGTACTTTCGAGTTCTACTATGAAAACTTTTCCGCTATTATCTAATTTCCCCACTTTCTTGAACCATAACAAAAAAAAAATTTACTTGCATAAATTGGCGCATTCGAAGAGTATACAGGTTGCTCCCTTTTTAAGATATATGAGAAACCTTGAGTAAAACAGAAGCACGGAGGATGTCGTCGTAACACTCTAGACCCCCAAATTGCACTAGATCGATTTCAGTACCCTTTATACCGAAACCTTATACTTTAGTTTTAAAGTAACCCCGCATAGTTTATTTAGCATTCAACATCGTCTTAAACACAAACTACGTAGGGAGTCAGTAAATATAAGTGTATGATCCTGAGTATTTAAATAGATACATGCTCTACTATTAGAAAATAGGGAATGCACCAATTAAGTTAGGCGACCCTCACTCGGTCACTTAATCCAACAGATGCAGAACCTACATAATATAACATAGAAACCCATTGTCGGTTGGTTCAGAGGTGTCTGGTAATGAACTTGGTGGGGAGGACTACGGTCTGATCCCTTGTAACTTGCAATTGGGTGAATTAAAGTAGGTTACCATATATATGTTCCAGAACCTCAAGCTTAAAAGGATCATATTCACTAACCGGCTACTCTACCATGTGTGTGTAAAGATAAAGGGCTTAATGTGATTGCGCTAAAATGAAAACGGGTGAAATTCAGCAAAAAGAATTAGGTTGAGCTATAATGGCATGACTGGAATTGGTTTTCACAATGGGGGCGTTTAGTATTATGTTGAGGTTATGTTTCCGCAAAAACATTGGAAACCTCTTACGATTCGAAATGCATCATGTATTTGCATTTAACTTGTGCTATATTGATTTTTTATAGTAATTATATTGCTTGAGGACAAGCAAAGGTTCAAGCTTAGGGGAGTTTGATAACATGAAAAGTTATAGCATTTTTCGCCTGATTTACATAGATAAAGCTTCTGATTCTTTGATTATTATGTCACATTATATCTCTATTTGTAGTGTTTACAGCATATTTCAGGTATTTAGCTTTTGAAAAGCATAAATAAGACAAGGAAGAAAAATAATGGAGAAATGAAGAAGAAATGGCATTTTTAGTAGCAAAGTGCAAACATTTTGTAGCAGAAGCGCATGTCGCTCGTCACAGGCGTATGTCTCCCGCCACAAATTGCAAAAGTGTTCCCCTCGGCACACTTCTTATCTCGACCGGTACGGATTGAACATACGTGCCCCATGCCACAATGTACATGACACTCGCCACAACTCATACAACAGTTACGCAAATATCTCCATTAAGCGCACGAAACACACGGCTTGCTGAAACTTCTCCATAATTGAAGAATGAGGATCAAGGGACTATTCCTAATTTTTCTCAGATGATGGAATCTATAAATGCCAAACAATTACCAATATTGAAGATGTTTGAAACCTGCTCCAATTTCATTACTTTTCTGCATACTGCAACTTTATTATTTGATTATTCCAGTTCATAGTTTTTGCCATTATTTTCCAGTTTTGTTAAAATTTTCGTAAGCATAGAATACCCTCACTATGAAAACATTATTTCTTCACATCGGAGGAATACTACAACTTTAGTTTTCCTTCTAAGCTTCCAGAATTTGTTTAGGTTTATTTTCATTTCTTCAAGATATTTTTATTCCGAAGTTAATCCTGTCGGCTTGTGGAGGATACATACTGCTCAACTATTTCTTCAGTGTTTATTTAGGGTTCCAATTTTAAGTATAATTTATTTATTTTTACCATGCCTGTGTTATTGAATTTATGTTTTAATTTTATGTTATCGAGCAATAAATTATGTATGGCTAATTTCCCCAATATCGGTATGTGAAGTCCTAAACCAAAGGGATTCGGTAATTAATTGGCATAAATATTTTACAAAAACACTTTTTTGGTTTTGATTTCTAATTTCGATATTAAATTGTTTTTGCACGAGAGTAAAAGACAGACTAAGGTTAAAATCAACATAGCGAGAGTTCGAGGTTTTAACCAGATAGTTGTGATTGAACATTAATTTTAAAAATAGCGAGAGCGCTTTAAAATTAATTGGACTCTATTTGTTTTCAAAAAATAATTTTGACTTTTAAATGAAATAGAAAGAGTGCTCGTTTGAGTTTAATAATATGGCCTGAATCAATAGAACGCAAGTGCGAGACAAGGGTTTTTAAATAAATAGTTTCCACTGAAACAGTGTTTTAATACTCAAAACAATGCCAATGACTTATTGAATCCATGAAATCGACAAATTACATATCGGTGTCCCGTTATTAATTATTAGATTTTAGTTAATTCCCGTTTAAACCCCAACATCCTAATTTTATAATTAGCCTTAGCTTTACACAATGACCCTAAGATAACAGTAATTTGACCATCAGTCCTTGTGGGTTCGATATCTTTTAAAACTACGCGATTAGACTGTGCACTTGCAGTCACTACACCTGACAGACTCATAAAGTCACGATCAGTATGGTAATAGATACTCAAGCTAGTGGTTCTATTACTACTACTTATGTTTGTCCAAAATGTCCCTTGACTATCTATGGCAAGAGTTTTTTGATGGATCTGGTGTGTCTACCCTTACACCAAATTGATGTTATCCTTGGGATGAACTGGTTGGAGTTTAACTATGTTCATATCACTTGTTATGATAAGACTTTGAGGTTCCCTAATTTTGGTGATAATGGAGAATTGATGTTGTTGACCGCTAAGCAAGTGAATGCACTTTTAGAAGATGAAGCCTTGATGTTTGCAATGTTTGCATCGTTGCAAGTTGATGGTAAAGATGCGAATATGGAATTACCGGTTGTCTGTAAATTTCCAGAGGTGTTTCCAGATGATATTAGTAAATTACCCCCCATGAACCTGAAGTGGAGTTTTCTATAGATTTCGTTCCAGGTATGAGTCCGGTATCGATGGCTCCTTATAGAATGTCGGCTCCCGAGCAGAGCGAGTTGAAGAAACAACTAGAAGAGATGCTCGAGAAGAAGTTTGTCCGACTAAGTGTTTTGCCAAGGGGTGTGCCTGTGTTGCTAGTTAAGAAGAAAAATGGAAGTATGAGACTGTGTGTAGATTACAGACAGTTGAATAAGGTGATGATTAAGAATAAGTATCCACTACCAAGGATCGATGATTTGATGGATCAATTGGTGGGTGCTTGTGTTTTCAGCAAGATTGACTTGAGGTTGGGTTATCATCAGATTCGAGTTAAACAATATGATATTTCAAAGACGGTTTTCCGAATGAGGTATGGTCATTATGAATACAACGTGATGCCGTTTGGTGTATCTAATTCTCCAGGTGTTTTCATGGAGTATATGAATCATACTTTTCGTTCATATTTGGATAAGTTTGTCGTGGTGTTCATTGACGATATTCTGATCTATTCTAAATAAGAGGAAGATTATGATGAGTATTTGGGAATGGTGTTACAAGTTTTAAAGGAAAAGAAATCATATGCAAAGTTGTCGAAGTGTGAATTTTGGCTAAAGGAAGTTAGTTTTCTTGGACATGTGATTTCTAGTGGAGGGATAGCTATGGATCCTTCTAAAGTTGATGCAGACTTGCAGTGTTGCAATGGGAGACTCTGAAGTCTGCAACTAAGATCCAAAGTTTTCTTGGTTTGGCAGGTTACTATCGAAGGTTAATTGAAGTATTTTCTAAGTTAGCATTACCATTAAATTAGTTGACTCGAAAAGGTCAAGCTTATGTGTGGGATGTTGCGTGCGAAAAAAGCTTTGTAGAATTAAAGAAGAGGTTGATGACCGCTCCAGTATTTATTTTTCCTAACCCAAGTGAGTCTTTTGTAGTGTATTATGATGTGTCTAAGATGGGTCTTTATGGTGTACTGATGCAAAATGGGCAAGTTGTTGTTTATGCTTCTAGGCAACTCAGAGTTCATGAAAGGAATTATCCTACGCACGACTTAGAGTTAGCAGCGGTGGTGTTTGTATTGAAGATTTGAAGACATTATCTTTTTGGTTCTAAATTTGAAGTGTTTAGTGATCATATGAGACAGAGAAGATGGCTTGAGTTGTTGAAGGATTATGACTTTGATTTGAATTACCATCCTGGTAAAGCAATAAGTAGAAAGTAGCTATATATGTCAATGCTTATGGTTCGAGAGTTAGAGATGATCGAACAATTCAGAGATATAATCTTGGTGTGTGAAGAGACTCCTGATAGTGTAAGGTTAGGAATGTTAAAGCTAACTAGTGGTATTATGGAAGAAATTCATAAAGGTCAGAAGTTTGATTTGAGGTTAGTCGACCAATTGACTTTGATTAGCCATGGTAAAGGAGATAAGTTTAGAATTGGTGAGATTGATGTAATGAGGTTTGGTGATAGAGTGTGTGTTCCAGATGTTCTAGATCTTAAGAGGGGTATCCTTGAAGACAGACATAGAAGAGGGTTAAGTATTCATCTTGTTGCTACAAAGATGTATCAAGACTTGAAGAAGTTCTTTTGGTAGCCTGGTATGAAGAAGGAGATAATTAAGTTTATTTATGCTTGTTTGACTTTTCATAAGTCAAAGATTAAACATCAAAAACCTATGGGTCTTATGCAACCTTTGAGTATTCCATAGTGGAAATTGGTCAGGGTTTCCATAGATTTTGTGTCAGGTTTGCCGAAGACTGCTAAGGGCAATGATTCGAATTGGGTGATTGTGGATAGGTTGACTAAGTCGGCTCATTTCTTACCGATGAAGATTAATCATCCTATGGATAAGCTAGCCGAGATTTATTTTGATGAGATTATGAAGCTACATGGAATACCTTCGAGTATCGTGTCAGATAGAGATATGAGGTTTACGTTAAAATTTTGGACAGGTTTGCAGAATGCCTTTGGTACTAAGTTGAAGTTGAGTTTCGTATATCATCCTCAAATGGACGATAGACAAAGAGGACTATTCAGTCTTTGGAGGATTTGCTGAGGGCTTGTGTGATAGAACAAGAGGGATCTTGGGATAGTCACTTACCATTGATTGAGTTTACTTATAATAATAGTTTCCATTCTAGTATTGGAATGGCACTGTATGAAGCATTGTACAGTAGAAGGTGTAGAACTCCATTGTGTTTGTATGAGTTGGGAGATAGTGTTGTACTCGGACCTGAGGTTGTACAAGAGATAATTAAAAAGATAAATATGATCCAAGATAATATGAAGGCTTTTCAGAGTCATCAGAAGAGTTACCATGATAGAGGAGGAAAGATCTCGAATTTCAAAAAGATGATTATGTGTTTTTTAGAGTTACTCTGATAACCGGTGTTGGTAGATCTTTGAGTTCGAGAAAAATTACGCCACATTTTGTTGGTCTGTATCAGATATCAGAGAAGATAGGTGAGGTGGCTTATCCATTTACTTTACCTCTGTCACTTGCGAATCTGTATGACGTATTTCATGTGTCTCAGTTGAGAAAGTATATTTTGGATCCTTTGTATGTGATTCAATTAGATGATGTACAGGTGAGAGATAACTTGACTGTTGAAGCATTACCATTGCGAATAGAAGTTCGGGAAGTGAAACAGTTGCAGGGTAAGGGGTGGACCAGCTGGTGAAAGTTGGACTTGGGAACGCGAGGATCAGATACAAGAGTCTTATCCGATGTTGTTTTTGTCAGGTAATTTTCCGAGGGTGAAAATTATTTTAAGTGGGGGAGAGTTGTAACGCCCTGAATTCTATACTAATTATTTATTTATTTAATTAGCGTGAATATAGGAGTCTCTGTGAAGTATTTGATATATGTGATATTTTGGTGTTTTATATGAGTAATTGTGATGTTCTTTGATGTTTTGATGAGTATGAGGTATGCCATGATGAATTCAGATGAATATGATGTTTAACATGATGGTCATGTGATATTCATGTATGTCATAGAGATTATTGGGAATTAAGAGAACTTTTGATAATTTAGAATTATTAGAATAATTAAGTGGGATTATTTTAATTAGTAAAATAAAATAATATTGGTGTAGAGGAAATAAGGGCAATGTAGTCATTTGGGAAGAGTAAGTAAGGGGATTATGGGAAGTCCATTATTAGGGATCTAAAGTTTAAAACAAGGAATAGAGAAAATATTTCTTTTTGGAACGATCGTGAAAAGAATAAATGTTGTGGAGAAAAAGAGCTAGGGTACAAAGAGGCAAGGGGATTTTTTAGTAGAACGCGAAGAGAGAGAATTGATGTTAGGAATTTGAGGTAAGGGGTGTTTATTATTATTATTATTATCGATCAAAGGTTTAGACAATTGTAGAATTGTATTAGGTTTTGGTTGATGATGATTATGTGGTGTTTGATGATGAATTGATGGAATTATGATGTTTAATTGCAAACAATTGATGCATATGATGTATGGTATTTAGAGATGTTGTTATATGATGAAAATATGTGAATTATTGATATTTGGAAACCTATAATATGGTGAAATCACAAGAATTTGGAACTGGTTTATGCAGGAAATCGCAATAGAAAAACCATGTTTGCGCAGCGTCGTCGGGCGATAAGGATATGTCGTCGAGTGAAGGTGCATCATGAGGCCACCTCCGGGAAATCCAAGAAGCAATAGGATGTTGAAAATATGGAAGTTACTGGAGTGCGTCGCTCGAAGTGTCGCCGGATGAAGAAAGACGCGAAGGGTGCGTCGCCAGGCGATGGAAGTGGGTCGTCGGGCGCCGGGTGGCAGAATTGATTGGTTGTTTTAGATTTTCTTAAATGTGCCATAAATTGAGTTTTCAAACTTGGTTTGAGGTGTCGTTCTAAGAGTTGGATAGAGTATGCAATGAACTTTAGTTTGATGGAATAAAATGAGAAATAAGGAGTATATTCCCAATACCTGTTAGAGTAAAGTGGTTCCCCATATCAGATAATAATGATGCCTTAATTATGATGATGTTTTTTTACATGATGATGTTATAATGATGTGTGGTTTATTATGATGATATAAATATGTTGTGATGAAATTATGATTGATGATGTGTTTTGACTAGCCGTGGTTGTATTTATTATGTGTTGCCCATCATGCTTTCATGGCATAGTTTAGGACTTCGGTCCAGTGATGGTGATTATGACTTTGGTCCAGTGATGATGGTAGGACAATAGTCCAGTGAAGGCATCAATCCCATAGTGTGGATTGAGTGCAAAATTGTGAATTGATCTTGTTCCAAGTGGGAATCAATCCTATTGGTGGGATCTTTGGAGATAACGATGACTGAGTCATCAATGAAGTTTTGGTACCACATGCATGAGTCTATGAAGTTGCATTACATTTTATGTGACATTGCATAATGATTTGATTTTATGATACTTGGTGATGATTGGTGTGTAAGGATATGTTGTTGTACTTTGATGAAGTTGTGAAGGTGTGAGTATAGCATGAGGTTCTGATGATGTGTAATGCCTTACCTATGTGCATATCTACTATGTTTATTCCTTATGTCTTTTATAAAGATTATGATTTACTCACCCTTTCTGCTTGGAAATGTTGCCTCTATCCGTGGGTAACTTGCAGGTGATCAGAATTAGCCTGACGAAGCATTAGAGGATAGATTCAGAGTGTGTTTATTTAATTTATGTTGATTAGAGTGGATCTTGCTCTGATATGTAACATTGGGGATGATATCGTTTGAATTATCAACTATGTTCTATGTTTTATTTCTAAGATGTTGGGTTACCTTTCATGGTACCCGAGTTATTTTGAAATTCTATTTATGAATCATGAAGTATGATGAGATTTTATGAAGTATTTATAATAAGGTGTTTTGAACTATGAATTCCACTGTGAGAAGTATGAATATTTCTATTGATTATTATACATGAATAATTTTTTCCTAAATAATTTTGAAACTCGTGCAGAGCAAAACTATGTTTGGTATGACGTTTACATGAAAATGTGACACCCTTTCATGATTTTAATTTATTTTATTTTCGTAAGAATACATGCAAAAAAATGTGGGTTTAGAAGGGTGTTACAGGGAGAAAATTCCTCGGTGGGGTATCCATTGACAAGGATAGAAAAAGTGACTGTGTTGATGCAGTTCATGATGAGCTTAGAATTCTTAGGAGGGAATCCAGTAGTGTCGAGAGTTTTCTTAATGAATTTTTATCTGGGCTTGTCATAAGCTTTTTCCATGTCTAATTTTATACAACATAGCCTTTTTTTCCTTTTTTGAGTTATGGATACATTTAAACACTTCATAGGCTATCATAGTATTGTTGTTATGAGTCTTTGATGGAAAAAAATCACTTTGGTTAGCACTAATAATGATAGGGATGGTGGGCTTTATTTTGTTTGCTATAGTTTTGTTTACAATCTTCATAATGACATTGCAAAGGGCTACATCTTTGGGAGAAGTATGATGATTGGTATTGGGTATGAGACTTATAAAGATGTGGTTTAGGTTTCTTGGGCCAACATCATAGTTTAGGATGTCAAGCACTACTTTAGTGGTATATTTACCAATGATGTGCCAATATTGGTGATAGAAACTATTAGGGATGCCATTCGGGCCTGGGGAGGCATTCCTTCTAAGGTTTTTAATAGCAGAATTTATCTCCTCCTTAGTGTAGGGTTTAGAGAGGTCAGCCAACATCTCCTCTGACATTTTAGAATGGTAGCTATTAAAACATTCATCGTCAATGGAGGTGTTAATGGAACGGAAATGGCTTCTAAAAAAGTTATTGATGGTGTCTTTTTTGTTTATATCCTTCTTAGAAAGATCCCCATTAGGCATCTTTATCAAAGTTATCTTATTATGACTTTTTCTTTGGTTTTCCCTTTGGTGAAAAAAGGACGTATTTCTGTCCCCTTCAGCCAGCCAATGAATTTCCGCCCGATGTGACCACCATAATTCCTCTTGTTTAAGAAGATTGTCCAACTTAATCTGCAGAAATTTGATGTAATTGAACTGGTTATTGTGATGATTGTTGTCTTGAGCTTTCTTTAATTGTCAATGCACCTTATTTATCATACGAACCAGGTTACCATATTTTCTCCATCCCCAACTCTAAATTTCCTCAAAAGTCTGATTGAGCTTAGTTCTGATATGCTTAACAGTAGATAAATTCCAGTTGTTGTCTATAATCTTCTCCATCTCATACTCCTCTAACTAGATATTTTCAAAATGTTTTGGTCTCTTATTAATTTTCGGATTGGAGTGAGATTGGTTGTAAGTGTTGAAATCCAATAAAATAAGGTTATGATTCGAGGTAGTTTTGGGGAGGTGGGTGTTAGTGTAATAAGGATACTGATCCATCCATGCTTTAGTAGCCATGTATTAGTCTAGTCTAGCCTCGATGTAGGTATTTTCTTAGTGGTTGTTGCACCAGGTATCTATCTTTCCCTCAAAACCAAGGTCCTATAAACCACAATCAACAAACATATTGTTTATATGATTAGTAAAATTTATATCAATAGGGGTTACCCCTAATTTTTTCTCTGTTGTTAGTAATCAGATCAATATATCTAAAGATGATCCATGTAACGCCCCAATTTATATAACTAATTATTTGTAATTAATTTGTATGATGTTGTATTTTATTTGGTGTTTTGGTGTGTTTGGGGATCCTTCGGTGTAGGTTGATAACCTTAGATATTAGAAATATAGGTGTTGGGTGTGTGTGAGCAATTGTGTAGAAACATGGAGATGGTTGGAGAATGTTGTTACTAATATTATTTAAATTATTTTTTTAAATAGATTAAATAATGTTAGTAATAATAAGATTAAATAATTATTTATTTGGTTTCTTTATTTAATTAGTTGGAATAATAATAATAATAATAATAATAATAATAATAATAATAATAATAATAATAATGTTAATAATAATAATAATAATAATAATAATAATAATAATAAAGAAATTAGAGTCAGTGAGGTCAGAACTGATAGTACGTGAGAGAAGAAAAGGAAAAGAGCTAGGGCTTGAGGAAGAAGAGAAAAAACTCCATTGTAGAGGTAAAAAACTTTGCTAGGAATACCAAGGTAAGGGGAATTCCAATTTTCTAAGGGATTATATATGATCTGTAGGTTGAGGTTATGAATTTCCATGGTTGAATTGTCTCTGTTCATATTTGTGATTATCTCTTCTTGTGTTTGAATCAATTTGATGAATGGTGATATGTTGTTGTTATGTTGAATGGTGTGTTTGTTGGTGAATGTGGTGATTCTATATATTGATGGCAACGAACCTGTAAAGTCTGAATACACAATGTTTCGTAAAAACTAGGGTTTTTGTATTGGGAAAGGATTAATTTTCGTACACTGTTATAGCAAGAAATATGCCACTTTCGCAGTGATAATCGATTTCGAGTATTGGTATAATCGATTATAGTTATGAATGTTTTTCAAAAATGGGCATTTTCGTGAGTGAAATTGATTTCCAGCGATGGTGAAATCGATTTCACACGCAAAAATTGGTGAAAACTGGGTTCTTGACAAGGTGAAATTGATTTCCACTTTTGGTGAAATTGATTTCCATTTTGAAAATTGTGTAATCAGGCTCATGGAGTGTGTGAAATTGATTTCAGATTTTGGTGAAACCGATTTCCACCTGTTCTGGCAGATTTTTATAAAACTTCAAAAATTCGTATCTTGAGTTTCGGGTGTCTGTTTGATGTGTTGTTTGAACCTGTGGAGAGCTGGTACAATATACTCTCGTGTAAAAATAATTTCATGTTTCTGGAACTGAATTAGATGGTGTTTAATGATGTTATATGGTGTTAAGTGTGTGTTGCAGTATGATGTCGGTGTTTAAAATATGTGTTGAGTGTATTGTTATTGCTTGCTACTTTGGATTTTCTATTGTAGATTTTTATAGCAAGTTCTTGGTGTATGGTGGATAGAATTGACGATGTACAATGGCCAATGGTGAAAGGCAACGTACTTGTTGTTGTTACATGTTTAATATGCATCATGTGTCATTGGTGTTTGGACGATGGTCTGTATTGGTGAGCCTCAATCCCGTTGTGTGGATTGAGTGTGTTTTAGTGTGCTCCGTGCCTATGATGAGGATCGGAGAGGTGAACCCGAGTGTTCAAAAAAATTGGTACCACGTGCATTTAGTCTCGATACATTTTCATAATTATTGTTGCATGAATGTTGTTATTACATAATTGATGTGTAAGTTGGTGTTTTGGTTTGTGTGGAAGTGTGAATGGTGAAATAGGTGAATATGCATGAAGTAATTTGTTATCTACTTATTATTATGCATTCCTTTATATTATTGTGATATCTCACTCTTTCTTTTTGAATGTTGTCTCCTTGTGGGTAACGGGCAGGTGATCCGTAGTGAAGGTGTGGATGAGTTAAAAGGGAATGCTCTTCTTTGATGCTTTCGTTGGTGTCGGTGTCTGCTATGATATGTAACACTGGGGTCAAACGCTTGATTTTTTATACTATGTTATTAGAGATTTTGTGTTATCTCTTATGTTGCAATTTTATAATTACTTTAAAACATGAATTGTTTTGAATAAGTATTTCAATACTTTGTTGATGTTTTCCACTGCAATAAAATGAAGTTAAACTTGAATATGTGTATTACTCATTGTTATTATTATTTTTAAAAGTTGTATGTGATACATGTTACTATTAATGAGCAGGCTTATGTTTGATGAATGTGACATCCTAATTGTGTGAAGTTTTAATTTACTCTGATTTTTAGTTATAACTATTCGGGGGAAATTAGGGTGTTACATAGTGGTATTAGAGTAGGTCGGTTTGTCCGGCCAAGTTATTGAGTTGGTGTTTATTTTAATTATTGTTACTGTTATTGATATGGAACAAAAAAATGGATGGGAGGAACGATGCTGCTATTGCTGCTGCTTTACAGGATGTTGCTCAGGCTGTGCACAATCAACCTAATGCTGGAGGGAACGATGGGTTCCATCATTTGAGAAAGTTCCAGAGGAACAATCCACCTGTTTTCAAGGTAAGGTATGATCTTGATGGTGCACAGACTTGGCTCAAATAAGTTGAGAGGATCTTTTGAGGGATGGGTTGCTCAAAAGTACTAAAGGTACGGTTTATCACTCATGTGATGATTGAGGAGGTTAATGATTGGTGGATCAACACTCGTCGGGTGTTGGCAGCTGTAGGTGAAGCGATCACTTGCATTGTGTTCTATAGAGAATTTTTTAGGAAGTATATTCCTGAAGATGTTTGCGGGAAGAAGGAGATTGAATTCATAGAGCTGAAGCAAGGGAGTTCATCTGTTACTGAGTATGCTATCAGATTTGTGGAACTTGTTAAGTTCTATCATCACTACAATGAGGCAACTGCTGAATTTTCAAAGTGTATTAAGTTTTAGAATGGGTTGTGTCCTGAGATTAAGAAGGTTATTATCTATGATAAGATTCATTAGTTTCCAGAATTGGTGAATAGCTGTAGAATCTTCGAGGAAGATAGTAAGACTAAGTCAACTCACTATAAGATTCTGAGCGAGAAGAGGAGGAAAAAACATCATAATCGTGAAAAGCCTTATAGTTCTCCAACTGAGAAAGGTAAATAAAAAGTTGCTGATGGTAAGAGGCCAAGTGAGGAGGTGCTCCTGCTACTCTTAAATGCTTTAGGTGTGGTGAGCTAGGTCACCGTACCAATTAATGTAATGGTGATGTGAAGAAGTGTTTCCGATGTGGGAAGACAAGATATTTGGTTGTTGATTGCAAGGATAATGTAGTGACTTGCTACAATGATGGTGAACCTGGACATATTAGTACTCATTTCCAGAAGCCAAAAAAAGCTTCGACGGGAGGAAATATGTTTGCTTTGTCGGGGACTCAGACTTTCAGTGAAGACAGATTGATCAGAGGTATATGTTATATTAATAGTACACCTTTGATTTCTATTATTGATAATGGTGCTTATTATTCTTTTATTGTTGTTGACTGTGTGAAATGTCTAGACCTTGTTGTGTCCTCTATGAAGGGAGAAATGGTTATCAAAACTCCTGCTAAGGGGTCAGTGATTACTTCTCTTGTTTGTTTGAATTTTCCTCTATCAATCTTTGATAGAGATTTTGGTGTTGATCTTATTTGCTTGTCGTTGGGGTATCTGGATGTTATCTTGGGATGAGTGGGTTGGAGTTCAATCATGTTCATATCAATTATTATAACAAGTCAGTGCGGTTTCTTGCTCATGATGATGCAGAAGAAGTTGGTTTCTTGTCTGCTATGGAGTTAAAGGAGATTTTGCAAGAGGGAGCTCAAGTGCTTGTGTTGTTCACGTCCTTATCTGTCAAAAATCAAGCGATGATTGATGAAACACAAGTAGTATGTGAATTTTCAGAGGTGTTTCTAGATGATACTTCTGATGTACCTCCAGAGAGAGATGGAGTTTTTTTATTGATCTTGTCCCTGGTACCAAACATATTTCTTTGGCACCATACAGGATGTCGGTGTCAGAATTAGCTGATGTGAAAAAGCAATCAGAGGATTTGCTGGAGAAGAAATTTGTGAGATCAAGTGTGTTGCCTTAAGAAGCTTGGATGTTGTTGATAAAGAATAAAAATGGTAGTATGAGGTTGTGTGTGGATTACCGATAGTTGAATAAAGTAACTATCAAGAACAAGTATCCAGTTCCAAGAATATATGACTTGATGGATCAGTTGGTGTGTGCACGTGTGTTTAGCAAAATTAACTTGAGGTTGGGTTATCATCATATTTGAGTTAAAGGATGAGGATGTTTAGAATATGGCTTTCGGGACACGGTATGGACATTATGAATATTTAGTGATGTCGTTTGGTGTTTCAAATGGACCTGGAGTGTTAATGGAATATATGAATTGTATATTCAATACTTACCTGGATCAGTTTGTGGTGGTCTTGATTGATGATATTTTGATCTATTCTAAATCAGAAGAAGAACATGTTGAGCATTTGTGAATTATGTTACAAGTGTTGAAAGAGAAGAAGTTGGTTGTAAAGCTGTCGAAGTGTCAGTTCTAGTTGTAAGAGGTTAGTTTTCTTGGACATGTTATTTCAAGTGATGGTATCATTGTGGATCCATCCAAAGTAGATGCAATTCTACAGTGGGAGGCTCCAAAGTTGGTTACATAGATTAGAAGATTTTTGGGCTTGGCTGGTTACTACTGCAAGTTTATTGAAGGCTTTTCCAAGTTAGCATTCCATTAACCCAACTGACTTGTAAAGGTAAAGCTTTTGTATGGGACATTCATTGTTAGAAAAGTTTCATTGAGTTGAAGAAGAGATTGACTACATCTCTCATTCTGATTTTTCCTGAACCTAATGAATTGTTTGTAGTGTTTTGTGATGTGTCTATGATGGGTTTAGGCGGTGTGTTAATACAAGATGGAAAGGTTGTGTCTTATGCTTCACAACAGCTGGGGATTCATGAGAGAAACTATCATACTCATGATTTAAAGTTAATTGTAGTCGTGTTTGTGTTGAAGATTTAGAGGCATTATCTTTATGGTTCCAGATTTGAGGTGTTTAGTGATCATAAGAGTTTGTAGTATCTGTTTGATTAGAAGGAATTGAATATGAGGCAACATAGATGGTTGGAATTTTTGAAAGATTATGACTTTGGCTTGAATTATCATTCTGGTAAAGCTAGTGTCGTGACTGATGCTTTAAGTTAGAAGTCTTTGCATATGTATGCTATGATGGTTAGAGAGTTGGAACTTGTTGAACAGTTTCGATATTTGAGTTTGGTTTGTGAGTTGACGCTGCAGAGTGTAATGTTGGGTATGTTAAAGATTAACAATGACTTTCTTAACAACATTAGAGAGTCAGAAGTTGGATGTAAATTTGGTGGACTTAATGGTAGGAAGTAGCCAGACTGAAGAGGATGACTTTAAAGAAGATGGTTAGGGTGAGTTGAGATTTCGAGATAGAATTTGTATTCCTGATGACTCTGAGTTGAAAAATATGATTATGGAAGAGAGTCATAGAAGTAGCTTGAGTATCCATCCAGGAGCTACTAAGATGTATAAGGATTTGAAGAAGATATTTTGGTAGCCTGGATTGAAACATGATGTAGCACGGTTTGGGTATGCTTGTCTGACTTGTCAGAAGTCAAAAGTTGAACATAAAAAACCTACAGGATTGATGCAACCGTTAGATATTCCAGAATGGAAATAGGATATCATTTCTATGGATTTTGTAACGGGATTAATGAATACTCTTAGAGGGCATGATGCGATTTGGGTGATTGTTGATAGACTGACAAAATCAACACATTTTATACCGATTAACATTATTTTTCCTTTGCAGAAGTTGGCAGAGATTTACGTCAATGTGATTGTGAAGTTGCATGAAGTTATGTCGAGTATTTTTTCTAATAGAGACCTGAGGTTTACGTCTGAATTTTGGGAGAGTTTGTAAGGGGTTTTGGATTCTAAGCTATGGTTGAGTTATGCTTATCATCCACAAACAGGTGGCCAGACGAAGAGGACTATTCAATTATTGGAGGATTTGTTTAAGGCTTGTGTTCTTGAGCAAGGAGGTGCTTGGGATAGTCATTTGTCATTGATAGAGTTTACTTATAATAACAGTTACCATTATAGCATTGGAATGGCGCCTTTTGAAGCATTGTATGGACGGAGGTGTATGACACCTTTGTGTTGGCATGAATATGGTGAGAATGTAGTGCTTGGACTTAAGATTGTTCAATAGACTACGGAAAAGATGAAGTTAATTTAGGAGAAGATAAAAGCTTCACAGAGTAGGAAAAAGAGTTACAATGATAAGAGGTGAAGGGATCTTGAGTTTCAGTGAGGAGACCATGTATTCTTGAGAGTCACTCTGGTGACAGATGTTGGACGTGCTTTAAAGTCGAGAAATCTTACTCCTCGACTTATCGGTCTGTATCAGATTTCTGATAGGATTTGGGTAGTTATTTATAGAGTGGTCTTGCCACCTAATTTTGGAATTTGCATGATGTATTCTATTTGTTGTACCCCAAAATTTTCCCTCCCATTTTCTTCAAGGCATTCTTTCAAGGCTCCTCAAATGTTCAAGGATACTCAAGGGTTGACTAGTCAAGATGCTCCTTCTAAGCCAAAGACCCACAGTTAGAGTTTGGAGTTTCTCAAGGAAATTTGGTTTGAAAAAGTCTCAAGTAGCTCCCATGGTTCTTCATAGGTCCTCAACAAGGTTCATGTCAAGTTTCAAGCCTTACATCATAAGTTTGCTCAGTCGATGGCTCGGATTATTGAAAGTCAACTGTATTGATCAAAAAGTCAACTGTGGACAACATACAGTCAAACTTCAAGATTTTTTGTCAACATCAACATTTTTAAGTGATATCCATCATTTGATCAAGTTTTGATCATGATTCCCCAAAGAAAGCCCTCAAATCATCAAAAGTCAAGATTTGTCAAATTAGGGTTTATATAGGAGAGGTCAACTGAACTTTGACCAGGCATAACTTTCACATGCTTCATCAACTTTTCCCCAACCAAAGCCCATTTTGAATAAAATTAAATTCTATAAAACTTTGGTTTATTCTCAAGTCCAAAAAATGCTTCATTTGGAAGATATGAGCTCATATATTAGGTCATTTTCAAAAGTCAACAAAAAGACACTTTTTATCAAGGCAACTTACATTAAGATAAAGTCTTTAAAAGCAAAAATGATCAACATAGAGGTTGTATAGGACATCTTGGGATTTCTAAAAAGTCCAAGATTATCTTAAAAAGATGACAATTGAGAAAGTTACGAGGTTCACAAGTTGGGCAATTTTCAAGAAATGCATGAAATCTCAATTGAGCAAATTTGTGATTTTAGGTTATTGGGCCTAACTTTTTGGAATTCAAACATACTCATGATATGTCCAGGGACCTCTATACCTATCCATGCATTGTCTTAATTTTATTTTTATTTATTTGAATTTTTTATTCATTTAAATATGAATTAAATCAAATCAAATAAAAACCTAATGGGATGAAGCTTGTTGGGCTTGGACTGATTAGCTTCAGGCCCAAATTCGTGCAAGACACCAACCATAACCTGTCCAGGTTCATGTAAAAACAGATATGGCAAGGATATCACAAATATGGTTATTTTTCAAATGTTGATTTTCCTTTTAAACCATGGCTTAATGTGTTGATACCATTCCATATTGGTTTTCTCTTCTCTTCCTCTATAAATATTGATCCAAAGCAAGCCAGAAAGACACGCATATGTTTCATAACAAAGCCATACGAAATTCTCAAAAATTCCCTCAAAGTTGCAAAATTTGAAACTCTCGCCTTCTGCCTCTCTCAAGCCAAACAGAAGATCCATTCATTCCTCTGAGGTTCCCAGGCGTTGAATTAGGATCGTAGTCAAGCTCCTTCACATCCAGGACCCCTATATGTAGTCACCACCATTTTGGTATATTTCCTTGAATCCAATCTTGTTAAATATGTATTGTTAACTGATTTAACATTTACATACACGTTTATAGCAATACATAAGACAGGTTTGACGTAATGCATATGAGCTTTAAGGCTTAAAACATATGTTTCCATTTGTGATATGCTGGCAGAACTGACTGTTTAATACTGGTTTTGTGTTTGTGTTTACAAATGTTGCGGTAAGCAAGAGTCGCCACTGACTTTTGTTTTATCCAACAAAGGAAGGGTGAAAAGAACAGAAAAATACCTTTTCGGGATGTTTTCTGAGTAAGGGGGTAGATTATGGAAAGGGAAGGTATTAGCACCCATTCCTTCTGTGGTTTTCCACGGGCTCTTAGAGGTTTGCTCTTTTTTAAAAATACCTTTGTGCTTTGTGTTTGAAAATGTTTTGAAAACGCCTTAGTACGGAAAACCTTGTAATATTTATCGGGATAGTGGAGAAAGTATACAAAGTGTTTTGAAATTGTTTTTGAGAATTAGTGTTTGTGTAAGTGCAAAATGTTTGAGCAAACTTCTAACAGCTATCTACTTTATTACTCGAAAAGGGTCGTTCTTTTCCTCTTTTCCTTTAGACAATGCTATCCTACTATCAGTGAGTAGGTAGCCTTATCATTGGATGTTTGAGGGACAATCGAAGGGACGTTTTACAATCACGAAGGCAACTTGTGGAGACGCTTTAGCAATTTTCTTTTAGCGACTAGATCATTTACCGAAAGGCAACTGTAGGGTCATCGAGGGACTATGATCTTTTTTTATTTATGGGTCTTTTCTAAAGCGTTCCTGCCTCATGACTGTTTTATTTCTTAAATAAAACCAAAGTGGGATCCCCTAGAGGTGCTTGTGTACAATTGTATTCAATTTAGTTATTTATATTTTTGTTAAGTTTGTTAGCGTTTGATTATTAGTCTTATCATACACGCCTAATTACTAGCAGTTAATATATATTGCAGAATATTAAAGTGCCGAAATTTAAATCTACGCTATTACAATGCTTTGGGGAGGAGATTTATACTGTACAAGAATGAGGGGGATAAAGTAGTAAGTGTCCTAGTTTTAATTTATTACATCCAGTAGGCAGATACAATAATATGGAAAAATATGAAAATAGGTAAATGCGTGAAGTAGAAAAGATGTCTGAAAAATCCTAAAAAACTCTTTTTATTTTTTTTTTATTTTAAGAAAACATAACCTATGTCTATTTAGATTTAATTTCAAGAAAGAAGTTAAAATAATTAATCTATTTATTTACAAAATTAATTTAATTAGAAAAGACACTAGCCTAATGTTTTTTTGTGATATTTAATTTAAAGTCAGTTTAAATAAAAGGATCAATAAAGAAATAACAAAAGAACAAAAATAAAATATAAAAAGGACATCCTTCGATCCAAGGAGAAAGGAGAAGCTTCAAGCCAGAGAGAGTCATGCCCTTTCGATTCATGAAGGATATTGCCTTTCGATTCTGTGAAGGGGATGGGATTTTTGATCCAGGAGGGATGTTGCCTCTTTCGATCCAAGGAGGAAGTTGTTCTTCGAATTGAACCTGTAAGGAAAATGGTGGGGAAAAAATAAAGATGCAGGACATGGGTATCGAACCCATGTCCTTCTCCCTAATTTGAATCTTCTATCCTCAGGCTTAAGCTTATTTTGACTTGAAATGGGCTATGCCATGAGTTTTGAAAGGCAGATCATGTCATGCCTTCCGATGGCATGATTTTATTCCTGCATGTTATCTTGCGTATGATATGCTCATATAAATACAAATGGTATTATCAGCACATAAATACCAATAATATGTATTTAAAAGGCTTAGAAATGCATTTTTGATTTCGGTAAATCCTTATCAATTGGAGATGCTTCGATCTGAGTGTGGCTTGGCTTGGAACAGATTCTTGGGAATCTCAATAACACAAATATATCCTTCGTCTGGATTGAGGGTTCCTGCAAAGAAAACTAGTTCAAATTTTGATCCTGTCTATTGTGGGGTGACTATTCTCTTTTTCTAGGCAATCTCTCTGTGTCTGATGCAACACTTGTGATCTCTTTATATAAAGGGGGTAGAGGGGACAAGAAGTCAAAGGTTTAAACAGCCTTGATTATGTGTTTGACAACCATGAATGAGAATTTGTAACGTTGGCAAAAAACATGGGATCTTGTCCTTTTTTGATTTTTGAATGTATGTGGACATTTGACTTTCGAATGCTCTCCTTCGAATGGCTCTTATGGCCTTCTTCAAATGGCTCTGATGTCCTCCTTCGAATGGATCTGATTACCTCCTTCGAATGGATCTGATTCAGCTCCTTCGAATGGCTCTAATTTCCTCCTTTGAATGACTCTGGTGGCCTTCTTCGAATGGCTCTGATTTCCTCCTTCGAATGGCTCTGATTCACCTCCTTCTAATGGCTCTGATGGCCTCATTCAAATGGACTTTTGAGTGTCTTTCGAATAGTCTTTTTTTGCCTCCTTTGAATGGGCCTTTGGAATACTCTTTCGAAGGGGTCATATTGGGTGTCATAGTGCAAAAACTGTGTTGAGGGGTCTTGGCCCTATGCATTTAAAGCAAACACGGAGGAAGTCTTTGCCTTATGCATTGAAGGCAATTATAGAAGAAACCTTTTCCCTTGTGAATCCAAGACAAGTCTAAGGAAGCCTCTGCCTTCTGGATCGAAGGAAAGCCTGAAGTAGCTAGAGCGCAGTCGAAGCCTTGTGAACCAAGCTTGGTCAAAGGGGGTCCAGTGCTTGATCGAAAGGTTTTAGATGCCTAATCGAATCTCCTTGTCTAGATGTCAATCGAAAGACATCATGTTCAGATGCCAATCGAAGGACCTTGTTAAAATGCCAATCGAAAGACCTTGTCCCAAGGCCAATCAAAGACTCATGTCCATATGCCAAACGAAAGACATCATGTTCAGATGCCAGTCGAAGGACCTTGTTAAAATGCCAATCGAAAGACTCCTTCTTTATCTTCAAAATCTTTATTTTTCTTTAATAAATTGTTTGTGACCACCAGTGTAAGAGAAAACCTTAGAAAACATGAGAGGGAAACTTTTGGGGCACAACAGTTGCCCCTGTTCAATCTTCTTAAACCTGAAGATGTAGATTGGCTTGTTTGCCTTTTGTGATCTGAAGGTGGAAGATGATTGAACACTAGAGTGCCCAGAAATTTTCGCTCGCATGAAGTAACACTGATTTTTGATGACGGAGGGAATGGGCTTACAGATGCCATTTGGATAAGATGATAGAGAGTCGTGGGAGATGGGCTTAAAGATGCCATCCAAAGTAGATGCTGATTTCACACATGGTCCCTTTGGTGGTTCCTGTTCATGCTGTTTGAGGAGGAATTCGCGGGGGAATATGGGTTTTTGTTGTTCTCCTGCTTGAGGAAAACTTTGTGGGGAATAGAGTCTAGGAACTCCGGTTGTCCATTACTCGATTGGGGAGTTATCTCTTGAAAGCGAGTTGTTATCTGGTCGGGATCCAGGCTTCACAATGACTTGTTGAGGACAATAAGACTGACTGCTATCTGGTCATATTCCAGGATTCACAACGACTTATTAGGGAATATGAAATTAACTGCGATCTGGTCGGTTCCAAGCTTTGCAGTAATTGTAGACATTAAATTGTTATCTGGTCGTATCCAGGCTTCAGCGATTTGAAGAAATTAAGTTGTTATCTGGTCGGGTCCAGGCTTCAACTTGAATCTGAGGTATACCGTTATCTGGTCGAGTTCAAGCTTAGGTGTCATAGGTTATACTATCTTCTGGTCGGGTCTAGGCTTCATAGTAATTAATAAACTCCTATCTGGTCAGACTCCAGGCTTTGCAGCATCTTTAATTGGATAAGAATCAGAAAATCTTAGGGTCGATTTAACTGAACCAGAGAAAGTATCTAGCGGAAAAGAATTAGTAATAAATCAATGGTCGATTTGAACTGAACCAGCAGAGGTCTTGATTTATCTTTGACTGGATAAGAATCATAAAATCTTAGGGTTAATTTAACTGAACCAGAGAAAGTATCTATCGGAAAAGAATCAGAATAAATCATTGGTCGATTTAAACTGAACCAGCAGAGGTCTTGAGTTATCTTTGACTGGATAAGAATCAGAAAATCTTAGGGTCGATTTAACTGAACCAGACAAAAGTCTTGGATTATCTTCAACTGGAATAGAAATCATAGAGAACTTAGTATCGATCTAACTAAACCAGAGAAGGTCTTGAATTAACTTTGACTGGAATGGAAATCAGAAAAATCTTAGTGTTGTTAACTGAACCAGACAAAAGTCTTGGAATATCTTCAACTGAAATAGAAATCAGAGAGATCTTAGCATCGATCTAACTGAACCATAGAAGGTCTTGTGAGAACATCTTTTTGAGGAAAATTCTGAAATATCCCTTCATCAGACATAGCTTTTGAGAAGACTATCAGGTCACGTAAGTAGTCAACGGTGTTTTTTTATTTGATCTTTCTTGAAAATAGTAAAGAGTTAGTCGTATGCAATGTCGTGACGTATGAAATGCATTGTGATGATGGTCTCAAAATAAATGACATTATGCTATATGAAATGTGTATGTGTATGCCATGATGTATGAATATGGGATGTTGTGGAAATATTTCTCAGTCTGGGAAAGTAAATCCCTGACTGTTGCTGAAGAGTATTGGGAAGCTGGATCCTTCATTTCTGTTGAGGATGATGAATGAAGACGATTCACCAGGGATTTCCTCTTTCTGTTTGAGAGTATTCTGCCGGGGATCTTTGACTCTTGCTTGAGAAGGATTCTGTGGAGAGAGAGATGATGTTTTGTCAGAATATTCTACCGATGTAGAGAAATAAACATTGTTCGCGGATAAACTTCTGCAGTTAGAGAAATAAACTCTATCGGGCATAAGGCTTTATAAATTGTTCGAGATTATAAAACTCAGATGGGGAGTACATATTTCAATTCTCTGAGGGAACTTTTTCTGGAGGAGGTGATTCCTGCTTGGGGAAGAAGAGATCAGAACCTTGGTTGTTTCTACTATGTGGGGAATATAGACGTCATTGGGTCGTATGCTAAGGATGTAGTGGTGACTTCGTCCCAAGACGTCTCTACTCCTGTACTTGCTGGAAAGAGTAATTGTTGGGACTACAAATTGCTTTTTTAGACTTTGCCCCATTTCTTAAAGTCTTTAGTAACTGTCTTTCTGTTTCTTATGCAAGTATTTGTGAATAATAATCATATTCAAATGCATATGTCAAAAATAATCACTGGATATTTTTGCACAACAAAACAGAAAAATGGAAAACAAATACTTTTGTACATTCAAAGAAATGACTTGCATTGATTTTGAAGTTTGCCTATAACAGGCATTTTTGTACAAAGAGACCGATGTTCTAGTAGGAGAACGCCGCCACGAAAATGAAAACTATACAAAATAGTGTATAAAGAGAAAACAACTATGTGTAATAATCTCATTGAGCTTCAATTCTGCTATTTCCCTTATGTCCTTGAGCATCTCATCACTTTGCTACTTGTCCGAAGCTGACTGGATTGATCGGTGTCGTTTGAGCTTGATAGTTGATACATAAGTCCGGTCATAAGGTGATTCAATGGGACATAGTTGTACGCTTCAAATCCATAACTTTTGCCTGGACCGCCCCTTCGGGTTTTCAGTCCACCGGGATACTCTTTTTTTGCCCAAGCCTCCATTTCAAGTTTCCGACTTGCCGGGTGTACAGATTTTCTTTTTGTATTTTATCCCTAACTTTTGCCCGAACCCTTTTGGTTCGTCGGGATGCCCTTATTTTTTCCTAGGCCAGTCAACCTAGCGGGTCTTTATTCATGCGTAGTATCTTTTCATTATGTCCGCATTCACAGGGTGAGGAAAGTCATCACCATCCATGGTGGTTAGAATCATGGCTTCATCGGAAAATATGATTTTGATTACAAATGGCCCTTCGTACGTGGGATTCCATTTGCCCCTGGGATCACCTTGTGGCAGTATGATGCATTTGATTACTAGATCACCCACTTGATATGCCTGACGTCTGACCTTTTTGTTGAAAGCCTTAATCATACGCTTCTGGTACATCTGACTGTGACAAATAGCCGCTAACCTTTTCTCATCAATCAGATTCAGTTGGTCAAGTCGAATCTGGATCCAATCATCTTCGTTCAAACCTGCATCCTTCATGATTCTCAAAGAGGGGATCTGGACCTCGATAGGTAGGACTGCCTCCATACCATACGCCAGAGAGTAAGGTGTTTCCCCTGTTGACGTACGTGCTGAGGTGTGGTACCCATAAAGAGCAAATGGTAACATCTCATGCCAGTCTTTGTATGTCACCGTCATCTTCTGTATGATCTTTTTAATGTTCTTATTAGCAGCTTCTACAGTGTCATTCATCTTCGGTTGGTAAGGAGAAGAGTTATGATGCTGGATCTTGAATTACTTACAGAGTTTGATGATCATAGTATTATTGAGATTTGTACCATTATCTGTGATGATTCTCTCTGGAACACCATACTGACAGATAAGGTTATGCTTGATAAACCACGCCACAACATTCTTGGTAACAGTAGTAAAAGAGGCATCCTCAACCCACTTCGTGAAGTAATCAACGGCCACTAGGATGAAGCGGTGCCCATTGGAAGCGGTAGGTTTAATCTCTCTGATCATGTCAATGCCACACATTGCAAAGGGCCAGGGAGCCGTTAAGACGTTCAAGGGAACCAGAGGTATATGTACTATATCAGCATAGATTTGGCATTTGTGACAAGGTCGGGAATGTTGGTAACAGTCTACTTCCATAGTGGACCAATAGTATCCTGCCCGTAGGATCTTTTTAGCCATGGTGTGTCCACTAGAATAGGTGCCAAAGGCACCTTCGTGTAAATCTGCCATAATCCTCTTTGCTTCACTCTTGTCTACACACTGAAGTAAAGTAGAATCGTGGGTGCGCTCGTAGAGGATACCATTACTGAGGAAGAACTTTGTGGAGAACCTTCTCAGAAACTTTTTATCATTGACAGATGCCCCCTCAGGATATTCTTGAGCCTCGAGATGCCTTTTCACTTCATGGAACCAAGGTTTGCTGCTACTTCTTCAGTATCAATCTCATAGCAGTACGGTGGTTCATCCAATCTCTCAATAGTGATCTAAGGAGCCTCATTGTCCCACCTGACATTGAACATAGATGACATGGTAGCTAGCGCGTCCGCTAACTGATTTTCTTCTCATGGAAAATGTTCAAAGGTGACTTCTTCAAAGTGTGGAAGCAATGTTAACACATGTTCTTTGTAAGGTATGAGATTAGGGTGTTTCATGTCCCACTCCCCTTTGATTTGACTTATTATTAAGGCTGAATCCCCAAAAATGCTCAAGAACTTGATCCTTAGGTTAATAACAGCTTTGAGACCCATGATGCATGCCTCATACTCAGCCATAATGTTGGTACAGTTGAAGCATAATCTGGCGGTGAATGGAGTGCGGCAGCCCTCGGGAGATATGATTACAGCACCAATTCCATTGTCGAGTGCATTGGAGGCTCCATCAAAAACTATAGTCCATCGGGATCCTTCCTCAGGTCCTTCATCTGGTCAAGATTCTTCACATTCAGTTACTAACATGATACTCTCATCTGGGAATTCAAAGTTCATAGATTGGTAGTCATCCACAGCCTGATGAGCCAAATGATCAGCTATTACACTTCCCTTGATTGCTTTCTGGGTCGTGTATTGAATGTCGCATTCGGTTAGGATCATTTTCCATTGTGCTATTCTTCCAGAGAGAGTGGACTTCTCGAAGATGTACTTGATCGGATCCATCTTAGATATCAACAAAGTAGTGCGGGTCAGCATATACTATCTTAGTCGACGAGCAGCCCATGCCAAAGCGCAACAAGTTTTCTCGAGCATTGAGTATCTTATTTCACAGTCGGTAAACTTTTTGCTAAGGTAGTATATTGCATGCTCTTTTCGACCGGACTCGTTATGCTGCCCCAACACACGCCCCATTGATTTATCTAACACCGTTAAGTACATTATCAAAGTTCTTCCTTCAATCAGAGGCATTAGGATTAGAGGTTCTTGAAGGTATTCCTTGATTCTCTCGAAGGCAGTCTGGCATTCGTCATTCCACTTTACCACTTGATCTTTCTTCAAGAGTTTGAAGATTGGCTCACAAGTAGCAGTTAGATGGGAAATGAACCTGGAAATGTAATTTAGGCGTCCCAAAAAACCTCTAACTTCCTTCTCAGTGCGAGGAGCCAGTATCTCTTGTATAGCTTTTACCTTTGCATGGTCTACTTGAATACCCTTGTCACTAACAATGAAACCTAGGAGTTTACCAGACCTTACCCCAAAGGTGCATTTGTTCGGATTTAGCCTCAACTTGTACTTCTTCAGTCTATCAAACAAATTTTGTAAGTGGTCAAGGTGTTCTTCCTCAGTTTGAGACCTGACTATCATGTCATCAACGTAGAGTTCTATATCATGGAATAAAGCTACCATGGCACGCTGATAGGTTGCCCCAGCATTCTTCAATCCAAATGGCATCACTTTGTAACAGAAATTTCCCCATTGTGTGATGAAGGTTGTGTTTTCCTTGTCTTCGGGTGCCATCTTGATCTGATTGTAGCCAAAGAAACCGTCCATGAAGGAAAAGACTTTATGTTGTGTGGTGTTGTCAACCAGAATGTCAATGTGGGGGAGCAGGAAGTCGTCCTTGGGGCTTACCCTGTTCAAATCTCTGTAGTCCACACACATTTGTACTTTGTCGTACTTTTTAGGCACCGGAACTACGTTAGCAACCCATTGTGGATAAAGGTGACAGCTAAGAACCCAGCGTTGAACCGTTTCATAACTTTTGCTTTGATCTTCTCTGACATTTCAGGGCGCATGCGACAAACCTTCTGCTTTACTGGAGGGCAATTTTCTTTAGTCGGAAGACGATGAACCACAATATTCGTGTCTAGTCCTGGCATGTCTTCATATGACCGGGAAAAGATCTCGACATAATCATGCAACATCTGTATCAACCGCTGTTTGACACTAGGCTCCAAATTTGCACCTATCTTGACTTCTTTTTTGTCCTTTTCTGTGCCCAAGTTCACTGTCTCAACTGGCTCTTCATGAGGTTGTATAGCCCTTTCTTCCTGCTGTAACAGCCTGGCAAGTTCTCCGGGTACCTCATAATCATCCTCACCTTCGTCCTCGGTTTGATTGATCGGATTTTCAAACTCATAACTGATAATAGATGAATTGTTATCAATGGGATCCATAGTGGATATGGATTTGCAGTTTTATACGTGAGTGTGTGTAAAAGCATAGCTATATTGACAAAGTAAAAATCAGAAAAGAAAAACAGAGAGCGCAAAATTTGTATGCAAAATGCCCAATGCTTTATTAATGACATATTAGATTAAAACATGATAACCCTCACAAATAAACCATTTTTCCCCGGGTAAGACATATGGCCATAGAGTTTATATTGTTTAATTATTACATATCCGAAAACAAAAAGACAATTACTTCTGAATAAAAGTAATTGGTACAAAGTCTTTTGTCGTCCAGTTATTGGGTCCACCGTTGGTAGTAGGGAAGACCCAGCTATCCATGTCATAGTCACCATCACTATCTTATAAAGCTTTGTATGGGAGGTCCTCCAGCACGAAGAACAGCCCTTTGATCCTCTGAAGAGAAACCCAAGCCAAACTTATCAGATTTGTATGGAATGTCAGGGATTTGGCCCCAAATGGTACACCCACCTTCTTCAATAACTTCTTTGGCGTCCTTGAGAGAAGCCATTTTCAAGGGAGGTATGTTGATCTTCGACGGATTGGTAACAGTCTCAGTTGCAGCCATGGTCTGGGGGCACCTCTTCGAAGTTCTGGCAAGGAGTCTCGATGAACTCGCCATCCATTTCCACATACCTGAAAGAGTTCACATGGCTTACCATGTATTCCTCTTCACCATGTACCGTGACAATCTTTCCTTCCATTGGGTACTTCATCATCTGATGCATAGTGGACGTGACAGCTCCCGCCCCATGGATCCAAGGGTGACCCAACAAACAAGAATAAGATGGTCTGATATCCATCACATATAAGGTGGAGTCAAAGGTCTGAGAACCAACTTTGATGGGGATATCCACCTCCCCGTGCACCATTCTTTTTGAACCATCGAAAGCCCTCACCACAATGTTGTTGGGCTTCAGAGTGAAACCTTCGTAGTCTAATTTGTCCAAAGCTTTCTTGGGCAGCACGTTCAATGATGAACCAGTATCTACTAGAATATGGGCCAAAGTAGTGCCCCTGCATTCGATGGATACGTGCAGCGCATCATTGTGTTTTCTTCCTCTGGGTGTCAGATCAGCATCAGAAAAGCCCAAACTATTATCATCCGTCAAACTGGCCACACAATCTTCAAATTGGTTAGCGGAGGTTTCTTGTGGCACATGGAAGGTCTTGATAAATTTCACCAAAGCCTTTGCATGAGCTTCGGAGCATAATAGTAGGGCTAATATTGAAATCTTAGAAGGGGTTTGCCCCAGTTGTTCGACCACATTGTAGTCGCTCTTCTTTATTATCTTCAATATTTCTTCCATGTCCTTCTTGGAAGCCTCTGGAATCGATTCTGAATGCGCCTTCGTTTGGACAGGCTCAATCAATATGTCTTTGCCCCAAGTCTCGTCTGACTCGGTGATAGGGGTGGCAACAGGGGTAACCATAGGAATTGTGGTGGTAGTATTAGCAGGAACAGTAGTAGGAATGATCACAGGAATAGTAACGGCTTTTGGAGGAGATATTTTAGGGGAGAACACTCTTCCACTTCTTGTTATTTTGCTGGTCCCAACTATGTTTCCAATGTCGGGATCAGTATTTTCAGAGACTTGGTCTTCAGCAGCCAACAGGTCTTGCTTAACGCCATGGTAATAGACGTTAGCCCCATAGTTCCAAGGAACAGCCTTGTCCGAGGAGTATGGGATTGGCCCTGGCATAGTAATGATCAGAGGAGCCAACTTCGGAGTAGATGTAATCCTGACGGGTCTTTTGGTGGAGATCCTGGGAGGATTGGCGGAAATGGTTATGATTGAAACATCCTTACAAGAGATAATTGTGACGGGAGTCTTTTCAAACAAGATCTCTTTATCATCCATCAGGCGCTGAACACCTTCTTTCAACAAACAACAACCAGTCGGTAGAGATAAACACAAGCGACAATCTTCACCACAGCCTGGAAATAAACCGGCTTGCAACAAATTCCACTTAACGGTCATGAGAGGAGTAACAAGTTCCTCAACAGAAGTAACGAACGTATCATCATCAACAGCATTAACACCATGACCGTGCTTGGGCATGGGAGCAGATATAACATTGGGAATCTCAGGAGCGTCAAATTCAATCTCCTTCGCCTCGATCAGGTCTTGCACATTGTTTTTCAAAGCCCTACAGTCGTTTGTATCATGACCTAGACTTTCTGAGTGGTAAGCACAACGAGCATTTGGGTTGTAGCGAGGAGATGCGGTGTTGGGATTCTTTGGAGCTTCCCTCAAGGTAACTAGATTGGATTTCAGTAGGTGAGACAACACTTGAGACAAAGTCATATTTATCCGAGTGAATTTTCTTACAGGTCTTTTTGCTCTGAGCTGATTGTTTCGTTGTTGAGCAGCTGCAGGCTTAGGTATCATAACAGCCCCTACCGATGGACGGTGTTCGATTCTGCACTGATTCCTTTGACTATAAACAGCACTGACCTCTTTACTTCCCACAAAAGGTCTCTTTCCTGCTCTTGAAGAGGCCTCCCTTTGAATCTTTCCACTCTTTCTTCTGTTAGGATCAGCTCAGTAAAACTAGCTGAGGAGCTTCCGATCAAATGGTTGAAAAACGGACCAGATAGAGTATCCAAGAACATATCCACCAACTCCCTATCAGACAGAGGGGGTTGAACTATTCCTGCTAGGTCTCTCCACTTTTGGGCATAGTCTTTAAAACCCTCGCTCGAACCCATAGACATACTTTGGAGTTGTGTATGAGTAGGAGAAAGGTCTGCATTATACTGATACTGCTTGTAGAAGGCAGCAGCCAGGTCTTCCCAGTTATGAATATTGGTCCCCTCTAGCTGAGTCCCGGATAGATTGTCTTGTAATAAATGGACCCATAAATCCCTGTCGGAAGTGTGGGGATGAATCTTCCTCACATAAGATCGGAGATGCATCTTGGGACATGAGACTCTGTCATATTTATCAAACACCGGAACCTTAAACTTCTGCGGGATGACAACCCCAGAAACCAAGCCCAACTCCTCAAAATCTAGCCCAGATACTTTCTGGATTTCTATTTCATTCAGACGATCCTCCATCTTTTTGTATTTATCATCAGTAGGAGAATACTGCTCCTCATCATAATCAGATTCATCATCAGATTCGTCTGGGCTGAGGTCTTCCTCTCTCATCTCCCATTCCTGATTGTCTCCTTCTTTTGATGAATTTGCTAGTTCTGACGCTTGCCGCACTGGTCCTCTGATTCTTCTTCCCAGATTCACTAACCCAGTTAGCTTCTTTGGCTTCTTCTTTTTGTCCTTCAGTATGAGAGCCTTCAGATCTTCTTGCTCTTTATCTAGAGCCATGGTCATTTGCTGGAACTGTGTGTTTTATGCCTGGAGATCTTTGATGTTTTGCTCAAGAGCCATTTCTTTACTTGCTGAAATAAACAGCAAAGAAGATGAGCAACCTGCTTTGAAACCTGGTTATGCAATGATATGTATGATATATGTATGCAATGATTTCAAGGATTTCTAAGACTTAAATTTGCTTAAACAGAAAGAGAACAAAGGTTAATTGCATTAAGAAGTTTTAACGATCACAATGATTCATTTTGGGCTTACAAAGGAAGTAACAAAGCAAAAATAAACTCTCTAAAGAAATATTCAAGCTTCCCACAGGCGCATCCTCTTTGGTGCAATGTAAGCATTTATACTCTTCTCTTCGTGAAGTAACCTGGTGAGATCTAAAACCTTATTCTAACTGGCGTAGAATTAGGTTTTAAAGGTATCCCGTTTGTTGTACCCCAAAATTTTCCCTCCCATATTTCTCAAAACATTTCAAGAAAGATCCTCAAGTTGCTCAAGGTAGTCCAAGGGTTGGCCAGACAAGCTCCCTCCTAAGGCAGTCTACCTCAAATTAGGGTTTCATGTTGCATCAAGACACTTGAGTCCAAGGGATCCCAAATTCTCACCAATGCCTTAATATGTTCTCAAGATCATCCATGTCAAGTTTCAAGCCTTGCAGAGGAAGTTTGCTCAGTCAATTGCTCAAAGGCCTGAAAATCGGTTGTGCTAGGGAAAAAGTCAATTGTGGCCCACATACAGTCAAACTTCAAGATTTTTGGTCAACATTCTCATTGTGAAGGATATTTCATCATTTTATCAAGGGTTGATCATGATTCATCAAGGATTGTTCATAATTCATCAAGACTCAAAAGTTGCTAAATTAGGGTTTTATAGGAAAAGTCAACTTAACTTTGACCAAGCATAACTTTCTCCTACTTTATGAGAAATGACCCATCCAAATCTCATTTTTAATAGGATGAAATTCCTTACAATCCATCTTCAGCTCCCAAGTTCAAAATATCCATCTTGTGCTTGTTTCAGGTTTCAATTACAGCTAGCATCAAATCAAACTCGTGCAAGGCATTAGGGTGGACAAAAAGATTGGATTTAGGACATTTTTAGAAAGATTTTAAGGTGAATCAAATCAAGATCAAACTCATTGATGGAGGAAGATTGAGTACAGCCTATCAACCCTAATCCATTCCTTGATACATATAGAACGTGTGCAGACTCAAAACTAGGTTAGAAGGAGGCGCAGCATCAAGAACACAAACTTGAAAAATCAAGAAAAAGTGTAAACACGAATTCCTAGTTCTAGGCATCCTCAAGGCCTTCTAGCTATCTCAATCGATTCCTGGGATCCTCAGCAAGCTAAAGCAGTCTAAAGCAAGCATTTTCAAGCCCTATATCTCACTGTAAGTCAGTCGCGATACCCAACTTTTCTTGAATTCGAATTCCATGATTTAGGCATTGATAGCATGAACTAATGGTATATTCTTGATCCTTAAGACATATGCAAGCTTTCTGTATTGTTTAATTGCATTTATATGGCCTATATTGGGTTTCACCATTGTTAGGGTTTGTAGCTTTAAATTGGGATCTTGGTGTACAGGTGAAATTGGACCACGATTTGGGTACCATGAAGTTCGTGAGACTGAGACGAACGGATTGGTACCATCACCATTGATTTATTGTGCTTGTACATAATTATTGATATCGCCAGGGTTTTAGCTACGGAGAATGTCCGTTGGTATAGGTTTGTTGTCTAAAACAACAGATCCTTGGAGAAGATGAAGACGTGGCGGCCAACCATTCGCGCATTTTGAATTCAGTGCTTTGCTTTTCATATATTATTATGTATTTTATGAACAAACAAACACAAGTGGTGCAGTGGTGAGTGTAGAATTGGTAATTGCTTCAGGACTTGGGTTCGAATCCCAGGTCCCCCACTTTTCTCAATATTATTTTCTTTCAGGCAATCACATGCGTATGCAAAGCCAGGATCCACCATGCGTCCTCATAATCCAGGTTGCCAAGTGGCTTGAGATTCAGATCCAAGAGCCAGCAATGGAGGAGCACCATGAAGCCTTAGTCAAAGCAACACACTGGATTCACAAAGCCAAACGGGCCTCCTTGTTTTTGGGCCCAGAATTCTGATTCTTGCACCCCCATTTTTTATCAGGCCCAATTCCTTTCTTTATTCTTTTTTATTTGTTTTATTTAATTTATTTATTTTATTTACTAACATAAATAATTATTTTCTCTTATCAAAAAAATCACAAAAATATTATTTTTCACCAATTAGATTTAGGTATATTTTTTATCAATAAATTTATTAATTTAATTAGGTTTATTAATTTAGACAACTTTAATTCTTTTTGTACATAATTAAAATTAATTACAACAATTAGGTTTTATTTCTAATTTAATTATATTTTCTTTTTCCTAAAATTAATAAAAACACAAAAATAGGCCATGTAATTATTTTTTATTAATTAATTTAATCACTAATTAATTTGTACATTTATTTTAAAACCTAAGTTCTTTTCTTTAAAAAAATATTAAGAAAACAACAAAAACATTTTCTCTTTTAATTAGGATAGAAGGGTCAAAACCCTAGTTCGCATTCGTTCTAATTTTCATCGCGCGTTTTACTTTATTATTTTTTACCCTATTATTGTAACTGCTCACAAGGTGTAATAGTTTTAATGAGGACTTTATTTTCATTTAGCGCTTTACTTTTCAAGGGTTTGTTTTTGGCTATGTAAATACCCGAAGCCTTATAATAACTTAGTTTAATTTCCGCATTTTAAATTCCGCAAATATTAAACTGTTAGATGTATGACATTAGGATGCATGACAAGAATGTATGACTAATTTTAAAACAGTTAGACAACCCTAAATATGCAAAGATAATAAATCTTAAATTGAATCACTCGCACATACGCACTCCTAGGGTACACTCCCACTTGGTTGCCTTTGGTAAACGGTCATTGAGTATAGGATGCTTTAGTGGTTGTCCTTTTGTCCAAAGATCCAAGTTGCCTCGGAAAGGTTGCCTCGGATGTTGTTGCCTCGAATAATTGATCTTAAGACATTAGGGTTACTACTAAGACGTCCTAATATTGCTTTAGTGACCGTACGTCCCTTTTCGAATTGACCCTCAAACTCCAACGACGGTGCTACCTACTCACTAATAGTGGGATAGCGCTGTCTAAAGGAAACAAACATATAACGATTCTTTTTTCGAGTAGGTAGATTAGCTCTTAAGTACTTGCTCAATTCAAACAAAAATTTTGACACTTACACTCTTTTACAAACAAGTTTTCAAAAACACTTCATTACACTCTTGAAGACAGAAGTAAGAGTTAAATCGAAGTCAAAACAAAAACTTTTCAAAGCACACAAACACAAAGAAAACAATTTTGAAAATGATGAGCAAGTACCTAAGAGCCCGTAGATAACTACGGATAGAAAGGGTGCTAATACCTTCCCTTTCTATAATCTACCCCCCGTACTCAGAAATATCTCGAAAAAGGAATTTTTCTGTGCTTTTTTCATTTCCTTGTTGGATAAAATAAAAGTCGGTGGCGACTCTTGCTTACCGCGACATTTTGTGAACACAAACGCAAAACGCAAACCAGCAAATTCCTTAAAAAAGGGAAACACGTCCCGGTTCTGGCCATCGTATCACAGAACTGGCGACTCTGCTGGGGACTTAATAAGTGAGGTGTACCTTAGGAATAGTTCATTATATTGTTTTTAATTGTTTGATCTGTTTGCTTTATCTTTGTGGGCTTTGTATCGGAGTTATTATAGATCCTAACCCGGATCTTGGGATACCTTTTTGGTAAGTAGCAATAGACTGTGAGGGAACTGTACGGTGTAGACCGATACGGTTGAAGCAGTAGCTACGTTGGTGTGACACATTAGTTGGTATCGATATCCCTTGTGGAGGAACAAGGAGAGTATGGGGCTGCTAATGGGTCATTAAGCATCAACTGACCTTAGAACTTATAATTGACCAACTTGGCCATAGAAAGTAGCAGTATGCTACACTCATTGAGACCATACTTTCGCGATGATTCTGGCCGCGAGAAAAGATTGCTAAACTGGAATTATGACCGATGGAGGATGGTTAGTGATATTGAGAACCTCTAGAACTTGGTTACTATTACTAGGACAGGTTGAACCAACTAAACTACAAGAGGGTAGTACCTAAACTCCATGCCAGCCTGAAATTTAAGGGATATTGTGTGACTTGTTTGCCCTTACCATGTTTGCTATTTGTGATACATGTGGTGTGTAGTTTTTTAGTTATTGGCATGCATTTTTGGTAAAACCAGGTGTGTGAATGTCATGACTGATGTCATAATATTCTAGTTTATTAGGTACCTTTGCAGAAAAATATTGTCATACAGGTGCTGCTGTTTATGAGTGTGTATCTGAGCATTTTGCAAAATGATCACATTTACTAAAATCAGTAAACAGGAATTCAGATGTCATAACAAATGTTAAGACATCCTGTTCTGAACTAACAGTTATGCAGTTTGGTTAATTCTGAGTTTTTTCAGGAAAATGACTCAGTCTTTCCAGAACATAATCTCTCGTGGTCTTGGGGTTAACCTAGCTCAACCCTAACCTGGTTGATAAAGTCCTGTGACCAAGTCTTAAGGTCAAAATGGAATTAACCCTAGCTTTTTGTGGAAACCCTAACTGAAGAAGCAGCTGCTATATATTCAACAGGGCTGCTGTTTGGAATTTATCCCTTTTGACAGAAGATCATTTAGAAGCTGTATAGTTTTAACTATTGTAATCCAAGCAAGTATCATTGTGATAAGTGACTTGGAATAGGTTTTAATTGTAAGGGTTTTGTATCACTCAAAGCTTTGAAGTAAGAGTGTTTTGTGTCTCTTGACTAAAGCTTTGAAGCAAAGTCAAGTTAGGTTTATGTATCACTCAAAGCTGTGAAGCAAGAGTGTTTGTGTTGCTTGATTAAAAAGCTGTGAAGCATAATCAAGTGTATGTTTTGAAGAGTGTCTTCATCAATTCATTAGTCAATTGTTTTAAGTATCACTGCTGTGATTGAGGGGGAGTGAGTAGGAACTCGGGTTTAAGTTGTTCTTAGATTGAAGTTGCATTGGGTAGGTCTTAAGTGAAGGAGATAAACTGGTTGGTTTATTCCTGAATTAATATCTCTTATAGTGGATTTCCTCCCTGGCTTGGTAGCTCCCAGAGTAGGTGTTGTTGCACACTAAACTGGGTAAACAATTGACTGTGTTCTTTACTGTTTTTGTATTTACTGTCTTATAGAAAGTCAGATACGGTGTCATAACATTGAACGTGACTTTGAGTATCTGCAGCCAGAATTTCAATTGGCATCAGAGCAGGCACCCTGCCTGTATTACTGGGTGAGATCTAGGGATATCACTTTCTGGCACTATGGACAAAGAAGGAGTTTTTGGAAATAGACCACCCATTCTGGATGGAACAAATTATGACTACTGGAAACCTCGTATGATTGCCTTCTTAAAATCACTGGACAAAAAGGCCTGGAGAGCTGCTGACAAAGGATGGAACCATCCCACCATAACTGAGAAAGATGGGACAATCAGTCTGAAGCCTGAAGAAGATTGGAGTAAAGAAGAAGATGAGTTAGCCCTGGGTAATTCCAAAGCTTTAAATGCCTTGTTCAATGGAATTGATAGAAACATATTCAGACTAGTACATCAATATGAACTGGCCAAGGAAGTTTGGGACACTCTCAAAACTACCCATGAGGGCACTTCCAAAGTAAAAATGTCAAGGCTTCAGATGTTGACTACCAAGTTTGAGAATCTAAAAATGATGGAAGATGAAACCATTCATGAGTTTCACATGAACATCTTGGAGATTGCCAACACCTCAGGAGCATTGGGAGAAAAGATGTCAGAAGAAAAATTGGTGAGAAAGATTCTCAGATCCTTGCCTAAAAGATTTGCAATGAAGGTAACTGCCATAGAGGAAGCCCAGGACATCAGCAAGTTGAAAGTGGATGAACTTATTGGGTCTCTTCAGACTTTTGAGATGGGGATCACTAAAAATGGTGACAAGAAGAACAAGAGCATAGCACATGTATCCAACACTGATGTTGAAAACAAGGAGGATGAAGAAGAAAATATTTCAGAAGCTATAGCCATGCTTGGAAGACAATTCAACAAACTTATCAAAAGAATAGATCCAAAGTCAAGGTCGAATGTTCATAACATCCCCTCTGACATTGACAGTTCCAGCAGAAGACCAAGGTCATAAGAGAAGGGAAATCAAGGGAAAGGAATTCAATGCCATGGTTGTGAAGGATATGGGCATATTCGAGCTGAATGTCCTACCTTTCTTAAACAAAAGAAAGGAATGACTGTTACTTGGTCTGACTGTGATTCAAAAAGTAATTCTGAAGAAGAATCTGCCAAACTAGTTACTGCTCTAACTCGTGTTTGTACCTCTGAAAGTGACACTAGTGATGAAGAAGTGACATTTGAAGAACTGGCTGATACTTACAAGAAATTGTGTATCAGAAGTGTTGAAGTCTGTGTGCAGAATGAGAAACAATCAAAACTCATCATAAAGCTGGAGGCTGAAAAAAGGGCAGACCTTGAAACTATAAGTCATCTAGAAGGGGAAGTTCAATTGCTGAACTCACAACTGAACCAAATGACCAAATCTGTCAAGATGCTGACAAATGGAACAGACAAATTGGAAGAGATCCTTCAGGTTGGACAAAATGTGGGAAACAAATCTGGACTAGGATTTGTGGAAGCAAAGAAATCTAGTACAGACAAGAAGATCAGGCCTGATAAGCAAATGTCAAAATAGATGTCTCAACAAAACTCTCAACATCAGGAACAGAGACATATGAAGAAAAGGTACCAAAGATGGAGATGTCATCATTGTGGGAGGTATGGCCACATAAAGCCTTTCTGCTTCAGATTGCATGGATACCCTAATCAGAACTCAGGTGTCAAACCTAAGTCTAAAAAGGTACCACATACTCCTAAATGGAAGAAAAAGGCTACTGCCCTGATAGCCCACACTTCCCTGAGGGTCTCTGCAAAGGAAGACTGGTACTTTGACAGTGGGTGTTTTAGACACATGACTGGAATCAAGAACCTCCTCAATAATGTTAAACCTCACACCACTAGTTTTGTGACCTTTGGAGATGGTGCTAAGGGTGAAATCAAAGGAGTTGGTAATTTGGACTGCCCTGGAGTTCCAAGTATGAATGAAGTACTACTGGTAAAAGGCCTGACTGCTAATCTCATTAGTATCAGTCAATTGTGTGATCTAGGTTTCAAGGTCAATTTCTCAAAATCTGAATGTCTTGTAATTAATGAAAAACAAGAAGTTGTAATGAAAGGAGTCAGATCTAAAGACAACTGTTACTTGTGGGAGCCTGAGAACACTAATTTCTCCACTGTGTGTTCCATTGCAAAAGAAGAAAAAGAGGTGAAACTGTGGCACCAGAAACTTGGCCATCTTCATCTAAGAGGTATGAAAAGGATTATCTCCATGGAGGCATTCAGAAGGATTCCAAGACTGCAAATTGATGAAGGAAGAGTTTGTGGTGAATGTCAGGTTAGTAAGCAGACTAGGATGTCACATCCAAAGTCAAGACATCTGACCACCTCTAAGGTTCTAGAACTTCTTCATATGGATCTGATGGGACCAATGCAGGTGGAGAGTCTTGGTGGAAAAAGATATGCCTATGTGGTTGTGGATGATTTTTCCAGATTCACCTGGATTAACTTCATTAGGGAAAAATCTGATGTATTTGAAGTTTTTAAAGAATTGTGCAAAAGAATTCAAAGAGAAAAAGAAGGGTGTATTGTCAGAATCAGAAGTGATCATGGCAAGGAATTTGAAAACAGCAAGTTTGATGATTTCTGTTCCTCAGAAGGAATTAGTCATGAATTTTCTTCTCCTATAACTCCTTAGCAAAATGGAGTTGTGGAAAGAAAAAACAGGACCATATAGGAATCTGCCAGAGCAATGATACATGCCAAAAGACTTCCTATGTATTTTTGGGATGAAGCTATGAATACAGCCTGTTATGTCCATAACAGGGTCACCTTGAGAAAGGGAACCTCATCCACCATATATGAACTCTGGAAAGGAAGAAAACCAAATGTGAAGTACTTCCATGTGTTTGGCAGCAAATGCTATATTCTGGCAGATCGTGAACAAAGAAGAAAACTGGACCATAAAAGTGATGAAGGCATATTTCTAGGATACTCCTCAAACAGCAGAGCTTATAGAGTATTCAATTCCAGGACCAAAGCCATGATGGAATCAATAAATGTCATAATTGATGATTATCATGAGGAAATAGATGTCCCTTGTAATGTTGAGACATTCTTTGAGACTTCAACTCAACAGAATGATCTACCCAACACCACCACAGCAGAATCTGAATCAAAGGAAGCTAGCAAGATCCCTTCCATCAGAATTCAGAAGGATCATCCAAAAGAGCTCATCATAGGAGATCCCAACAGTGGAGTCATTACAAGATCTAGAGAAATCATCTCAAACTCTTGTTTTGTGTCTAAAATGGAACCAAGAAATGTCAAGGAAGCTTTAACTGATGAATACTGGATTGGAGCAATGCAAGATGAACTGAACCAATTCAAGCAACATGAAGTTTGGGAACTAGTTCCTAGACCTGAAGGAACTAACATCATTGGCACAAAATGGATTTTCAAGAACAAATCAGATGCTGAAGGAGTTGTCACCAGGAATAAGGCAAGACTCGTTGCTCAAGGATACACTCAGGTTGAAGGGGTTGATTTTGATGAAACCTTTGCACCTGTAGCCAGGCTGGAATCAATCAGACTCCTATTGTCAATTGTTGTCTTCTGAAGTTCAAGTTATTTCAGATGGATGTGAAAAGTGCCTTTCTAAATGGGTACTTGAATGAGGAAGCTTATGTGGAACAGCCTAAAGGCTTTGTGGATCCAAACCACCCTGATCATGTCTACAAATTGAGAAAAGCTCTATATGGCCTGAAACAAGCTCCTAGAGCATGGTATGATAGGTTAACAAAATTTCTCTCAGACAAAGGATACAGGAAAGGAGGCTTGGACAAAACACTCTTTGTCAAAACTGAAGGAGGGAAGTTGATGGTAGCCCAAATATATGTTGATGACATAGTGTTTAGAGGAATGTCAGAACCTATGGTTAAACATTTTGCTGACCAGATGCAGGCTGAATTCGAAATGAGTCTCATGGGAGAACTAACTTATTTTCTTGGACTGCAAGTCTCACAGATGGAGGTCTCAATCTTCTTATCTCAAAGTAAGTATGCAAAGAACATTGTAAAGAAGTTTGGTATAGAGAATGCCAATCACAAAAGGACTCCTGCTCCTACTCATTTAAAGCTTTCCAAAGATTCAAGTGGGGTTAAGGTGGATCAAAGTCTGTACAGAAGCATGATAGGAAGCTTGTTGTACTTAACAGCCAGCAGACCTGACATTGCTTTTGCAGTTGGAGTTTGTGCAAGATACCAAGCTGATCCTAAAGTCAGTCATATCAACCAAGTGAATAGAATTTTGAAGTATGTGAGTGGAACTTACAACTATGGTTTGCTATATTCTCATGGCTGTGAACCAACTCTGACTGGTTACTGTGATGCTGATTGGGCTGGTAGTGCTGATGATAGAAAAATAACCTCTGGAGGATGTTTCTTCTTGGGAAATAATCTGGTTTCCTGGTTCAGCAAGAAACAGAATTGTGTGTCTCTCTCTACTTCTGAAGCTGAATACATTGCAGCTGGTAGTAGCTGTTCTCAAATGATCTGGATGAAACAGATGCTTACTGAGTATAATGTTACACAAGATGTTATGACATTGTACTTTGACAATCTGAGTACAATCAACATTTCCAAGAATCCCATTCAGCATAGTAGAACCAAACATATTGACATAAGACATCACTTTATCAGAGACCTTGTAGAAGAGAAGACAATTAAACTGGAACATGTTGCCACTGAGCTAATGTTGGCTGACATATTTACCAAGGCACTTGATGCAAATCAATTTGAAAACTTGAGGGGTAAGTTGGGTATTTGTCAACATGAGGAATTGTAGCAATTAATTTTGCTTAAAACAAGGGTTGAAGGAGTTATGCTTGTTAAGTCTGTTCTGATTGGGTTAAACTTATACTTTCCCATTTCCTTCAATTCTTTTAAGAAGTTGAATAGACACTCCTTTTCTTCCTTCCCCTCTCGTCTCCACATCAAAACCCAGTCTCTCAATCAGAATTTTCTCTCCAGTTGCTATTGGTCTTCTAAGACTATCAAAATGTCTCAAACACCATCATCATCCAATACGACTATTTCATCCTCTTCCTCTGATCAAGATTCTAGGGCAATCTCATCTTGCCTGGATTCTGAAGTCCTGGAGATCGCTTCTCTTAGAGAAGTGGAAACTAACCCCACCAAGGTCAAAGAGCTGAGAACAAGACATGCAGGAAGGTCCCAAGCTACTGCCTCTGTTAATCCATCTCATCCTTCTTCTTCTGTTCCCTCTGAAATTGCAAATAGGGAAGGGTCAGCCTATGTTCGTCAAGCAATAGCTAAAATTGTTACAAGAATTCTGAACGAGAACCACTTAGTTCCTGGCATTTCTGTTCCTTTAAATCAAGAAAGTTCAAATGCTGAAACAAATCCAGATGTCTCTAAGGATGTTGAGACATCAGACAAAGAGAAGAATGCTGATATTGCTCACAAGAAAAGGAAGAAGCCCGAACCTTCTGAGTCTGATAACAGTGCTTAAAGGTTGGTGGAGTTGCTGCTGTTTCCTGGTGGAGTTTGCAAGTGTGTTCAGTTTTTAGTTGTTGTTTTTTTTTACTTTTGGGATGACTGTATAACTTTTAAGAACATGTATCTTTGGCCCATTTGTGGCTAAAGAGGGGGAGATATATTTTGGTAGACATTATTAGACTCTATTTTTCTGCAGTCATTTTTATTCTGCTGCTATCTATCTCTGATTGCTTAGGGGCTTTAGCCAAAAATCTGCCAAAGGGGGAGTTTGTAGTTGTTTAGTTATTGGCATGCATTTTTGGTAAAACCAGGTGTGTGAATGTCATGACTGATGTCATAACATTCTAGTTTATTAGGTACTGATTTATTAGGTACCTTTGCAGAAAAATATTGTCATACAGGTGTTGCTGTTTATGAGTGTGTATCTGAGCATTTTGCAAAATGATCACATTTACCAAAATCAGTAAACAGGAATTCAGATGTCATAACAAATGTTAAGACATCCTGTTCTGAACTAACAGTTATGCAGTTTGGTTAATTCTGAGTTTTTTCAGGAAAATGACTCAGTCTTTCCAGAACAGAATCTCTCGTGGTCTTGGGGTTAACCTAGCTCAACCCTAACCTGGTTGATAAAGTCTTGTGACCAAGTCTTAAGGTCAAAATGGAATTAACCCTAGCTTTTTGTGGAAACCCTAACTGAAGAAGCAGCTGCTATATATTCAACAGGGCTGCTGTTTGGAATTTATCCCTTTTGACAGAAGATCATTTAGAAGTTGTATAGTTTTAACTATTGTAATCCAAGCAAGTATCATTGTGATAAGTGACTTGGAATAGGTTTTAATTGTAAGGGTTTTGTATCACTCAAAGCTTTGAAGCAAGAGTGTTTTGTGTCTCTTGACTAAAGCTTTGAAGCAAAGTCAAGTTAGGTTTATGTATTACTCAAAGCTGTGAAGCAAGAGTGTTTGTGTTGCTTGATTAAAAAGCTGTGAAGCATAATCAAGTGTATGTTTTGAAGAGTGTCTTCATCAATTCATTAGTCAATTGTTTTAAGTATCACTGCTGTGATTGAGGGGGAGTGAGTAGGAACTCAGGTTTAAGTTGTTCTTAGATTGAAGTTGCATTGGGTAGGTCTTAAGTGAAGGAGATAAACTGGTTGGTTTATTCCTGAATTAATATCTCTTATAGTGGATTTCCTCCCTGGCTTGGTAGCCCCCAGAGTAGGTGTTGTTGCACACTGAACTGGGTAAACAATTGACTGTGTTCTTTACTGTTTTTGTATTTACTGTCTTATAGAAAGTCAGATACGGTGTCATAACATTGAACGTGACTTTGAGTATCTGCAGCCAGAATTTCATGGTGTGCTTTTATCATGACATCATGCATCATGACATCGCATGCATATTTCATTAGACTAACCATTTCAAAGACCGAGGGGATTCATCTTTGTTCTGTTTTGTAGATCATGGCATCTATGCGCAGAAATACCATTCGGATCAGCTTCGTGCAGATACCTGCTCAGCTTAGAGAGTTGGTTTCAAAGGTTCCTGATACTTCTTCCTTTGTTAGAAGACATGGTCATCTCCTTAGTTTGGTCACTTCCAAGTTAGATGAACAAATGATGAGTGTGTCGTTCTAGTTCTTTGACCCGTTGCATCACTGTTTCACTTTCCTGGACTATCAGTTGGTCCCTACTTTGGAGGAGTTCTCTGATTTACTTGGCATATCTATTCTAGAGCAGACACCATTTACAGGTTTAGAGATAGCTCTTAGGCCAGAGGATATTGCTTCAGCCCTACATCTAACAATGGTTGATGTAGTATCTAACTGGGAGACTCGGAGTGGGATGCAAGGTTTCTTGGCTAAATTTCTGATTGATCAAGCTCAACAGTTATGGGATAGTTTGGACTTTCAAGCATTTGAAGACATCCTAGCTCTCCTCATCTATGGCTTTGTTCTGTTCCCAAATTCAGATTCTTTTGTCGATGTGAACGCAGACAAGATCTTCATGTCCCGTAACCCAGTGCCTACTCTCTTGGGTGATATTCTACATGCTCTTTATACCCGTACTGTTTGGAGAAGGGGAACTCTCATGTGTTTTGCACCGCTGCTGGCGAGGTGGTTTATTTCTCACCTCCCTAAATTTTTAATGAAGAATGAGGAAGGTATGGGTTGGGCTTACAGAATCATATCCCTCGCTCACACTGACATCCTTTGGAGTACTAAAGATATGGAAAAAGTAGCTGTCATTGATCGTTGTGAGGAATACCCCAATGTTCCATTGCTGGGAATTAGAGGAGGAATAACCTATAATCCTTGTTTGGCCTTACGACAGTTGGGACGAGCTCGAAGGGACGGTCCTCATGAGCTGCTACTTCCAGAAATTAATTTTTACTTCAAGGGGGGTGTTGAGGGACATCGCTGCAGATTTATACGAGCTTGGGACAGGGTGAATAGATCTGACCCACATGAGCTAGGAATGAAGACTTTGAAGAAGTGAAAAACACAAGAAGGGGGGTTGAATTGTAAAACTGAAAATCAATGCAATGAACACGATATTTTTATCCTGGTTCGTTTGATCTCAAACTACTCCAGTCCACCCGTCAAGGTGATTTCGCCTCTCTCCAACGAGGTCTTAATCCACTATATTCAACTGAATATTACAATTTTCTTTAACAACTGCTAAAGCCTTCTTGATGCAAACCACAAACCGGTTTGTCAAGGAATCACTTTCTTACAAAGAATTGAAATCTAGGTGTGTGAATGTTTTCTACAAAACTGTTTATCACAACTGTGATACTACACAACTTAAGCTTGTGGAAACTAGATTGCTAAAATAATTGAGTAAGGAAATATGGAGCTTTTAGAAAACTGAGAGTAAGGAAGATGATGATTAGCTTTTAGGCGTGTAAAATGATGTAGAGCATTAGCCAATTCAATCTTCATTGACTTGTTTATATAGCATTGGAATTAGTGAACGTTGGAGCAATAATTCTGATTCAATGCCAATAACAATCTTTCCTTATTAAGCAGATCTTGTCTGGAATGATGTCGTTGGTAATAACTCGTCTTGAATGCACAGTACCGTTGCAACTAAGGCGTGTTCTGGCTTTGGCTCATTCTGATGCTGCTTAAGTGCTGATGAACTGTTGTTATCTTTATCAGAGTTCAGAGTGTTGAGCGCAGTTCTGTTCATCAAGCTTCAGCATAAGCGTGAGTTGTTCTTCTGATCTTGGTATCTGATATAGCATCTTCTGATGCTGATGTTGATATCCAATATTCTGATGCTGATTATGATGTACTCTTGCTGATACCTATCAGAGTTTCTGCAAAACAGAAAGTAATATTTTAGGTAGCAAATAGTTCTTACATGAATCACATAATTAATATATCTTTTCATTTTGTTATCATCAAAACTTAAACTTAGGGTAGTAGATTCAAACTTTGTTCTAACAATCTCCCCCTTTTTGATGATGACAAAAACTAGATATTTTTTAATTTGAAAATAACGTGAAAAGTATCAGAGATAACTAAATGATAAGTTGCATCAGAATTAAATAGGAAGTTATCAAAGATAAGGGATAAAGAGATATCAGAGTTGGGATCGTAGATACTCCCCCTGAATTTATTACTTCCCTTTTTAATTCTAAGAGTTCTTCAAGATCAGATCTTTATTGACTTTCTTTGAACATCAGAATATCAGAGCTTTGACTATCAGAACTTCAGATCAGAATATCAGAGCTTTATCAGAGCTTTGCTTTGGATCAGAGTATCAGGGCTTTGGGCTTCAGTGTATCAGAGAGCATTCTTGTACCTGTAGACATATGCAAAAACAGAAAACATATTCAAGTATATCAGAGTTAGAATGTTTGAGACTTTTTGTCTCAGTAATCCGTTATTGAAAAATATCATTCTTGTTCTCCCCCTTTTTGTCAGCAATCAAAAAGTGTAAGTGATGTGCTAAAACGATCAGAGCAGAAAAACTTGTTATATTAAAATATTCAGAGCCAGACAAAATAGTACAAAAGATATGCAAAGAAAACATTGAAAATATCATGAATGAAAAACTAAGGTTGGGGAGGAAAGCGTGTGAACAGAGTCTCCAGCATTGCCTTAATCTGATCAGCAGTTTCAGTCTGCTTGTGCACCATGCTGACTACTGTATCTATCTTGCTGTCATGTACATCCATCCTTTCCTTCATCTTCTGATCATTTTCATCCATTCTTTGCTGCAGACGAATATCATTCAGCTTCAGCTCTTCCAGAGTCTTCCTGTCCAAGGCAGCTTGAGAAACATCAGAAGCAGGAAGCTTCTGAGAGCTTTCTGCAACATCTTCAGCTTGACTGACTTCAGCTTGAGTAGTCTGATCTTCTTCTGGCTGCACTTTTGAAGTTGGACGCTTCTCAGACCATGGCTCACTATCCAGAAGGAGCACGTCTTCCTGTGGCAGCTGACTTTCAACTTCCTTCAGCAGCTTGCTGAAGTTCTGTTGTGCCTGCTCATAGTTGATATCTTGCAACTTGAGGGCTTCAGCACGTACCCATATTCTGAAACGTAACCAGAGCTGGTCTGAGGCAGTAGGATCAATCATTCCAGGACAGACTTGCTTCAGAGAAGCAATCCACTGTTGCAAACCTGTTTCAAAATTCACAATGCCAGAGCCAACATTTGGCTGTTTTGGTTTTGGAATGGCTATTCTATGTTTGAGATTAGCAAGACGGACAAGGATTGTTAAATCGATGAAGGTCCTGCTGGGGTCTTCTGTAGTTTGTTTGGGAGATGTTTGTTTGGGAGATGGAGTGGGAGAGTCAGAAATAATAATTGGACTGTGTGGAGTTTTTGGAGTGTTTGGAGGGGTAGTTTCTGGCGAGGATGGCAGCTGGGCCATGGTTACAGTTGTTCCACATGGCAGCTGAATTGCCAGAGGTTGTGGCTCAGAGGATTGAGGAGAATGAGGTTCAGGTGATGAAGGTGATGGTGTTTCAGAATGATGAAACTCAGGTTGAGGAGGTGATGGTTGAGGTGATGGTTGAGGTGATGGTGGATGAATTTCTGGTTGAGGAGAGGGAGAAGGAATTGCTGGTTATGGAGAAGGAGGAGGAATTTCTGATTGTTCAGGAATTTGTGGTTCTTCTGGTATGGGTGAGAGAGGTTGTTCTGGTTGAGGAGAGTGGGAAATTTCTGGTTCAGTGTTTGGATTATTTGAGAGGTGATCAGAAACACGTTGATCAATGTCAGACAGAACTTTGTCAAGTTCTGATGTTGTTGAAGTTGTGGGTTTTGGATGTTTGGTGCGGGGTCTTCTGAGAGTCAGTGACTCAGAAGGGTCATCTTCTGGTTCGGTTTCATCAATTGTTGGTATGGGGATTGGAATTTCATGTGAAGCTGGGGTTGGGATTGATGTTGGAATAGCATAAGAATTTAAAACAGAAGCAGCAGATAAATTACCTCTTTTCTTGGGTGTCTGCTGGGATGATCCTTCTGAAGTGGCCTTCCTTTTCTTCATCTTCTTCAGAGAAACTTCTGGTTGAGGTTGGTGCAGATCTTTGATATTCAACTTGGGATCTGTACCATCAGCCTTGCACGCGTCCAAGTATCTGAGAACCACCACTGGTTTTGATTCTATCTCAGAAAATAATGGAAAGTCGTCCAAAGGGACTCTTCTGCTGGTGATGTCAACAAGAGGAGTAACGCTGGGCTCCTTTTTGATATTCTCTATCAGTTTCATTTTCTTCAGATTCTTCGCGTTCAGAGGCTTGCCAACAGTTGGTTCAATAGTACTTAACTCCTGAGCTTCTATAAGGTGCTCTATCAGCCTATTCTCAGTCAGAATATCTGATATTAACCTCCCAAAGGGTATCCAATCCCTCTTTGTCCTTTCTTCTTCCCTGGTCTCCTTGACGCTGGTCCTGAGGTGGTAAAACAGAAGATGAGCCAAGTTGATTTTTACCTTCTGATTAATAAAGTAGATCAGAAACTGCTGATCTATATTTATATAATCAGGGGAGCTTGTTGGCTTCCTGTGATTAAAACACCCCAGAATGATCTTCGCCCAAACTCTGTGGTGATCCTTTAAGTCTCTGATCTTGCTGCTGGGCACCCCAAGGGTGAAAATCTGTTCTGCTATGACACCAACGTCAGAGCATCTTTCAGCCATATCAATACAGCGAACGCCACCGCCACTGTAACCAATCAATTTTGCTATGTGATCCTCAGTGATCACAATCTTCTTTCTCATTATGTAGGAGGTGACTTGATGCGTTGATGAGGACGCATGAATCCAGAACTCCTTGACCAAAGCTGGGAACGTTGGTCCAACCAACCTGTCAAAATATCTCTCCCATTTCTGTGGCCTAACTTCTTCTGTCAAGTCAAATCCATTTTCTTTCAGACCGTTGAAGTCAATAATCAGTTCAGACAACACTTCCAAATTCTTCACTGGTGTAAGGAGTGTTCTGAAAGGAACTTGGTACTGTTCAGAGGAATCCTTCTTCTGAGAACCTGCAGAAGCATTGCTGGAGGTTGCCATGTTCACACTTAGGGTTTTTCTGAGAAAACTGAGAAAATGGGTTTAAGTTTGAAAGAGATGAACACACAGAGAAAATGCAGAAAATATTTGAGAGATTATGAGAAACGGTAAAGGATTAATGTGAGAAGTTAACGTGCTTAAATAGATTTCAAAATACTTTTTGAAAGTGTAAACGGTTTTAAGAAAGAGAAATAAAATCATGATTACGTTTTTAGAACATGATTACTTTCATTTAATGCTTGCTGATTTTGGGGGATTTGAGAAAGATACTTGAAACGGTTACCAGACATGTGTCTCAATGCACCCAATCAGCGTTTTACCTTCTTAGAAGCGTGCACGCGTTCTGCTTCAGAGATTTGCTGATGATTGGATGACACTTGTTTGATTTAGTGAGCAGCACGTCTATCCTTTAGCTGAAACGCTCAGATCTTTAAGAATAGCATCTGATACAATCTGCATGTTCTATCTTTCTGAAAAGAGATTGATCAGAAGTTCACAGTAAAACAAATACATTCTGAAGGATAATATATGGAATTAAAACATTTTCACTCTGGGCAGATTTTCATGCTGAGATGTTTCAGAATGAAATTGAATCTATCTTCAGAAAGGGGTTTAGTGAAGATATCAGCCCATTGATGGTCTGTATCTATAAATTTTAAGTTCAAAATTCCTTTCTGAATGTAGTCCCTAATGAAGTGATGTTTTATTTCTATATGCTTAGCTCTAGAATGTAAAATGGGATTCTTACTTAAGCAAATAGCAGAAGTATTGTCACAGAGTATAGGGATGTTACTCTCAAAAATCTGGAAGTCTTCAAGCTGACTTTTCATCCAGAGCATTTGTGTGCTACATCCTGCTGCTGCTATGTACTCAGCTTCTGCTGTTGATAGCGCAATTGTGGATTGCCTTTTACTGGACCAAGAGATCAGATTTTCTCCCAGAAACTGGCAGCTTCCATAAGTACTTTTACACTCTACTCTGTCTCCAGCAAAGTCAGCATCGCAGTAGCCTACTAAGTTGTAATCACTAGATTTTCTATAAAATAAACCCAGATTAGTAGTACCTTTCAGATACTTGAAAATTCGCTTAACAGCTGTTAAGTGAGATTCTCTAGGATCTGATTGGAATCTAGCACAAATACATATGCTGAATAAGATATCAGGTCTTGAAGCTGTCAGATAAAGGAGAGAACCAATAATACCTCTGTAGACCTTCTGTTCTACCTTTTTGCTTACCACTTCTCTTTCCAGAATGCACGTGGGATGCATTGGAATCTTTGATGGCTTACATTCTGAGAGGTCAAATTTCTTCAGAAGATCTCTGATATATTTGCTCTGATGAATGTAAGTTCCCTCTGGAGTTTGATTGATCTGAATTCCTAGAAAGAATTTCAGTTCCCCCATGAGACTCATCTCAAATTCTGCCTGCATACACTTAGCAAATTTTCTTCCAAGAGAAAGATTAGTAGATCCAAAAATAATATCATCAACATAAATTTGACAGACTAAGATGTCATTCTTAACTGACTTACAGAATAAGGTAGTGTCCACCTTCCCTCTGGTGAATTCATTTTCTAACAGAAAGTTACTTAGTCTTTCATACCAAGCTCTGGGAGCTTGTTTCAGACCATATAGTGACTTCTTTAGTTTGAAAACATGTTTTGGATGTTTTGTATTTTCAAAACCAGGGGGTTGGTGCACATAAACCTCTTCTTCTATATAACCATTTAAGAATGCACTCTTGACATCCATCTGATACAGAGTGATGCCTCTATTAACAGCAAATGAAATTAAAAGTCTGATAGATTCTAACCTGGCGACTGGAGCAAAGGTTTCTGTATAGTCTATTCCCTCTTGCTGACTATAACCTTGTGCTACCAGTCGTGCTTTGTTTCTGATGACTTCACCTTGTTCATTTAGCTTGTTTCTGAACACCCATCTTGTTCCAATGACGTTGAATCCTTTTGGTCTGGGAACAAGATCCCATACGTCATTTCTGGTGAATTGATTCAGCTCTTCTTGCATTGCTAGAATCCAGTCGTTGTCCAGAAGTGCTTCATCAATAGAAGAAGGTTCAATCAGAGACACCAGTCCCGTGAGAGTTTCTTCAGAGTTTCTGAAGCTTGCTCTTGTTCTGATTGGATCTTCCTTTCTTCCTAAGATAGTTTCTTCTGGGTGATCCAAGCTGCTTCTGGGTAATCTCTTCTGAGGTTGATCAGCAGCTGTTGTAGGATTGCTAGCAGTGCTCCTTTCAGATGTTGAAGGAGTGTCTGTGTTGAGAGCTTCTGATGACTTGTCTTCAGAACCTGTAAATTCAATTTCCATACCTGCAAAAACTTCATTCTGCTTTGACTTTTCAGAGTCAAGCTTATCATCAAAACGAACACTGATTGATTCTTCCACAATCTATGTTTCTGTATTGTATACTTTGTACCCTCTTGAGCGTTCAGAGTATCCTAACATAATACACTTCTGTGCTTTAGAGTCAAACTTGTTCAAATAATTATTTGTATTTAACATAAAACAAGTACATCCAAATGGATGAAAATATGAGATGTTGGGCTTTCTGTTCTTCCATAATTCATATGGAGTCTTTTCCAGAATAGGTCTTATTGAGATTCTATTCTGAATGTAGCACGCTGTGTTTATTGCTTCTGCCCAGAAGATCTTAGCAACGTTTGTCTCATTGATCATGGTTCTGGCCATTTCTTGCAATGTTTTGTTCTTTCGTTCTACAACTCCATTTTGTTGGGGAGTTCTAGGACAAGAGAAATCATGTAGAATGCCTCTGTCATTAAAGAATGACTCAAAATCTTTGTTTTCAAACTCTCCACCATGATCACTTCTGACTTTAACGATTCTAAGATCCTTTTCATTCTGAACTTGGTTACAGAAGGTAACAAACACAGAGTGTGACTCGTCCTTGTGTCTTAAGAACTTTACCCATGTCCATCTGCTATAGTCATCTACGATTACTAACCCATACTTCTTGCCACTGACTGAAGCAGTTTTAACTGGTCCAAATAAGTCAATGTGCAGAAGTTCTAATGGCTTAGAGGTAGAAACAACATTTTTAGATTTAAAAGAAGGTTTTGCAAACTTGCCTTTCTGACATGCTTCACACAGAGCATCTGAATTGAACTTCAAATTAGGAAGTCCTCTAACCAGATTGAGTTTGTTAATCTGAGATATTCTTCTCATACTAACATGCCCCAATCTTCTGTGCCAGATCCACTGCTCGTTGTTAACAGACAGAAGACACTTTACATTCTGACTTTTCAGTTCAGAAAGTTTGATTTTATAGATGTTGTTTTTCCTCTTTCCATTAAACAGGATAGTCCCATCTTTCTGACTAACAGCTTTACATGATTTTTGATTAAAGATTATATCATAACCGTTATCACTTAATTGACTTATGGATAACAGATTATGCATTAATCCATCTACTATCATAACATTATTAATAGAGGGAAGATTTCCATTACCTACAGTTCCAGAGCTAATTATCTTTCCCCTCTGATTGCCTCCAAAGCCAACGTGGCCTCTAGGCTTAAGTTCCAGGCTTTGGAACATATGTCTTCTTCCCGTCATGTGTCGCGAGCAGCCAGAGTCCAGGTACCATGACTGGTGTTTCTGATTTACTGCTAAAGATATCTGCAACATGTATTATTTTATCCTTAGGTACCCAGATTTTCTTGGGTCCTGATTTGTTAGATTTACCAAAACTCTGGTTGAATTTTGGTTTCACAGAATACTTACTGCTAGTGTATTTAATATCATGTGTGTGACCATACACAAAATGTGAATTCAGAGGAGTGTGTTTAATGGTTAAATCCATGACATTCTTTGGTGTAGGAACCTTACCTTGGTATCTTATTCCCTTCCTGCCGTTTCTGCTAACTCCATAGATCATTGAAGCCATTTTGCTTCTATCTATGCTTTTAGCAAGGAACTTCTGGAAACTGTGATCATACTCCTTGATGATCTCATCAGCACTGCTGGGAGTTTCAGAAATTGGTTCCTTCTGAGAGTTTTGTAAAACATTTTCTAATTTTGAAATTTTATTTCTCAGCTCAGAATTTTCCAATTTAAGACTCTCAGTCTTATCAGAGTCAGATTCAAGATTCCTTTTCAGGTTTCTGAATTTAACTCTAATCTGCTGGTACCTTTCCAGAATTTCATTAAGGCTTTCAGCAAGTTCAGCCTTAGTAAAATTAATTGCAAAGTCAGGAAATACCTCTTCAGTATCTGATTCTGAGTCTGATTCAGAAGCTTCACTATCTTCTGAAATGTTGGCCATGAGAGCTATGTTTGCTCTCTCATCATCTGATTCTGAGTCAGCTTCAGACGAGTCAGATTCATCCCATGTAGCCATGAGACTTTTCTTCTTTTCTCTTCCAAACTTCTTTTTGGGCTTTTCCCTCTGAAGCTTTGGGCAGTCACTCTTGTAGTGTCCTTGCTCATTGCACTCATAGCAGATGATGTCCTTGGTGTTTGGCTTTCTGCTTCCTGAAGAGCCTTCAGATCTTCTGTATCTAGAGGAAGAATCTGTCTTTCTGTATCTGGAAGAAGACTCGTTCTGATCAGATCTTCTGGGATTCCTGAACTTCCTTTGCCTCTGCTTCCACAGTTGATTCACTCTTCTGGAGAGGAGAGAAAGTTCGTCTTCTTCTGATGAGGATCCATCAGATGTTTCTTCAACTGCCTGCAAAACTTTAGACTCATATTTTTTGTTAGATTTTAATGCTAAAGGCTTACCTTGCTTTTGGGGTTCATCAGCTTCTAGCTCTATCTCATGACTTCTGAGGGAGCTGATAAGTTCCTCCAGAGAAATTTTGTTCAGATCTTTTGCTAGCTTCAGAGCTGTAACCATTGGCCTCCACTGCTTTGGTAAGCTTCTGATGATCTTCTTGACGTGATCAGCAGTAGAGTAACCTTTGTCCAGAACCTTGAGACCAGCTACCAGAATCTGGAATCTTGAGAACATTGTTTCAATGGATTCACTTTCTTCCATTTTGAATGCCTCATACTTCTGAATGAGCGCAAGAGCTTTAGTTTCTTTGACCTGAACGTTGCCCTCATGCGTCATTCTGAGTGAGTCAAACATGTTCTTTGTTGTGTCTCTGTTGGAGATCTTTTCATATTCAGCATAAGAGATGGCGCTGAGAAGGATGGTTCTGGCCTTGTGGTGATTTTTGAAGTCACGCTTTTGTTGGTCAGACATTGCTTTTCTATCAATCTTCTGACCGCTTGCATTCACAGGGTACGTGTATCCATCTGTCACCATGTCCCACAGATCAGCATCATGTGCCAGAAAGAAGCTTTCAATTCTGTCTTTCCAGTAATCAAAATTTTCTCCATCAAAGACTGGAGGTTTGCCGCTGAATCTGTCTCTGTCTTCATTGTTGTCATTGCTGGTGTGTGAATAAGTTCCTGCCATTGTGTTTTTCTGACGCTGGATCTTGTACTGACACGGTTAAGTGTTTTAGCTCAGAACCAGGAGCTCTGATGCCAATTGAAGAAGTGAAAAACACAAGAAGGGGGGTTGAATTGTAAAACTGAAAATCAATGCAATGAACACGATATTTTTATCCTGGTTCGTTTGATCTCAAACTACTCCAGTCCACCCGTCAAGGTGATTTCGCCTCTCTCCAACGAGGTCTTAATCCACTATATTCAACTGAATATTACAATCTGCTTTAACAACTGCTAAAGCCTTCTTGATGCAAACCACAAACTGGTTTGTCAAGGAATCACTTTCTTACAAAGAATTGAAATCTAGGTGTGTGAATGTTTTCTACAAAACTGTTTATCACAACTGTGATACTACACAACTTAAGCTTATGGAAACTAGATTGCTAAAATAATTGAGTAAGGAAATATGGAGCTTTTAGCAAACTGATAGTAAGGAAGATGATGATTAGCTTTTAGGCGTGTAAAATGATGTAGAGCATTAGCCAATTCAATCTTCATTGACTTGTTTATATAGCATTGGAATTAGTGAACGTTGGAGCAATAATTCTGATTCAATGCCAATAACAATCTGTCCTTATTAAGCAGATCTTGTCTGGAATGATGCCGTTGGTAATAACTCGTCTTGAATGCACAGTACCGTTGCAACTAAGGCGTGTTCTGGCTTTGTCTCATTCTGACGCTGCTTAAGTGTTGATGAACTGTTGTTGTCTTTATCAGAGTTCAGAGTGTTGAGCGCAGTTCTGTTCATCAAGCTTCAGCATAAGCGTGAGTTGTTCTTCTGATCTTGGTATCTGATATAGCATCTTCTGATGTTGATGTTGATATCCAATATTCTGATGCTGATTATGATGTACTCTTGCTGATACCTATCAGAGTTTCTGCAAAACAGAAAGTAATATTTTAGGTAGCAAATAGTTCTTACATGAATCACATAATTAATATATCTTTTCATTTTGTTATCATCAAAACTTAAACTTAGGGTAGTAGATTCAAACTTTGTTCTAACAGACTTCTCTCCCGATGCAACTGTATCTCCAGTTGGTTCGAGCATGTGCTCAAAAGTTGGGAATGCCATACGAAGTTGTTTTGCCGGTGATTGTGGAACATACTGATGAAGAAGGTGTTCCTTATACGACCCTCCATCCCTATATGCCTACTGATCTGGGGGCATTGAAGAGGTCTTGGATCCAATTAAGGGAAGAAAGGGATACCTACAGAGAAAAGTATCATGAGCAGGAACGGAAGATCCAGAAGCTTACAAGGCAGCTAGAGACTGAGAGGACAATCAACGATTATGTCAGCACGAAAGGAAAACGACCATGGGAATTCTGACGTCTTTTATTATTTCTAGTTTAGATTTTCTTTCCAGTATTTCTTTTGTAACGCCTTAAAGGCATTTGTTAAACATTGTTTCAAGTTTTTAATCTAATAAAAGTGTGTTTTATTTTGGTTTACAAATTTGAATCTCCCTAAAGTCTTTGAAATCATTTCATACGCATTCCATTACCATGCACCTCATTACAGGTACCCTTACAGGTTTCTTATCTTCTTCGCTGTTTATTTCAGCAATCATGTCTTCTGAAACATCTACTGATCAAGCCATCAAGGCTCTGCAAGCTCAGAATGCTCAGTTCCAAGAGATGTTCTTGAACTTGGCCAAGAGTCAACAAGATTTGAAGACTCTTATCTTGAAGGACAAGAAGAAGAAGAAGAAGAAGAAGAAGAAGAAGAAGAAGAAGGTGGTCCTCTTGAATATGGGTCACAGGTTTGGGAACAGGTTGAGACAGGAAGTTGATTTATCTCATTCATCTGGAGGGGGAGAGAATCAAGAGGAAAGGAAGGGTCTTAGCCCTGTTTCTGACAATGACAAAGACTTTGATGAAGACCAGTATCCTCCAGCTGAGGATAGGTATAAGCAACTTGAAGACCGGTTAAGCGCAATAGAGGTCTAGAAAGTCCCTGGTCTGGACTTCGGAGATTTGGGTTTGGCATCTGGGGTGGTGATCCCACACAAGTTTAAAGCTCTTGTCTTTGCTAAGTACGACAGGGTCTCCTGCCCAAAGCTACACCTCCGTTCGTATGTCAGAAAGATTCAATCATATACTGCCGATAGGAACCTCTGGGTTCATTTCTTTCAAGATAGTCTGTCAGGGACTCAACTTGAATGGTTCTATCAACTGGAAGGAGCTAATGTCCGCAACTGGGAGGACCTTGCTGCTGCTTTTTACAAGCAATACCAGTATAATGCCGACCTTGCTCCCATGCGTACCCAACTTCAGGGTATGTCTATGGGTGCGAGTGAAGGCTTTAAGGACTACGCTCTGAAGTGGAGAGATCTGGCAGGAAGAGTACAACCCCCTTTGGCTGATAGGGAGTTGGTGGACATGTTTCTTGGAACTTTGTCTGGTCCGTATTTCAATCATTTGATCGGTAGTTCATCGTCTGGGTTCACTGAATTGATTATGACCAGGGAGAGAGTTGAGGCTGGTATCAAGAGCGGCAAGATACAGAAGGGTGCTTCGTCAAGTACATAGAAGAAGCCTTTCAAGTAGGAGTCTAGTGAAGTTTATAGCTCGAGGAGCCAAAACCGACCTGAGCGCCGCCAAGCAGTGAATGCGATGGTAATATCAAGACCCTCTGTTGCCCCACAGCGCAACAATCAGTAAAGAGTAGAGAGACCGCAAAGGCAGTATACTCGGCTCAGTATGACTCTATCTCAAATTCTGCCGCAACTGTTGAAAACCAACTTGGTGATTCTAAAGGAGGCTCCAAAGAATCCCAGTACTACATCACCACTGTATAATCTGAGCGCCCGCTGTGCCTATCACTCTGATAGCCCGGGGCATGATACGAACAACTGCTGGGCTTTGAAGAATAAAGTGCAGGATCTGATTGATGCTAAGGAAATTGAGTTTGAAGCACCAGAAAAACCTAATGTCATAACGGCTCCTATTCCAAAACATGACGCGGGAGTCAATGCAATTGGAGATGATGATGAAGAGTCAGATTTCGACAGCTGGATTTATCCGACTACCAACAGTGGCTTAAGTAATTGGACGGCAAAGGACTTCGTTCCCATTTCTCTTATTACACAGTAATAGACTTTTGTTTTGGATTTGTAAGAGACAATTTAAAACTTTTACGGCCCGGTGCCTTACCCGAGGCACCGTGGCTTTGTTTGAGGGCTTATTATGTGTCATTTCCATATATCATCAATAAAAGCATTGGACGTTGTCTTGCATTACAAATTTTGTGCTCCTTGTCTTTCCTTTCTATTTTTGCACTTTATCAAAACAACTATTTTTCTTACACACACTCACATATACAGGTCCATATCCACTCTGGATCCCACTGATAACGATTCTGCTACTGCCAGTTATGATCAACCAAGCCGAGGACGAAGGTGAGGATGATTGTGAAGTGCCTGGGGAACTTGCTAGACTATTACTTCAGGAAGAGAAGGCCATTCAGCCACATGAAGAGCCAGTGGAATCAGTGAATCTGGGTACAGAAAAAGACAAGAAAGAGGTCAAGATCGGTGCAAATCTGGAGCCTAATGTTAAGCAACGGTTGATACAAATGTTGCGTGATTATGTTGAGATCTTTTCCTGGTCTTATGAAGATATGCCTGGGTTGGATACTGATATTGTGGTTCACCGCCTGCCCACCAAGGAAGATTGTCCTCCAATGAAACAGAAAGTTCGCCGAATGCGCCCAGAGATGACTGAGAAAATCAAGGCTGAGGTTATGAAACAGTTTGATGCCGGTTTTCTAGCAGTTACTTCTTACCCGCAGTGGGTTGCCAACATGGTTCCTGTGCCGAAGAAAGATGGTAAGGTTCGTATGTGTGTGGACTATAGGGATCTGAACAGGGCGAGCCCCAAGGATGATTTCCCTCTGCCTCATTTCGATGTTCTGGTTGACAACACCGCACAGGATGATTTCCTTTATGGATGGTTTCTCCGGTTACAATCAGATTAAGATGGCTCCCGAAGACATGGAGAAGACAACGTTCGTTACACAGTGTGGTACCTTTTGCTACAAAGTCATGCCTTTCGGGTTAAAGAATGTTGGGGCAACATATCAGCGCGCCATGGTCGCTTTGTTCCACGACATGATTCACCATGAGATTGAGGTATACGTTAATGACATGATTGCGAGGTCCAAGACTGAAGAAGAACATCTCGACCACCTGCAGAAGCTATTTGACAAGTTGAAGTTGTACAGACTGAGGCTAAATCCGAACAAGTGCACCTTCGGAGTGAGGTATGGTAAGCTGATGGGTTTCATTGTTAGTGATAAAGGTATTCAAGTGGATCCGGAAAAGGTGAAGGCTATACAGGAAATTCCAGCTCCCCGAACAGAAAAAGAAGTCAGAGGCTTTTTGGGACGGTTGAATTACATTGCCCGATTCATTTCACACCTGACTGCTACTTGTGAGCCAATCTTCAAACTGCTGAAGAAATATCAAGTGGTAAAGTGGAATGATGAGTGTTAGGCTGCTTTCGAAAGGATCAAGGAATATCTCCAAGAGCCACATATTTTGATGCCTCCAGTTGAAGGGAGACCTTTGATTTTATACTTGACAGTACTCGACAATTCAATGGGGTGCGTGCTGGGGCAGTATGACGAGTCTGGCCGAAAAGAGCATGCTATTTATTACCTTAGCAAAAATTTTACCGACTGTGAGACCCGATACTCGTTGCTTGAGAAAACTTGTTGCGCTTTGGCATGGGCTGCTCGCCGGATGAGACAGTATATGTTGACTCACACTACTCTATTGATATCAAAGATGGATCCAATCAAGTATATCTTCGAGAAGCCTGCCTTGTCCGGAAGAATAGCAAGATGGCAGATGATCTTGATTGAGTATGACATCCAATACATGACCCAAAAGGCAATCAAGGGAAGTGTGTTGGCAGATCATTTGGCACATCAGGCAAAGGATGATTACCAGTCTATGAACTTCGAGTTCCCGGATGAGAATATCATGTTGGTGACTGACTGTGAGACACCTGGACCGGATGAAGGACCTGAGGAGGGATCCCGATAGTCTATGTACTTTGATGGAGCTTTAAACGCTTTAGGTAATGGCATTGGCGATGTGATTATATCTCCTGAAGGCTCTCATACTCCATTCACCGCCCGACTATGTTTCAACTGCACCAACAATATGGCAGAGTTTGAAGTGTGCATCATGGGTCTTCGAGCAGCAATTGACCTAAGGATTAAGTTCTTAAGTGTATTCGGAGATTCCGCTCTCGTTATCAGTCAGATCAAAGGCAAGTGGGATACGAAGCACCCAAATCTTATTCCTTACAAAGAGTATGTATTGACGTTGCTTCCACACTTCGAGGAGATAACCTTTGAACACTTCCCTAGAGAGGAGAATCAGTTAGCGGACGCGCTAGCTATGATCTGCTATGTTCAAGGTCAAGTGGGACAACGAGGCTCCCCAGATTACCATTAAAAGGTTGGACGAACCCGCACATTGCTGTGACATTGAGACTGAAGAGGTAGCAGATAAACCCTGGTTTCACGGGGTCAAGAGGTATCTTGAGGCTCAGGAATACCCCGAGGGTGTATCTGTTAATGATAAGAAGTTTCTGAGGAGGTTCGTGGAGAAGTTCTTCATCAGCAATGGTATCCTTTACAAGCGTAACCATGATTCAACCTTACTGAGGTGTGTGGATAAGAGCGAGGCATAAAGAATCATGGCGGAGTTGCATGAAGGTACTTTCGGAACTCATTCTAGTGGACACACCATGGCAAAGAAGATCCTACGGGCAGGATATTATTGGTCTATAATGGAAGCCGACTGTTATCAGCATTCTTGGACCTGTCATAAGTGCCAAGTCTATGTTGATAAGGTGCACATACCTCCGGTTCCTCTGAAAATCTTGACGGCTCCTTGGCCTTTTGCAATGTGGGGCATCGATATGATTGGGGAGATCAGACCTACTGCGTATAACGGGCATCATTTCATCCTGGTAGCAATTGATTACTTTATGAAGTGGGTTGAAGAAGCTTCCTTTGCTACAGTGACCAAGAACGTCGTGGCACGGTCATTCGGAATAATCTGATTTGTCGATACGGTGTACCAGAGAGGATCATTACGGACAATGGTACAAATCTCAATAATACAATGATCATTGAGCTCTGCAAGCAGTTCAAGATACAGCATCACAACTCTTCTCCTTACCAGCCAAAGATGAATGGGGTTGTTGAAACGGCTAATAAGAATATCAAAAAGGTTGTGTAGAAGATGACGGTGACATACAAAGACTGGCACGAGATGTTACCGTTTACTCTTCATGGGTACCGTACCTCAGCGTAGACGTCAACAGGGGCAACACCCCCACTCTTTGGTATATGGCATGGAGGCAGTTTTGCCCATTGAAGTTCAGATACCCTCTCTTTGGATTATGAAAGATGCAGGTTTGAGCAAGGACGATTGGATCCAGACCCGGCTTGATCAGCTGAACTTAATCGACGAAAAGAGACTTACTGCTATTTATCATGGTCAAACGTATCAAAAGTGGATGATCAAGGCATTTAATAAGAAAGTTAAACGACAAGAGTATCAAGTCGGGGATCTGGTGATCAAATGCATCATCCTACCACAAGGTGATCCCAGGGGCAAATGGACCCCTACGTACGAAGGGCCATTTGTGGTTAAGAACATTTTCTCAGGAGGGGCTATTTTTCTAACCACCACGGATGGTGACGACCTTCCTCACCCCGTCAATGCAAACATAGTGAAAAAATACTACGCGTAATTGAAGACCCGCTAGGTCGACTGGCCTAGGCAAAAATAAGGGCTTCTCGGCGAACCAAAAGGGTTCGGGCAAAAATAAGGGATGAAAATAAAAAAAATTGTACACCCGGCAAGTTGAAAACCTGAAAAGGCGGCTTGGGCAAAAAAGGGTATCTCGGTGGAATGAAAACCCGAAAGGGCGGTCCAGGCAAAAATTAGGGATTAAAGCGTAACATTATGTCTCATTGGATCACCTTGCGATCATACTTCGGTATCAACTATCAAGCTCGGACGGCACTAATCAATCTGATCTACCTTTAACCAAGTAGCAAAGTGATGAGATGCTCGAGGATATAAAGGCAATAGCAGAATTGGAACCCAGTGGGATTATTCACAGAGCTGTTTTTCTTTGCTTTTCACAAAATCGTATATACTCTATTGTTCGGCAGCATTCTCTTACTAGGACGTCAGCCTCTTGTACAAAAACGCCTATTTACAGGCCAAACTTCAAAGTCAATACAATTCATTTTCACAAATAAATTTCAAATGTTTTTTTCTTTTTTCTGTTTTGTTTTGCAAGAACATCCAATGTTCATTTTTGATATATGCATTTGACAATAATTGTTGTTCATAAATATTTACATGCGAAACAAAAGATGATTACTCATAATATCAGGAACAGAGGCAAATAAGAATTGTCCAGACCTTACAGTTGCTCTGTCCACCAGGTACAGGGATAGATTTAGCTGAAGAATATGACTAAGGTACATTCACTCCCCGCAGAGTAAGAAAAAGACAGTAGTGTTAACTCTCCCCAGCTGAGGCTTGCAACCGCGAATGAGTCGGTAAAATTCTCCCCAAGCAGAGTTTATCTATCATCAGCACTGAAAAATTATCCCCAGTGGAGGCTGGAGGATTATCCCCAGTAGAGCCTAAAAGGTTATCCCTAGTGAGGTCGCAACTGGAAAATCATCCCCAACGGAGTTCATTCCTTTTACAAACAGAAATTCAATTCCCAACAGAGTTTCATTATCGCCAACAACGGTAATCCATCCCCGACTGAGGTTATTCTTCCAAATCAACAGATTTTCTAGCAGAAACATCTCTTCTCCACAGAGTCATTTCCTCATCAGTTTATTCCCCAGCGGAGTTATCCTCTCCTGCAGGTTTATCCTTACAATCATCTTCACTCACTATCCCCAGCGGAAACAAAGAATTCAACTCTTTTCTCCAGCAGCAATCCAAGATTTATTTTCCCCAGCTAAAAACATCACATTTCCATACATCATGACACATGCATATACGCATCATACAAACACAATCTCATTTATTTTGAGAACATCATTGCTTGATACATATCATGCATTACATACAGCTAACCTTTACCTTTCAGGAAGGATACGATCAAATTCTCACAAAATTCAAGCTATGAAGCTTTTACCTCAATTGAATAACGGACGACCGAAGTTCCTAAATGTCAACAGAGATGATTCCCTAGTTGAATAACGGACGACCGAAGTTCCTAAAATTCAACTTTCCTCTTCAATAGAGATGTTTCCTCAGTAGAATACGGATGACCGAAGTTCCTAAAATTCAACAAAGATGATTCCTCAGTAGAATACGGACGACCGAAGTTCCAAAAAATCAACAGAGATGATTCCTCAGTAGAGTACAAATGACCGAATCTCCTAAAGTTCAACTTTTCTCTTCAATAGAAATGATTCCTCAGTAGAATACAGACGACCAAAGTTCCTAAAATTCGACAAAGATGATTCCTCGGTAGAATACGGACCACCGAAGTTCCTAAAATTCAACAGAGATGATTCCTCAGTAGAATACGGACGACCGAAGTTCCTAAAATTCAACAAAGATGATTCCTCAGTAGAATACGGATGACCGAAGTTCCTAAAATTCAACAGAGATGATTCCTCAGTAGAATACGGACGACCGAAGTTCCTAAAATTCAACAGAGATGATTCCTCAGTAGAATACGGATGGCCGAAGTTCCTAAAATTCAACAGAGATGATTCCTCAATAGAATACTGACTACCGAAGTTCCTAAAATTCAACAGAGATGATTCCTCAGTAGAATATGGACGACCGAAGTTCCTAAAATTTAAAAAGAGACGACTCACCAGCAGAATAACGGACGACGAAGCTCCTAAAATTGTACTTATCTCAACAAAGATCAGCCTTCCCCAGCGGAATCTTCCTCAACGACAGGTATACAAGCTCTCGCTAAGGAATCTCTTATGCGATCGACACTCCTTCGGATGGCATCTTTAAGCCCATCTCCCGTCATCAGTCTCCAAATGGCATCAATAAGCCAATCTCCCGTCATCAATCTCCAAATGGCATCATTAAACCCATTCCCGACATCACAAGACAATTACCACTTCATGTGAGTGCAAATTTCTAGGCACTCTAGTGTTCAATCATCTTCCACCTTCAAATCACGAAAGGCAGACAAGCCAATCAAAATCTTCCGGTTTAAGAAAATTGAACAGGGGCAGCTGTTGTACCCCCAAAATTTTCCCTCCCATATTTCTCAAAACATTTCAAGAAAGATCCTCAAGTTGCTCAAGGTAGTCCAAGGGTTGGCCAGACAAGCTCCCTCTTAAGGCAGTCTACCTCAAATTAGGGTTTCATGTTGCATCAAGACACTTGAGTCCAAGGGATCCCAAATGCTCACCAATGCCTTAATATGTTCTCAAGATCATCCATGTCAAGTTTCAAGCCTTGCAGAGGAAGTTTGCTCAGTCAATTGCTCAAAGGCCTAAAAATCGGTTGTGCTAGGGCAAAAGTCAATTGTGGCCCACCTACAGTCAAACTTTAAGATTTTTGGTCAACATTATCATTTTGAAGGATATTTCATCATTTGATCAAGGGTTGATCATGATTCATCAAGGATTGCTCATAATTCATCAAGACTCAAAAGTTGCTAAATTAGGGTTTTAAAGGAAAAGTCAACTCAACTTTGACCAAGCATAACTTTCTCATACTTTATGAGAAATGACCCATCAAAATCTCATTTTTAATAGGATGCAATTTCTTACAATCCATCTTCAGCTCCCAAGTTCAAAATATGCATTCACAAGAAGTTATGAATTTGGACATTATAGGTCATTTTGAAAAGTCAACAAAAACACCTTTTTTGTCAAAGCTTCATACATGAGAATGGAATATCAATTTGATATGAGACCAAAAGGTTTGATTATAGGACATATCAAGCTTTCTAAAAAGTCCAAGAACACCTCCAAAGAGTCAAAATTGAGGAAGTTATGCATTGGTGAAGTTGACCTTTTTTGCAAAATTGCCAAAAGTCAACTATGCCTAAAACTTCAAATTTTTGCCAAATGGGCCCAATCGTTTTCACTTGTTTTGAGTTGGCAACATAGTCCACGAGCTCTAGCCCTTTGCCACTTGTCATTATCATATTTTTATTATTTATTTTGATTTTTATTTTATTTAAATCAATTTTAATCAAAATAAATCATATAAAATCCAAAATATTGAAAACAAAAGATTTTGTGCTTGTTTCAGGTTTCAATTACAGCTAGCATCAAATCAAACTCGTGCAAGGCATTAGGGTGGACAAAAAGATTGGATTTAGGCCATTTTTGGAAAGATTTTAAGGTGAATCAAATCAAGATCAAACTCATTGATGGAGGAAGATTGAGTACAGCCTATCAACCCTAATCCATTCCTTGATACATATAGAACGTGTGCAGACTCAAAACTAGGTTAGAAGGAGGCGCAACATCAAGAACACAAACTTGAAAAATCAAGAAAAAGTGTAAACACGAATTCCTAGTTCCAAGCATCCTCAAGGCCTTCTAGCTATTTCTATCGATTCCTGGGATCCTCAGCAAGCTAAAGCAGTCCAAAGCAAGCATTTTCAAGCCCTATATCTCACTGTAAGTCAGTCACGATACCCAACTTTTCTTGAATTCGAATTCCATGATTTTGGCATTGATAGCATGAACTAATGGTATATTCTTGATCCTTAAGACATATGCAAGCTTTTTGTATTGTTTAATTGCATTTATATGACCTATATTGGGTTTCACCATTGTTAGGGTTTGTAGCTTCAAATTGGGATCTTGGTGTACAGGTGAAATTGGACCATGATTAGGGTACCATGAAGTTCGTGAGACTGAGAGGAACGGATTGGTACCATCACCATTGATTTTTTGTGCTTGTACATAATTATTGATATGGCCAGGGTTTTAGCTAAGGAGAATGTTTGTTGGTATAGGTCTGTTGTCTAAAACAACAGCTCCTTGGAGAAGATGAAGACGTGGCGGCCAACCATTCGCGCATTTGAATTTTCGCGCGTTTTGAATTCAGTGCTTTGCTTTTCATATATTATTATTATGTATTTTATGAACAAACAAACACAAGTGGTGCAGTGGTGAGTGTAGCGTTGGTAATTGCTTCAGGACCTGGGTTCGAATCCCAAGTCCCCCACTTTTCTCAATATTATTTTCTTTCAGGCAATCACATGCGTATGCAAAGCCAGGATCCACCATACGTCCTCATAATCCAGGTTGCCAAGTGGCTTGAGATTCAGATCCAAGAGCCAGCAATGGAGGAGCACCATGAAGCCTCAGTCAAAGCAACGCACTGGATTCACAAAGTCAAACGGACCTCCTTATTTTTGGGCCCATAATTCTGATTTTGGCACCCCCATTTTTGATCAGGCCCAATTCCTTTCTTTATTCTTTTTTTTATTTGCTTTATTTAATTTATTTATTTTATTTACAAACATAAATAATTATTTTCTTTAATCAAAAAAATCATAAAAATATTATTTTTCACCAATTAGATTTAGGTATATTTTTTATCAATAAATTTATTAATTTAATTAGGTTTATTAATTTAGACAACTTTAATTCTCTTTGTACATAATTAAAATTAATTAGAATAATTAGGTTTTATTTCTAATTTAATTATATTTTCTTTTTCCTAAAAATAATAAAAACACAAAAATAGGCCATGTAATTATTTTTTATTAATTAATTTAATCACTAATTAATTTGTACATTTATTTTAAAACCTAAGTTCTTTTCTTTAAAAAAATATTAAAAAAACAACAAAAACATTTTCTCTTTTAATTAGGATAGAAGGGTCAAAACCCTAGTTTGCATTCGTTCTAATTTTCATCGCGCGTTTTACTTTATTATTTTTTACCCTATTATTGTAACTGCTCACAAGGTGTAATAGTTTTAATTAGGACTTTATTTTCATTTACCGCTTTACTTTTCAAGGGTTTGTTTTTGGCTATGTAAATACCCGAAGCCTTGTAATAGCTTAGTTTAATTTCTGCATTTTAAATTCCGCAAATATTAAACTATTAGATGTATGACATTAGGATGCATGACAAGAATGCATGACTAATTTTAAAACAGTTAGACAACCCTAAATATGAAAAGATAATAAATCTGAAATTGAATCACTCGCACATGCGCACTCCTAGGGTACACTCTCACTTGGTTGCCTTCGGTAAACAGTCATTGAGTATAGGATGCTTTAGTGGTCGTCCTTTTGTCCAAAGATCAAAGTTGCCTCGGAAAGGTTGCCTCGGATGTTGTTGCCTCGAATAATTGATCTTAAGACATCAGGGTTACTACTAAGACGTCCTAACATTGCTTTAGTGACCGTACGTCCCTTTTCGAATTGACCCTCAAACTCCAACGACGGTGCTACCTACTCACTAATAGTGGGATAACGCTGTCTAAAGGAAACAAACATAGAACGATTCTTTTTTCAAGTAGGTAGATTAGCTCTTAAGTACTTGCTTAATTCAAACAAAAATTGTGACACTTACACTCTTTTACAAACAAGTTTTCAAAAACATCTCATTACACTCTTGAAGACAGAAGCAAGAGTTAAATCGAAGTCAAAACAAAAACTTTTCAAAGCACACAAACACAAAGAAAACAATTTTGAAAATGATGAGCAAGTACCTAAGAGCCCGTAGATAACTACGGATAGAAAGGGTGCTAATACCTTCCCTTTCTATAATCTACCCCCCGTACTCAGAAATATCTCGAAAAAAGGAATTTTTTTGTGCTTTTTTCCTTTCCTTGTTGGATAAAATAAAAGTCGGTGGCGACTCTTACTTACCGTGACATTTTGCGAACACAAACGCAAAATGCAAACCAGAAAATTCCTTAAAAAAGGGAAACACGTCCTGGTTCTGGCCATCGTATCACACTGTTCTTCTTTGAGTTTGATCCGGGATTTCTGTAGCTCCTCAAAATCAGTTGACATGTCAGGATGAAGAACAATGTAAGGAGTGTCTCCCTCAGCAATTGGCTCCATAATTACAGGTAAGACGGTGGGGTAAGGCATCCTAAGACATTGAGCACGGGTTCGCACCCATCTGAGGTAAGGCTCAAGAGGGATGGAATTCTTGTGCCCCTGTGTCTTACTATCAACTTTGTTTACCATGCCCCAAGCTCGAATGAACCTCTTACGATAACTCTGAGCGTCATTCTCATAGTCAAATATGATTCCTTGAACGAGTGCATCATGAGGACCATCCCTTCTAGCATAACCAAATTGTTGTAACGCCAAATAGGGATTATAAGTGATTCCTCCCCTAATGCCTAAGAGAGGGACATTAGGGAATTCCCCACGGCGATCAATGATGGTAACATTCTCCAAGGATCAAGAACACCAATGAATATCTGAATGTGTGAGGGACATCAACCTATGAGACCATCTCATACCATGCTCATTCTTAAAAATAGACCGAGGTAGATGAGAAATAAACCACCTAGCCAACAGAGAAGTGCAACACAGAAGGGTCCCACTTCTCTTTAGAGTGCGAGTATCCAGAGAATGTAGAATATCTCCAAGTAAAGTAGGCACCGGATTATGAGACAAAAACTTTGACCGCTTTCACATCTATGAGTTGGTCCGGATTAGGAAAGAGCATCATCCCATTGATGAGAAGAGATAACACTTCTTAAAAAGCTTGTAAATCTAGGGTATCCCAAAAAGGGTGAGCTTTCTCAAACATAAACTTAGCTAGAAATCCCTTGATGCCTCTTCTAGTTTCCCAATTTGCCACTACATCAGACTGTTGTAAAGACAGAGCTTGAGCAATCTCTTAAGGATTTGGGTCTCTTTCTATACCTTTGAATGGTAACTGATTAAGGATAGGTACCCCAAATAACTGAGAAAACTCCTCCATAGTAGGCACTAACTGGTAATCAGGAAAAGTGAAGCAGTGATGTAACGGGTCAAAGAACTGAAAGAGCACCTTTAACATTTCTTCATCAGAGTTTGAAGAGACCAAGTTGAGAAGTCGAACATGTCTTTCAGTGAAGGGAGAGCTTTTAGGAATCCTTTATGCCAATTTCTTGAGTTGAGGAGGTACCCTCACAAGGTTGACTTGGATAGTGTTCCTGCTAGCGGATGTCATGTCCTACAAAACAAGACAAAGATAAGCCCTAGAAAATCCTTGAAATGGTTAGTATGATATTGCATGCTATGATATCATGATTATGCTAAGAAATCACAGATATAGCAAGCACAAGCAAATCACACAAAGACCTTAGGTTTAAGGCTTGCATGGGTTTTAAGGTAATACCCTCTTGAAGTTTTGATTGGTTAAACCTATCCTATAAATAGTAACCTGGTTCTAAGGGATCTCAATATCACTGATCCTCCCCACAAGTTTCGTTCTGATAGACAACTGACTTGCCACCAAACAAAACTTGGGAGTCGGATCTTAATGAGTGTAGCATCGAGTATCAACCGACTTTGGGGATACACCAAAGACGGCTATCTCACTATGTCCTAATAGCCAAGTTGTTCAATTAAAGGTTCTAAGGTCAGTTAATGCCTTATGACACCATGCAGCAGCCCCGTATTCTCCTTGATTACTCAAGGGCTACCGGTACCAACCAAAGTGTCACATCAACGTAGCTATTGCTTCAACTGTGTCGGTATACCCCACACAGTTTTCACGATCTATTGCTACTTACCTAAAAGGTGCCCAAAATCCGGGTGTAGGATCTATAATAACCCAAACAATACCCTTAAAAGTAAAGAAAACAAAGCATAAAAAATAGTTTAAATAATTAACTAACTCTAAGGTAACCCCACTTTTTACTTATCCCCAACAGAGTCGCCAATTCTGTGATACAGTGGCAGAACCGACTGTTTAATATTGGTTTTGTGTTTGTGTTTACAAATGTTACGGTAAGCAAGAGTCTCCAATGACTTTTCTTTTATCCAACAAAGGAAGGGTGAAAAGAACAGAAAAGACCTTTTTGAGATGTTTTCTGAGTAAGGGGGGTAGATTATGGAAAGGGAAGGTGTTAGCACCCTTTCCATCTGTGGTTTTCCACTGGCTCTTAGAGGTTTTCTCTTTTTAAAAATACCTTTGTGCTTTGTGTTTGAAAATGTTTTGAAAACAACTTAGTACGGTAAACCTTGTAATATTTCTCGGGATAGTGAAGAAAGTATACAAAGTGTTTTTAAATTGTTTTTGAAAAGTAGTGTTTCTGTAAGTGTAAAATGTTTGAGCAAACTTCTAACAGCTATCTACTTTGTTACTCGAAAAGGGTCGTTCTTTTCCTCTTTTCCTTTAGACAATGCTATCCTACTATCAGTGAGTAGGTAGCCTTATCGTTGGATGTTTGAGGGACAATCGAAGGGACTTTTTACAGTCACGAAGGTAACTTGTGGAGACGCTTTAGCAATTTTCTTTTAGGGACTAGATCATTTACCGAAAGGCAACTGTAGGGTCATCGAGGGACTATGATCTTTTTTATTTATGGGTCTTTGCTAAAGCGTTCCTGCCTCGTGACTGTTTTATTTCTTAAAGGCAACCTAAGTGGGATACCCTAGAGGTGCTTGTGTGAAATTGTGTTCAATTCAGTTATTTATATTTTTGTTAAGTTTACTAGCATTTGATTATTAGTCTTATCATACACGCCTAATAACTAGCAGTTAATATATATTACAGAATATTAAAGTGCAGGAATTTAAATCTATGCTATTAAAATGCTTTGGGGAGGGGACTTACACTGTACAAGAATGAGGGGGATAAAGTAGTAAGTGTCCTAGTTTTAATCTATTATATCCAGTAGGCAGATACAATAATATGGAAAAATATGAAAATAGGTAAATGCGCAAAGTAGAAAAGATGTCTGAAAAATCCTAAAAAATCTTTTTGTTTTGTTTTTATTTTAAGAAAATATAACCTATGTCTATTTAGCTTTAATTTCAAGAAAGAGGTTAAAATAATTAATCTATTTATTTACAAAATTAACTTAATTAGAAAAGACACTAGCCTAATTTTTTTTGTGATTTTTTATTTAAAGTTAATTTAAATAAAAGGATCAATAAAGAAATAACAAAAGAACAAATATAAAATATAAAAAGGATATCCTTCGATCCAAGGAGAAAGGAGAAGCTTCGATCCAAAGAGAGTCATGCTCTTTCGATTCATGAAGGATATTGCCTTTTGATTCTGTGAAGGGGATGGGATTTTTGATCCAGGAGGGATGTTGCCTCTTTCGATCCAAGGAAGGAGTTGTTCTTCGAATTGAACCTGCAAGGCAAATGCTGGGAAAAAAATAAAGATGCAGGACCTGGGTATCGAATCCAGGTCCTTCTCCCTAATTTGAATCTTCTGTCCTTGGGCCTAAGCTTATTTTGACTTGAAACCGGCTATGCCATGAGTTTCGAAAGGCAAATCATGTCATGCCTTTCGATGGCGTGATTTTATTCCTGCATGTTATCTTGCGTATGATATGCTCATATAAAATACAAATGGTATTAGCGGCACATATATACCAATAATATGTATTTAAAATGCTTATAAATGCAGTTTTGATTTGGGTAAATCCTTACCAACTGGAGACGCTTCGATCTGAGCGTGGCTTGGCTTGGAACAGATTCTTGGGAATCTCAATAACACAAATATAGCCTTCATCTGGATTGAGGGTGCCTGCAAAGAAAACTAGTTAGAATTTTGATCTTGTCTATGGTGGTGTGAGTATTCTCTTTTTCTAGGCAATCTCTCTGTGTCTGATGCAACACTTGTGATATCTTTATATAGAGGGGGTAGAGGGGACAAGAAGGCAGAGGTTTAAACATTCTTGATTATGTATTTGACAGCCATGAATGATATTTTTTAACGTTGGCCAAAAACATGGGATCTTGTCCTTTTTTGAGTTTTGAATGTATATGGACATTTGACTTTCGAATGCTCTCCTTCAAATGGCTCTGATGGCTTCCTTCGAATGACATTGATGGCCTCCTTCGAATGGCTCTGATTTCCTCCTTCGAATGGCTCTAATTCAGCTCCTTCGAATGGCTCTGATGGCCTCCTTCAAATGACTCTGGTGGCCTCCTTTGAATGTCTCTGATTGCCTCCTTCGAATGGATCTGATTCAGCTCCTTCGAATGGCTCTGATGGCCTCCTTCGAGTGGACTTTTGAGTGTCTTTTGAATAGTCTTTTGTTTCCTCCTTTGAATGGGCCACCAATGTGTGTCCTTCGAATGGGCCTTTGGAATACTCTTTCGAAGGGGTCATATTAGGTGTCATAGTGCAAAAACGGTGTTGAGGGGTCTTGGCCCTATGCATTGAAAGAAAACACAGAGGAAGTCTTTTCCTTGTGCATTGAAGGAAATTATAGAAGAAACCTTTGCCCTTGTGAATCCAAGACAAGTCTGAAGAAGCCTCTTCCTTGTGGATCAAAGACAAGCCTGAAGTAGCTAATACACAGTCAAAGCCTTGTGAACCAAGTTGGGTCAAAGGGGGTCCAGTGCTTGATCGAAAGGTTTTAGATTCCCAATAGAATCTCCTTGTCCATATGTCAATCGAAAGACATCATGTTCAGATGCCAACGAAGGACCTTGTTAAAATGATAATCGAAAGACCTTGTCCCAAGGCCAATCAAATACTATTGTCCATATGCCAAACAAAAGACATCATGTTCAGATGCCAATCGAATGACCTTGTTAAAATTCCAATCGAAAGAATCCTTCTTTATCTTTAAAATCTTTATTTTTCTTTAATCAAGTGTTTGTGACCACCCATGTAAGAGAAAACTTTGGAAAACTTGAGAGGGCAAATTTTAGGGTACAACACCATTGCTAGGGTTTTAGAGCTGTTGCGCATCGATCTGGGCGATACAGGCCATTTCAGAGCAAACCAATGACATATTTGAACTCGTAGCATGTGATTTAGGGGTGTCATAGTGCAAAACCTGTGTTGAGGGGTCTTAGCCCTGTGCATTGAAAGAAAACACAAAGGAAGTCTTTGCCTTGTGCATTGAAGGCAATTATAGAAGAAACATTTGCCCTTGTGAATCTAAGACAAGTCTGAGGAAGCCTCTGCCTTGTGGATCAAAGGAAAACCTGAAGTAGATAATGCGTAGTCAAAGCCTTGTGAACCAAGTTGGGTCAAAGGGGGTCCAGTGCTTGATCGAAAGGTTTTAGATGCCCAATCGAATCTTCTTATCCATATGTCAATCGAAAGAGATCCTGTTCAGATGCCAATCGAAGGACCTTGTTAAAATGCCAATCGAAAGACCTTGTCCCAAAACCAATCAAAGACTTATGTCCATATGCCAAACGAAAGACATCTTGTTCAGATGCCAATCAAAGGACCTTGTTAAAATGCCAATAGAAAGACTCCTTATTTATCTTTAAAATCTTTATTTTTCTTTAATCAAGTGTTTGTGACCACCCATGTAAGAGAAAACCTTGGAAAACTTGAGAGGGTAAATTTTGGGGTACAACACCATTGCTAGGGTTTTAGAGCTATTGAGTGTCAATATGGGCGATACGGGCCGTTTCAGAGCAAACCAATGCCATATTTGAACTCGTAGCGTGTGATTTAGGGGGGTGGGGCAGGTCGAGCATTGGATATTAATTTTGTTGTTTTTGCAGATTCAAAATTTTGGATGGTCGGAGGGGACGACCAAAGTTTGACTCCAGCGTCCCTGAGTTGGTTGACTCCGGCAAAAGGTTTGCATGGCCAAACAATTATTCCTGATTCACCCATTCAAATGACCAGGGCCCACTTAATATGCATGTAGTTGCTGATATGGATCTGACTTTTGTTTTATATTATATTGTTTTATTTTAACTAATGTAACAAATGAACAGATCGGCCCAGTGGTAGAGATAGCACGCATAAGGAACTTTCATGTGCAAGGGCAGGGGTTCGATCCCTACCTCTTGCATATTATTTTTTTCTAATGTTTTCTTACAGATTCAATGCAATACTTCTCAGCGCGCCTACCATACACCTTCAGCTTTCAGTCACTACATCATCACAGGGCCATATCCAACGCCCCTAGAGCATCCTCCCATGGTGGATCTCCTAAAGCTTCCCTCACTGGATCCAGCGCTGGTATATTGGGCCTAGATCCAATTTTGCAATTCACCCTCCCCCCCCCCCCCCCCTTTTGCTACTTCAACACAGGGCCATTATTTTATTTTATTTTATTCATTTTAATTTATTTTAATTAACTTAATCTTTTAAAAATCAATTTTTATTTTTTAGTCATAAAAATAAAAAATATTAGACTTGGGGTTTTATTAATTAAGGTAATTTGGATTAATTATTTAATCAATTTTTTTAATTAATTAAGTAATTAATTAGAATTAGGTTTCCATTAATTTAATAATTATTTTTCCTAAACAAAAACAAAAAAAAAATTCTTTTTATCACTTAGAAATTTTTAGGGCTTTCTTTTCTCTGCGCGTTTATTTATTTTATTCACATTATTTCCACAAATATATGTAACTGTCAATGGGATGTAATAGTTTAAATTAGGATCTTTTTTACATTTTTTCTTCCCCATTTTGGCTTGTAATTCCCCCCATCCCGAAGCGATGTAATAGCGTAGTTATTTTCCGCACTTTATTTTCTGTACTTATATATATTTAACTGCTAGATGTATGTTAATAACCTTGTATGGAAAGTCTAAAAGAAAATGCTAGAAAACCTAACATTCAAAGACAAATAACTGAAACACAACATACTCGCACACGCGCACCTCTAAGGTACCTCCACTTGTTGCCTCCAGAATAAAACAATCATGTCCCTCAAATGTGGGACACTTTAGCAAGGACCCTCAGTTAAAAAGATCGTAGTCCCTTGATGAGCCTTCGACGCTACCTTCGGTATACGATCTAGTCCCTTACGATAAAAATTGTTAAAGTATCCTACGAGTTGCCTTTATGGTAGTACGATGGCCCTCGCTTGTCCCTCAAACATCCAACGATAGGGCTACCTACTGACTAATAGTAGGATAGCATTGTCTAAAGGAAAAGAGGAAAAGAATAAAGACCGTTCGAGTAGGTAGACTGCTTATAGTTGCTTGCTCATAAAAATAAACAAACAATTTTTCACACATACACAAGCTTTTCAATAAAATATTTTCAAATATAAAACACTTTGTATACGTTCTAAACGATACGAGTAACATTACAAAGTTCGCCGCACTAAGGCATCTTTTCAAAATATTTTCAAAATACACTTACACAAAAAGCATTTTCAAAGTGACTAGCAACTAAGAGCCCGTAGATAACTACGGATGGAAAGGGTGCTAATACCTTCCCATTCCATAACCTACCCCTTGAACTCAAAAATCTTTAAAAAAGGTCTTTCCTATTATTTTTACCCTTTCCTTTGTTGGATAAAAGAAAAGTCGGTGGCGACTCTTGCTAACCATAACAATTACGATAAAATGCAAAACCAGTAAAGTCAGTTCTCCTACCGTATTACAGAACTGGCGACTCTGCTAGGGAATGACATTAAAAGTGGGGTTACCTTAGAGCTAGATCATATTTAAAATTCTTAACTTATTTGACTTGCTTGCTTTATATTTCAGGTTTATGTTTGGGTATTCTTGTATAGATCCTATACCCGTATCTGGGGCACATTAGGTAAGTAGCAATAGATCAAGGGGACTGTGCAGCGTAATACTGGCATAGTTGAAGCGATGGCTACGTTAATTTGACACATTTGTTGGTATCGGTATCCTTTGTATTGAATCAAGGAGAATACAGGGCCGTTGTATGGTGTCATGAAGCACTAACTGACCTTAGAACCTTATTTGAACAAACTTGGCCATTAGAAAGTAGTGAGATAGCTGTCTTTGGTGAAAAACTGAAGAATGGTTGATAATCGATATTACACTCATTGAGATTGGACTTTTTGGATATTTCGGCCGCAAGAAAAGATCGCTTGAGCTGAAACAATGTCCAATGGAGAAAGATCGGTGGTATTGAGATTCCTTAGAACCCGGTTACTTCTTTTAGGACAGGTTGAACCAACTAAACTTCAAGAGGGTACTTACCTACAAACCTCATGCAAGCCTAAACCTAAGGCCTTGTGTGTCTTGCTTGTTTGTGATTATATGTTCAAACATGATGTTATACCCCAAAATATTCCCTCTCATTTCTCAAGAAATCTCTCATAAGATCTCCATTCATTCAAGACTACATAAAGTTTGATCAGCTCAAGACACCTCCTCAAGCACTGACAACTAAAAATTAGGGTTTGAGTTTTCACAAGGATAATTGGATTTTCAAGGCCTCAAATGACGTTCATGGATCATTAGGAACCCTCAAGATTTCTCATGTCAATTTTCAAGTCTTGGATCACAAAATTGCTCAGTCATTTGATCAGATGACCTAAAATCAACTGTATTGGATAAAAAGTCAAATTTGGTCAATTTGCAGTCAAACTTCATCATTGTGTATCCATATCAACATTATAAACTCATATATGTCAATTAATCAAGTTTGGATCACAATTCCTCAAAGAAATTTGATCAGAACACCAAAAGGGCAAAATGGTCAAAATTAGGGTTTTGACTGAAAAGGCTCAATTTTTTACTTTTGACCTAATACATGACTTGTTGGTTTGAGACATGGTATCAAGGATTTAAATACATCATTTTTACCTAATGGCATGGCTCAAAACATTTCTCAAGATCAATTGATTGATAATTGAAATTTGGCCAACTGATGGAAAAGTGAACTGTACACTGAAAAGTCAAACTTTGACTTTTTGATCAAAGTCAAGTTCAAAAATCACATTTTTAACAAGACATGTCAAAATATGAAGATTGTTCATCAAGAAATCAAGAAAGTCAAAATTCATTTTGAAAAGTCAAACTTTTCAAGACTTAGAAATTTTCCTAAGTGTCTTTTATACATGATAATTTCATTACTTCATGCCATTCTTTCACCAAGATGCAAGATGATTCAAGGAAAACTTCCAACTTGAAAGTTGTAGATCTAAATGAGATCTAAAACAATGTAGATCAGGACTTTTTCTATAAATGCTTGTATTTTAAGTTATAAATTCATGAAGTCATGGCATTTTTGAATAAACACTTAGAGAAATTTTCAGCAATTTTAGTCAGGTTTTCATCTCAACTTCTTGGCCAATTTTCACCAAGTTCCAGTTTTATTTAACAAAAGTGGTCAACATGAAAGTTGTAGAGGGTGTTTCAAGCTTTCCAAAACATCCAAGATCATGAATTTATCATATTTGAGCTAGGAGATGCAAGGGCCTGAAGTTGGGCATTCATTCTTGAATTGCAAGCCATTTATGTTGAAGAACACATAATCCAATTGGCATGATGTGCTGCATAATATTACTTTGCAGGCCTTGTTACTTGCAAATCTTACTGTAATTTAATATTTACACAAATTTTTAAGCTATGGTCCATTTGGTTTAAGCATTGTCCAAGTGATCTTTCCATTTTTGGCACAAAGTTGACATTGCCATTCTTGCAAAGTAGCTTTAATCACAAAGTCAACTCTCCTTGAGCCTCTAACTTATTCCTTCTACACACACTCAACATACAAAATCATAAGGTCATTCTTAAAGTGTCCAACAACTCTATGCAACAAAGTACAAAACATTGGAACTATGATCTTCAAGCTTGTTTCATGTACAATTTAACCTAGCCATAACATGTGATTCAAAATCTGAGTTTGTTTCAAGTCTCAAACCTTCTCTATAAATAGAGAGGCCAATTGCAAGAGAAAGGGGCCAAAAAAAAGAAGTAGAAACTAACACTCAAAATCATTTTTGCTGTCAAAAACCAGATTTGTCCACAAAACCTCCATTTTTGAGCTTTGAAGTCCAAATCTTTGAATCTCATACCTTGCAAGTTTTCTCCAAACAAACCATCCAAAAACTTCACATACACCATATAGAAGTTGTTCAAACATAAGAATAACTTCTATAACATCACTATCACCATCTTCCAAACTCAAAAAACATATATTGCAACTTGACTTGGTTGGAGCGGTTCAACCATTTTCAACATAAAAGGAAGGTTGGAGCTACTTCAAGAAGGTTCAAAGGAGCTCGATCAATCACCACTTTGCACCCGAAAACATCTGTACGTGTTCTAAAGCTTCCTATTCGAGAGGTAAACTTTCTCAAACTATGATATCATTGTTCATGCATCATTAGCTTTTGCTCTTAAAAGATATAACAAGACAGATCAAAGAGAAAAAACTAGCAAAAAGCCAGACCAGAGGCTGACACGGGTGCCCGTGTCACACGACATAGCCAGTGTTATCTTAGTTGGGTTAAAAACATAATAAAATGCAGGGACAGGGGATGGCACGGGTGCCCGTGTCAAATGACACGGCCCGTGTCAGTGTTACTGGTTCAGACACGAGCAGAAAAAAGATGGACATGGGCTGACACGGGTGCCCGTGTCACACGACACAGCCGTGTCAGATTGGATGGAACAAAAAAGTGCAGAGAAGTAATGGATAGATCCTGACACGGGTGCCCGTGTCCACTGACACGGCCCGTGTCAGCTCAAGCACCAAATTTCTTGATTTTTGAGATTTTTTTTTGTTTATTTAGGACATATTGCATTGCTTGGAAATGACCTAACACTTAAAACCTCTTCTAAAAAAAACCTAAAAATGCTTTCTTGATTAATTTTATTTCTTTTAAACTATGGTTTAACTTTACTTATTTTAATTATTTATTTTCTTTTATATAATTAGGTTAAAACCCTTTCCTCAAAAAACCAAATAAAAATCTTTTTCTTTTCCATTTATATCCTTGCACATTATATTTATTCATTTCTTGTACATTATTTAAATATGGTTATAATAGATAATTAAGTTTAATTTATTGCAATCCCCATTTGTAAATTTGTATACCCCATCCCTCTAATAATGTAATAGCATAGTAATTTTACTTTCCGCAATTTATCGCTTTCATATAAATGTTAGTAATTAGGGTTTGTATGGAAAGATAAAATCCACAAGTAGATAACCCTAATAAAATATTAAATGCATGCAAATCAAACACATTATTCACACATGCACCCTTAGGGTAATTCCACTTGTTCCCCTACAAAAATGGTCATGTTACGCATGTGGGATGTGTTAGCAAAAACAATCAAAAATACAAGATCATAGTCCCTCGATGACGCTACAAATGTTACCTTTCAAATGATCTTAGTCCATTAAAGAGAAATGTTAAGACATCCTACAACATTGATATCATGACTATACGATGACCCACGTCCGTCCCTTTACAACCAAAGATAAGGTTTCTTACCGATCAATGGTAAGATAGCAGTATCAAAGAAAAGGAAGAAATGAACAAAAGACTTTTGAGTAGGTAGATTGTTCCTAGTTGCTTGCTCACTTTCAAAATAAACATCCTTGCTCACTTTCAAAACAAACATCCTTGCTCACTTTCAAAACAAACACTTTCAAAAAAACAAACACTTTCCAAACATGAAATATTTTCAAAAAGTCAAACACTTTATATACGTTCTTACGAACGAGAACCATTATAAAGTTTTCCTAAACGAAGGCACCTTTTCAAAAATACTCTCAAAAACCACCACAAAGCACATTTTCAAACAAAACAAATGATCTAGCAAGAAACTAAGAGCCCATAGATAAATATGGATGAAAAGGGTGCTAACACCTTCCCTTTTGATAATCTACCCCCCGAACTCAAGAAATAATCTCAAAGGTCTTTCCTGTTTTTTTTCAACCTTTCCTTTTGGATGAAAGAAAAGTCGGTGGCGACTCTTGCTAACCGTAACATTTGCGATCAGATGCAAAACATCCCAAGTCAATTCTCCCACAGTATTACACATGACATCATGCATCATCACATCCATATTCATTTTCACTAACCATTTAAAGACCAAGGGAATTTATCTTTTTTTGTTTTGCAGACCATGGCCTCCACTCGCAGAAATACCATCAGAATCAGTTTTGTAAAGGTGCCTCCTCAACTCAAAGAGTTAGCATCAAAGGTTCCGGAGAACTCATCTTTCACCAAAAGATATGGTCGAGTTCTCAACCTAGTTACCTCAAGCTTTGAAGAAAAGATGATGGGTGTGCTTTTTCAGTCCTTTGACCCTAAACACCATTCCTTCACCTTCCCCGATTATCAGTTGGTACCCACTATGGAAGAGTTATCTCAATTACTGGGAGTACCCATTCTTAATCAGATGTCTTTCACCGGTTTATAGGAAGCTCCAAAGCCAAAATTCATTGCAGCAGCCTTGCATCTGAAATGGCCCGACATTATATCCAACTGGGAAACAAGGAGCGGAGTCAAGGGTTTTCTAGATAAGTTCCTGTTAGAAAAGGCTCAACTGTTTTGGGATGATTTAGATTTTCAAGCTTTTGAAGAAGCCCTGGCTCTTATAATCTATGGGTTAGTATTGTTCTTCAATCCATACCAACTCATAGATGTGAATGTTGTCAGAATTTTCCTCTCCCGTAACCTTGTGCCTACTTTGCTCTGAGACGTTTTGCACTCTCTTCACACTCGTACCATGAAGAGGATAGGAGTTCTTATGTGTTGTATAGCATTTCTATCCAGGTGGTTTATTTCGCACCTTCCTCAATCAGTATTGAAGAATGGACGAGGCTTGGGTTGGTCTCAAAGGATAATGTCACTTTCTCATACAGATATCCATTGGTGCTCTCAATCTCAAGAGGACGTTACTATCACTTACCATTGTGGGGAGTTTCCTAATATTCCAATCTTAGGCATTTGGATATGTATTACTTATAACCCTTATCTGGCTCTACGACAATTTGGATATGCTCGAAGAGATGGTCCCCACGAAGCACTCATTCAAGGTATTGTATTCGACTACGAGAACAATGTCTAAGTTTATCATCAAAGGTTCATACATGCTTGGGGCATGGTAAGCAAGGTTGATAGCAAGACTTTGGGGCATAAGAATTACATCCCTCTTGAGCCTCATCTCAAATGGGTACGAGCTCGTGCTCAAAGTCTCATGATGCCATATCCATCTATACTACCAATAATTGTGGAGCCTATCGTTGAGGGGGATGTTCCTTATACCACTATTCACCCTGATATGCCTACTGACCTTGAAGATTTGCAAAAGTCTTGGAGTTAACTGAAGGAAGAACGGGACGTCTTTGAGACCCAATTTTATGCAAGTGAGAAGAAAGTGTTGGAACTCACGAGGCAAATTCAGGAGGAGCAGAGTCTTAATTCTTACATCGGTACAAACATGAAGCGTCCTGGGAGATTTGATTCTTAGATTTTAGAAGTTCATTTTATTTTTGAAAGCTTTTGTAAGCCTAAAAGGCAGCTGTAATTTGAACTTTGCTAATAAAAATTTTGTTTTTTGTTTCTTCCTGTCTAGCAAATTTAAGTTTCCTAAGGTCCTTGAAATCATTGTTGTTGTACCCCAAAATTTTCCCTCTCACTTATCAAGAATTTGCTCACAAGATCTCCTTGGGCTCAAGACTGAATTAGGGTTGATCAGCTCAAGACACCTCTCCTTAAGCACTAATGACCAAAATTAGGGTTTGAGATTTCACAAGGATATTTGAACTTTCAATGCTTCATATGACTTTCATGGATCATTATGGACCCCCGAGATTACTCATGTCAAGTTTCAAGCCTTGGATCACACTTTTGCTCAGTCAATTGAGCAGTTGACCTAAAAATCAATTGTATTGGAGAAAAAGTCAACTATGGCCAATTCACATTCAAACTTCATAATTTTTTATCCAAATCAACAATTTAAACTCATATGTATCATTTGATCAAGTTTGGACGACAGATCCTCAAGAAATTTGACCAAATCTCCAAAAGGGCAAAATGGTCAAAATTAGGGTTTTGACTAGAAAAGGGCAATTTCTGATTTTTGACCTAGAAAATGATCAATTGGTTTAAGTCATGACCTCAAGAGTCCAATTTCATCATTTTGACCTAATGACATTGCTCAAAACGTTGCAAGTCCAATAGATTGACAGATGAATTTTTCAATCAACTGATCAAAAGTCAACTATATACTGAAAAGTCAAACTTTGACTTTTTGGTCAAATTCAAATGCCAAAGATCACAATTCATCAAAGCATGTCAAAATATAAAACTTATTCATCAAGAAATCAAAAATTCAAGATTTCATTTTGAAAAGTTAAAATTTCTAAATTTAGAAATTTTTCTAAGTGTTGGAAATTACTTATTTTTTCATAACTTTGAGCAAAATTTTCACCATGATGCAAAGTGATTCAAGAGAAACTTCCAACATGAAAGTTTCATATTTCCATGAAATGTACAACTTTTCTTCACACAACTTCTTCCAAAAGTGCTTGGATCTTAATTTATAATTATAAGAACATGTGGTCATGAAACAAAACACTTAGTGAAATTTTGCCCTAATTTGGTCAGGATTTTAACCCAACTTCATGGCACTTTTTCATATAGTTCCAAGGGGAATATTCAAAAGCAATTCAAATATGGATTGTGGAGCATATTTCAAGATTTCCAAAATGTCCAAGAACTCCTTGAGATCATTCTTGAGTAGGGATAATCAAAGAGATGAAGTTAGGGTTTTCACACTTGAATTACAAGTCATTTTGTGATGAACAAGAATTCAATTTCAAACCTATGCTGCACAATCTTGTTTTGTGGGCCTCTAAACCTCAAGATATCTCCATAATCAGAAGATTACACTTGCTTTTGAGCTATTATCCACTTGATTCAAGCTTTATCCAAGCAAATTTTCCATTTATGGCACAAAGTAACCATTTCATTCTTGTAAAGAGGCTTTAATCACAAAGTCAATGCATAGAGCTCTTAACTTGTTCCTTATGATCACAAGAAATGTCAAAGGCAAAAGCAACATGTCTAGAGCCTCCCATAAACTTAGGCAATGCTTGTACTTCATCTTGGAACCATATTGTCACTTTTCTTCAAAATTAAGTAACATAGCCATAAGTCTATATCTTGCTTTTATGACCTCCTCAAGTCCTTTAATCTTTTTCATATAACCACACAAGTTATTTGCAAGAAGGACACGATTGAACAAGCCCCCAAAACTCCCAGAAAACTCAGATTGCACAAAACCTCCATCTTTGTGTCATTTCTGATTTTGAACTTCAATCTTCAAAACCACTCATGCATTTCTTGGCCTTTTGTTTCAAAAGCTTCCTCATACCAAATACAAACCATCCCTGTCCCTTTTTGCAAACTGTACTTCCATCTTTATCAACTTCTATATCCAAAAACAGAGCATTGCAGTTGGAGTTCTCCAGGCCATTTGAGCCACCCTCAGCTCGAGCCAGCCATTGCATTAGCTTCCTAGAGGTCCAAGGAAGCTAACCTGATCATCACCACTTCCTGAAACAAGCTCAAATCCATTCCATGATTTCCAGTTTTGAGGTATTTTCATAAACTTCTATCTCCATATTTAGGCATTGTTAGGTCTTAATTTGTGAAGATAAAATGTAGATACCATTGCCACGAAGCTGTACATATCTATAGTTTGCATTTATATGGCCTGAGCTTAGAGAATTTTAGAGTTGAAGTTTTCTGAGATTTTTAGGTTTTGAATTAGGGCCAGAGAAATTCTCATTCATCTTTGATTGTTAGCTTAAGTTATTTACATGGTTGAATTCGTGGGAAGAAATGCCACAATTTTCATGTTTGAACTTTTCATTTTTGTTGAGAGATGAAGAAGATACAGGTCCTTTGGCTGGAGGTTGAAGATGAAGTGTAATCAGGGCGCGTTTTGTATCATATATTTATTGTTTTGCTTATATTAATGGATGTATAGCTACCCCAGTGTTAAAGTGCGCGCATTTTCACCCTTAGGTCCTGGGTTCAAGCCCCAGCGTGACCTTTTGCCATTTTTCACAATTTTCTGACTTTTTTGTGTCTTTTTTGGCAGCGGGACGGGTGTGGGTCTTTTTTGGCAATGGTAAGATAACAATGTCAAAGGAAAAGGAAATGAACATAAAAGACTCTTGGGTAGGTAGATTGCTCCTAATTACTTTCTCCATTTCAAAACAAATATCCTTGCTATTTTCAAAAACAAACACATATACTTTCAAACATCTTATAAACTTGAAAACATTTTCAAAAGATCAAACATCTTTGTATACATTCTTACAAACGAGAATCATTACAAAGATTGCCTAAACAATGGCCTCTTTACAAAATACTTTCAAAAACCACACAAAGCACAATTTCAAACAAAAGCAAGTGATCTAGCAAGTAACTAAGAGCCCATGGAAAACCATGGATGAAAAGGGTGTTAATACCTTCCCTTTTCATAATCAACCCCCCGAACTCAATAAATAATCTCAAAGGTCTTTCATGTGCTTTTTCACCTTTCCTTTTGGATAAAAGAAAAGTCGGTGGCGACTCTTGCTAACCGCAACATTTACGATCAAACACAAAACCTTCAAGTCATTTCTCCCACCGTATCACAGAACTGGCGACTCTGCTGGGGAGAATTCTAAAAGTGGGGTTACCTTAGGGTTAGATCACATTTACTTGTTTTCTTTGTTTGACTTGCTTACTTTACATTATGGTTATTTGTTTGTGTTTGAATCCTCTACCCAGATTTGGGATACCTTATAGGTAAGTAGCAATACATTGTGGAAACTGTACGGGGTATACCGACATGGTCTAAGCAATAGCTATGTTAGTGCGACATATTTGTGGGTACCGGTAGCCCTTGAGTTAATAAAGGAGAATACGGAGCCACTGAGTGATGTCATGAAGCACTAATGAACTTTTAGAACCTTTACTTGACCAACTTGGCCTTTAGGACATAGTGAGATGACGGGCTTTGGTGCAGTCCGAAGTTGGTAGATACTCGATACTACACTCATTGGGGTTTGGTTTTTAGAGATATTTAGGTCGCCATTAAAGAGGCTTGTGCTGAGACAATGCTCAAAGAAATAAACCAGTGATATTGAGCTCCTTAGAACCCGGTTACTATTTCTAAGACAGGTTGAGCCAACTTAACTTCAAGAGGGTACTTACCTATGAGACTCCATGCAAGCCTAAACCTAAGGAATTGTCAGCTTTGTTTGTATATATATACTTGTACATAAAATCATGAACATCATAACATCATATTTATTCACTAACCATTTCAAGGATCTTAGGATTCATCTTTGTTCTATTTTGTAGGACATGGATTCTATTCGCAGGAAAACTATTCAAGTAAATCTTGTAAGGATCCCTCCACAACTTAAGGATCTAGCTTCAAGGATTCCAGAAAATTCTCCATTCACTGAGAGACATGGTCTCCTACTCAACTTGGTCACCTCTAAAACTGATGAAGACATGATGAAGGTGCTCTTTCAGTTCTTTGATCCTTTACACCATTGCTTCACATTTCCCGATTATCAACTTGTACCAACTTTGGAAGAATTCTCCCAACTCTTAAGGATTCCCATTCTTAATCAACTACCTTTCAACGGTACGAAAGAGACCCAAAGCCGGAAGAGATTGCTCAAGCTCTACACTTGCAGTCATCTGATGTCACAACTAATTGGGAAACAAGGAGTGGTGTCAAAGGCTTCCTAGCAAAGTTCATGTTTGAGAAATCCCGAAACTGTTGGAACTCTTTGGATTTGCAAGCTTTTGAGGAAATTGTGGCTCTCCTCATCTATGGGATGGTTTTGTTTCTAAATCCTGACCAACTCATAGATGTGAACTTCGTCAAAATCTTCATATCTCGTAACCTGGTGCCTACTTTGCTAGGGGACATTCTACATTCTTTTCGCACTCGTACTATGAGGAAAAGAGGTGTCCTTATGTGTTTCACTCCTCTCTTGGCAAGATGGTTTATTTCACATCTTCCCCAATCTGTATTAAAGAACGGGCAAGGTTTAAGGTGGTCACAAAGGTTGATGACGCTCAAACATTCAAACATCCATTGGTGCTCCTGATCTTTAGAGAATGTTACTATTGTTGACCGTTGTGGAGAATTCCCTAATGTCCCTTTACTTGGAATTAGGGGAGGTATCACCTACAACCCCCGCTTAGCCTTGAGATAGTTTGGTTACGCCCGAAGAGATGACCCTTATGAGATGCTCATTCAAGGTTTGGTATTTGACTACGAGAACGACAATCAAGGTCTTCGTCAGAGATTTATCCGAGCTTGGAGGATATTGAACAAGGTAGATAGCAAGACATTGGGGCACAATAATTCCATCCCTTTTGAGCCTTACCTCATATGGGTACGAACTGTTGTTCAGAGTCTTATGATGCCTTATCCTTCCATTCTCCCGGTAATCATTGAGCATGTTAAGGAAGGAGATGTTCCATACACTATCCTACATCCTGACATGCCCACCTCTCTTGAAGAATTACAAAGAGATTAGATACAACTCAAGGGAGAGTGAGATACTTTCGAAGCCCAATTCTACGCTAGCGAGAAGAAGGTTTTGGAACTCACTAAGCAGCTTCATGAGGAGAGGAACTTGAATGCCTACATCGCACCAAAGAGGATGCGTACTACCTTTTTATCTTAGAGTTTTTTGTATTTGTTTTGCCCAAAAAGGCATTGATGTACTCAAGATTTAATTTATTAATATAACTTATGTTTCCTTTTTGTCTAAAAAAATTGAATCTTTAAAATCCTTGAAGTCATTGCATATGCATTTACCATTCATCATAACATAAGCAGGTTTCTTGCAACAAGTCTCCTCATCTTTCTATTGTTTATTTCAGTAAGATGGACCTCGAGCAAACGGTGAAGGACCTCCAAGCTCAAAATGCCCAGTTTCAACAGATGTTCTTAACTCTAGCCAAAGGACAAGAAGAGTTGAAGACCTTTCTGGTTGAAGAGAAAAAGAAGAAAAAGAAAATAATCGGAGTTCTGAACATGGGGAGAAGATTCCAAGGGCAAACAAGAAGGACCTTAGATTTTTCTACGTCATCTGGTGAGAAATACAATCAAGATGGGAAAGGCAAGGAAGCAGTTGTCCAGCCAGATTCAGAAGAGGAAGAGGAAGAAGAAGACTATTCTGAAGAACAATATCCTCCAGCCGACAACAAGTATAAGCATCTAGAAGAACGGTTATGTGCAATGGAAATCCAAAAAGTGCCTGGATTGGACTTTGAGGAGTTGGGGTTAGTGTCTGGCATAGTCATTCCTCCTAAATTTAAAGCATCGGTGTTTGCTAAATATGATGGAGTTTCATGTCCCAAAATGCATCTCCGGTCCTATGTGAGGAAAATCCAGCCTCATACCGCTGACAAGGATTAATGGGTACACTTCTTCCAAGACAATCTGTCTGGAACTCAACTTGATTGGTTTTATTAGTTAGAAAGAGCCAATTGTTGTATACTAAAATGTGCCCTCTCATTTATCAAGACTTTTCTCACAAGATCTCTTTGACTCAAGACTGGATTAGGGTTTGGTCAGCTCAAGACATCTCATCTTGCACTGATAACCCAAAATTAGGGTTTGAGTTTGCCCAAGGATTTTTGGACTATCAATGCTTCATATGACTTTAAAACATCATTATGGACCCCTAAGATTACTCATGACAAGTTTCATGCCTTGAACCACATGTTTGATCAATCAATTGGACAGTTGACCTAAAAATCAGCTGTATTTGGGAAAAAGTCAACCATGGCTAATTTACAGTCAAACTTCATAATTTTTTATCAACATCAACATTTTAGGCTCATATTTATTTTTTGATCAAGTTTGGACCACAACTCCTCAAAAAATTTGATCAAATCATCAAAAAGGAAAAATGGTCAAAATTAGGATTTTGACTGAGAAAGGGCAATTTCTGATTTTTGACCTAGCAAATGAACAATTGATTTGAAGCATGATTACAAGGTTTCAATTGTATCATCTTGACCTAATAACATGGTTCAAAACATTGCAAATCCATTGGATTGACAGATGAAATTTGCAGTCAATTGATCAAAAGTCAACTATATACTGAAAAGTCAAACTTTGTCTTTTTGGTCAAAATCAAGTGCCAAGGATCATAATTCATCAAAACATGTCAAAATGTGAAACTTGTTCATCAAGGAATCAAAGATTGAAGATTTGGTTTTAAAAATTTGAAATTTTCTTAACTTAGAAATTTTTCTAAGTATAGAAAATTTCTTATTTTTTCTCAACTTTAAGCCATTTTTTCACCATGATACAAGATGATTCAAAGGAAATTCCCAACATGAAAGTTGTAGATCTCCATGAAATCTACAACTTTGCTTCACACATTTTTCCTTAAATATGTTTGGATCTCAAGATATAATTTTGTGAATACATGCCCATGAACTAAAATAACTTAGTGAAATTTTACCCTAATTTAGGCAGGTTTTTAACCTAACTTCATGGTAATTTTTCACCTAGTTCTAAGAGGTATCTTGAAATGCATTTCAAATATGAGTTATATATCACATTGCAAGCTTTCCAAAATGTCCAATAACTCCTTGAGATCATTTTTGAGTAGGGATAATCGAAGAGATGAAATTGGCAATTTCTCACTTTGATTTCAAGCCACTTCATGAAGAACAAGATTCAAATCTGAAACTATGCAGCCTAATCCATGCTTTACAGGTCCCAAACTTGTTTCTAACTCCATAATTTAATGCTTATTCAGTTGACAAATCCTTAATCCAATCCCAAGAGTCTTTGCCCAAGTTGTAATTCCATAAATGGCACAAAGTTGCCATTGCCATTTTGGAAAAGCATAGCTTTTGCAACTTTACATTTCTCACCAAATACAAGTTGTCTAATATTGGTACCAACTTCAAGCAGGCCAGTACAAGCATGTGTAGACTTGTCTCTTCACTTTGCTTCAAAAGCAAGAAAGTGTGCAAAAAGCCTACAACTGAAAAATCTGTTGTGGAGCTGTCAAAAAACTTTCTCTATACTAATACACAAACCCATTACAACTGAGAACACGATTGCAAAAGTCCAGAAACACTCAAAAACTCCATCTCACCAAAAACCTGTCAAAAACTTACAGTTTGAGCATAAGCATAGCAATCCACAAATTTGCTCGTGCGTTTCAAGTTTTAATCATTCAAACACTTTACCTACCTCATGTCTAAGTGATCCAGACCATCATCCCTGCACTGTAACTCCTCTTTCTTCATCTACCATTTTTGTTTTCCAAGCTTGCAGGTTGACTTGGATAGAGAGTTCCAGGCACTTCCAAAGCAAGGCAAGGATTGGAACACAATCGGCGAGGTTCAAGCAAGCTAAAGGAACCTTCAGACCTTCCTAAATTTCACTCAAACTCCATTCACGATCTCAGCTGAAAGAGGTAAGAATTCCAACTTTTATCTCTTCATACAGGCATCCATTGGCCACGATTTAGGAAAAAAATGTAGATATTATAGTGCTGAAGCCAACCATGTGCATAGATTCCATTTCTGTTCATTATGTGTAGAGAATTTTGGAGTTCAAATTTCTGTAAAAATTAGGTTTAAAATTAGGGCTTTTAAAATTCGTTTTAATCTTTGATTTTTAGTTTCCATAAGTTATATGTCTGAAATCATGGGAAAGAGTACTATCATTTTCATGTTGGGAGTTTCCATTTTCATGGAGAGATGAGAAAGATACAGAGCTTTTGGCCAGCTTGAGGAAGAAGATGAAGTACAGGGCAAGGAAGCTTTTTACGTTATGTTTTTATTGTTTCATATAAACTAACGGATGTACAGCCACCCCAGTGGCAAGGTAGCGCACTGGCAATGCCCAGGTCATAGGTTCGAACCTTGGCGCTACCTTTTACATTTTTCTCATTTTTTCAGCTTCAGTTTTGGCATTTTTGGCAGTATGGGCTTGGTTCTTGGGCCTTCTAATTTTTTTCTAACACACTACCCCCAGTTTGCTTGCAGCACCCCTGGCCCAATCTTTTTATTATTTATTTTATTTTCATATTTGTTTCATTAAAATATTTTCTTTAATACATAAAAATCATAAAAAAATATAAAACATGATGATTTTGCATTTTTGTATTCTATTTTATTTTCACATGAAAAAATATTTTTTATATATTAATTATTTCTTTCTTAAATAAACTTGTAAATATAATAAATTTAGGTTAACTATTTTATTTTGACATATAAAAACTAAATATTTTCATAAGATATTATTTATCATTTTTAATACAAAAAATACATGAAAATAATACCTAAAGAACTTTATTTTCTTTTAAATTAGAAATTAGGGTTAACTTTTATTTTCAAGAATTAATTCCTTTTTCTTAAGTTTATTAGGTTTAGTTCAAAACTCATTTTCACATAAAAAAAACAAAATAAAATCTTTTTCTTACATATACATACCATTGCACATTTAATTTATATTGTATCTTATTTATTTCAAACATTTGTACAAATTCGATTTGGTTGTAATAGCTTAATTAGATTTACATTATCGCAAATCCCCATTCATAGTTTGTATTCCCCCCTCCCATAAAAATGTTGTAATAGTGTAGTAATCTTTAAATTACGCAATTTACCGCTTTTACATACCATGCTAGTAATTAGGGTTTGAATGACAAGATAAAAACAAATCAAATAGAAAACCCTAAATCCAAGACAAAATCAAAGCATGAAAATAACACACTTGCACACAAACATCCTTAGGGTTTCTCCACTTGGTTGTCTTATACAAAAATGGCCATATTACGCATGCGAAGTATCTTGGCAAAACAAACAAATATAAGATCATAGTCCCTCGATGACGTTATTCTAAGTTGCCTTACAAAATGATCTTGGTCCCTCAAAAATGCTAAGATACTTTGCAACATTGCTAATCATGGTTATACGATGACCCACGCCCGTCCCGTTTACATCCAAAGATAGGGTTGCTTACCAAATAATGGTAAGACAATAATGTCAAAGGAATAGAAAATGCATAAGAAAGACATTTGAGTAGGTAGATCACCTCTAGTTACTTGCTCTATTTCAAAACAACTATCCTTGCTATTTTTCCAAAACAAACACACACATTTCAAAAAAAAATCTTACAAACATTGAAAACATTTTCAAAAAAGACTCACATCTTTGTATACATTCTTACGAACGAGAATCATTACAAAGGTTGCCTAAACAATGGTCTCTTTTACAAAATACTTTCTAAACCATACCAAACACATTTTCAAACAACAAAAGCAAGTGATCTAGCAAGTAACTAAGAGCCCATGGAAAACCATGGATGAAAAGGGTGCTAATACCTTCCCTTTTCATAATCTACCCCCCGAACTCAAGAAACAATCTCAAAGGTCTTTCCTGTGCTTTTTCACCTTTCCTTTTGGATAAAAGAAAAGTCGATGGCGACTCTTGCTAACTGCAACAATTACGATAAAACGCAAAACCCTCAAGTCATTTCTCTCACCGTATCACACCAATGTTCATAACTGGGAAGATCTTGTTGCTGCCTTTTACAAATAATACCAATACAATGCTGATCTTGCGCCCACCCGTACTCAACTCCAGAGTATGGCCATTGTTTCAAGTGAAGGCTTCAAAGACTATGCGCAAAAGTGGAGGGACTTAGCAGGAAGGGTCCAGCCTCTCTTATCTGAAAGAGAGTTGGTAGACATGTTTTTGGGCACCTTGTCAGGTCCCTTCTTTAATCACTTAATTGGGAATTCATCAGCAGGATTTACTGAATTGGTATTGACCGGAGAAAGAGTAGAGGCCGGGATAAAGAATGGGAAAATTCAAAAATATGCATCCTCTGTTGCTGTATGGAAACCCTTCATTGGAAAGAAAGAAGTCGTTATTGTATATCCTAAGAGAAATCAAGATAGGGATGAATGTCGTCCAATGGTGGGGGTTGTCATGATTCCTAAACATGCGCCTTCTCAGCAAAGAAGCAACCAGCCAAGAATGGAAAGACCAGTCAGACAATTCACTCGAATTAATATGAAACTATCTCAAGTATTGCCACATTTGTTAAGATCCAATCTAGTGACTTTGAAAGAAGCTCCAAAGAATCCTAACACAACCTCTCCTCACTATCATCTTAATGCCCGTTGCGCATACCATTCCGAGAGTCCCGGCCATGACACTAACAACTGTTGGGCTCTAAATGAAAAAGTACAACACCTCCTTGAAGCCAAAGAGATTGAATTCGACGCGCCAGAAAAGCCCAATGTCATTACTGCCCATATGCCCAAACACGGCTGTGATGTCAACTCCGTTGAGGAAGATATGTTTGTTACTTCAGTTGATGAACTTGTGACCCCACTCCTGACAATCAAAAAGAACTTGTTAAATGTCGGTGTTTTCCCGGGCTGTGATGAAAGCTGTCATTTTTGTTTGTCCTCACCAACCAACTGTTCTTTGTTAAAAGCAGGCGTTCAATGCCTAATAGATAACAAGGAGATTTTGTTCGAGAAGGCTTCAATTCCAATTGTTTCTTATAATGATGTTCCCATTGTGACCATTTCCGACAATTCTTCCAGGGTCTCCACCAAAAGACCCATTAGAATTACATCAGTTCCTAAAGTAGCTCCTTTGATAATTACAATGCCTGGACCAATCCCGTATTCGTCAGACAAAATTGTACCATGGAATTATGGAGGGGATGTTTACTGCCACGGTATCAAGCAAGATCAGCCAGCTGCTGAAGATTCAAGTTCTGAGAAAGTTGATTCCAATGTTAGTAATATCGCAGGGACTAGTAAGATCACTCGAAGTGGAAGGGTTTTCTCTCCAGAAATTGCTCCTCCAAAAGTTATTTCTGGACCCGTAATCATTCTTGTTGTTGTTGCTCCTCCAAAGGCTATTCCTAGTCCTGCAATCATCTCTAATAATACTCTTGTTGACAAAACTGTTACAATCCATGTTGTCACCCCTACTGACATTCCTGTTGCTGGGTCAACTGAGACTCGAGGAAAAGGTATTTTGGTTGAGCCTGTCTGGACGAAGGCAAATCAATAGCTATCCCTGAGACTTCCCGAAAAGAGATGGAGGAAATTCTAAAGATCATAAAAAGAAGCGACTACAATGTAGTCGAGCAACTGGGGCAAACACCATCAAAAATTTCCATGTTGGCTTTACTATTATGTTCCGAGGCGCATGCAAAGGCCTTGGTAAAGTTCCTTAAGACCACCCATGTACCCCAAGAAACATCTACCGATTAGTTCCAAGACTGCGTAGCCAGTCTGACCGCAGATAATGGTTTAGGTTTTTCGGATGCTGATTTAACGCCAAGAGAGAGGAAGTATAATGAGGCATTGCATGTCTCAGTCGAATGCAGGGGTACAACTCTGGTTCATGTTTTGGTTGACACTGGTTCATCTCTGAATGTGTTGCCTAAAAAGGCTCTTGATAGGCTGGACTGTGAAGGATTGACATTGAAACTGAGCAACATAGTAGTGAGGGCCTTTGACGCCTCAAAAAGGATGGTGCATGGGGAAGCAGACATCCCCATAAAAGTTGGAACCCAAACGTTTGATTCAACTTTTTATGTAATGGATATTCTCCCTTCATATTCCTTCTTATTAGGCCAACCATGGATTCACAACGTTGGTGCCGTTACTTCTACGTTGCATCAAATGCTGAAATATCCAATTCAGGGGAAGATCATCAATGTTCATGGAGAAGAAGAATATATGGTCATCCATCTAAATTCCTTCAGATATGTGGAACTAGATGGTGAGTTTATTGAAACTCCATTCCAGCACTTTGAAGAAGTCCCGCAGACTGTGGCAGTAACCAAGGTTGTGTCTCAAGTTCCCAAGATTACAAGGCCTCCGCTCAAAATGTCGTCTTTGAAGGATGCCAAGGCAGTGATAGAAGAAGGTGAGTGCACTATTTGGGGTCAACTCCCAGGTATCCCATACAAATCTGATAAGTTTGGTCTGGGTTTCACTTCATGTGCCTAGAAGGTTGTACGCCACGCTCGTGCCGGAAGACCATCCTTGAAGATCAGCAATCGCGAAGTCAATGCAGGAGAAGATGATGAAGATAGCTATAACCTGGAGGATTGGATTTACCCAACTGTCAGTGGAGGACTCAGCAACTGGGAGGCTAGAGATTTCGTCCCGATCACTTTTATCCCACAGTAATTTGTCTTTAAATTTGTCGGATCTGTAATATTAAAACAATTCAGACTCTTAAAACCTTGTATCTTACCCGAGGCATAATGGTCCATTTGTAAGGGTTATTATCTCATTTCCATATGACATCAATGAATCATGGATGTTTTTGCATACAAACTTTGTGCTCATTGTTTTTCTTTTTTACATTTTTCATTTCTTTAAAAGATAGATATACTCTTACACACACTCACACTCACAATGCAGGTCTACATCCATTCGGGATCCCATGGGTAACGGTTCTGCTATAGTCTTCTGTGATTCTGAAAATCTAATCTACCAAGCCGGAGATGAAGGTGAGGAAGATTTTGAAGTACCAGGGGAACTCGCCAAGTTACTACAACAAGAAGAGAGGACCATTCAGCCCCACGACGAACCAGTGGACACAATCAACCTAGGTACCGAAGAAGACAAAAGAGAAGTCAAGGTGGGTGCCAATCTGGAACCCAATATCAAAGAGCGTATGATTCAGTTGCTACACGAGTATGTTGAGGTCTTTGTCTGGTCGTATAAATACATGCCAGGACTTGATACAGATATCATGGTACATCGTCTACCAACAAAAGAAGACTGTCTACCGGTAAAACAAAAGGTCCATCATATGCGACCAGACATGTCAGAGAAGATCAAAGCAGAAGTCATGAAATAATTCAACGTTAGATTCTTGGTCGTCACCTCCTATCCGCAATGGGTTGCCAATGTCATTCTCGTGCCCAAAAAAGACGGCAAAGTACGAATGTGTGTGGACTACAGAGATTTGAATAGGGCAAGCCCTAAGGATGACTTCCCACTTCCCCATATTGATGTTCTAGTTGACAATACGGCGCAACATAAAGTGTTTTCCTTCATGGACGGTTTCTCAGGCTACAACCAAATCAAAATGGCGCCTGAGGACATGGAGAAAACAACCTTTGTCACACAGTGGGGGACATTCTGCTACAAGGTTATGCCATTCAGACTGAATAATGTTGGGTTAACCTATCAGTGTGCCATGGTAGCCCTATTTCACGACATGATACATCACGAAATAGAAGTCTATGTGGACGACATGATAGCTAGATCTCAAACAGAGGAAGAGCATCTTGATCATTTACAGAAGCTGTTTGAGAGGCAAAAGAAATACAAGCTGAGGTTGAACCCAAATAAATGCACATTTGGGGTGAGGTCTAGTAAACACCTAGGCTTTGTCGTCAGCAATAAAGGTATTGAGGTAGATCCTGCCAAGGTGAAAGCGATACAAGAGATTCCTGCTCCTCGTACTGAGAAGGAAGTCAGAGGTTTTTTGGGACGTTTAAACTACATTTCCAGATTCATCTCTCACCTGACAGCTACTTGTGAACCAATCTTCAAATTACTGAAGAAAGATCAAGTAGTCAAATGGAATGATGAGTACCAAACCTCTTTTGACAAGATCAAAGAGTACCTGCAAGATCCTCCTGTTTTGATGCCACCAGTCGAGGGAAGACCGTTGATCATGTATCTGACTGTTTTGGAAGATTCAACGAGGTGTGTGCTGGGGCATCATGACGAGTCTGGCCGAAAAGAGCACGCTATTTATTACCTGAGCAAAAATTTTATCGACTGTGAAACAAGATATTCACTGCTCAAGAAAACTTGTTGCGCTCTGGCATGGGCTGCTCGCCGGCTAAGACAGTATATGCTGACCCATACTACCTTATTGATATCTAAAATGGATCCAATAAAATACATCTTTGAGAAACCTGCTCTCTCTGGGAGAATAGCAACATGGCAGATGATCCTGATAGAATATGACATATAGTATACTACTCAAAGAAATAAAGGGCAGTGTACTAGTTGATCACCTTGCTCACCAAGCTATAGAAGACTACCAGTCCATGAAGTTCGAATTCCCAAATGAAGACATCGTGATGGTAAACAACTGTGAAGAATTCAGACCATATGACAGACCTGAACAAGGATCCTGATGGACCCTAGTTTTTGATGGGGCATCCAATGCACTCGGCAATGGTATTGGTGTTGTACTCATATCTCCTGAAGGATGTCATACTCCCTTTACGGCAAGACTCTGCTTCAATTGTACAAACAACATGGCGGAATATGAAGCATGCATTTTTGGTCTCAAAGCTGCCATAGATTTGGGGATCAAATCCTTAAATGTATTTGGAGATTCAGCTTTAGTCATCAGCCAGATCAAAGGGGAATGGGACACCAAACACCCTAACCTTATCCCCTACAAAGAACATGTGCTGACATTGATCCCACATTTTGAGAAGATTACCTTCGAGCATTTCCTGCGAGAAGAAAATCAGCTAGCAGATGCACTAGCCACAAATGTTTAAACTTAAATGGGATAACGAAGCTCCCTATATCACCATTGAATGAATGGGTGAACCAGCTCACTTTCACAAGATTAATACTGAAGAAGTAGTGGACCATCCTTGGTTTCACGAAGTCAAGAGGTATCTCGAGGCTCAAGAATATATAGAAGGAGCTTCAGTCAATGATAAGAAGTTCTTAAGGATATTCTCTGCTAAATTCTTCCTTAGTAATGGCATTCTTTACAAATGCAACCATGACTCAGTGTTACTTCGGTTCGTAGATAAGGTTGAAGCGGAAAAGATCATGGTTGATCTACATGAAGGCACTTTTGGAACCCATTCCAATGGGCATACGATGGCAAAAAAAATCCTACGCGCAGGCTATTACTGGTCTACCATGGAAGCAGATTGCTATCAACACTCTCGAACCTACCACTAGTGACAGATCTATGCTGACAAGGTGCACGTGCCTCCGGTTCCTTTAAATGTCTTGGCGGCTCCTTGGCCTTTTGCTATGTGGGGCATCGATATGATTGGGGAAATCAAACCAACATCCTCCAATGGACACCACTTCATCCTAGTGGCCATTGACTATTTTAGAAAGTGGGTTGAGGCGGACTCTTTCACTTCCGTTACCAAAAATGTTGTAGCCTGGTTCATTAAATAGAACCTCATATGTCGGTATGGTATCCCGGAGAGGATCATCACAAATAATGGTACGAATCTAAACAATACTCTGATCACCGCCCTGTGCGAACAATTCAAGATCCAGCATCACAATTCTTCCCCTTACCGGCCAAAGATGAATGGTGTTGTCGAAGCTGCAAATAAGAATATTAAAAAGATCATACAGAAAATGACAGTCACATACAAAGACTGGCATGAGATGCTACCATTCACTCTCCACGGGTATTGTACCATGGCGCGCACATCAACCTGGGCAACACCATACTCTCTGGTATATGGCATGGAAGCTGTCTTGCCTATCGAGGTCAAGATCCCCTCTCTGAGAATTATGAAGGATGCAGGGCTGAATGAAGATGATTGGATCCAGACTCGACTTGATCAACTGAACTTGATTGATGAGAAAAGGCTTACCGCTGTTTGTCATGGTCAAATGTATCAAAAACGGATGATCAAGGCTTTCAACAAAAAGGTCAGACGACAAGTGTATCAAGTTGGGGATTTGGTGATCAAATGTATCATACTACCGCAACGTGATCCCAGGGGAAAATGGACTCCTACATACGAAGGACCATTTGTGATCAAAAGCATATTCTCTGGTGGGGCAATAATCTTGAACACCATGGATGGCAACAACCTGTCGCACCCTGTGAACGTAGACATAGTCAAAAGATACTACGCATAAGAGACCCGCTAGGTTGACACACCTAGGCAAAACAAGAGCACCCCGGAGAACCGAAAAGGTTTGGGCAAAAATTAGGGATAAAACAAAAAATTTGTACACCCGGCAAGCTGAAAACCCGAAAGGGCGGCTTGGGCAAAAAAGGGTATCCCGGTGGACTGAAAACCCGAAAGGGTGGTCCAGGCAAAAGTTAGGGAATTAAAGCGTATGACCATGTCGTGTTGGGATCACCTTACGGACAACCTTATAGACAACCTAACAAACTCAGTGGTTCTGATCAGTTCAATCAGCTTCGGACAAGGCAACAAATAGACAAGGTGCTCAAAGACACGAAGGCTATAGCAGAATGGGAACCCCATGGGATTATTTCACATAGCTATCTTTTCTTTGTATCAAATTTTCATTTTTTATGACGGCATTCTCTTACTAGAATGTTTGTCTCATTGTACAAAAAATACTTACTCAAAGTCAATACAAAGATATCCCTTTGAAAGTGCAAAACTACCTGTTTTTTTCTTTACTCTTGTGTTTTGTTTGCAAAAACGTCCATTGATTTGTTTTTGAACATATGCACTTGAACATAATTACTGTTTACAAATGAACAAAATAGAAAGACAATCACTGATGGCTTTAAGAGATAGAGAAATCTCTTTAAGTTATTTCCATAAAGTCCCCCACAGTGTGCATTTTAATCCCCAGTAGAACAAAGCTTCCAGTTATCAATCCCCAGTAGAAGTCGTCCAATTTCTCAGGATTCCCTAACAGGATTTTACAAGCAGTGTATGGTGTTTCCCTTACAACAGAGTTTACTTCTCTAAAAGGAAATTCATCAACACTTCAACTTCACAACATGAATACTTACACTCCATATCCTCAGCAGCAGTCAGGGATTTATTTTCCCCAATCCAACAATAGTGCAGCAGATTAGCTTAAATACACATACATCGCATCCATATATCATAAACATCGATAACATGAATGCATATATCATAATCTCATTGTACCATGTATTTCATACATCATGACATTGCATACAACTAATGTTTTTACCCTTTTCAGGATAAGATTAATCAATAGCTACCATTAATAATGTTCAAAGGCTTTTCAGATACAGTTCAGATACGCTCCAGACATGGATGCCATTATGATACTCATTCAGACTCAACTTTTGATACAGTTCACATACGCTCCAAACACATATGCCATTCTGATACTCATTCAGACTCAACCTTTGATACAGTTCAGATACGCTCCAAATACAGATGCCATCCTGATACTCATTCAGATTCAACTCTTAGATACAGTTCAGATATGCTCCAGATGCGGATTCCATTCTGATACTCATTCAAATTCAACTCTCAGATACAGTTCAGATATGCTCTAGACGCGGATGCCATTCTGATACTTATTCAGATTCAACTCTCAGATACAGTTCAAATACGCTCTAGACACAGATGCCATTCTGATACTCATTCAGATTCAACTCTCAGATACAGTTCAGATACGCTCCAAACACGGATGCCATTATGATACTTATTCAAATTCAACCTTCAGATACAGTTCAGATACGCTCCAGGCACAGACGCCATTCTGATACTCGTTCAATTTTAGCTTCTCAGATACAGTTCAGATACGCTCTTGACACGGATGCCATTCTGATACTCATTCAGTTTCAGCTTACAAATACTATTCAGCAATCATTTCTGGACGGTATCTACAATCCCATATCCAATAACATTTCATCATCTCTCCAAATGTCATCTTTAAACCCATTCCATATACCATCAACCTTCACATCACCAAGTGCAAATTTTTGGGCACTATAGTGTCCAATCATCTTCCACCTTCGAGTCACGAATGACAAAACTCGCCAATCTAACTCTTCAGGTTTAAGAAGATTGAATAGGGGCAGCTGTTGTACCCCAAAATTTTCCCTCTCACTTATTAATAATTTGCCCACAATATCTCCTTGGGCTCAATACTGCACTAGGGTTGATCAGCTCAAGACACCTCCTTAAGCACTAATGACCAAAATTAGGGTTTGAGATTGCACAAGGATATTTGAACTTTAAATGCTTCATATGACTTTCATGGATCAATATGGACCCCCAATATTACTCATGTCAAGTTTCAAGCCTTGGATCACACTTTTGCTCAATCAATTGAGCAGTTGACCTAAAAATCAACTGTATTGGAGGAAAAGTCAACTATGGCCAATTCACAGTCAAACTTCATAATTTTTTATCCACGTCAACAATTTAAACTCATATGTATCATTTGATCAAGTTTGTACCATAACTCCTCAAGAAATTTGATCAAATCTCCAAAAGGGCAAAATGGTCAAAATTAGGGTTTTGATTGGGAAAGAGCAATTTCTGATTTTTGACCTAGCAAATGATCAACTGGTTTAAGGCATGATCTCAAGAGTCTAATTGCATCATTTTGACCTAATGAAATGGCTCAAAACATTGCAAGTCCAATAGATTGACAGATGAATTTTTCAGTCAACCGATCAAAAGTCAATTGTATACTGAAAAGTCAAACTTTGACTTTTTAGTCAAATTCAAATGCCAAAGATCACAATTCATCAAATCATGTCAAAATATGAAACTTATTCATCAAGAAATAAAAAATTCAAGATTTCATTTTGAAAAGTTAAAATTTCTAAATTTAGAAATTTTTCTAAGTGTTGGAAATTTCTTATTTTTTCATAACTTTGAGCAAAATTTTCACCATGATGCAAAGTGATTCAAGAGAAACTTCCAACATGAAAGTTGAATATCTCCATGAAATCTAAAAATTTTCTTCACACAACTTCTTCCAAAAGTGCTTGGATCTCAAGTTATAATTTTAAGAACATGTGGTCATGAAACAAAATACTTAGTGAAATTTTGCCCTAATTTGATCAGGATTTTGACCCAACTTCATGGCACTTTTTCATATAGTTCCAAGGGGAATATTCAAAATAAATTCAAAGATGGGTTGTATATCATATTTCAAGCTTTCTAAAATGTCCAAGAACTTCTTGAGATCATTCTTGAGTAGGGAGAATCGAAAAGATGAAGTTATGGTTTTCACACTTGAATTACAAGTCATTTTGTGATGAACAAGAATTCAATTTCAAACCTATGCTGCACAATCTTGTTTTTCAGGCCTCTAAACCTTAAGATCTCTCCATAATCAAAAGATTACACTTACTTTTGAGCTATTATCCACTTTATTCAAGCTTTATCCAAGCAAATTTTCCATTTATGGCACAAAGTAACCATTCCATTCTTGTAAAGAGGATTTAATCACAAAGTCAATGCATAGAGCTCCTAACTTGTTCCTTCTGATCACAAGCAATGTCAAAGGCAAAAGAAACATGTCTAGAGTCTCCCATAAACTCAGACCATGCTTGTACTTCATCTTAGAACCATATTGTCACTTTTCTTCAAAATCAAGTAACATAGCCATAAGTTTATATCTTGCTTTTTGACCTCCTCAAGTCCTCTAATCTTTTTCATATAACCACATAAGTTATTTGCAATAAGGACACGATTGAACAAGCCCCCAAAACTCCCTAAAAACTCAAATTGTACAAAACCTTCATCTTTGTGTCATTTCTGATTTTGAACTTCAATCTTCAAAACCACTCGTGCATTTCTTGGCCTTTTTGTTTCAAAAACTTCCGCATACCAAACACAAACCATCCTTGTCCCTGTTTGCAAACTGTAACTCCATCCTCATCAACGTCCATAGCCAAAAATGGAGCATTTCAGTTGGACTTCTCCAGGCCATTTTAGCCACCCTCAGCTCGAGCCAGCCATTGCATTAGCTTCCTATAGGTCCAAGGAAGCTAACCTGATCATCACCATTGCCTGAAACAAGCTCAAATCCATTCCACGATTTCCAATTTTGAGGTATTTTTCTTGAACTTCTATCTCCATATTTAGGCATTGTTATGTCTTGATTTGTGAAGATAAAATGTAGATACCATTGCCACGAAGCTGTACATATCCATAGTTTGCATTTATATGGCCTGAGCTTAGAGAATTTTAGAGTTGAAGTTTTCTGAGATTTTTAGGTTTTGAATTAGGGCCATAGAAATTCTCATTCATCTTTGATTGTTAGATTAAGTTATTTACATGGTTGGATTCGTGGGAAGAAATGCCACAATTTTCATGTTTGAACTTTTCATTTTTGTTGAGAGATGAAGAAGATACAGGTCCTTTGGGTGGAGGTTGAAGATGAAGTGTAATCAGGGCGTGTTTTGTATCATATATTTATTGTTTTGCTTATATTAATGGATGTATATCTACCCCAGTGGTAAAGTGCACGCCTGTTCACCCTTAGGTCTTGGGTTCAAGCCTCAGCGTGACCTTTTTCCATTTTTCACAATTTTCTGACTTTTTTGGCAACGTTTGGGCTCTTCATGTGGGCCTGAGCATTTTTTCTCAGAATACCTCTTGCTTTGCTGATTAACCCCTTGACCTTTTTCTCTATATTTTTTTTCTTTATTATTATTATTAATATTATTATTATTATTATTATTATTATTATTATTATTATTATTATTATTATTATCACTACTATTATTTTCATAAAATCACAAAAAATCCAAATTTATATTTATTTATTATTTATACTTATATATTTTTATTTTTTTTCTTCTCTCCATAAAACAAAAAGATAAAAAAAAAACATTTTCTTAAAATAAATAGATTTCTTTCTTTTTCCTTAAATAATTATTTTTTAGACTTAGGTTAAATTAATATATTATAATTTTATTTTTAGGTGAAATTAATTTAGAACTTAGGTTATTACAATTAATCTTCATTTTATTTTCATTAATTTAAAACCTTTCATAAAAAAACCCTAAAAAATCCTTTTCAAATTAATTTCTTTTCTTAAATAGTTTAAGATAATTTTATTTAATTTTAAGTAATCATTTCCTTTATTTAGGTCAAAACTAAACCCTTTCGTAAATCCAAACAAAAATCCATTTTTATTTCCATTTACATTCTTGTATATTTATTCATTTTTGTACATTATTTATCCAAATTCAATATGGTTGTAATAGATAATTAGGTTTATTTTCTTGCAATCCCCATTTGTAATTTGTACACCCCCTCCCACAAGTATTGTAATAGCATAGTAATTTTAAATTCCTCAATTTATCGCTTTATATACAAATGCTAGTAATTAGGGTTTTGTATGGAAAGACTAAAACCAATCAATTAGAAAACCCTAATCAAAGACAAATCAAGCATGAAAAATCAACACACTTGCACACAAGTACCCCCTAGGGTAAATCCACTTGGTTGCCTTTACAAAATGGTCATATTATGCATGTGAGGTATCTGCAAAAACAAAGCAAAATACCATATTATAGTCCCTCGATGACGCTATCTAAGTTGCCTTCCAAATGATCTTAGTCCCTAAAAAAGAATGCTAAGATACCTTGCAACATTGCTAATCATGGTTATACGATGACCCACGCCCGTCCCGTTTACATCCAAAGATAGGGTTACTTACCAAATCAATGGTAAGATAACAATGTCAAAGGAAAAGGAAATGAACATAAAAGACTTTTGGGTAGGTAGATTTCTCCTAATTACTTGCTCCATTTTAAAACAAACATCCTTTCTATTTTCAAAAACAAACACCTACACTTTCAAACATCTTACAAACTTGAAAACATTTTCAAAAGATCAAACATCTTTGTATACATTCTTACGAACGAGAATCATTACAAAAATTGCCTAAACAATGGCCTCTTTACAAAATACTTTCAAAAACCACACAAAGCACAATTTCAAACAAAAGCAAGTGATCTAGCAAGTAACTAAGAGCCCATGGAAAACCATGGATGAAAAGGGTGCTAATACCTTCCCTTTTCATAATCTACCCCCTGAACTCAAGAAATAATCTCAATGGTCTTTCCTGTGCTTTTTCACCTTTCCTTTTGGATAAAAGAAAAGTCGGCGGTGACTCTTGCTAACCGCAACATTTGAGATCAAACGCAAAACCTTCAAGTCAATTCTCCCACCGTATCATAATTGCATTTACATATCATGCATCATTTCATAACAGGTTTCATACAGGTTTCTCATTTTCTCGCTGTTTATTTTAGTAGAAAAATGGCCCTCGAACAAAGCATAAAGGATCTTCAGGCTCAACACGCCCAGTTCCAAGAAACTCTCATGAATCTGGCCCAAGGACAAAAAGAGTTATTGGCGCTCGTCACCAAGAAAAAGAAGACCAAGAAGAATGTTGTCCTCAACTTTGGGAGGAGATTCAAGGGTCATGTTCAACCAGTCCAGGTAGAAGATGACTCCTCTGAAGAAGATGACAACAATGATGAGGATGGCAAGGACAAGCAGGGTTATGAGAGTACTCCTGAAGACGAAGACTTTGCGGATGAACAGTATCCTCCTGCAGATGACAGATATAAGTAGTTGGAGGACATACTCAAGGCAATGGAAGTCCAGAAGGTGCTTGGACTGGATTTCGGTGATTTAGGTCTAGTTCCAAGGGTGGTTATCCCACCTAAATTCAAAGTCTCTGTTTTTGCTAAGTACAATGGGATCTCTTGTCCTAAGCTCCACTTGAGGTCATACGTCAGAAAGATCCAGCCTCACACTGCTGACCAGAAGTTATGGGTCCATTTCTTCCAAGAAAGTTTGGCTGGTACATAACTGGAATGGTTCTATCAGTTGGAGGGAACTAATATTCATACTTGGGAGGACTTGGTTGTTGCTTTCTACAAGCAGTATCAATACAACACTGACCTGGCACCAACTCGGGTGCAACTTTAGAATATGTCCATGGTCTCTAATGAGGGGTTCAAGTAATATGCTCATAAATGGAGAGACTTAGCTGGAAGGGTGCAACCTCCTCTGAATGATCAAGAAATGGTGGATATGTTTATGGGCACTCTGGCAGGCCTGTTCTTTAATCTGTTGATTGGTAGTTCCTCATCTGGTTTTACAGTGGTGATTCTGACTGGGGAAAGGATTGAAAATGGTATCAAGAGCAGGAAGATCCCGATGGTTGCATCTTTAAATACTGTGAAGAAGTCATTCGGATGGGGAAAAAAGAGGTCAATGTTGCCTATGGCCAAAAGAGTCGTGGTAAAAGTAGTCGCCACCAATATGTGGGAGCAGTATTAATTTCCAATCTGGTGCCTGCTCAACAACAGCAACAGCAGGGTAACTACCAAAGGCATAATGTTCTGAGAAGGCAATTCACCAAGATTAATATGCCTTTGTCTCGGGCACTACAACACTTTCTAAAAGTATAGCTCATTTCCCTACGGGATCCTCCTCCAAATCTCAACACTGCCTCTCCTAAGTACAACCCAAATGCAAAGTGTGCTTATCATTCAAACAGTCCAGACCATGACACCAACAGTTGTTGGACCCCAAAGAACAAAATTCAGGACATGATTGACAACAAGGAGATTGAGTTCGATCCTCTAGAGACTCTAAATGTGATTACAGCACCTATGCCCAAACATGATAAAGGCGTGAGTGCTGTTGAAGATATTTTGTATGTCACTTCTATGAATGATGTGGTTACTTTGCTCTCTGCAATAAAGAAGAATTTTTTGCAAGCTGGTTTATTTCCAGGTTTTGTTGAAGGTTGTTATTGTTGTGCAGTTGAACCCAATGGTTACGGGTCACTAAAAAATGGTGTTCAAAGGTTGATGAATAAACATGTTATTCTGATTGAAAAATTTCCATCTACCAACAATTTCTGCCAAGATCTGTATGTTATCTCCGATACTTCTTTTAGGATCCCTTTCAAAGGTCCTATAAGGATTACCACCAATCTCTGCCTCGTTAGTTATTACAATGCCCGAGCCTATCATGTATTCCTCGGAGAAGGCAATTTCGTGGCATTATGGGTCTGACGTCTATTATCATGGCGTCAAGCAAGAATTGTCCGATGAAGAAAAAGAAGAAGTTGATCCCAGTATTGTCAATATTGCGAGGACCAGTAAGATTATAAGAAGTGGAAGGATTTTCTCTCTAGAAATATCTCCACCTGCTCAGATTACAGTTTCCAAGACGACTGCTGGGGCTCGAGGTAAAGAGCCGGTGATAGAGCCTTCCCAGACGGAGGCTCCAAAAGAAGCTCCTGTCAAAGATACTTTCGGAGAAGATTTAGAAGAGGTTCTGAAGATCATTCTTCGAAGTGATTATAAAATTGTCGAACTGTTGGGGCAGACCCCATCCAAAATATCTATGTTGTCACTACTGCTGTGTTCCGAGGCCCATGCGAAGGCTTTAGTGAAATTCCTAAAGACTGTCCATGTGCCGCAAGAAATTTTGGCAGATTAATTTGGAAGTTACATGGCCAGTCTGATGACTGATAATGGTTTGGGTTTCTCAGATGTTGACTTGACTCCAGAGGGGAGGAATCACAATAGGGCCTTGTACGTCTCCATTGAGTGCAAAGGCACTACATTAGACCATATATTGATTGACACAGGATCATCTCTGAATGTTCTGCCGAAAGGCGCTCTCGACTGGTTGGTGCTGAAGCCCAGCAATATCATAGTTGAGCCTTTGATGGATCGAAGCGAATGGTGCATGAATAGGTGGATCTCCCGATCAAGGTGGGTTCACAGATTTTTTGAGTCCACTTTCTATGTCATGGACATACGATCGACTTACTCTTGTTTATTGGGATGCCCTTGGATCCACGGGGCAAGTGTTGTCACTTTCACCCTGCACTAGAAGCTTAAATATCCTGTGAGAGGGAAAATTATTATTGTTTGTGGGGAGGAGGAGTATATGGTCAGCCACCTCAACTCGTTCCGATGTGTCGAGATGGATGGAGAATTTATTGAAACACCCTATCAAAACTTCGAATTAATCTCTCCCGCTGCTATTGAAGATGTCTCAACCATTCCAAAGATCACCAAAGCTTCGCATAAGATGGCCTCCTTAAAATATGATAAGGCCACTATTGAAGAAGGTGGTAATACAATTTGGGGTCAACCTCCAGATATCCCTTTCAAGTCTAACAAGTTTGGTTTGGGCTTTACTGCAGAAGGTCAAAGGGATGTCCGTCGAGCTCGTGCTGGGAGACCTCCATTATGCATCAGCAACACTGGGGTCAATGCTATAGAGGATGCAAACAGTGATTGTGACTTCAATAACATGATATTCCCGACCGTGGGTGATGGAATGGAAAACTGAAAGGCAGAAGACATCTTTCCCATCTCCTTTAGTTAGGAGTAATAAGCTATATTCCCGTATTTTTGTTTTCAAAAGTTTTGGCTATGTAATAAATAATGACTTTAAAGCCTTGTGTCTTACCCGGGGCACAATGGTTCATTTGTTAAAGGGTTGATTAACAATTCATAAACATTTGTTTATTCAATAAAAACATTGGACGTTTTGCAAACAAATTTTGTGATCTCTGTTTTTCTTTTATTCTATTGCATTTTCAAATAGCTATGTGTTCTTGCACACACCCACACACACTACATTGCAGATCCTCATCCACTATGGATCTCGTCGATAACGATTCTGCTATTTCCTCATATGACTTTGAAAATCTGATCTACCAAGCCGAAGACGAAGGTGAGGAAGATTGTGAAATACCTGGAGAACTTTCCATACTTTTGATACAGGAAGAGAAGACTATCTAACCACATGAAGAGTTATTCGAAGTGGTGAATCTGGATACGAAGACAGACAAGAAAGAGGTCAAGATAGGTGCTGACTTAGAGAGAAGTGTCAAAATCAGGTTAATTCAAATTCTACATGAATATGTTGAAATCTTCTCCTGGTCATATAAAGACATGCCATGGCTCGACACCGATATTGTGGTTCACCATCTGCCAATGAAAGAGGGTTGGGCTCCGATAAAACAGAAGGTTCGTCGCATGCATCCTAAAATGTCAGAAAAGGTCAAGGATGAGGTTATGAAATAGTTCAACACAGGGTTCTTAGCAGTAACGTCATATCCCCAATGGGTGGCTAATGTTGTTCTGGTACCAAAGAAAAACGGCAAAGTGCGTATGTGCATAGACTACGGGGATTTGAATAGGGCGAGCCCCAAGGATGACTTCCCACTACCATATATTGATATTTTGGTCGACAACACCACTCAGCATAAGGTATTCTTCTTCATGGATGGCTTCTCAGGTTACAATCAGATTAAAATGGCGCCTGAAGACATGGACAAAACAACCTTCATCATACAGTGGGGCACTTTCTGTTATAAGGTTATGCCTTTTGGGTTGAAGAACGTCGGGGCAACCTATCAGCGTGCCATGGTAGCATTATTTCATGATATGATTCACCATGAGATAGAGATCTACGTTGACGACATGATAGCCAGGTCGCAAACTGAATAAGAGCATCTTGATCACCTACACAAAATGTTTGAAAGACTGAGGAAGTACAAGCTAAGGCTAAACCCGAACAAGTGCACCTTTGGGGTGAGATCCGATAAACTCTTGGGCTTCATCGTCAATGGTAAAGGTATTAAGGTTGATCCAGTGAAAGTTAAATCCATTAAAGAGATGCCATCTCCTTGTACCGAGAAGGAAGTCAGAGGTTTCTTAGGATGGTTGAATTACATTGCTCGTTTCATTTCGCATTTGACTGCTACTTGTGAGCCAATCTTTAAGCTATGGAAGAAAAATCAAGTAGTAAAATGGAACAACTATTTTCAAACCGCCTTTGATAAAATTAATGAGTACCTACAAGAACCTCCCATTCTGATGCCACAAGTCGAAGGAAGATCGCTAATCATGTACTTAACAGTGCTAGAGAACTCAATGGGGTGTGTATTGGGGTAGCATGACGAGTCTGGTCGAAAAGAGCATGCAATATACTACCTTAGCAAAAAGTTTACCGACTGTGAAAGAAGATATTCACTGCTCGAGAAAACTTGCTGCTATTTGGCATGGGATTCTCGCCGACTAAGATAGTATATGTTGACCCGTACTACTTTATTGATCTCTAAAATGGATCCCATCAAGTACATATTCGAGAAGCCAGCTCTCTCCGGAACAATTACCCGGTGGCAGATGGTCTTAACAGAATATGATACCCAGTACACCACTCAAAAGGCAAGCAAATGGCGTGTACTGGATGACCATTTGGCGCATCAGGCTATAGATGACTATCAGTCTATGAACTTTGAATTCCTAGACGGAAACATTATGCTAGTAACAAATTGTGAGGAACCTAGACCGTATGAAGGACCTGAACAAGGATCCCGATGGACTATGGTTTTTGATGGAGCTTCCAACGCTCTTGGCAACAGAATTGGTGTTGTGATTATTTCCCCCGAAGGTTGCCATACACCTTTTACTACCAGACTTTGCTTCGATTGTACCAACAACATGGATGAATATGAAGCATGTATCATGGGTCTTAGGGCTGCTATTGACCTAAGAATAAAATTCTTAAGCGTGTATGGCGATTCATCTTTGGTAATCAATCAGGTAAAGGGAGATTGGGATATGAAGCACCTGAATCTCATTCCTTATAAAGATCATGTACTAACCCTGATTCGTAACTCGAGGAGATTACCTTTGAGCACATACCAAGAGAAGAGAATTAGCTGGCAGATGCCCTGGCAACCATGTCATCCATGTTCAAGGTCAGATGGGATAATGAAGCTCCTAGAATTATCATTGAAAGATTCGATGAACCCGCGCACTACTGTGAAATTGACACCGATGGAGTGGAAGAGAAACCTTTGTTTCATGAGGTGAGAAGGTACCTTGAGGATATCCTGAGGGGGCATCCATCAATGACAAGAAATTCTTGCGGAGATTCTCAGCTAAATTCTTCTTAAGCAATGGAATTTTATACAAGCGTAATCATTATTCAACCCTGCTTTGTTGTGTGGACAAGAAGGAAGTAGAAGAGATTATGCAAGATATGCACGAAGGTGTCTTCCGTACTCACTCCATTAGACATACTATGGCTAAAAAGATCTTAAGAGCTGGTTACTATTGGTCACCTATGGAAATTTATTGTCACCACCACTCAAGAACTTGTCATAAGTGCCAAATCTATGCAGATAAAGTTCATGTCCCTCCGGTGCCTTTGAATGTCATGACTTCTCCTTGGCCATTCGCAATGTGAGGCATCGATATGATTGGAGAAATCAAGCCCACAGCATCTAACGAACACTGCTTCATCCTCGTCTCCATTGATTACTTTACAAAATGGGTTGAATCAACCTCATTTGCCTCTGTTACTAAGAATATGGTTGCTTGTTTCATCAAGCACAACCTGATCTGTCGGTATGGCACCCTCGACAGGATCATCACAGATAACGGTACCAATCTCAACAATATGATAATCACTAAGCTCTACACACAGTTCAAGATCAAGCATCATAACTCTTCTCTGTATCGACCTAAGATGAATGGCGCAGTGGAAGCCGCCAATAAGAACATAAAGAGGATCATACAAAAGATGGTTATGACATATAAAGATTGGCACGAGATGTTACCGTTTGCTCTTCACGTATACCGCACTTCAGCTAGAACATCCACTGGGGCAACCTCTTTTTCTCTGGTATATGGTATGGAAGTTGTCCTACATGTCGAAGTTTAGATTCCTTCTCTGAGGATCATAAAAGATTCAGACTTGGGTGAAGACGAGTGGGTTCATAACAGGATGGATCAGTTAAATCTAATTGATGAGAAGAGGCTGGCAGCTGTCTGTCACGGCCAAATGTATCAGAAACGTATGATCAATGCATTCAATAAGAAGATCAAGCATCGGGTATATTAGGTTGGTGAGTTAGTAATAAAGCGCATTATTCTCCTGCAAGGTGATCCCAGGGGAAAGTGGACTTCTACTTATGAAGAACCGTTTGTAATCAAAAAGATATTTTCTGGTGGAGCCATGATACTGACCACCATGGATGGTGAATATTTCCCGCACCCTATGAATGCGGACATAGTTAAAAGATACTACGCTTAAAAATGACCTGCTAGGTTACCTGGCCTAGGCAAAAATAAGGGCATCCCGGCGAACCAAAAGGGTTCGGGCAAAAATCCGGGATATATATGAAAAGATTGTACACCCGGCAAGTCGAAAACTTGAAAAAGGAAAATTGGGCAAAAAAAGGGTATCCCGGTGGACTGAAAACCGGAAAGGGCGGTCCGAGAAAAAATTAGGGATTGAAGCATACGACTATGTCCCTATTGGATCACTACAGCGAGCTTTATTACTGAAGTCAAAGCTCAAACGGTACAGATCAATTCAACTCACTTTCTTCTGACGGCAAGGGATGAGATGCTTGAAGACATTGGGGCAATAGCAAAGTTGGAACTTGACGAGATTATTCTTACATAGCTATATGTTTTCACTTTAAAAATCCTTTCTTCGAAAACTTCCTCTTACTAGGATTTTCGTCTCTTTGTACAAAAATCGCTTGTTTATAGGCAAAATTATCAATGAAATACAATTTCGAAGCCAAATTCTGTTTTACCTTTCCTGTTTTGTTTGCAAATTGTCCAATGACTAAAATTGAATGAGCATATGCATATGGATACAATTGACTGTTAACAAATGCATAAAAACAAGAATAAGTGTTTACTCAAGACTATAGGAGTTGGGATAATGTTCGAGCCATCCACGAATCCCCACAGAGTAATCCTCACAAGTTCATACATTCCCCACAATTTCCTCGACAAATCACTCTGGCTGATAAAGGAGTGTGATTTTCTCCCCAGAAATATCACCAACCTACAGAGTTCCAATCAGTACAGTTCATGGAGTTTCTCTTCCCCAACTGAGTTTATTGCTCCAAGGTTGTAAAACCCCCTTTCAGACTTCTGTTCTCCAGCAGAGTTCATTTCCTTAACAAGGGTGTTTCCTCAATAAGAGTATTTCCCCAACAGGGTTTATTTCTCCAACAGTTTATCATCTTCTAGATACACTTTGGATACAATCTAGATATAGATTCATTCCGACACTCATCCCAGGATCTCTTTTAGATACAATGCAGATATAATCAAGATACAGATTCATTCTAACACTCATTCCAGATCCATTTCTAGATACATTTCAGATACAGTCTAAATATAGATTCCTTCTAACACTCACTCTAGATCCACTTCTAGATACAGTGCAGATACAATCAAGATACATATTCATTTTGACACTCATTCTAGACTCTCTTCTAGATACAAGGCAGATACAATCAAGATACATAATCATTCTGACACTCATTCCAAATCCATTTCTAGATACAGTTCAAATACAGTCAAGATACAGATTCATTCTGACACTCATTCCAGATCCATTTCTAGATACAATTCAGATACAGTCTAAATATAGATTCATTCTGACACTCATTCCAGATCCATTTCTAGATACAATTCAGATACAGTCTAAATATGGATTAATTCTGACACTCATTCCAGATCCACTTCTAGATACAGTGCAGATATAATCAAGATACAGATTCATTCTGGCACTCATTTCAGATTTCTCGTCTAGATACAGTTCAGATACGATCAAGATACATATTCATTCTAATACTCATTCAGTACATCTTCCAAATACATTTCAGATATGATGAAGATACAGATTCATTCTGATATTCATTCAGTACATCTTTCAGATACGGTTTAGATACAGTCCAGATATGGATATCATTCTGATACCCATTCAATACATCTGCAGATACAATCAAGATACAGATTCATTCTAGCACTCATTCCATATCTCTCTTCCAGATATAATCCAGATACGATCAATATACATATTCATTCTAATACTTATTCAGTACATCTTCCAGATATAGTTAAGATACGATCAAGATATAGATTCATTCTAATACTCATTCAGTACATCTTTCAGATACAGTCTAGATATGGATATCATTCTGATACCCATTCAATACATCTTCAGATACAATCAAGGCATATATTTATTCTGACTCTCCCTCGCTTGAGTATGCTTTACCATAAATCACTGGATAAAATCCTCTCCCAATGAAGTTTCCACTATCCCCAGAGAGTTGCTACTAAATCTAAACTTCCCTAGACAATCGGGAAGGTTATCTATCTCTTCTATCCCCAGTCAGGGTATAAACTCCCCAATATATCAATGAACAACCAATGTTCTTGAATTCTTCTGCCCAAGCAGGAATTAATACTCTCCAATAGATTTTCCTCAAACAAAGAGCTGAAATCAATGTTCCCCAGTGGAGTTTCCTTAGACAAGAAAGCATGAATTCCCAGCAGAAACAATTCCCGAAAGATCGAAGATACACATGCTCTTTATCCCCAGCAACAGTCAGGGATTTATTTTCCCCAGGCAATGGTGCTGCTCGAATTTACAAAGGTAGTTCAAAAACATTTCGTATTCATACATCATTTACCAAATGCCATAGCATATTGTTGTACCCTAAAATTTTCCCTCTCTTTTCTCAAGATATTTCACACAAGATCTCTAATAACTCAAGCTTGCACAAGTGTTGACTAGGTCAAACTATCTCCTAAACATTGATGCCTCAAATTAGGGTTTTGATTTTCACAAGGATAATTGGACTTCTAATTCCTCAAATTACCTTCATGGATCATTATAGACCTCCAAGAATACTCATTTCAAGTTTCAAGTCTTGAATCACAAATTTGCTCAGTCAATTGACCAGATGACTGAAAACCAGTTGTATTGGGTGAAAAGTCAATTATGGTCAAACTACAATTAAACTTCAAGATTTTTTATCCACATCAACATTTTGAAGTCATATTCATTAATTGATCAAATTTGGATCACAATTCCTCAAGAAAAATGTTCAAATCACTAAAAGGGCAAAATGGTCAAAATTAGGGTTTTAATTGAGAATGATTGATCATTGACTTTTGACCTAATACATGACTTAATGGTTTGGTATATAATATTAAGGATTCAAAAACCATTCCTTGACCTAACTTCATAGCCCAAATCATTTCTCAAGATCAATTGATTGATAATTTAAATTTGGTCAACTCATAAAAAAGTCAACTGTCACACCAAAAGTCAAACTTTGACTTTTTGGTAAACATTGAGTTTCAAAGATCATAATTCATAAATACATTCAAAAATATTAAGCTTGATCATCAAGAAATCAAGAAAGTCAAAAATCCATGAAAAAAGTCAAAATTTTCAAGACAGGAAAATTCTAAGTGTTTTTATCCTTATAATTTCATAACTTCATGACATTTTTTCACCAAGATGCAAGATGATTCAAAGAAAACTTCCAACATAAAAGTTGGATATATTGATGAAATCTACAACTTTGATTTTATGATAAAGTCTTAGAAATTCTTGGATTTTGAGTTATAAATTCATGAAGTCATGCCCATGTTCTAAAACACTTACTGAAATTTTTTAACCTAGTTTGGTCAGGATTTTGCCCTAACTTCTTGGCCAATTTTCCAAAAGTTCCAATTTTATTTAGCAAAAATGGCCAACATGAAAGTTGTAGATAATGTTTCAAGCTTTCCAAAATGTCTAAGAACTTGAAAATATCATTTTTGAGCTAGGAGATTCGAAGACTTGAAGTTGGCATTTCATTCTTGAATTTCAAGTCATTTTTATGAAGAACTCAAGACCAAATCTCATAACCTTATCATCCAATCTCACTTTTCAGGCCATGTTGCTTCTAAATCTCCACATAATCAGATATTTACATAAATTTATGATGCATTACACAAAGATTTGAGGCTTTATCCACTTGGTTATACCATTTTTGGATGAAATTGCAAAAAGCTCCATATCCATTTTCATAAAGATCACTTTAATCACAAATTCAACTTATTGAGCTCCCAAACTTGTTTCATCTGAACACAAGCAAATTAAAAACCAGAAGCAACGGGTCTAAGGCCTCCAACAACTTCAAACCATGCTTGTACAACACATTGAAACTTGTTTTCCACTTTTCTTCAAAAGCAAGTCACCTAGCGAAAACCCTACAACTCAGAAATCCCTTTTGCAAAACATCTCTAACCTTTTCCATATAAATAAAAAAGTTATTTGCAAGCAAAGGCACAAGTTCAAGAGCCCTAAAACCCACTCAAGCACTCTCCAACACGAAACTGTCCAAAATCACATATTCTTGAAATTCAAACACTTATCTCTATTTTCACTCTTGTGTTTTCACTTTCAACTATCCAAACACTTCATATACATAATATAGAACTCATTCCAACATCTGTTACACTTCTGTAACTCCATCTTCATCATCCACCATTTTCAAAAACCTCCATTACAGTTGGACTTGAGTAGAGAGTTCTAGCTGGTTTTAAAACAAAGTAAAGCTTGCAACATACTCAGGGAGGTTCGGGCAAGCTAACCAGGTCATCCTTGTACCTCCAAGGTTTCTCAAACTCCATACAAGAATCTCCTTGTGAGAGGTAAGTTTTCTAACTGTGATATCTTGATACAAGCATCATTTGTGCATACTTTGAAAAGTAAAAATGTAGATATCACTGCCCTAAAGCTAACCATATTCTTAGTTTTCATTTTAATTGCTTGTGTATGAAGAATTTTTCCTCTGACCAGTTAGGGCACGTTTTTGGTACCAATAGAAATTAAACTTAACCTTTGATCTATAACTTTTCCTCTGACCAGTTAGGGCATGTTTTTTTACTTTTTAAAATGATTGAGAAATAAGAAAGTTACAAGGTTGACAATGGTGGCTATGTGTTCTGCACGCGTGAGGAAGACGAAGCTAGGCATTTTCAAATTTCCATAATTGAGTTTATAATATATTTAGTGGTAGTTGTTTCATAACCAGATGAAACAGCCACCCTAGTGGCAAGCCCGCGCGTACTAAAGCTTTACTGACCTAAAGGGAGAGGTTTCGAACCAATGTGAACCCCCCCTCCCTTTGTTTTTTTTCATATTTTTCCTTGTTCAGGATCCAGTGTATCCAAGGCTTAGCGCGCATGATGCGCCTCTCATCTCCAACCATCTGATCTCTATCCAGCTAAATCCAACATTCCGCAATACAGCCTCATTGTGAACCTTCCATAGGACATCCAGACTGGAGAACTCAAGGTGTTGGGCTCACTATAAATGGGCCTAGAATTTTAACTTGTTTCTCACCCCGTTTCACTTTTGTAACACCAGGCCCAAAACAATTTCTTTTTCTTATTTTGTTTAATATTTTCGTTTAATCTTTTTTTATTTAATAAAAAAATCATAAAATCACAAAAAATGTTATATCTAGGTTTTACTTAATTAAACTTTTTTTTGACATTTAAAATTAATTGATTTTAATTACCCTTTTGTTTTATTTTATTAATTAAATTGTAAATTAATTAAAAACTAGGGTTATCACTATTATTTTTCTATTTTTACACATTAAGAAATATTTTTCTTAAACAAAACTCCAAAAGATAATAGCTTCTAAAAATACTTAAATCATCTTAGGTTTTGTTAGTTAATTTATTTTCATGATAAAATTAATTAACTTTCTTCACACCCTTCTTTTATTTTGTGAATAAATAGAATTAGGGTTTAACTCCTAATTTCTTCCATTTCAAAATTCAAACTTCTTTTTCTCAAGACAAAAACAAACAAAAACATATATTTTTAGGGTTTTATCATATATTTTTCCCTTTTCCTCTTCACATATTTTATTTATCCTCTTATTATTATGTTTACATTTATGCAATTATTCATCAATTTGTAATAGTAATTTCGGGTTTATTGCCTTCATCCCCCATTCATAAATTTGTACCCCCATCCCCTAAAGCGTTGTAATAGCGTAAGACATTTAATTTCCGCAATTTACCGTTTTCCATTATTGCTAGTAACTAGGGTTTGTATGGAAAGATAAAAATCAAATCTTAGAAAACCCTAATTTTAAAGACAAAATACATGCAATCAAGGCACTATTCACACTTGCACCTCTAGGGTAACCCACACTTTTTGCCTCAAATATAAACATTCATGTCCCTCGAACGTGGGATACTTTAGCAATGACCCTCAAATACAAGATCGTAGTCCCTTGATGACCCTTCAATGTTGCATTCGGTAAACGATCTTAGACCCTTAAGATAAATTGCTAAGGTATCCTAAAATGTTGCCTTCTATGACTGTATGATAACCCATGCTTGTCCCTTTATATCCAATGATAGGGCTTCTTACCAATCAATGGTAAGATAGCAATATCTAAAGGAGGAGGAAATGAACAAAGACTTTTTGAGTACGTAGAATGCTCGTAGTTTCTTGCTCACAAACATTTCAAACAAAACATCTTTCAAACACACCAACACTTCCATGAAATATTTTCAAAAGTCAACACTTTGTATACATTCTTATAGAGACAAGAATCATTACAAAGTTTGCCTAAACAAAGGCACTTTTCAAAAATACTTTCAAACCCACACAAACACATTTTACAAAGCATTTCAAAGTGAGCTAGCAACTAAGAGCCCGTAGATAACTATGGATGAAAAGGGTGCTAACACCTTCCCTTTTCATAACCTACCCCCCAAACTCAAGAAAAATATCAAAAGGTATTTTCTGTTCTTTTCACCCTTTCCTTTATTGGATAAAATAAAAGTTGGTGGTGAATCTTGCTATCCACAACAATTGCGATAAAATGCAAAACACCCAAGTCAGTTCTCCCACTGTATTACAGGACCGGCGACTCTACTGGGGACAAAAACTAAAAGTGGGGTTACCTTAAGAGCTAGATCATCTTTATTGCTTTACTTGTGTGCCTTGTTTGCTTTACATTTATGGGTTATGCTTGGGTTTTACTGGTAAAAATCTTACACTCGGATTTGGGGGCATTTTAGGTAAGTAACAATAGATCGTGGGGACTGTGCAGGGTATACCGACATGGTTAAAGCGATGGCTACGCTAATGTGATACATTTGTTGGTAGCGGTGTCCCTTAAATCCAGTCGAGGAGAATACGGGGTTGTTGTGTGGTGTCATGAAGCACTAACTGACCGTAGAACCTTAGTTGAACAACTTGGCCATTAGAAATTAGTGAGGTAGCTGGCTTTGGTACAGACTGAAGTTGGTTGATACTCGATACTACACTCATTGAGATCGGAATTTCGAGATATTTAGGTCACGGTTTGGATGCTTGAGCTAAAACAATGTCCGATGAAGAAAGATCAGTGATATTGAGGCTCCTAAAACCCAATTACTTTTTAGGACAGGTTAAACCAACTAAACTTCAAGAGGGTACTTACCAATAAACCCCATGCAAGCCTAAACCTAAGGCCTTGTGTGCTTTGTATGTGTGTGATTATTTGCTCATGACATCATAACATCATGCCATAGTATTTTACTAACCATTTCAATGACCTAGGGATTTATCTTTGTTCTGTTTTATAGGATATGGCTTCCGCTCGCAGGAATACCATCCAAGTCCACTTCGTAAAAGTGCCTCCTCAAATCAAAGAGTTGGCATCAAGGGTTCCTGAAAATTCTCTGTACACCAAAAGATATGGTCGACTTCTCAATCTGGTTATCTCAAGCTTTGAAGAAGACATGACGAAGGTGCCTTTTCAGTTCTTCGACCCTATACACCATTGTTTCACCTTTCTCGATTATCAATTAGTGCCCACAATGGAAGAACTCTCTCAACTATTGGGAATACCAGTCCTTGACCAAATACCATTCACCATTTTAGAGGAAACTCCAAAGCTTGAAGTTATTGCCAAGGCCTTGTAGTTGAAGAGTTATAACATCATAGCTAATTAGGAAACAAGAAGCGAGGTCAAAGGCTTTTTTGTTAAATTCATGATGGAGAAGGCTCATTCGTTTTTGGATGTTTTGGATTTACAAGATTTAAAATCTTGTCCCTTCTAATCTATGGTTTGGTTCTCTTTCCTAACCATGACCAACTCATATATGTGAACACTGTCAAAATCTTCCTTACTCGCAACCCGATGCCTACATTACTTGGGGATATTTTGCACTCTTTTCATTCTCGCATTATAAAGAAATGAGGAATTCTTATGTGTTGCTTACCTTTGTTGTCTAGGTTGTTTATTTCGCACCTTCCTCAATCAGTTTTGAAGAATGAGTAAGGCCTAAGGTGGTCTCAAAGGTTGATGTCACTCACCCATTCCGATATCCATTAGTGCTCTCAATCTCAAGAAGACATTACTATTATTTACGGTTGTGGGGAGTTCCCTAATGTTCCACTCTTGTGCATTAGGGGAGGTATCACTTATAATCCTTCATTATCCCTACGGTAGTTTGGCTATGCTTGAAGAGATGGTCCCCATGATGCACTCATTCAAGGTATTATTTTCGACTTAGAGAACGAGCACCAAGGTTATCATCACAGGTTTGTTCAAGCTTAGGGCATGGTAAGTAAAGTTGATAGAAAGACTCTGGGGCATAAAAATCCCATCCCTCTTGAGCCTTACCTCAAGTGGGTACGAACTCGTGCTCAAAGCCTCATGATGCCTTATCCAGCCATCATACTTGTGTTTGTGGAGCCCATTACTGAGGGAGACACCCCTTACATTCTTCTTCATCCTGACATGCCTACCGACTTCGAGGAATTACAAAGATTGTGGATTCAACTCAAAGGGGAACGAGACACCTTTGAAGCATATTTCTACGCAAGTGAGAAGAAATTTTTGTAGCTCATGATGCAACTTCATGAAGAGCAAAGCCTGAATGCTTACATTGCACCAAAGAGGATGCGCCTGTGGGAAACTTCAGCCTTTCTTTTTTGTTTTAGGAATTTATTTTGTAACCTTTGTAAGCTCAAGAGGCATTTGTAATTCATGAACTTATTAATGCAATTAATGTTTCTTGTCTTCTCTTTCTCTAGCAAATTTAAATTCCATAAAATCCTTGAAAACATTGCATTCGCATAACATGCATCATATCATAAGCAGGTTTTTTGACATATGTTTCCTCATTTTTCTACTATTTATTTCAGTATAAGATGGATCTCGAGCAAACTGTGAAGGATCTGCAAACTCAAAACTCTCAATTTCAAGAAACTCTGCTCAACTTAGCAAAGGGTCAGCAAGAACTGATGTCACTTCTGGTTACGAAGAAGAAGACCAAGAAGAAATTTGTAATCAACATGGAGAAGAGATTCAAAGGCCCCGTCCGACAAGTTCAAGTTGAAGAGGATTCCTCCAAGGAGGATGAGAATCAAGATGAAGATGATAGGAGTACCCATGTTGGGGGTGGAAATAATAAAATCTCTGAAGACGAGGATTATTTTGACGAGCAATATCCACCGACCGAAGACAAATATAAGCAACTAGAAGACAGATTGAAGGTTGTAGAAATCCAAGTTATGCCTGGCTTAGACTTTGGTGACTTGGGTTTGGTTCCTGGGGTAGTCATCCCCACAAATTCAAGATCCCCGTTTTCGCCAAGTACGATGGTGTCTCATGTCCGAAGCTTCATCTAAGATCTTACGCCCGCAAAAAATTCAGCCGCATACCGCTGATAAAAAACTGGGGGTACAATTTTTTCAATAAATCTAGCTGGGACGCAGTTGGTGTGGTTTTACCAATTGGAAGGGACTAACATCCATACTTGGGAGGATTTGGCCACTTTTTTTTACCGCCAACTTCAATATAACGCTGATCTTGCACCGACTAGGGTGTAATTATAAGGAATGGCCATAGGTTCCAACGAGGGCTTCAAAGAATATGCTCAAAAATAGAGAGACCTGGCTGGCAGGGTGCAGCCACCTTTAAATGATAGAGAGTTGGAAGACATGTTTATGAGAACATTGACTAGACCATTTTTCAACTTGCTAGTTGGAAGTTCATCATCCGTATTTACTGAATTGATTGTAATTTGTGAGAGAGTTGAAAGCGGGATTAAAAGCGGGAAGATACCTATGGCCTCCACCTCAAATGTTATGAAAAAGCCATTTACTGGTAAAAAAGAGACTGATACTGTATATGGGTCAGGAAGTCGTGCTAAGAATGACCGTCATCATTCAGTAGGGGAAATTTTCATCTCCAATCCAACTTCTAATCAAAGACCACAACAACAAGCTAATCAACAAAGGCCTGACATCCCGAGAAGACAATTTACTAGAATCAACATGTCACTATCTCAAGCTCTGCAACACCTATTGAAATTTAATTTAGTAACATTGCAGGATCCCCCTTCAAATCCCAATGTTTCATCACCAAAATATAACCCGAATGCTAAATGTGCTTACCACTCCAATAGTCCCGGACATGACACTGATCATTGTTGGACGCTGAAATGCAAAATCCAAGACCTTATTGATAACAAGACAATTGAATTCGACCATCCGCTAACTCCTAACGTAATCACCGCACCCATTACAAATCATGGTAAGGGTTTCAATGCTATTGAAGATGCCTCTCTTGTTTCCTCTGTTAATGACTTGACCACTCCTTTGAAGACTGTTAAAGAGAATTTGTTAAAAGTCTGGGTATTCCCCGGTTGCCTTGAAGATTATTGCTATTGTGATGTACAAATTAATGGTTGTGAATGGCTTAAGAAAGGTGTCCAACACCTGATGGATAGCCATGAGATTCTATTTGAAAAAGCTCTGTTTGTGAAAAGTTTGACCCAAAGTGTATCTCAAGAATTTAAAGACGTGTCCATTATCACTACCTCAAACAAACCTATTAGGATCACCTCCAAAGGTCCTATTAAGATTCCCATTGAACCAAGAATAGATCCACTAATTATCACCACACCGGGGCCAGTCCCTTATTCTTATAATAAGGTTGTGCCCTGGAATTATGGGGCGAGTATCAAACAAGATTCCTGGGTTGATGAAGTTGAAACTGCTGACATTACAAACATTGCTGGATAAAATAAAGTTACTAGGACGGGGAGGATCTTCTCTCCAGAGATTTCACCTCCGACAAACACTACTATACCCATTCGTATTACTGTTGTTAAACTTGTTGATGATACTCTAGGAAAGGAAAAAAAGACTAAGCCTGCCCTGACGGAGGCACCCGCAAAAGATATTACCATTGAGGACCCATCTACCCAAGAGATGGAGGAGATTTTAAAAATTATCAGAAAAAGTGACTATAAGATAGTGGAACAATTGGGGCAAACACCCACGAAGATTTCTATGTTGTCTTTGTTGCTATATTCTGGGGCACATGGCCAAGCACTGATAAAGTTCCTGAAAAATGCACATGTCCCACAAGAAACTACGACCGACCAATTTGAAAATTATGTAGCAAGCTTGACTGCCGATAATGGTTTAGGGTTCTCTGATGCAGATTGGACCCCGATGGGGAAGAATCATAACAAAGCTCCACGTCTCCTTAGAATGCAAGGGCACTACCATGGCACATGTATTAGTGGATACTGGATCTTCTCTCAGTGTCTTACCTAAAGGAGATTTGGATAGACTAGACTGTGATGGATTGGTGTTAAAGCCTAGGGACATTGTAGTAAGGGATTTCGATGGTTCTAAGAGGATGGTCCATGGAGAGGTTGATCTCCCTATCAAGGTTGGGTCTCAAGTCTTCAACTCAACATTCTATGTGATGGATATTCATCCTGCTTATTCTTGCTTGCTTGGACACCCATGGATACACGGGGCAAGTGCGGTGACTTCCACACTACATCAAAAGTTGAAATATCCAGTCAAGGGGAAAATTGTTATCGTCTATGGTGAAGAAGAGTTTATGATTAGTCATCTAAATTCATTCAAATATGTTGAAATGGATGGAGAGTTCATTGAAACTCCTTGTCAAGCGTTTGAAGTGGTCTCTTCCATGGTTGTTGTTGCCAAGGCCACTCCTGGAACTCCTGAAGTTGCTAAAGATACACCAAGGATGGCTTCTCTCAAAGGGTCATGTGTTGTTATTGAAGAAGGAGGTTGTACCATTTGGGGACAACTTCCTGGTTTCCCTTTCAAGTCATACAAATTTGGATTAGGTTTCACTTCCAAAGCTCAAAAGGAGGTTCAACGTGCTCGCATAGGGAAACCACCTCTCCGCATTAGTAACCATGAGATTAATGCCCTTGAAGACTCTGATGCTGATTGTGACTTTGATGATTGGATCTACCCGGCTGCTGACGGAGGGCTTGACAACTGGCAGACCAAGGACTTCATCCCAATATCCTTCAACTAGAAGTAATTGTCATTTACTGTTTTTATTACTTTAAGAACTTTGTCTGTAATTTCCATTAAAATAATGACTTTAAGTCATATGCCTTTCCCGGGGCACAGTGGTCCATTTGTTAAGGGTTTGTCATTATCATATGCCATATGCTCATTTTAATGAAAAACATTAGACTATTTTACATTCAAATTTTGAGCTCTTTGCCTTTCTTTACTTTATTGCATTTTCAAAAATAGCCATGTGAACTTACATGCACACGCACACACATTTACAGATCCACATCCACTCTGGATCTCATTGACAACGACTCTGCTATTGACATCTATGACTTTGAAAATATAATCTTGTAAGCCGAAGAAGAAGGTGATGAAGATTGTGAAATACCTGTGGAACTTGCCAGACTTCTGTTATAATAAGAAAAGGTCATTCAACCACACAAGGAGTCAGTTGAAGTGATAAACCTAGGTACTGAGGTAGACAAGAAGGAAGTTAAGATCGATGCCAACTTAAAAGACTGTGTCAAGAGAAGATTGGTCCAGATGTTACATGACTATCTTGAAGTGTTCACTTGGTCATATGAAGATATGTCGGGGCTTGATATTGATATCGTAGTTCATCGTCTGCCAATGAAGGAAGATTATCCTCCGGTCAAGCAAAAGTTTTGTCGCATGCGGAAAGACATGTACGAGAAAATAAAAGTTGAGGTAATGAAACAGTTCGATGCTGGTTTCCTGGAAGTGACGTCATACCCTCAATGGGTGGCAAATGTTGTTTCAGTACATAAGAAAGACAGTAAAGTCCATATGTGCGTAGACTATAGGGATTTGAATAGGGAAAGCCCCAAAGATGATTTCCCATTACCTCATATCGATGTCTTGTTTGACAACACTACTCAACACAAAGTTTTCTCCTTCATGGATGGATTCTCCGGTTTCAACCAAATCAAAATGGCACCCGAAGACATGGAGAAAACCACTTTTGTTACACAGTGGGGCACCTTCTGCTATAAGGTCATGCCTTTCGGTTTGAAGAATGCAGGCGCAACCTATCAATGAGCTATGGTAGCTTTATTTCATGATATGATTCATCATGAAATAGAAGTCTATGTTGATGATATGATTGCAAGATCGCAAACTGAGGAAGAACACCTTGATCATATTCACGAGCTATTTGAAAGGTTGAAGAAATACAAGTTGAGGCTAAATCCCAACAAATGCACCTTCGGAGTAAGATCGGGAAAACTCTTAGGGTTTGTCGTTAGTGGCAAAGGTATCAAAGTAGACCCTGTGAAAGTCAAAGCCATACAAGAAATGCCAGCTCCCTGTACTGAGAAGGAGGTCAGGGGTTTCTTAGGTCGACTCAACTAAATTACTCGATTCATATCTCACTTAACTGCTACTTGTGAGCCAATCTTTAAACTATTGAAGAAAGATCAAATAGTCAGATGGAATGACGACTGCCAAGTAGCTTTTGACAAAATCAAAGAGTACTTGCAAGAACCTCCAATCTTGATGCCTCCAGTTGAAGGAAGCCCTCTGATTATGTACTTGACTGTATTATAGAATTTAATGGGGTGTGTGCTTGGCCAACATGACGAGTCTGGCCGAAAAGAGCATGCAATATATAAACTTAGCAAAAAGTTTACCGACTATGAAACCAGATATTCACTGCTTGAGAAAACTTGTTGCGCTTTGGCATGGGTTGCTCGCCGGCTAAGACAGTGTATGTTGACTCACACCACTCTATTGATTTCTAAGATGGATCCCATCAAGTATATCTTCCAGAAACCAGCTCTCTTCAGATGAATAGCTAGATGGCAAATGATCTTGACTGAATATGACATCCAGTACACTACACAAAAAGCAATCAAGGGAAGTGTGCTGGGAGATCATTTGGCCCATTAAGTTGTGGATGACTACCAATCTATGAACTTTGAATTCCCGGACGAGAATATCTTGTTGATAACCGACTGTGAAAAGCATGGACTATATGAAGGACCAGAACAAGGATCCCAATGGACTATGGTTTTTGATGGAGCTTCCAACGTTTTGGGTAACAAAATTGGTGTTGTGGTCATTTCTCCTGAAGGCTGCCATACACCTTTCACTGCCAGACTTTGCTTCGACTGTACAAATAATATGGCCGAGTATGAAGCATGTATCTTGGGTCTTAAGGCTGCTATTGACCTAAGAATCAAATTCTTGAGCGTGTACGGAGACTCGGCTCTAGTAATCAGTCAAGTTAAAGGAGAGCGGGATACTAAACATCCAAATCTAATCCCCTACAAAGAGCTTGTGGTAACCTTGATCCCATACTTTGAGGAGGTCACTTTTGAACATATCCCAAGGGAAGAAAACCAGTTGGCAGACGCCTTAGCAACTATGTCGTCTATGTTCAAGGTAAATTGGGACAACGAAGCTCCCAGAATTACTATAGAAAGATTTGGTAAACCGGCGCACTGTTGTGATATTGACACTAACGAGGAGAAGCCTTGGTTTCATGAGGCTAAAAGATATCTTGAAGCTCAAGAGTATCCCAAAGGCGCATCAATCAATGATAATAAATTCTTGCGGAGGTTCTCAGCCAAGTTCTTCCTAAGAAATGGGATTTTGTACAAACGCAACCATGGTTCATCTCTGCTCTGTTGTGTGGATATGAAGGAGGTAGAAGAGATCATGGAGGACATGCATGACAGTATCTTTAGAACTCACTCTGGTGGACACACTATGGCCAAGAAAATTCTGAGGGCTGGTTACTATTGGTCAACAATGGAAACTGATTGTTACCACCACTTGAAGACTTTCCATAAGTGTTAGGTCTATGCCGACAAGGTTCATGTGCCTCCAATACCCTTGAACGTCATGACTTCTCCGTGACCATTTACATTGTGGGGCATTGACATGATTGGATAGATCAAGACCACTGCCTCTAATGGACATAGCTTCATCCTCGTCTCTAGTGATTACTTCACCAAATGGGTCAAAGTTGCTTCATTTGCCTCAGTCACTAAGAATGTTGTAGACTGGTTTATCAAGCATAACCTCATCTGTCAGTACAACATCCCTGAAAGGATCATCACTAACAACAGAACCAACCTCAACAATGCTATGATCATTGAACTCTGTATGCAGTTCAAAATTAAGCATCATAACTCTTCTCCTTATAGACCTAAGATGAATGGTGCAGTGGAAGCTGCCAATAAAAACATAAAGAAGATTATGCAAAATATGGTAGTGACCTACAAAGATTGGCATGAGATGCTACCATTTTCTCTTCATGGCTACCGTACCTCGGCACGAACATAAACCGGGGCAACCCCATTCTCCTTAGTCTATGGCATGGAAGTCATCCTGCCTATCGAAGTTCAGATTCCTTCCTTAAGGATTATGAAAGAAGCAGACTTAGGTGAAGACGAATGGATTCAGACTAGGTTGGATCAATTGAACTTGATTGATGAAAAGAGGTTGGTTATTGTTTTTCATGGTCAAATGTATCAAAAGCGTATGATCAAGGCATTCAACAAAAAGATCAAACCTCGAGTATACAAGGCTGGCAACTTGGTAATAAAATGCGTCATTTTACCACAAGGCGGTCCAAGGGGAAAATGGACTCCCACTTATGAAGGGTCATTTATTGTCAAGAAAGTATTCTCTTGCGGTGCTATGATGCTAACCACTATGGACGATGAATATTTTCCATATCCTGTGAATGCGGACATAGTAAAAAAAATACTATGTATAAAGAATGACCCGCTAGGTTGACATACCTAGGCAAAAATAAGGGCATCCCTGCGAACCAAAAGGGTTCGGGCCAAATTAGGGATATATACAAAAGATTATACACCCGGCAAATCGAAAACCTAAAAGGACGACTTGGGCAAAAATGGGTATCCCGATGGACTGAAAACCTGAAAGGGTGGTCCAGGCAAAAGTTAAGGATTAAGGCGTATGACTATGTCCCGTCGGATCACTAACAGTCAGCTTTATTACCAAGGTCAAAAGTTCAAACAGTACGAGATCAATTCAGTCAACTTCTTTCAACGGTAAGGGATGATGTTCGAAGACATAGGGGCAATAGAGGAATTGGAACCCAATGAGATCACTTCCACATGGATATACAATTTTTGTTTTCACTTTGTATTCTTTTCATTTTTCGACGATTTCCTCTTACTAGGGTTTCTGTCTCCCTGTACTAAAACGTATGTTTTTAGGCAAATTATCAATACAAATATACTTTGAAGTGCAAACTTTTTGTTTTTTCTGTTTTGAGTGCAAAAACGTCCAATGACTAAAATTGAATGAACATATACATATGAACATGATTAATTGTTAACAAATATACGCACAAGAACAGTAATAAGCATTTACTCAAGGATTTAGGATATCCCCACAGAGTTACTACAATAAAATTATCCCCATATAGTGAATTCATACATTCTCCATCCAAAGTTCCAATTGACATGTTCCCTAAAAATTCTCTTCCCCAACCAAGTTTGGACTTCCAAAACTGAAAGAGAAAGCCTTGCAAAATTATTCCCCAGTAAGGTCATCAGAATGCCTTCCTCGATAGGGTTTATTCCCCAACAGATTACAACCTCCCCAACTTGAGTCTATTCCTCAGACCATTCGTTGGAAAAATTCCTCTTCTCCAGTAAAGTTAATACTATCCCAGGAAAGTTATTGCAAAGCCTAGAACCCGACTAGATACCAATTAAATTTACTTTCCCCAAGCAAGTCGAAAGTTTAACCATCTCTTGTATCCCCAATCAGGATATATAAGAATCAAATTCCCCAGTAGAGTAATGATAGACTAAGGTCCCCGAATTCTACTCCCCAAGCAAAAATCAACATTCCCTGTGGATTTTTCTCATACAGCAAACAGGATTTCCCAGCAAAAGCACTCTAAACAAGGTTGAAGATACACATACTCTTCATCTCCAGCAGTAGTACGGTATTTAGCTTCCAAAAAAAAAAAAAACTCCCCAACAATAGTCAGGGATTTATTTTCCCAGGCGTAGATACATTTCAATAACATTATACATTCACACATCATGACATATGCATACAACATGCATATAACACAATCTCATTTATTTTGAGAACATCATTACGCAATGCATGCATCATGACATTGCATACAACTAATTCTTTACCTTTTCAGGAAAAGGTCAGCCGACAGATAAGTTCCATCAACAATGAACAAGTTTCTTGAAAAGTCCTCTTCTAGTTTAGATTTATTTCTTCCAGTTAAAGACAGGCAAATCAAAGACCTCTTTTGGTTAGATTCATTTATTCCAGTTAAAGACAGACGAATTGAAGACCTCTTCTGGTTAGATTTATTTCTTCCAATTAAAGACAGGTGAATCAAAGACCTCTCTGGTTTATATTTATGTCTTCCTGTTAAAGACAGGCGAATCAAAGACCTCTTCTGGTTAGATTTATTTCTTCCAGTTAAAGACAGTCGAATCAAAGACCTCTTCTGGTTAGATTTATTTCTTCCAGTTAAAGACAGGCGAATCAAAGACCTCTTCTGGTTTAGATTTATTTCTTCCAGTTAAAGACAGAAAAATAAAAGACCTCTTCTGGTTTAGATTTATTTCTTCCAGTTAAAGACAGAAAAATAAAAGACCTCTTCTGGTTTAGATTTATTTCTTCAGTTAAAGACAGGCGAATCAAAGACCTCTTCTGGTTAGATTTATTTCTTCCAGTTAAAGACAGGTGAATCAAAGACCTCTTCTGGTTAGATTTATTTCTTCCAGTTAAAGACATATTAATCAAAGACCTCTTCTGGTTAGATTTATTTCTTCCAGTTAATGACTTTTGGTTAGATTTATTTCTTCTAGTTAAAAACAGGCGAAGGACATCTACTATTTCAGTATAAATCGACCAAAGATTTATTCTGATACTTCTCCCCATCTCTATCAAAAGTTACTGTGGATGGCATATATAAGCCCATTTCCAACAACTCTTCATCACCTTTCCAAATGGCATCTTTAAGCCTATTTTTGACGCAATCAACTAACACATTGCTTCGTGCATCAGCGAGTGCAAATTTCTGGGCACTCTAGTGTTCAATCATCTTCCACCTTCAAGTCACAAATGGAGGACTCTCCAATCTACCTCTTCAGGTTTAATTAGATTGAACAGGGGCAGTTGTTGTACCCCAAAATTTTCCCTCTCTTTTCTCAAGACATTTCACACAAGATCTCCAATAACTCAAGCTTGCACAAGTGTTGACTAGGTCAAACCATCTCCTAAACATTGATGCCTCAAATTAGGGTTTTGATTTTCACAAGGATAATTGGACTTCTAATGCCTCAAATGACTTTCATGGATCATTATAGACCTCCAAGAATACTCATGTCAAGTTTCAAGTCTTGAATCACAAATTTGCTCAGCCAATTGACCAGATGACTAAAAATTAGTTGTATTAGGTAAAAAGTCAATTATGGTCAAACTTAAAGATTTTTTATCCACATCAACATTTTGAAGTCATATTCATTAATTAATCAAATTTGGATCACAATTCCTCAAGAAAAATTTTCAAATCACCAAAAGGGCAAAATGGTTAAAATTAGGGTTTTAATTGGGAATGACTGATCATTGACTTTTGACCTAATACATGACTTAATGGTTTGGTATATGATCTTAAGGATTCAAAAACCATACCTTGACCTAGCTTCATAGCCCAGATCATTTTTCAAGATCGATTGATTGATAGTTGAAATTTGGTCAACTGATACAAAAGTCAATTATCACACCAAAAGTCAAACTTTAACTTTTTGGTCAACATTGAGTTTCAAATATCATAATTCATCGAGACGTTCAAAAATATGAAGCTTGATCATCAAGAAATCAAGATAGTCAGATGTCCATGAAAAAGTCAAAATTTTCAAGACTTAGAAAGATTCTAAGTGTTTTTTATCCTTATAATTTCATAACTTCATGAAAAATTTTCACCAAGATGCAAGATGATTCAAAGAAAACTTCCAATATAAAAGTTGTAGATCTTGATGAAATCTACAACTTTTCTTTTATTATTAAGTCCTATAAATGCTTGGATTTTGAGTTATAAATTCATGAAGTCATGCCCATGTTCCAAAACACTTAGTGAAATTTTTTAAACTAGTTTGGTCAGGATTTTGCCCTAAATTCTAGGCCAATTTTCACCAAGTTCAAATTTGATTTAGCAAAAATGGAAAACATGAAAGTTGTAGATAATTTTTAAAGTTTTCAAAAATGTCCAAGAACTTGAAGAGATCATTTTTGAGCTAGGAGATTCGAAGTCTTGAAGTTGGCATTTCATTCTTGAATTTTAAGTCATTTTTGTGAAGAACTCAAGACCAAATCTCATAACCTTATCATCCAATCTCACTTTTCAGGCCATGTTGCTTCTAAATCTCCACATAATCAGAGATTTACACAAATTTGTGACGAATTACACAAAGATTTGAGGCTTTACCCACTTGGTTATACCATTTTTGTATGAAATTGCAAAAAGCTCCATATCCATTTTCATAAAGATCACTTTAATCATAAAGTCAACTTCTTGAACTCCCAAACTTGTTTCATCTGAACACAAACAAAGTCAAAACCAGAAGCAACGGGTCTAAGGCCTCCAATAACTTCAAAACATGCTTGTGCAACACATTGAAACTTGTTTTCCACTTTTCTTCAAAAGCAAGCCACCTAGCCAAAACCCTACAACTCAGAAATCCCTTGTGCAAAACATCTCTAACCTTTTCCATATAGATAGACAAGTTATTTGCAAGCAAAGGCACAAGTTCAAGAGCCCTAAAACCTGCTCAAGCACTCTCTAATACATAACTATCCAAAAACACATCTTCTTGATATTCAAACACTTATCTCTACTTTCACTCGTGTGTTTCCACTTTCAACTATAAAAACACTTCACATACATCATATAGAACTTATTCCAACATCTGTTACACTTATGTAACTCCATCTTCATCATCCACCATTTTTAAAAACCTCCATTATAGTTGGACTTGAGTAGAGAGTTCTAGCTAGTTTTAAAACAAAGTAAAGCTTGCAACACACTCGGGGAGGTCTAGGCAAGCTAACCAGGTCATCCTTGTACCTCCAAGGTTTCTCAAACTCCATACACAAATCTCCCTGCGAGAGGTAAGTTTTCTAACTTTGATATCTTGGTACAAGCATCATTTGTGCATACTTTGAAAAGTAAAAATATAGATATCATTGCCCTAAAGCTAACCATATTCTTAGTTTTCATTTTAATTGCTTGTGTATGAAGAATTTTGCCTCTGACCAGTTAGGGCACGTTTTTGGTACCAACAGAAAATAAACTTAACCTTTGATTTATAGCTTCTAAGAGTTATATGGTTGGATTCATGGTGAAAAAAATACACATGTTTCATGTTTATACTTTTTAAAATGATTGAGAAATAAGAAAGTTACAAGGTTGACAGTGTTGGCTATGTGTTCTGCACGCGCGAGGAAGACGAAGCTGGGCATTTTCAATTTTACAGAATTGAGTTTATAATATATTTAGTGGTAGTTGTTTCATAACCGGATGAAAAAGCAACCCAAGTGGCAGGCGCGTGCGTACTAAAGCTTTACTGACCTAAAGGGAGAGGGTTCGAACCAATGTGAACCCCACTTTTGTTTTTTTCATATTTTTCCTTGTTTCAGGATCGATTGCATCCAAGGTTTAGCGCACATGATTCGCCTCTCATCTCTAACCATCTGATCTCTATCCAGCCAAATCCAACATGTCGCAATACAGCCTCATGGTGAACCTTCCATGGGAAATCCTCACTGGAGCACTCAAGGCGTTGGGCTCACTATAAATGGGCCTAGAATTTTTACTTGTTTCTCACCCCTGTTTCACTTTTGCAACACCAGGCCCAAAACAATTTCTTTTTCTTTTTTTGTTTAGTATTTTTTGTTTAATCTTTTTTATTTAATAAAAAAAATAACAAAAAATGTTAGATCTAGGTTTTACTTAATTAAACTCTTTTTTACATTTATTTTAATTACCCTTTTGTTTTATTTTATTAATTAACTTTTAAATTAATTTAAAAAAAACTATGGTTTTCACTATTTTTTTCTATTTTTACACATTAAGAAATATTTTTCTTAAACAAAACTCCAAAAGATAATAGTTTCTAAAAATACTTAAATCATCTTAGGTTTTGTTAATTAATTTATTTTCATGATAAAATTAATTAACTTTCTTCACACCTTTCTTTTATTTTGTGAATAAATAAAATTAGGGTTTAACTCCTAATTTCTTCCATTTCAAAATTCAAACTTCTTTTTCTCAAGACAAAAACAAACAAAAACATATATTTTTTTAGGGCTTTATCATATATTTTTCCCTTTTCCTCTTTACATATTTTATTTACCCTCATATTATTATGTTTACATTTATGCAATTATTCATCTATTTGTATCAGTAATTTAGGGTTTATTGCCTTCATCCCCCATTCATAAATATGTACCCACATCCCCTAAAGCACTGTAATAGCGTAGGACATTTAATTTCCGCAATTTGTTATTTTCCATTATTGCTAGTAACTAGAGTTTGTATAGCAAGATAAAAATCAAATCTTAGAAAACCCTAATTTCAAAGACAAAATACATGCAATTAAAGCACTTTTCACACTTGCACCTCTATGGTAACCCACACTTGTTACCTTGAATATAAACAGTCAAGTCCCTCGAATGTGGGATACTTTAGCAATGACCCTCGAATACAAAATCATAGTCCCTCGATGACCCTTCAATGTTGCCTTCGGTAAATGATCTTAGACCCTTAAGATAAATTGCTAAGGTATCCTACAATGTTGCCTTCTATGACTGTACGATGACCCATGCTTGTTCATTCACATCCAATGATAGGGCTTCTTACCAATCAATCATGGGATAGCAATATCTAAAGGAGGAGGAAATAAAAAAAGACTTTTTGAGTAGGTAGAACGCTCGTAGTTGCTTGCTCATAAACATTTCAAATAAAACATCTTTCAAACACACCAACACTTCCATGAAATATTTTCAAAAGCCAACACTTTGTATACAATCTTATAGAGACGAGAATCATTACAAAGTTCACCTAAACAAAGGCACTTTTGAAAAATACTTTCAAACCCACACAAACACATTTTACAAAGCATTTCAAAGTGAGCTAGCAACTAAGAGTCCGTAGTTAACTACGGATGAAAAGGATGCTAACACCTTCCCTTTTCATAACCTACACCCCGAACTCAAGAAGATTCTCAAAAGGTCTTTCATGTTCTTTTCACCCTTTCCTTTATTGGATATAAGAAAAGTCGGTGGTGACTCTTGCTATCTGCCATAATTGCGATAAAACACAAAACACCCTAATCAGTTCTCCCACTGTATTACACATATGCATACGAAATGCATATAGCACGGTCTCATTTATTTTGAGAACATTGTTACGCAATGCATTTCATACATCATGACATCGTATATATCTAAAACTTCACCTTTTCAAGAAAGATCAATCGACAAACATCGTTAACTACTTATATGGCTTGACAGTCTTTTCAAAGGCTACACCTGACGAAGGGCTATTTCAGCATTTTCCTCAGAAGGTCATTTTCAAACAGACCTATGTTGGTTCAGTTTAAATTGACCAATGATTTATCCGGATTCATTTCCTATAGACGCTTTCTCTGGTTCAGTTAAATCGGCCCTAAGATTTTTCTGATTCTTATCCAGTTAAAGACAATTCAAGACCTCTGCTGGTTCAGTTTAAATAGACCGATGATTTATCCTGATTCATTTCCAATAGACGCTTTCTCTTGTTCAGTTAAATCGACCCTAAGATTTTTCTGATTCTTATCCAGTTAAAGATAATTCAAGATCTCTGTTGGTTCAGTTTAAATCTACCAATGATTTATCCTGATTCGTTTTCGGTAGACGCTTTCTTTGGTAGAGTTAAATCGACCCTAAGATTTTTCTGATTCTTATCCAGTTAAAGACAATTCAAGACCTCTGTTGGTTCAGTTTAAATCTACCAATGATTTATCTTGATTCATTTCTGGTAGACGCTTTCTCTGGTTCAGTTAAATTGACCCTAAGATTTTTCTGATTCTTATCTAGTTAAAGATAATTCAAGATCTCTGCTGGTTCAGTTTAAATCGACCAATGATTTATCCTGATTTGTTTCCGGTAGACACTTTCTTTGGTTCAGTTAAATTAACCCTAAGATTTTTCTGATTCTTATCCAGTTAAAGACAATTCAAGACCTCTGTAGGTTCAGTTTAAATCGACCAATGATTTATCTTGATTCATTTTTGGTAGACGCTTTCTTTTGTTCAGTTAAATTGACCCTAAGATTTTTTTGATTCTTATCCAGTTAAAGACAATTCAAGACCTTTGCGGATTCAGTTTAAATCGACCAATGATTTATCCTGATTCGATTCCGGTAGACGCTTTCTCTGGTTCAGTTAAATCGACCCTAAGATTTTTCTGATTCTTATCCAGTTAAAGATAATTCAAGACCTCTGCTGGTTCAGTTTAAATCGACCAATGATTCATCCTGATTCGTTTTTGGTAGATGCTTTCTCTAGTTCAGTTAAATCGACCCTAAGATTTCTCTTATTCTTATCCAGTTAAAGACAATTCAAGACATTTGTTGGTTCAGTTTAAATCGACCAATGATTTATCCTGATTCGTTTCAGGTAGACGCTTTCTCTGGTGTAGTTAAATCGACCCTAAGATTTTTTTGATTCTTATCCAGTTAAAGACAATTCAAGACATTTGTTGTTTCAATTTAATTCGACCAATGATTTATCCTGATTCATTTTCCGATAGACTCTTTCTTTGGTTCAGTTTAAATCGATCCTAAGATTTTTCTGATTCTTATCCAATTAAATACAATTCAAGACATCTACTGGTTCAGTTTGAATCGACCAATGATTTATCCTGATTCATTTCTGGTAGATACTTTCTCTAGTTCAGTTAAATCGACCCTAAGATTTTTTTGATTCTTATCCAGTTAAAGACAATTCAAGACCTCTGCTGGTTCAATTTAAATCAACCAATGATTTATCCTTATTCGTTTCCAGTAGATACTTTCTCTGGTTCAGTTAAATCAACCATAAGATTTTTCTGATTCTTATCCAGTTAAAGACAATTCAAGACCTCTGTTGGTTCAATTTAAATCGGCCAATGATTTATCCTGATTCATTTCTAGTAGATACTTTCTCTGGTTCAGTTAAATCGGCCCAAAGATTTTTTTGATTCTTATCCAGTCAAAGACAATCAAGACCTTTCTCTGGTTCAGCTTAAATCGCTCAAAGATTTATTCTGATTCTTATCCAATTAAAGTTAAGTACAGACATCTGCTAGTTCAGTTTAAATTGGCCAAGGATTTACCATGATGCTTTTCCAGTAGACCTTTCTCCGGTTCAGTCTAAATCAACCAAAGACTTATTATGATACTTCTTCTAGTCGAAATCAACAATTACTTTAGATGGAATCTATAAGCCCATCTCCGAAGACTCTCTGTCACCTCTCTAAATGGCATCTATAAGCCCATTCCCAATATAATCAACCAACAACATTACCTCTTGCACATGCGAGTGTAAATTTCTGGGCACTTAAGTGTTCAATCATCTTCTACCTTCAAGTCACGAATAGAGGATATGCCAATCTAACTCTTCAGGTTTAAGAAGATTGAATAGGGGCAGTTGTTGTACCCTAAAATTTTCCCTCCCATTTTCTTCAAGGCATTCTTTCAAGGCTCTTCAACTGTTCAAGGATACACAAGGGTTGACTAGTCAATATGCTCCTCCTAAGCCAAAGACCCATAACTAAGGTTTGGAGTTTCTCAAGAAAATTTGGTTTGAAAAAGTATCAAGTGGATCCCATGGTTCTTCATAGGTCCTCAACAAGGTTCATGTCAAGTTTCAAGCCCTACATCACAAGTTTGCTCAGTCAATGGCTCAGATTATTCAAAGTTAATTGTATTGATCAAAAAGTCAATTATGGTCAACATATAGTCAAACTTCAAGATTTTTGGTCAACATCAACATTTTGAAGTAATATTCATCATTTGATCAACGATTGATCATGATTCCCTAAAGAAAGCCCTCAAATCATCAAAAGTCAAGATTTGTCAAATTAGGGTTTCTAGGGGAGAAGTAAATTGAACTTTGACCAGGCATAACTTTCACATGCTTCATCGACTTTTCACCAACAAAAGCCCACTTTGAAGAAAATTCAATTCTTACAACTTTGATTTTATTCTCAAGTCCAAAAAATGCTTCATTTAGAAGATATGAGCTCATACATTATAGGTCATTTTCAAAAGTCAACAAAAAGACACTTTTTGTCAAGCCAACTTACATCAAGATAAAGTCTTTAAAAGCAAAAATTATCAACATAGAGGTTGTAGAGGACACCTTGGGATTTCTAAAAAGTCAAAGATCATCTTCAAAAGAGGACAATTGAGCAAGTTATGAGGTTCACAAGTTGGGCAATTTTCAAGAAATGCATGAAATCTCAATTGAGCAAATTTGTGATTTTAGGTTTATTGGGCCTAACTTTTTGGAATTCAAACATACTCATGATATGCCAGGGACCTCTAAACCTATCAATGCATTGTCTTGATTTTATTTTTATTTATTTGAATTTTTTATTCATTTAAATATGAATTAAATGAAATAAAATGAAAACCTAATGGGATGAAGCTTGTTGGGCTTGGACTGGTTAGCTTGAGGCCCAAATTCGTGCAAGACACCAACCATAACCTGTCCAGGTTCATGCAAAAACGGAAATGGCAAGGATATCACAAATATGGTTATTTTTCAAATATTTATTTTCCTTTTAAACCATGTCTTAATGTGTTGATACCATTCCATATTGGTTTGCTCTTCTCTTTCTCTATAAATACAGATCCAAAGCAAGCCAGAAAGACACGCATAGGTTGCATAACAAAGCCATATGAAATTCTCAAAAATTCCCTCAAAGTTGCAAAATTTGAAACTCTCACCTCCTGCCTCTCTCAAGCCAAACAGAAGATCCATTAATTCCCCTGAGGTTCCCAGGAGTTTAATCAGGCTCATAGTCAAGCTCTTTCACGTCCAAAACCCCTATATCCAGTCACCACCATTTTGGTATATTTCCTTGAATCCAATCTTGTTAAATATGTATTGTTAACCTATTTAACATTTACATACATGTTTATAGCAATGCGTAAGACAAGTTTGACGTAATGCATACGAGCTTTAAGGCTTAAAACACAGGTTGCCATTGCTAGGGTTTTAAAGCTGTCGAGCATCAATCTGGGCAATAGAGGTTGTTTCAGACCAAACCAATGCCATATTTGAACTCGTAGCATGTGCTATAGGGGGGTAGGTCGAGCCTTGGACATTGATTTTGTTGTTTTTGCATATTCGGAATTTTGGATGGTCGGAGGGGACGATCGGAGTTTGACTCCGGCGTCCCTGAGTTGGTTGACTCCGGCCAAAGGCTTGCATGGTCAAATAATTATTCCTGATTCGCCCATTCAAATAATCAGGGCCCACTTAATACGTGCGTAGTTGCTGATCTGGATCTGACTTTTGTTTTATATTATATTGTTTTGTTTTAACTAATTTAACGAATGAACAGATTGGCCCAGTGGTAGGGACAGCACGCGTAAGGAGATTTCATGTGCAAGGGCAGGGGTTCGATCCATGCCTCTTGCATATTATTTTTTCTAATGTTTTCTTACAGATTCAATGCAATGCTTCTCAATGCGCCTACCATACGCCTTCAGCTTTCGGTCACTAGATCATCACAGGGCCAGATCCAATGCTCCTGGAGCATCCTCCCATGGTAGATCTCCTAAAGCTGCCCTCACTGGATCCAGCGTTGGTATATTGGGCCTGGATCCAGTCTTGAAATTCACCCCCCCCCCCATTTGCTACTTCAACACATGCCCATTCTTTTATTTTATTCATTTTAATATCTTTTAATTAACTTAATCTTTTAAAAATCAATTTTTGTTTTTTAACATAAAAATCAAAAAATATTAGACTTGGGGTTCTATTAATTAAGTTAATTTTGATTAATTATTTAATCACTTTTTTTAATTAATTAAGTAATTAATTAGAATTAGGTTTCCATTAATTTAATTATTATTTTTTCCTAAACAAAAAATCTTTTTATCACTTAGAAATTTTTTAGGGCTTTCTTTTCTTTGTGCGTTTATTTATTTTATTCGCATTATTTTCACAAATATTTGTAACTGTCAATGGGATGTAATAGTTTAAATTAGGATCTTTTTTACATTTTTTCTTCCCCATTTTGGCTTGTAATTCCCCTCATCGCGAAGCGATGTAATAGCGTAGTTATTTTCCACACTTTATTTTCTGTACTTATATATATTTAACTGCTAGATGTATGTTAATAGCCTTGTATGGAAAGACTAAAAACAAACGCTAGAAAACTTAACATTCAAAGACAAATAACTGAAACACAACACACTCGCACATGCACACCTCTAAGGTACCTCCACTTGTTTCCTTCGGAATAAAATAATCATGTCCCTCGAACGTGGGACACTTTAGCAAAGACCCTTGATTAAAATGATCGTAGTCCCTCGATGACCATTCGATGCTGCATTCGGTATATGATCTAGTCCCTTACGATAAAAATTGCTAAAGTGCCCTACGAGTTTCATTTATGACTATACGATGACTCTCGTTTGTCCCTCAAACATCCAACAATAGGGCTACCCACTGACTAATAGTAGGATAGCACTGTCTAAAGGAAAAGAGGAACAGAACAAAGACCATCTAGTAGGTAGACCATTTATAGTTGCTTGCTCACAAAAACAAACAAACAATTTTTCACACATACACAAGCTTTTCTCTAAAATATTTTCAAAAAAAACACTTTGTATACGTTCTCAACGATACGAGAAACATTACAAAGTTCGCCACACTAAGGCATCTTTTCAAAATATTTTCAAAATACACTTACACAAAAAGCATTTTTAAAGTGAGATAGCAACTAAGAGCCCGTAGATAACTACGAATGGAAAGGGTGCTAATACCTTCCCTTTCCATAAAAGAAAAGTCGATGGTGACTCTTTCTAACCGTAACAATTGCGATAAAATGCAAAACCAGTAAAGTCAGTTCTCCCACCATATTACACCATGTTTCACAGCTTCAGAAGTATGTTACAGATCCATCGCACATGATATAGATGAATGATGTTCATGTAAGGGATAACCTTACAATTGAAGCTTTACATGTGAGGATCGAAGATTACGTATTGAAACAGTTGAGAGGGAAGGAGATTGCTCTCGTGAAGGCAGTGTAGGGAGGCGCTGTCGGAGAGAGCATGACATAGAAATTAGAGAGTGAGATGCGAAAGTCGTATCTTGAGTTGTTCGCATCAAGTAAATTTTCAAGGACGAAAATGTTCTAAGTGGGGGAGAGTTATAATGTCCCGATTTATTTAATAAATTATTTGTAATAAATTTGTATGATGTTGCGTGTTATTTGGTGTTTTAGTGTGTTTGGGGATCCTTCAGTGTAGAGTGGTAATTTTAGAAATTAGAAATAGAGGTGTTGGAGGGGTGTGTAAGCAAATGTTAGAAACATAGGGGTGGTGGGAGAATGTTGTTACTAGTATTATTTAAATTATTATTTTTTAAATAGATTAAATAATGTTAGTAATAACAAGATTAAATAATTATTTAGTTGGTTTATTTATTTAATTAGTTGGAATAATAATAATAATAATAATAATAATAATAATAATAATAATAATAATAATAATAATAATAATAATAATAATAATAATAATAATAATAATAATAATAATAAGGGAATTAGAGTCAGTGAGGTCAGAACTGAGAATACGTGAGAAGAGAAGAGGAAAAGAGCTAAGGCTTGAGGAAGAAGATCAAAAACTTCATTGCGAAGGTTAAAAGCTTTGCTAGGAATACTAATAGAGAAAATAGCAAGTGAACTATTTTGCCTTGCAGTAATAAGAGGGAATTTCTCCCGGATATCGATCTCGAGGACTGCGTATAATACTGAGTTTAATGCGTGGTTCAATTAAACAAAAACTTAACGTTTGCTTTGGTTTTGGATTTAACCTTAGCAATTATGAAAATAAACAGAATATGAATTATGACCTTTTTCACTAGTATGAATATTATGCTAGGGGTAAGTGTGTGATTTTCCCTATAATAATTATTGATCTCGTCAACCAGTTCATAACCTACAACTACCGGATCTTTAGGTTGTTTTCCCCCAAGTCCTCGGTGGGAAAACCTTTGGCCAACCGTCCTAATATCTAAGTCCTTAGAAAATTACGATGCTACCAAGCCTTCAATATTATCAAGATTGCACCAGTAACTATATGGTATTCTTAGTCCTAGGTGAAATCTAATATAGTTTAATTGTATAAAAAAGACCTTAGTAACGGTAGTCCAACCCAAATTGTTAATCATATATCAATCCTAATTAGCCCGATCAAGAAAGCATTAGAAACTTTGAACTATTAAATTGAAAGGAAACTACTGGATTAAAAATCAATAATTCATAGTCATTACATAGCAAAACAAGGACACCCTTGGCATTTGAGGGTTTAGCCGCACATAATATTCAAAGAAATTACAATAAGAAGGTTAGACATTACAAGACAATTGGATTCTGTCGATCTTCAATCGTGGCTGCTCTTAAAAAATCTCCGTTCACTGAATCCCTTGAAAACTCCAATTTTTATCGTAAAATTCTTCTAATGTCAAAAAGTCCCTCGTTTGGTTGTCAAAACTGCCTCAAATAGTCAAAATCAATTTTTCCTTATCGGAAACATCCAAAACGCCCTTCTGGGTCTTACTTAGAGTCAAATAAGAAAATCAGAAAAACTCAACGTTTGGACCAACATGGCCCGTGTCAGGCGACACGGCCAACCGTGTTGGTCATCTGTCGATTCCCCAAGAGTCTTTAAGTCCCAGCATGGTTGACACGACCCATGTCGTGTGATAGTGGTGGCCGTGTTGGAACTCTGGCTTTTACTCTTCATGTGCTCCTCTGCCTAACACGGCCCGTGTCAGGTGACACGGGTGGCCGTGTCAGGCTTGTTGTTACTTGCTGAAACTTCTTCGAGACCTCCGATTCCTCGACTTTTCTCGTACGAGTATCTGAGATCCTTACCCTGATCCTGAAACAATCATAACAACCAACCAAATCATAAAATGAGAAATAATTGAAATAAACTTAAGAAAACATAAAATGCGTAGAAACTCAAGAAACATTAAATCATTCAAAGAGAAGCAAAATACAACACAAAACGATGCATAATGCCTAGATTATCATCAGACAAGCAACAAAAACATGATGAAAATGGTGACCAATCACAACCCCAAACTTAGCTCGTTGTTTACCACAATACCACTGAGATCTTTCACAACATGCTATTACTTTCCTTCTAAAGTTCTTCGCTTTCCCGAATCGAGTGTTTCGTTGCACCTTAACATCAAGACACTACTTCACCTGTCAACCTATCTTTCACTCTCACCAATTCTCTCAGGGTTAATGTTTTCACTCATAGTTCAAAATATGCAATATCAACTCTGGAGTTTGAATATATTCTAAATTAATTTCATACACACATAACACACACTTTTTGAGGTCTTCGGGTTGTAATGGGGCTTAGGTACGGTAGGATAAACAACGAAAAATGGTAAATAACGGGTTTTGGGCTCAGTGTCAGTGTTGTCCTTCTCTTCTCTGTGCTTCTTTTTGCATGGTTTAACCAATGGGATTTTCGAACACCTCCTTTTCAAGTTTTTGGGTTCTCCAGTTTCACTCAAGTATTTCTTTTGAGCGTTTCTTTGGAATTTAACTGAGTTTCTTATTTTTGGTAAGTGTTTTTAAATAATTTTTTATTCAATACATGAGTGTCTTTAATACTTATCTTTTTTTCTCGCACTTACCTATTTTCTATAAGTGTTACTACCCCAAACTTGGAGCTTAGCACATATTCAAGAAAACAACACTAAACTGAGCAAGGTATGAAGTGTTTAGACATGGGTTATCATAAGCGGTGATAAACAAAAAAACTGGATACAGGCCCAAATGGGGTTAACAATGGATAAACATTACAATGGGACGGCTAGAAAGGATCAGGGGTACAATAGAAACAATGTGCCTCCGTGTGTGTCAAAATGCAGTTATAATCAACTAGAACACACACAAATTGAAAGTGACAGAGACATACCTCACTAGCTCTCATGATGAATCAATACATGTTTGGCTTTTTATGTCCTCACCATGTCAGGTAAAGTTGACAGATTCCATAATACCTTCCAGTTTGGTGTAATTTTCCACTCAACTCGGGATGCACGGGTTTCCTTTGTCGGTCATCTCTTGATAGTTGCGTCTGATCACTCACTCGGCAGTATCAACTTCCGGGGGTTGTTCACAACAAGCACAGTAAGTGACGTGATCTTCTCATCCACTATCACCAATTTTGATCACCTGTCTGGACAACAACACTGTGATCCTGCACTAACTAACCCAACAACAATGCAAAACAACAATGCAAAAAGAAAAAGAAAAAAACTAAACAAGACAATAAGTAAATGAAATAACTAAATCCCCCCTCATCTGAACTAAACATTAGCCTCAATGATTTAGAACAAAATATGGGGAGGAGACTCACAGTGCTCACTGAGGAGGAGGGGGAGGATAAGGGTGTGAAAAGTGCAACATCAGGCGTTGCATCATAGCATGCATCTCATCAATAGCATTCCATTAGTGGGTTTGCTTTTTCCCCTGTCTGGCATGTTCCGTACGGAGATCTCCTAGCTCAGTTTGCACCCACACCCACTAATCATGAGACATGGAAGAGGACCCGTGACCCTGTTGGGTAGGTACAAACTGCTCTTGAGCTAGAGCATCTTCCTCCATATTATTACCTGCAACAAAATCATCAACTTGGTCACTATCCACTTCTTCTGGGACAATAAAAACATATAACCAGCTATCATAATCAGTAATACTAATTTTATCAGGGTTAGGCAACTTTAGAAGACATCTCTTACGACTCATCGGAGCATAACAATCTTGCCTAACCTTAATCATGCTTTGTTGGATAAGAGAATTTAAGTCAATTTTACTCAAAGCAGCAACCAGTGCTTCTTCAGCCAATACTGCACCACATCCACAATAGTCGAGGATTTGTGTTATCATGCCGCCAACCGAAATGTCACCAGAAGTGGCTCGCCCAACCTTCCCCAAGTGATCATCCGTGAAAGCAGCGACATTCACTGGTGAATCATGGACCATGGAAAATAAAAAGAACAATTCTCTCTTGGCGGCCACTCCAGTACTATCACCTCACCCAAACAAGTTGTAAGCTAACCCTTTCTAGCCGTATCTGAAACATGGGTTTTATATCCATGATGTCTTCCCACCTTTAGGAATGTACCCGAGAAGACCTGTAATGGTCGTCCAAAAATCACCTGCAGCAAAAGTATCAGGCACAGCTCCATGTCCTACCCGTGGGAGATGGAGACATTATGCTAAATCCTCAACAGACATTTCATAATCAGCATTATAAAGGCAGAATTTCATATTACTATAATACTCTCTTACAGTACCTGCCCACCGTCTTTCCAGTTTAAACTCAAGAGTGCTCAGAAATTCTAAAGTAATACGCTTATGGGTCGGCGCCTCATAGTGCATGAACTCTATCATCCCTAAACTGTGAAACATCCTATCAATCTCATCCCGCAACCCTAATTCTTCAAGAGTTTTAGTGCACATATACCTCGCCGGTGTTAGCTTTCGCTTAAGAAGCACATCATACCTCCGAGTATATTTCGGTTCTTCAAAAATGATATCATGTGCATTGGGTGCATAAATGGTCCTCCTTTTTCCCTTGATAGCTCTACAACTGCCTTTCCTCAATCGGTCCTTTTTGGAGGAATTTTGGGAACCTGAAAAAGAAGAGAAAACTGAAATCGATAAATTAGTGAAAAGATATTGGTATGTAGTAGAGGAGGCAATTTGGAGAAGCTTTTGTGAAGATGAATGGTGGTTTTGAATCTTTTTAATGGTGAAAATTGAAGCTTTTGTGGTGGAGGATATGGAGAAAATAGATTTTTGTGTAGAAGAGAGAGTGAGAATTGAATTAATTGGTGTAAAGATTGGGAGAAGTGTTATAAAACCAGGTGGCGTCCATACAAAAACAAGAAATAGAAAAAAAAAAATCAAAGTTCGTAAGCCCAACACGGGCCGTGTCTGATGACACGGCCGACCGTGTCGCACGTCTGAGTTCCTAAAACCTTGTTTTTCAAGAAAATGCTTCAGTAAGAATGACACAGGTTGTGTTCGATGACACATCCTATCGTGTTGCACATCTGAGTGTTCCCATTTTCCACTTGCTCACATTTCCTTCAGTGAGAATGACACGGGCCGTGTCCTATGACACAGCCTACCGTATTGCACATCTGAGTGTTCTCAATTTTCCACTTTCACCCATTTCCTTCAGTGAGTCTGACACGGGCCGTGTCCGGTGACACTGCCTACCGTGTTACAAGTCTGGTTTTTGGGAAAAAATTTCTCTTTGGAAGAATTTTCTCCTCTCTCTCGATAAACTCCCTTTTTGCGCACTTGGTTCCTTTGCAAGACACACTGTGATTACCTACATAAATATAACAAAAATACGACAAAACAAAGACAAGAGTTAAAACTAAAACGTGTGGGTTTCCTCCCATGAAGCGATTTGTTTAACATCGCATGGCTCGACGGTCGTTCATCTTACCTTGTAAGACGAACATTATCAATCAACCCACCTGCTTGCCTAATGTAATAGGCTTCAATCTCTACCCATTCACTTTAAATATGTCCTCATTAGCTTGATTTTTCAATTCTATTGCTCCATGGGAAACACTCTGAACCACAAATGATCCAGACCATCTGGATTTTATCTTTTTAGGAAACAACTTAAACCTAGAATTGAACAACAACACCCATTATCCTTCCTAAAATTCCTTTCTTATGATCTTCTGATCATGCCATTTTTTGTTTGTTCTTTATATATCTTGGCATTCTCATAAGCCTGATTCCTAAACTCTTCTAACTCATGAAGTTGAAGAGTTCAGGATTCGCCAACTTTCAAAAGATCACAATTCAGGAACTTGGTAGCCCAAAAGGCTTTATGCTCGAGTTCGAGCGGTAAATGACATGTGTGATATGGATGCAGAACCGATTGTTGTACTGTTTTTGCATTTGTATTCACAAATGTTGTGGTAAGCAAGAGTCGGCACCGACTTTTCTTTTATCCAACAAAGGAAAGGATGAAAAGAACAGAAAAAGACCTTTCGAGAGTTTTCTGAGTAAGGGGGTAGATTATGGAAAGGGAAGGTGTTAGCACCCTTTCCATCCGTAGTTATCTACGGGCTCTTAGATGCTTAGCTCATTTTGAAATACCTTGTGCTTTGTGTATTTTGAAAAGTATTTTTGAAATGCCAATAGTAAGGCAACTTACTTTATGATAAATCTTGTATCAGTCCTCAAGAGCGTTGATAAAGTGTTTTGAAAATATTTTTGAAAGTGGTTTTGTGTAAGTGTAGAAATTGTTTGAGCAAGCATCTAACAACTATCTACTTTACTCGAAAGGGTTGTTCTTTTCCTCTTTTCCTTTAGACAGTGCTATCCTACTATTAGTGAGTAGGTATCCATAGTCGTCGGATGTTTGAGGGACATTTGAAGGGACGTTTAAACAGTCACAAAGGCAACTAGGCAAGAAATTTTAGTAACTATCCTAGGGTTTTTTAAGATCATTTTTACCGAGGCAACGTTGAGAGGGTCATCGATGGACTTATGATCTTTAAACTGGAGGGTAGCCACTAAAATATCTCACGTTTTGAGAGTTGTGACTGTTTTTCTGAAGGAAACCAAAGTGGGGGTACCCTAGAGGTGCGCATGTGCAATTGTGTTGTATTCAGTTATTTATCTTTGCATTTAGGTTTGCTAGCATTTGATTTTAATCTCTTGCCATAAAATTCTATTAGTCATGCATCTAAGTGGTTAATAATTTGCAGGAATTTAAAATGCAGAAAGATAAATTCTAAACTATTATAAGGCTTTGGGGAGGGGGATTAATTACATATCCAAAACTTTGGGGGGAAATAAAGCAATAAATGTAAAGTCTTAATTATGCTATTACATCCAGTAGGCAGTTACAATAGTTTGAAAATGATAATGAAAGCAATAAATGCGTGCGAACTGAAAATAACGTCTAAATCCTAAGTGTAAGGAACTCTTTTTTGTGTTTTATTAGTTTATGAAAAGAATTAAATTCAAATAAATCCTAAGTCTACTAATTTTAAAATTGAGAAAAATAAGTTAAAATAATTAACTAAATTAAATCATTAAAAAGTAACATAAAACCTAATTCTAAGTTACTTATATTTTTTTCCTGATTTTTATGTTGATTTAAAAAAAACTAAAAGAAATAAAAAAAACAAAGTAAACAAGTATAAATGGGCCAGGCATAAAAAATAAACAAGGGGTGTAATTTGCGGAACATAGGCCCGGATCAAAAAGGGGCCCAGGTTGCCTTTCGATCCAATGAAGGAGCCCTTCGAAGGTTGATGGTGAGGCATACGTCTGAAGCCTTCAGATCTGGATCAGATGGGGATCCATTGGTTATGATCATGTGGTGTATAGTGTACGCGTGGAATATGCAAGAATTGGATCTGCAAGACAATTGTTAGAAAAATGAAACACATGACCTGGGTATCAAACCCAGGTCTCTTCCCTTTGATTCGAACCCCTCCTAATTTGAACCCCCTGAGTCTGAATCTGGATTGTTTTGGCTTGAAACTGCCTGTATTATGAGCTTCGAAGGCAAATTCAGATCGTGCCCTAACGATGGCACGATCTTATTCTTGCTTGTTATCTTACTTGTAATACATTCATACAAACACAAACAACATTAGCAGCGCAAATATGCAAGCAATATGTATTTAAATGACCTGAAAATAGTTTTGATTTTGTAAATCCTTACCAATCAGAGATGCTTTGATCTGTAACCCTGGGTGTGGAACAACTTGTTTAAGGGCCTGGGTGGCTTCCTGGAAGTCTCAGGAGAACGAATCTGGTATTCGTTTGGACTGAGGGAGCTTGCAAAGCTGGTTCTATATTTTGACAACTTATGAGATTTTTGAGAGTTTTGAGATGGTTTTCTGAGGCTGCGTGTGTGTGGCTCTTTGAGGAAATTTCTTGTGTGTATAGGCCAATCTCTCTCTCTTTTGCTTCTGATTTAGTTTTGTACTTATAAGGGTGTGGTGGTGAACAAATATGGCATGAATTAGCCATTAACCATGGCTTTGAAAGCTAAATCGAAAGATTTGAAAAGTTGCCATTTTGAGATATTTCATGCCATTTTGAACTTTGAGTGAACCTGGACAGGTTTTATCCCATTAGGTGTTCGTTTCAACTTGCATCTCCCTTTTACATCAACTTATTCTTTCGACAAGCTCCCAAGCTTTGTTCTTTTCGATGGCTCTGAGTTCCAATTCGAATTGCTCAAGGCTTCATCATCATGGCTTCTTCAATTAAGTCACCATCTGCTTCGATTGTTTTTATCTGGAAACATCAGCCTAATCAAATAATTCTTGTTCCTTTCAATCTCCTTTCCTTCAATTCGACCAATTGAAGTATCACCTCTTCATCTTGACTTGTCGAAGCTTCATTCTATTTTTCTCCTTCGAACATAGTTGTGCAGGTGGTTCTTCGATTCGACCAGTCGAAGCTTCATTCTGGTTATCTTCTTCAAACACTGTTGTGCGGGTGGTTCTTTGATTTGACCAGTCGAAGCTTCGTTCTGGTCATCTTCTTCAAACACAGTTGTGCAGGTGGTTCTTCTATTCGAGCAGTTGAAGCTTCGTTCTGGTCATCTTCTTCGAACATAGTTGTGACAGTTGTGACTGTGTCGAAGCTTCATTATGTGCTTTCTTCTTTTCAAGGCGCCAATTCAAATCAACATGACTGTCGAAATTCCTTCCCTTATAATGCTTTGAATAGCTTATTTTTCCAATAGTTCGAAAATGAAACCTTCAAAACCCTTTACTAGCTCTTCATCAATCGAAGACTTCGTAAATGCCTCCGCACACTTTCTTTCGAACTACTCTTTCTTTGATCATAGTGCCATTTATTCAAAACATGTGTAATCTAAATTCCCAGCTAACACTACTTCGTTGGGCATCTAATTAGACTGCGTACTACTGTCGAAGCTGCTTCGACCCAAAGGCTTTTAGGCATATTTTCAGCTTCCAACTTATACTTCTTTTCTTTATTTCAGCTATGCCATTATGCTGAGGCGTATAGAGTGCCATGAAAATAATTTAAAGTTTTTGAAAACCAAAATTCTTTGTGAGAAATGAAGCCCTAGATGGAAATCCATTTCTTAGGAGGAGAATTTGTCTGGTCAATTCTTTGTCAACCTTAAGCAATTGGGGACCTCAATGAGCGTGCCTTGAATAGAATGGGGGAGAAAATTTTGAGGTGCAACAGTTTCCCATGTTCAATCTTCTTAAACATGAAGATTTAGATTGGCTTGTCTACCTTTCGTGATTTTAAGGTGGAAGATGATTGAACACTAGAGTGCCTAGAAATTTGCACTCGCATGAAGTAACATCGTTGATTAATGATATTAGGAATGGGCTTACAGGTGCCATTTGGAGAAGATGATTGAGAGTTATCGGAGATGGGCTTAAATATGCCATCCAAGGTAGATGTTGACTTCATAAGAGGTCTCTTTATGGGGATTCCTGTTCCTGTTGTCTGAGGAGGACTCCAATGGGGAATGTTGATTTATGTTCTTTTACTTGAAGAAAAACTCTGTGGGGAATAGAGTCTATGAGCTTTAGTTGTCCATGGCTCTACTAAGGAGTTATCTCTGGACTGGTCATATTCCAGGTTTCACAGCGACTTACTGGGGAAAATGAAATTAGTTGTTATCTGGTCGATCTCCAGGCTTTGCAGTAATTGAAGAGGTTGAACTGTTATCTGGTCGGGTCCAGGCTTTGCAGTGTTATAAACTGCTATATGGAGATATATGAGAATGAGCCTGTGTAGAGCAGCTTCATGATGAGCCCGTGTAAAGCTACATCTGGAGATTATGAGAAGGAACCCGTGTAAGATTGCTTCATGATGAGCCCGTGTAAAGCTACATCTGGAGATTACGAGAAGGAATCCGTGTAAGATTGCTTCAGGATGAGCCCGTGTAAAGCTTCATTTGTAAATTTTTAGAAGCACCCGTGTGAGGTTGTTTCAGGATGAGCCCGTGTAAAGCTGCATATGTAGATTATGAGAAGGAACCCGTGTAAGATTGCTTCAAGATGAGCCCGTGTAAAGCTGCATCTGGAGATTACGAGAAGGAATCCGTGTAAGATTGCTTCAGGATGAGCCCATGTAAATCTCCATCTAGAAATTTTTAGAAGGAACCCGTGTGAGGTTGTTTCATGATGAGCCCGTGTAAAGCTGCATCTATAGATTATGAGAAGGAACCTGTGTAAGATTGCTTCAGGATGAGCCCGTGTAAAGCTACATCTATAGATATTTAGAAGGAGCGTGTGTAGGGCTGTTTCATCTGGTTGTGTAGATAATTGCCCCGTCTTGTTTCGGGAATTGATCCACAATTAGTTGTTCACAGATAGTTACCTTGTCTGGTTTCAGGAATTAATCTAGAGCTGCTCTTGTTGGTTATTGAGATAGTTTCCCTTTCTGGTTTCAGGAATTAATCTCTAACCTTGTCTTGTAGATAATAGCCCCGTCTTGTTTAGTGAATTGATCCATAATTAGTCGTTCACAAATAGTTGCCCTGTTTGGTTTCAGGAATTAATCTGGAACATGCTTTTGTTAGTCATTGAGATAGTTTCCATGTCTGGTTTCAGGAATTAATCTCTAACCTGGTCTTGTAGATAGTCACCTCGTCTTGTTTCGAGAATTGATCCATAATCAGTCGTTCACAGATAGTTATCTTATCTGGTTTCAGGAATTAATCTGGAACTTGCTTTTGTTGGTTATTGAGATAGTTGCCTTGTCTGGTTTCAGTAATTAATCTCTAACCTGGTCTTGTAGATAGTCGCCCCGTCTTGTTTCTGGAATTGATCCACAATTAGTCGTTCATAAATAGTTGCCCTGTCTGGTTTCAGGAATTAATCTAGAACTTGCTTTTGTTGGTTATTGAGATAGTTGCCCTGTCTGGTTTTAGGAATTAATCTCTAACCTGGTCTTGTAGATAGTCGCCCTGTCTTGTTTTAGGAATTGATGCACAATCCTTCGTTCACAGATAGTTGTCCTTTCTTGTTTCAGGTATTAATCTAGAACTTGTTTTTTTGTTGGTCGTAGAGATAATTGCCCTGGCTTGTTTCAGGAATTAATCTCTAACCTTAGAGAAAGAAAGATAGTTTTCCCGTCCTGTTTCGGGAGTTAATCTTCAATCTGCTCATGTAGATAGTTGTCCTGTCTTGTTTCAGGTATTAATCTATAATCAGTTGTCCACATATAGTTATCATGTCTTGTTTCAGGTATTAATCTGAAACCCGCTTTTTGTTGGTCGTAGAGATAGTTGCCCTGGCTTGTTTCAGGAATTAATATCTGAACTTAGAGAAAGAAAGATAGTTTCCTTGTCATGTTTCGGGAGGTAATCTTAAATTTGTTCATGTAGATAGTTGTCTTGTCTTGTTTCAGGTATTAATCCATAATCATTTGTTCACATATAGTTGCCTTGTTTTGTTTCAGGTATTAATCTGGAACTTGTTTTTTTGTTGGTCGTAGAGATGGTTGCCCTGACTTGTTTCAGGAATTAATCTCTAACCTAAGAGAAAGTAAGATAGTTTCCCCGTCTTGTTTAGGGAGTTAATCTTCAGTCTGCTCATGTAGATAGTTGTCATGTCTTATTTTAGGTACTAATCTATAATTAGTTGTTCACATATAGTTGTCCTATCTTGTTTCAGGTATTAATCTGGAACTTTTGAAAATTGTTGATGATATTCGTCTGTTGATCTTTCCTGAAAAAGTAACGAATTAGTTGTATGCAATATCATGATGCATGAAGTGCATTGGGTAATGATGTTCTCAAAATAAATGAGATTGTGATATATGCATTTGTGTTGAATATGCTATGACACTTGTAAAATGATGTATGAATGCAATGTATGAACGTATCAGTTGTGTTATTGTAGTGTTGTTGAACTAGGGAAAATAAATCCCTGATTGTTGCTGGGGATGAAGAATGTAAGTCTTCAAATTTTGTTGAAGTTGAAAAGCTGGGAGACGGATTTCTGTTATTAGATAAATAAACTTTGTTGGGGAAAGGAAAACTCCGTAAACTGCTTGGAGATTTTTTTATGAAGCCCTATTGGGAAACCCAAAAAGTTTGTGAACCAGGCTAGGGAATTCTTTAAGATGCCGGGGAAATAATTGGAGATTTTTTCTCTGGCGGGGATATCAGAAACTTTGACATCATTAGGCTGTATGCTGAAAATGTAGCAATGACTTTGTAGGAGGACGTCTCTATCTCGTATCCTTACTGATGACGAACTCTGCGAAGATAGTCCTCTGGGGGTGGTTACTCTGTGAGGATTTTGTAGCTAGTTTGAATTTTATCCCAACTTCTAGAGTCTTGAGTAAATGTTGATTAGGGTGATAAGCCTTCTACTGATAGACAAGTGACGAGATGAAGGGACATAGCCGTATGCTTTAATCCCTAACTTTTGCCTGGAATGTCCTTTCATATTTTCAGTCCACCGGGATACCCTTTTTTTCCCAAGCTGCCTTTTCAGGTTTTCGACTTGTCGGGTGTACAATTTTTATTTATATATCCCTAATTTTTGCCCGAACTCTTTTGGTTCGCTAGGATGCCCTTATTTTTTCCTAGGCCAGTCAACCTAGCCGGTCTTTTTCATGCGTAGTATTTTCTGACTATGTCCGCGATCACTGGGTGCGGGAAATTGTCACTGTCCATAGTAGTAAGTGTTGCAGCACTGCCAGAAAATGTTTTCTTGATCGCACATGGCCCTTCCTGTTTAATGCCCCAAGTGATTCAGATGGAGATCTGCCCTTGGCTATTCGACGCTTTTGAGGGATTCCTTGAATCTTGACTCGACTGCCCCCAGATTAGTTTAGACACCATGTCATGTCTCTTGATTATGAAAGGCATGTTATTGGAAATGTATTTCCATCTGAGGTGATTTTGTTCATTGAGAGGATTTTGGTTCATTGAATATTCGTCGTGCGAATTTCTCTGTTGTTGAACAATTAGTTATATGCAAACAGTGGTATTAAAAATGCAAATCTTATGTCTGTCTTAAAGTTTTTGAAAATGCATTTTTTATTAAAACAAAATTTGCAAGAATGTGATATCAACTCAGGATTTATATCAAGTCTTACAAGAGTCAGGATACCTTTTTGTAACAATATACTTTCGAACTAACACATGCTTCAGCTAGGACTTTTAGGGGTTGTAATGTGTCTTGGTTCATGATTTAAGAAATAGAGGATAAAGGCTCGAAATTTATTTGTAGCCAACCCGTTCTTTGTGATGTTCTTCAGTCCTATACTCAGTTAACTGTGTGTTTAGATCCCAATTGAGTTTGGAATCTTGGTCTTGATATTCCGGTGATGGTTCGGATACTGAAAGTTTATTTGAGAATGCAATCATTTTTGTAACCTTTTCTTTTTGTTGAGGATTTATGGTGACCTCTTTTTTGATTTTATTATCCCTACCTTTTTCCTGAACTGTTTCTATCATGATTACAGTCAGCGGGATGCCCTATTTTTTTCTTAAGTCTCCTTCGTAGGTTTTGACTTGGTGGGCTTATCTTTTGAGATAATGACTGCATGTTTTAATGATTATGTGGAAACATCACCATCTTTTGTTTTGGAAGGATACCTCCGACACTACTTGTCATGTACGAAGGGAAAGCTTGCGATTGAATGCATCATTGAATTAACTGAAAAACTACTCTGCCCCAGGTTATAATTAAAGGTTTCAATTTGTGTGAAAAAGAAAACTCCTACTTCTTAGTCTCAAAGGGGTTGACTAGGGATTATCTTCCTCAAAACTCCACTGTTTAGGATTTGAAACAACACCTGTACATCGTCAGCCAGGTCTGTTCAAAAGTATATTGTATGGATTCTGGTATCTTTTCCGTCATCCTCCCTCTAAAGGCTTACAACTTTTAACGAGATTTGAATATCACAAAAAGGAAGTAAAAGTATAGTGACAACGAATGGATTTATTCAAGACAAACATATGCAATGCATTAATGGAATAACAAAGTTTGACATAAAATAAGTGTTCGAACAATCAAAAGAAATTACAATTTGAAAATTCTAATGAACAAAAAGCCTTTTAGTATGAACTTATCACTTTAAGTGATGTGCCTTTGAGGGATGGCAGGAGAATTCAGTTTGACCATCTTGTGTGAACTCTAGCACCCCTTTGTCGATCAAGTCCTGAATCTTATTTTTCAATTCCCAACACTCATTCGCATCATGTCTAGGAGTATTGGAATGGTATGCACACATTGCATCAGGATGATAGCTAGGAGCAGAGGTATTGGGATTCCGAGGAGGATCCCTCAACGTAATCAACTCCATCTTCAACATGTGTTGCAATACTTGAGCCAAGGACATGTTGATTTTGGTGAAGTGCCTTTTGGGTGTATCTTGCTTATGCGGACCACCCTGTTGTGGTTGGTAAAGTTGTTGTTGGACTCTTGGCGTATCAGCCATTTTGAAAGGTGTTTTCTCAACCAAATCTTCTTGTTTCAACTGAGGTTGATTAAAGACTCGATCCCCAATTCTAGTTGTTTACTCCATATGATTGCATCCATCTTCATGAAGCTTTTTGACGATGACTCTTATCTCTTCTCATCCCCGAGCTAAGTTTTGGATAAGAGCCATTTGTCCCAACATCTGGATTCTCATCGTTTCCATCTCAGCTTGTAGTTGTTTAAACTGGTCATCCTTGTTGTTGTCAGGATTTTTCTTGGTCAAGTTCCCAGTGAGGAGTGCTTTCAATTCTTCTTTCCCCTTGGATAGATTTAGGAACATTTCTTTGAACTGAGCATCTTGAGTTTAAAGATATATGTCATTCTGTTTGAGAGCCATTTTCCTTGCTGAAATAAACAGCGAGAAAATGAGAAACCTGTACTGGAAGACTTGTTATGTAATGACATGCATGCAATGTTTTCAAGGCTCTTGTGGGGTAAATACAAGAAGCTGTTAGAATCAGACTGCATCTTTGATTGAAGAACTTTGTATCGTTGAAGGTCCTTCTACGATATTCAAGCTCACCATGTCGAGTGGGTCATAGCCTCTGACTCAAGTTATCACTTTGACGATGTTGGCTAGAGGAAAATAAATCCCCTTTGCCCCTTGCTAGACGTCTGGTTCATCATGACATGCATCACAGACCCTTGAGATCCTTGAAATGGTTAGGGAAATACTATGGCATGATGTTATGATGTGTAAGCTATGCACCAAGAAAAAGTGTAAGGTGATGAAGACAAGTGAGTCTTGCAAGAAGTCCAGGTTATTGGATAATAACTACAAAGAAGTCCTGCAAGGAACTCACATCGTTAGATAATGGATACAAACAAAACCCTGCAAGGAGTTCAAGTTGTTAGATAATGAAAGCAAGCAAGTCACACAAATAGCCTTAGGTTCAGGATTGCATGGAGTTTGTAGGTAAGCACCCTCTTGAAGTTTCAGTTGGCTCAACCTGTCCTAGTAATAGTAACTGGGTTCTAAGGAGTCTCATATCATTGACCTTTCCGTCAGGCATTGTTTCAGCTCAAGCACCGAAGTATTGCGGCCAAAATATCCTGAAAGTCCAGTCTCAATGAGTGTAGCATTGAGTATCAACCAGTCTTCGGTCAGAACCAAAGTCGGATCTCATTACTTCCTAATAGCTAGGATGAGTCAATTAAAGGTTCTAAAGGTCAGTTAGCGCTTAGTGACACTATGAGGAAGCCTACTGTTATCCCTGGCTTACTCAAGGAACATTAGTATAATCCAGAGTATCGCGCTAACATAGCCGCCACTTCGTCCGTATTGGTCTACGCCATACAACCTCCATGATTTATTGCTACTTACCTAATAAGGTGCCCCAGATCCGGGTGTAGGATCTTTAGTAACAACCCAAATAATCCCTCAAAAGTAAAGCATGAAACACACGATGAAAGCAATTTAAAATGAACTAAACTCTAAGGTAACCCCACTTTTTTCTATCCTCAGCAGAGTCACCATTTCTGTGATACGGTGGCAGAACCGAATGTTGTACTGGTTTTGCGTTTGTATTCGCAAATGTTATGGTAAGCAAGAGTCGCCACCGACTTTTCTTTTTTTATCCAACAAAGGAAAGGGTGAAAAGAACAGAAAAAGACCTTTCGATAGTTTTCTGAGTAAGGGGGGTAGATTATGGAAAGGGAAGGTGTTAACACCCTTTCCGTCCGTAGTTATCTACGGGCTCTTAGATGATTAGCTCATTTTGAAATACCTTGTGCCTTGTGTATTTTGAAAAGTATTTTTGAAATTCCAATAGTAAGGCAACTTACTTTATGATAACTCTTGTATCAGTCCTCAAGAGCGTTGATAAAGTGTTTTGAAAATGTTTTTGAAAGTGGTGTTGTGTAAGTGTAAAAAATGTTTGAGCAAGCATCTAACAACTATCTACTTTACTCGGAAGGGTTATTCTTTTCCTCTTTTCCTTTAGACAGTGCTATCCTACTATTAGTGAGTAGGTAGCCCAAGTCGTCGGATGTTTGAGGGACATTCGAAGGGATGTTTATACAGTCACAAAGGCAACTGGGCAAGAAATTTTAGTAACTACCCTAGGGTTTTTTAAGATCATTTTTACCGAGGCAATGTCGAGAGGGTCATCGAGGGACTTATGATCTTTAAACCGGAGGGTAGCCACTAAAATCTCTCATGTCTCGAGAGTTGTGACTGTTTTTCCGAAGGTAACCAAAGTGGGGGTACCATAGAGGTGCGCATGTGCAATTGTGTTTTATTCAGTTATTTATCTTTGCATTTAGGTTTGCTAGCGTTTGATTTTAATCTCTTGCCATACAATCCTATTAGTCATGCATCTAAGCGGTTAATAATTTGCAGGAATTTAAAATGCGGAAAGATAAATTCTACACTATTACAAGGCTTCGGGCAGGGGGATTAATTACATATCCAAAACTTTAGGGGGAAATAAAGAAGTAAATGTAAAGTCTTAATTATGCTATTATATCCAGTAGGCAGTTACAATAGTATGAAAATGATAATGAAAGCAATAAATGCGCGCGAACTAAAAAAACGTCTAAATCCTAAGTGTAAGGAAATCTTTTTTTGTGTTTTATTAGTTTATAAAAAGAATTGAATTCAAATAAATCCTAAGTCTACTGATTTTAAAATTGAGGAAAATAATTTAAAATAATTAACTAAATAAAATTATTAAAAAGTAACATAAAACCTAATTCTAAGTTACTTATATTTTTTTCTCTGATTTTTATGTTGATTTAAAAAAACAAACTAAAAGAAATAAACAAAAACAAAGTAAACAAGTATAAATGGGTCAGGCATAAAAAATAAACAGGGGGTGTAATTTGCGGAACGCATGCCCGGATCGAAAAGGGCCCAGGTTGCCTTTCGATCCAATAAAGGATCCCTTCGAAGGTTCATGGTGAGGCATACGTATGATGCCTTCAGATTTGGATCAGATGGGGATCCATTGGTTATGATCATGTTGTGTATAGCGTACGCATGGAATCTGCAAGCATTGGATCTACAAGATAATTGTTAGAAAAACAAAATGCATGACCTGGGTATCGAACCCAGGTCTCTTCCCTTTGATTTGAACCCGTCCTAATTTGAACCCTCTGAGTCTGAATCTGGGTTATTTTCGCTTGAAACGTCCTGTATCATGAGCTTCGAAAGCAAATTCAGATCGTGCCCTAACGATGGCACGATCTTATTCCTGCATGTTATCTTACTTGTAATACATTCATACAAACCACAATTAACATTAGCAGCACAAATATACAAGCAATATGTATTTAAATGGCCTGGAAACAATTTTGATTTTGTAAATCCTTACCAATTGGAGATGCTTTGATCTATAACCCTGGGCGTGGAATAACTCATGTAAAGGTCTGGGTGGCTTCCTAGAAGTCTCAGGAGAACGAATCTGGTATTCGTTTGGACTGAAGGAGCTTGTAAAGCTAGTTCTGTATTTTGACAACTTATGAGATTTTTGAGAGTTTTGAGATGGTTTTCTGAGGTTGTGTGTGTGTGTGGCTCTTTGAGGCAATTTCTTGTGTGTATAGGCCAATCTCTCTCTCTCTCTTTTGCTTCTGATTTAGTCTTGTACTTATAGGGGTGTGGTGGTGAACAAATATGGCATGAATCAGCCATTAACCATGGCTTTGAAAGCAGAATCGAAAGATTTAAAACGTTTCCATTTTGAACTTTGAGTGAACCTGGACAGGTTTTATCCCATTAGGTGTTCGTTTTGACTTGCATCTCTATTTCACATCAATTGATTCTTTCGACAAGCTCCCAAGATTTGGTCTTTCCTATGGATCTGAGTTCCAATTCGAATTGCTCAAGGCTTCATCATCATGGCTTCTTCGATTAAGTCACCATCTGCTTCCATTGTTTGATCTAGAAACATCATCCTAATCGAAAAGTTCTTGTTCCTTTCGATCTCCTCTCTTTCAATTCGACCAATCGAAGTATCACCTCTTCATCTTGACTTGTCGAAGCTTCGTTTTATTCTTATCCTTCGAACACAGTTGTGCAGGTGGTTCTTCGATTCGACCAGTCGAAGCTTCATTCTAGTCATCTTCTTCGAACACATTTGTGTAGGTGGTTCTTTGATTCGACCAGTCGAAGCTTCATTATGGTCAGCTTCTTCGAACATAGTTGTGCAGGTGGTTTTCGATTCGACTAGTTAAAGCTTCATTCTGGTCAACAAAGCAGTGTTAGCTGGGAATTTCGATTACAACTTACACTTCTTTTCTTTCTTTCAGATATGCCATTATGTTGAGGTGTATAGGGTGCCATGAAAATCATTTTAAGTTTTTGCAAACCAAAATTCATTGTGAGAAATGAAACCCTAGATGGAAATCCATTGCTTAGGAGGAAAATTTGTCTGGTCAATTCTTTGTCAACCTTGAGCAATTGGGGACCTCAATGAGAGTGCCTTGATTAGAATGGGAGGGAAATTTTTGGGTGCAACAACATGCTTTATCGTAAACCAGTTGATAAGGAGACATACCTATGGGGTTTTGAACGCAATTTACACTCATAGTGCATCTTCCAGATTTATAGCCTAATCTTTCTGAGAAGCACTAACAGTTTTTTCAAGTATTTGCTTTATCTTCCTGTTAGACACTTCAACCTGTCCACTTGTCCGAGGGTGATACGGGGTGGAAATCTTGTGCTTCACATCATACTTCTTCAACAGATTCTCCATTAACTTGTTTAAGAAGTGAGTACCCCCATCACTTATTAGAGCCCTTGGTACCCCAAACCTAGAGAAAAATGTTGTTTCTGAGGAAATTGACCACCACTTTAGAATCATTTGTGGGCAATGCGACAACTTCCACCCACTTTGACACATAGTTGACCGCGACCAAATGTAATTCTTTCCAAAAGAGGGTGGAAACGGTCCCATGAAGTCTATTCCATATACATCAAACAATTCTACCTCTAACATGGCATTCTGAGGCATCTGGTTCCTTTTTGAAATGTTACCCGTCCTCTGACATCGGTCATATTCCTTTACAATGCTCTGAGCATCTTTAAATAGAGTTGGCCAGTACAACCCAGGCTAGAGGACTTTTGCAGTTGTTCTATCTCCACTAAAATTTCCTCCATATTCTAGGTCATGACAGATCTTAGTACATCTCTCTGTTCTTCCTTTGGGACACACCTTCGAACCAATCCGTCTATTCCCTTTTTGTACATGAATGGTTCATCCCACAAATTAAACCTGCAATCAAGAAAAAACTTTTTCTTTTTGTTAGAGTCAAAATCATCAGGTATTATTCCTCCTACCAGATAGCTTGCATAGTCCACGAACCATAGAGAACCAATTACAGCTAGGATTCATTTGTCAACAAAATCGTCCTTGATTTGGTGTTTCTCCTTTGTTTCTTTTATCGGAGACATCCAGAATAAGTGATCATAAATAGTGTTTTCGCATCCCTTTTTGTCTTGGATCTCTAGATCAAACTCTTGCAGGAGTAAGATCCACCTCAGCAGCCTTGGTTTTGATTCCTGTTTAGAAAAAATATATTTCAAAGCATCATGGTCAGTATAAATAATTACCTTTGATCCCAACAGGTAGGACCTGAATTTTTCAAAAGCATACACCACTACTAAAAATTTCTTTTTAGTGGTTGCATAGTTCATATGAGTTGGAATCAACACATGGCTTGCATAATAGATCACATGCAAAAGCTTTTCTCTTCTATGTCCTAGCACTGCCCCTACTGCTATATCACTTGTATCACACATGATCTTAAATGGTAGAGACCAATCAGGAGAAATTACTATAGGGGGAGACACCAACTTATTCTTCAAAATTTCAAAGGCCTCACCGCATTTTTTATCAAAAAGAAACAGTGTATCTTTCATAAGCAGACTAGTCGGAGGCTTCGCAATATTGGAGAAATCTCTTATGAACCTACGGTAGAATCCCGCATGTCCTAAGAAACTTCTTATTCCTTTCTCATTCACCGGTAGAGGTAAATTTGTTATCACCTCCACTTTGGATTTGTAAACTTCAATTCCCTTATGGGAAACCTTGTGACCCAACACTATACCTTCACTAACCATGAAATGACACTTCTCCCAATTGAGAATCAAATAGGTCTGTTGACATCTTTCTAGCACAAGAGACAAGTTATTCAAGTAATTCTCAAAAGAAGATCTGAAAACTGAAAAATCATCCATAAACACTTCCATGTGCTTTTCAAGCATGTCAGCGAATATGGATGTCATATATCACTGAAAAGTAGCAGGTGCACTACATAACCCAAATGGCATTCTCCAGTAGGTGAAAATACCATAAAGGCATGTGAAGGCGGTGTTCTCTTGATCTTCTAGAGTTACTGCAATCTGATTGTGTCCCAAATACCCATCAAGAAAATAGTAGTAATCATGACCAACTAACCTTTCTAACATTTGGTCAATGAATGGTAAAGGAAAGTGGTCATTTATTGTAGCAGTATTCAATCTTCAGTAATATATACACACTCTCCAACCTGTAACAATTTTGGTAGGAATCAACTCATTCTTATCATTTTTTATGACAGTTATTCCTTCCTTCTTAGGTACCACATGAACAAGACTCACCCATACATTGTCAGATATAGGGTAAATAAGACTCGCATCCAACAGCTTCACTACTTCTTTCATAGCAGGGTTAAGTCTTCTTTGAGACTGGACAACCGGTTTTTGATTATCTTCCATCAATATCTTGTGCATGCAAACTGTGGGACTAATACCTTTCAAATCTTCAATGGCCCATCTGATAACACCTTTGTATTTCTTGAGCACTTTAGTGAGCCGGTCTTCCTGAACTTCTTTTAAGCTAGAGTTGATAATAGTTGGACATTTCTCTTCAGTGTCAAGAAAGATATACTTGAGATTTTCAGGCAGCTATTTCAACTATGTTCCCTTTTTCACCTCTTGTTTTTCTTTAGGAGACCATGGTGGTTGTAAATCTTCCCACCGTTATGGTTTTGATCTATTCTACAGAGGTTGTGCTTCAAACATGGCTAGCACTTTAGATTCTTTCTCATCTATTTCCTCATTGCTTTCAAAATTTTATAAGCTAAGAACTCTCTCCAACGGTAATTCTGGAACTTTACTTTGAACTGAGTAAATGAACATTGTGTCCAACATTTCAATGTTTTTACTTGTATCTTCCTCATCTTTGAATTTCATGGTCTCTCTCACATTAATTTTCAGCTTCTCAACATAAACCTTGAGGGTCATAGTACCTTCCTCAATATCTATCATGCATATGTCCGTCTCTATAAAAGGTCTTCCCAAGATTAGTGGAATTTCCTCATCTTCTGGCATTTCAAGAACCACAAAATCAATAGGGAACACAAACTTGTTAATCTTCACAAGAACATCATTTGCAATACCATAGGATCTTTTCATTGAATGATCTGCAAACTAAATTGTCATACGAGTGTCTTTTACCTCACCGAGTTCAAGCTTTTTATAAATTGAAACTGGCATCAGGCTTACACTAGCACCCAAATCTATAAGTTCCTTCTTAAATGATCTATCACCAATGGTGCAAGTAATAGTAACCGCACCTCTGTCTTTCTTCTTCATAGGAATTTTGAGACCTTGCAAAACAGCACTACATGTTTGAGTTAGCATTACCGGCTCAGTGTCGATGGAACGCTTCTTGGATATGATGTCTTTCATGAATTTGAATAGATAGGCATATGTTCCAGAGCTTCAGCAAAAGGAATGTTAATCTACAGTTTCTTGAACAATTCCAAGAATTTCTCAAAAAATTTCTCATTAAGATCTTTCTTCCTAGTTCTTGTAGGATAAGGGAGAATGATTTTTGACTTAGGATCTTTCTGCTTTTCCTTCTCAATAACTGGTTATATCACCACTTCCCCAGCTTGCTTCAGATCATCTCTGATTTCTAGACCCATATCTAATGAACCTTCCTCTTCTATTTCCTCGTTTTCAACATTTCCAACTAACTTACCTCTTTTGGTCAAAACTGTATTCACAATGTGATTTTCTCTTGGATTTGTAACGGTTCCACCATGAAGAGTGCCAGATGCTTGATCATTCTCTAGCTGCTGTGTTATTTTCCCCATCTGAACTTCTAAATTTTTAATTAAAGCGGAAGTGTTCTTTTGATTGTTTCTTGTCTCATATTGAAATTGAATATTATGAGCTATCATATTTTCAATAGCTAACTCCTAATCTGCTTTCTTTGGAGCTTGTTGTTGTTGTTGTTAATATTGATTGTGATATTAGCCTTGCCCGTGCTGCTGAACATTCCCTTTTTTATCTCTCCATGCAAAATTTAGATGATTTTGCCACCCAGGATTGTAGGTGTTAGAATAAGGATTATTCTGCTTCAAGAACTTGATATCTTCAATTTGTTGAGCAGTTACAAGACAAGCATTGTCAAGTGTGGTCCACCATAAATTTCACAAATAGCATTTTAACCTTGTTGAATTTGAGCCACTTGTTGAGTATTGATGTTCATCGCCTTGAGCTTCTTCTCCACTTCCGCAACAATTATTTATTCCATTTTTATCTGCTTGTTGGCTTCCAACTTCAAATTAATTACTCCCTCTGGCTTGCTTGCAACCCTGTCATATAAATCCAGATGCTCATTTTCAGCAATGGCTTCAATTATCTCTTGATACCAGTGACTGTTGAAAAATTAGATGAGCCACAAGCTACTGTGTCAATTAGCTGTTTGGTTTTGATCCTAATGTCATTCACAAACATTTGCATCTGCTCATTCTGATCCAAATTGTGAGTGGGACAAGCCACTAGGAGTCTTTTGAATCTTTTATAGGAATCCCCTAATGACTCACCCTCTTTCTACTTGAAATTTAGGATCTCATGTCTTTTTCTCATGAATGTTGATGCTGGAAAGTACTCATTCAGGAACGCTTTTGTTAGAACATAGTTTGGTTCTACATCTTATAATAGTTTTGATGATAACAAGTACATGATATATATATATATATATATATATATATATATATATATATATATATATATATATATATATATATATATATATATATATATATATATATATATATATATATATATATATATATATATATATATATATATATATATATATATATATATATATATATATATATATATATATATATATATATATATATATATATATATATAAGGAACAAATATGATATCTAATAGTGTATTAAATATGCAGAGAAGTTCTGATAAAAAGCATAGTTGTTGATGAGAGAATTGCATTGTGAAGCTATGACGAGACGTACAGACCTTAGAAGCAAATTCATGTAACACGCTCAAATAGAAGAAGTTATGTAGATATATCTTCTGAAGCACCAATGCTGCAAGTAAAATTCTGATTCTGATAAAAGAAGTTTCGCAGTCATATCTTCTGAAGCACCAAACGCTGCAAGTAAAAGTCTGACTCTGATAAGAGAAGTTCTGGTAGAACAAAAGAAGTCTCAAAACAAAGTTCTAAAGACTCAGCACCAAGCATAAGTCAAACTCTGATGTATCATGTTCTGAGTACTGAAGTTATTCTGAAGTGTTACAATTCATTTAAAAGCTCATCATAAAGTAACGGCAATTTCTAGACAAGATCTTTATTTTTGGAAAGTGCATTCATCTCTATTCATCAACATTCCAAAAATAGATTATGGTGTCTCCAACGGTTCTCAAAAGCTTTGCTTATATAAATAAGACTTGAAGAAGAAATCACATTGGCATACATACATACAAAGAACACTCTTAAGTTGTCTTTTATATTATCTTCATTGTGCTTAAACTTTGTGTAAAAAATCACAGTTGTGACATAGTTTTCTAGAAACACTATTGTACATATGTTTTATTAATATTTTGTAATTCCTTGAGGAAAACGGGTTGTGGCTTAAACTCAAGAAGACATTGATAGTTGTCATTGTATTTGTGTAATCAAGTTTTATTAGTGGATTAAGACCTCGCTTGAGAGAGGCGAAATCACCACCTTGGCAGGTGGACTGGAGTAGTTTAAGTTCAAACGAACCAGGATAAAAATCAAGTGTCTCTTTTACTTTATGTTTTGAAAACCCCAATTCAAACTCCCCTTTCCTGTGTTTTTCTATCCTTCAATTGGTATCATAGCACCTGGATCTGGGTGCAAACACTTAACCGTGTCAGAAAAAGATCCTAGCAAGAAAAACACCACGGTAGGACCAAGTCAAATCATCAGAAATGATAATCATGATGATAGAGACAGAATCAGTTGCAAACCTCCAATATTTGACGGTGAAAATTTTGATTACTGGAAAGACAAAATTGAAAGTTTCTTTCTGGATCATGACGCTAATCTCTGGGATATGGTTACTGATGACTTCATTAATCCAGTTGATACAATCGGTCATAACATTGACAGAAAGAAGATGACAGATCAACAGAAGAAAGATTTCATAAACCATTACAAAGTCAGAACAATTCTCTTAAGTGTTATCTCTTACACTGAGCATGGGAAAATCACTAACAGAGATTATGCCAAGAACATCTTTAACTCTCTGAAGATGACGCGTGAAGGAAACACAAAAGTCAAAGAAACAAAAGCCCTTGCACTCATCCAGAAATATGAAGCATTCAAAATGGAGGAAGAAGAAACAGTTGAGACAATGTTCTCAAGGTTTCAAATTCTGGTAGCTGGTCTAAAAGTTCTGGACAAAGGGTACTCAACAGCAGATCATGTAAAGAAAATCATCAGAAGTTTACCCAAGAAACGGAGACCTATGGTAACTTCCTTAAAGCTTGCCAAAGATCTGAACAAGATATCTCTTGAGGAACTTATCAGCTCATTGAGAAGTCATTAAATTGAACTAGAAGAAGATGAGCCTCAAAAGAAAGGTAAGTCCCTCGCTCTTAAATCTAATAAAAACTATGAAACTAAAGCTTTTCAGGCAGAAGAAGAAAGTTTTGGAGAATTTGCATCAGAAGAAGACGAATTTGAAGTAGTGAAAAACACAAGAAGGGGGGGTTGAATTGTAAAACTGAAAATCAATGCAATGAACAAGATATTTGTATCCTGGTTCATTTGATCTCAAACTACTCCAGTCCACCCGTCAAGGTGATTTCGACTCTCTCCAACGAGGTCTTAATCCACTATATTCAACTGAATATTACAGACTGCTTTAACAACTGCTAAAGCCTTCTTGATGCAAACCACAACCCGATTTGTCAAGGAAACACTTTCTTACAAAGAAGATAAATCTAAGTGTGTGAATGTTTTCTACAAAACTGTATCACAACTGTGATGTATACACAACTTAAAGCTTAGAAACTAGATTGCTAAACAATGATTGAATAAAGGAATGTGTAGTGTTTAGCAAACTGAGAGAAGGAATATTATGATCAGCTTTTAGGCGTGTAAAGATTTGGAGAGCATTAGCCAATTCAATCTTCAAAGTCTTGTTTATATAGCACTAAGATGTTGAACGTTGAAGCAATATTCTTGATTCAATGCTAATAACAAACTTTCCTTATCGAGCAGATCTTATCTGGAATGAGGCCGTTGGTATTAATTTGCTTTCAATGCACAGTACCGTTGCTTACTTAATGCAAGTTCTGGCTTGGCTCATTCTGACTCTGCTTAGCTGCTGATGAACTATTGTGTTTCTTTATCAGAGTGTTGAGCGCAGTTCTTGTTCATCAGACTTCAGCATACACGTGAGTTAATCTTCTGATTCTGACATTCTGATATGGCAACTTCTGATGCTGATGTCAGGAACCAAATTTCTGATGCTGATTAGGTGTGATCTTGCTTATACCAATCAGAGTATCTGCAAATCAGAACGTAATAATTTAGGCAGCAGATAGTTCATACATGAATCATATAGATAATATATCTTTTCGCTTTGTTATCATCAAAACTTAAACATAGGGTAGTAGATTCAAACTTTGTTCTAACAGAATTATCTCTCCTCTCTAGAAGGGTACAACAATTATGGAAACACAAACAAAAATTCATAAATCCCAGAAGATCAAACAGTCATTCTGAATCAAACTCTGGGTACAAAAAGTCTAAAAGCAAAGATATTGTTTGCTACGAATGTAATGAACAAGGTCAGTACAAGAGAGACTGTCCAAATCTTCAAAAAGAGAAACCTAATAAGAAGTTCTTTAAGGAAAAGAAGAAAAGCCTCATGGCAACATGGGATGACTCAGAATATTCTGAAGCTGAAACAGAATCAGAATATGAACGGGCCAATATAGCCCAAATGGCCAACTTATCAGATGACTCTAGATCATCAGAATCAGACCCTGGCAGAAGATGTATTCTCTAACTTTTCTAGATCTCAATTAGAAGAAAGTCTGTCATAAATTCTTGAAAGATATCAGCAGCTTCAAGTAAAAAACAAGAACCTGAAAAAGGATCTAGTTGCTGACTCTGAAGAAACTAAGAAACTGAGAACAAAAAACTTTAAGCTTAAACAAACAATTTCTAAATTAGAAAATAAATTACAAGAGGCTCAGAAAGAAACTGTCTCAGAAGTTCTTAATAACTCTGATAAGATCATGAGATTAGTATCTCTGGTTGAACCTACACACATCAAAGCAAGTTTGTTAAATAACTTCTGAAGAAATTTGATACGTCAGAAAGTAAGCCATCCAAAACACTTATAAATATTACATGGATTCTGGAAAATGAAGAGGTGAGTAAGAAAGTAGAACAAAAGCTCTATAGAGGTATGATTGGATCTCTCTCTCATATACTTAATCCTCATTTTTCTTAATTTTATTTTTGTGAACTTCTGATCAAGAATTCTTCAGAAAGTGAGAATGATAATTGTCTCAGAAACTATCAGACGGTATGAAGTTTTTTTCTTCTAAAACCACTTCAATTCTAATATAGAAGCATGTGGTTCACTATATCAACATCTTTCAACCCTAAAAAGTGAAGTCTCTTCAAGGATGAACACGTGTTCAAACTCTGGAGAAACAGAACATTTTAAGTTGATGCATTTGAGGCGCCAGTCACTTCAGAAACTGTTCATGATATCTTTTCTCCACTCCCTTGTCAATATTCATTAAATGAAAATAATCATTATTTTTGTTTCATTATTTCTTTAATTGTTTCATATTTCCATTTATAGTTGCTTATTTTAAACCTTTCACTCTCTCTATTCAATTTCACACTTTTCACATTCTCTCTCATTTTTCAAACCTTCTTTGTGCTATTCCGTTCAAAAACCCTAAAAGTCAGTGAACATGGCCTCCTCCTCATATCAAAATCAAGATCTTGGTTCTCATCAACAAATTCAAGATTCAATTGGTTCTGAAGAAACAACGTATGTTGATCCTCCCAGAAGTCTCCTCACTCCCATTGGTTCATTTGAAGTTCTCTGTGAACTGATTGTGGGTTTCGAAAGCATGAAGGAGAATGGGTTTGATCTCATTCTTGATGTGGAATTTCAAGGGTGGTCCAGTTTCTTTGACAGATTGGTTGGTCCAGTTTTTCCTAAATTGGTAAAGGAATTTTGGATTCATGATACAACGTCTGATAATCAAGTAAAGTCATATGTTATGGGGAAGAAAATTATGGTAACTGAAGACCTCATAGGAAAACTTATTGGGCATGACGACAGTGGTATCAAATGCAGCTAAATGGGGGTGAAAGGGTCTGACCTAATCCAGATCTCAAAAGAAATCTTCATTTCTGGGCAACCCTCAAACAAAATCAAAGACCTGAAGGCTTATCTCATAATTTGGGCTAGAATCATCTTGGGCTGCATCAACCACAGAAAGCCCACTAGCTCTCCAGACTACATCAATATTGATCATCAATTTTTGCTTTTCTTTATTACAATAAAAACAAAAGTGCATCTTGCTCACCTCCTGTTCAATCATCTGAAGACAAGTGTTAGAGAAACAAGAGAAGAAGAGAAGACTAAGAGAGATTGGATTCTGTTGGGCAGATTAATCTCAGATATTCTAACGGAAAACAGATTTATAGAGCATCTGACTGAAGCTCGGAAAATTGACTTTCTGGAACCGTCTGTGGGAAAAGCTCTGAATATAAAGAATTTGAAGAAAATGAAACTCATTGAGAGAATCAAGAAGAATCCTTCAGAAATTGCGAAGGAAGTTATCAGCTCAAGGAGAACCCCTCTGGATGATTTTCCCCTCTTCACTAACATTGACCACTCTCTAGAAATTGTTATCAGATATCTGGAAGATTTCAAAGAAGATGGAACAACACCAGAAATAAACCTTCAAGATCTGAGGCAACAAGCTCCTGAGGTCTCCATCAGAAAATCAAGGAAAAGAAAAGTTACTGGTGAAGGCACCTCTCAGAAAGCTGCTAAAAAGAAAGGTAACCCGTCTTTTGTTTTTGTTATTAAATCAGTGTTTTTATCAACATCTGAGACCCACTCATCTCTAAAACCCACTGAAAATCCCTCTCCTTAAACCTTTGATGACTTTGACATTGACTTTGACTCCTCACTATCTCTAGATAACCTTCTGAACAATCCACCTACTACCCATCTTGATCAAAATCAGCCTGAACTTGCTCAAGTTCTTTCTGATATTGATCAATTTGATCCACTGTTTGAAGCTTTCCACACAGAAAATCCAAACTTTGACTCTGATACCACAACATCCATTTCTAGAATCACATTCCCTCTCATGGTCTCTCAACCACCCACAATTCCCTCAACTTCCTCACAGAACCTCTCCATCCCAGATATTTCATCTCCCTATCAATCCACTCCACCAAACTTACCAAATTCACCCATTATTATTTATGACTCTCCCTCTCCCAATAACCATCTAGAAGATCCCCTTCGAACAATTATAGACTTAGAAGCCTCGGACAATCTCGTAACAAGTTCTCAGAAAATCGTCATTCCAAAACCAAAACCAAAAATTTCCAAAGCAGATTTTGGTAAATCTCTGCTGATTTTTGAAACAAAAATACAGGAATGAGTTAACTCTCTAAAGCTAGCTTGTGTAGTGAATCTTAATCCAACTGCTTATGATTATCAATGGAACCAGTTCAGAAAATTGTTCAGCTCTGAATCCCTGAAAATCAAGGAGCTAAGTTATGAAATTGCTCAACAGAACTTTTATGATCATTTGAATATCTTCAAGGATCAAGTTCTACGTCATTGGGTAAAGAAACCTCTCTTTCTACTGGACAACAACCCTCGAGTAGACCCCTCAGAAATATAAGTTCAGGAACCAACCCCAGAACCTCAACAACAACCTCTGATTGTGTTTGAAGACAAAGGCAAATATGCTAAAGATACTTCTGGAAAAGAAACTACTGAAACTATTGCTTCTTCTGCGACATAGCTTCATCCTCTCTGGTTTTGCAAACTCTGAATGAGTTAAAGAAAGAAAACGAGGTTGTCAGAAAAAGGCTTGATTTGTAGGATGAGACAAACAAGGAAATTCGAGGCATGTCAGGAAAGCAAGAAGAATCAAGTTCTAAGATTCAAAGCATGTTGAAGGCTCTGTTCACACGACTTCCACCTCCTTCTTAAACCTTAGAATTTATTCTTCTGATTTGTTTTGTGATGTTTATGTATTTATTTTTTTAATTAAAACCTTTTTGTTCTAATTACGTGTTTTTATTACTTTTTGATTATTGACAAAAAGGGGGAGAACATAAGATATTTTGAAAATATCAGTTGCTGAAACTAAGTCTCAAACATTTTGATCACATAGTATCTATTATTCTTTTCTGATCAAGTAACAGGAAAAGTGAGCTTTCTGCTAAGAGGACTCGTCAGAACTTTCATTGAAAGCATTCATTCAAAAGATTTTTCAGAACTTCCTCAAAATGCTCTGAGCGAACATCCTCGGGGAAGTACAAAGTGTTTATTTTTATCCTGGGTATTCAACTCAGGGGGAGACTTTAGTTATTTATGTTCTTAAGTATTATTTCAAAATATACAAGTTTTTGTCATCATCAAAAAGGGGGAGATTGTTAGAACATAGTTTGGTTCTACATCTTGTAATAGTTTTGATTATAACAAATGCATGATATATATATATATATATATATATATATATATATATATATATATATATATATATATATATATATATATATATATATATATATATATATATATATATATATATATATATATATATATATATATATATATATATATATATATATATATATATATATATATATACAAAGAACAAATATGATATCTAATAGTGTATTAAATATGCAGATAAGTTTTGATAAAAAGCATAGTTGTTGATGAGAGAATTGCATTGTGAAGCTATGATGAGATGTACAGACCTTAGAAGCAAATTCATGTAACACGCTCAAATAGAAGAAGTTCTACAGATATATCTTCTGAAGCACCAATGCTGCAAGTAAAATTCTGATTCTGATAAAAGAAGTTTCGCAGTCATATCTTCTGAAGCACCAAACGCTGCAAGTAAAAGTCTGACTCTGATAAGAGAAGTTCTGGAAGAACAAAAGAAGCCTCAAAATAAAGTTCTAAAGAATTAGCACAAGCACAAGTCAAACTCTGATGTATCATGTTCTGAGTACTGAAGTTATTCTGAAGCGTTACAATTCATTTAAAAGCTCATCATAAAGTAACGGTAGTTTCTAGATAAGATCTTTATTTTTGGAAAGTGCATTCATCTCTATTCATCAACATTCCAAAAACAAATTTTGGTGTCTCCAACGGTTCTCAAAAGCTTTGCCTATATAAAGAAGAATTGAAGAAGAAATCACATTGGCATATATACGTACAAAGAACACTCTTAAGCTGTCTTTTATATTATCTTCATTGTGCTTAAACTTTGTGTAAAAAATCACAGTTGTGATATAGTTTTCTAGAAATACTATCGTACAAACTTTTGATTCATATTTTGTAACTCCTTAAGGAAATCGGTTGTGGTTTAAACTCAAGAAGACATTGACAGTTGTCATTGTATTTGTGTAATCAAGTTTGATTAGTGGATTAAGACCTCGCTTGAGAGAGGCGAAATCACCTTGGCGGGTGGACTGGAGTAGTTTGAGTTCAAACGAACCAGGATAAAAATCAAGTGTCTCTTTTATCTTAAGTTTTGAAAACCCAAATTCAAACCCCCTATTTCTTGTGTTTTTCTATCCTTCAGATTTTTCCATCTCTTCAAGAAGTAATGCTACCAGTCGGAATGGAATAAAACCACTTTTCAGCCTCATCAACTAAAGTGAACAGGAACATTCACAACTTTTTATGTTCCTCAGTATGCTCATCTATCTTCAAAATGGTGCTCATTGTTAGAAACCTTTCTAAATGCTTGTTGGCATCCTCATTAACCCTTCCAGAGAAGGATCTCCTCTCAAGTTGAGTAATAGTCCTAGGATACAGCTAAAAAATTGGTACATTCACTGGTTGGTTCACAATAGTTAGTCGACCAGCCGATGCATTTGTTCCACCATAGTCACCAAGTAGTCTCTCAGGTGGATTTCTGGCCATAGTCTCAGATTATGATTTTGAATCTGTCTCTTTATGCTCTAAACGGTGTTCTGATTTGGAATTTGAATGAACTTAAATAAGTTCTTCCTCGGAGGCCAGTTTAGCTAATCTCGCTTGTCTCCGCCTTGAGTGAAAGGTCATTTCAATTTCTGCGTCAAAAGGAAATTCAACTGAGGTCTTACCTCGCATAAAAGATTAGGCAGAAATTAGTAATTATAAAAAATATATATAACAAAAAAATAAAATTTTAATTGCAGAGCAATAAAATTTCAATTCAACTACAACTAACTATGTATTTTGGCAATCCTTGGCAACGACGCAAAAAACTTGTTAGGGAAAATAGTAGTGAACTATTTTGCCTTGCAGTAATAATAGGGAATTTCCCCCGGATATCGATCTCGAGGACTGCGTATAGTACCGAGTTTAATGCGTGGTTCAATTAAACTAAAACTTAATGTTTGCTTTGGTTTTGGATTTAACCTTAACGATTATGAAAATAAACAGAATGTAAATTACGACCTTTTTCACTAGTATGAATTTTATGCTAGGGGTAAGTGTGTGATTTTCCCTATAATGACCCTGGTTGTTGATCTCGTCAACCAGTTCATAACCTGCAACTACGGGATCTTTAGGTTTTTTCTCCCAAGTCCTCAGTGGGAAAACCTTTGGTTAACCATCCTAATATCCAAGTCCTTAGAAAATTACGATGCTACCAAGCCTTCAATATTATCAAGATTGCACTGGTAACTATATGGTATCCCTAGTTCTAGGTGATATTTAATATAGTTTAATCATATAAAAAAACCTTAACAACGACGGTCCAACCCTAATTATTAATCATAGATCAATCCTAATTGGTCCGATCAGGAAAACATTAGAAACTTTGAATGATTAAATTGAAAGGAAACTACTGGATTGAAAATCAATAATTCATAGTCATTACATAGCAAAATAGGGACATCCCCTAGCATTGGAGGGTTTAGCCGCACATAATATTCAAAGAAATTACAATAAGCAGGTTAGACATTATAAGATAATTGGAATCTGTCAATCTTTAAACGCAATTTCTCTTGAAAAATCTTTGTTCACTGAATCCCTTGAAAACTTCAATTTTTATCGTAGAATTCTAATGTCAAAAAGTCCCTCGTTTGGTTGTCAAAACTGCCTCAAATAGTCAAATCAATTGTTCCCGGTCCTAAATGTCCAAAACGCCCTTCTGGGTCTTACTTAGAGTCAAATAAGAAAATCAGAAAACTTAGCATTTAGACCAACACGACCCGTGTCAAGCGACACGGCCAACCGTGTTGGCCATTTGTCCATTCCCCAAAAGTCTTTAAGTCCCAACATGGTTGACACGACTTATATTATGTGACACGGGTAGCCGTGTTGGAACTCTGGCTTTTACTCTTCATGCGCTCCTCTGCTTGACACGGCCCATGTCAGGTGACACAGGTGTCTGTGTCAGACTTACTGTAACTTGCTGAAACTTCTTCGAGACCTCTGATTCCTCGACTTTTCTTGTACCGGGTACCTGAGATCCTTCCCCTGAACCTGAAACATTTGCAACAACCAACCAAAGCATAAAACGAGAAATAAGAAAAACATAAATTGCGGAGAAACTCAAGAAATATGGAATCATTCAAAGAGAAGCAAAATACAACACAAAATGATGCACAATACCTGGATTATCATCAGACAAGTAACAAAAACACGATGAAAATGGTGACTGATCAAATACCAAGTTAATAAAGGATTCCAATTTTTTAAGGGATTGTATAATGATTTGTAGGTTGGGGTTACTAATTTCCATGGTTGAATTGTCTCTGATTATATTTGTGATTATCTCTTCTTGTGTTTGAATCAATTTGATGAATGGTGATATAATGTTGTTGTGTTGAATGATGTGTTTGTTGGTGAATGTGATGATTATGTATATTGATGGCAATGAACCTATAAAGTATGAATACACAATGTTTCGTTAAAACTAGGGTTTTTGTATTAGGATAGTACTGATTTCCGTACCCTGTTATAGCAGGAAATCTACCACTATTGCAATGACAATCGATTTTGAGTATTGGCGTAATCGATTACATCTGCGACTGTTTTTAAAAAATAGGCATTTTCGTGAGTGAAATCATTTTCCAGGGATGGTGAAATCAATTTCACAGGTAAAAATTAATGAAAATTGGATTCTTGACAGGGTGAAATCGATTTCCACTTTTGGTGAAATCGATTTCCATTTTGAAAGTTGAGTAATCAGAATAATGAAGTGTGTAAAATCTATTTCAGGTTTTGGTGAAATTGATTTCCACCTGTTCTTGCAAATTTTTATAAAACATCAAAAATTCGTATCTTGAGTTTCAAGTGTATGATTGACGCATCATTTAAACCTGTGGAAAGCTAGTATAGTGTACTTTTGTGTAAAAATGATTTCATGTTTTTAGAACTGAATTAGATGGATTGTAATATGTTTCATGGTGTTAAGTGTGTGTTGCAATATGATGCCAGTGTTTGAAATATGTGTTGAGTGTATTGTTATTGCTTTCTACTTTGGAATTGTTGTCGCTGATTATTCTAGCATGTGCTTGGTGTATGGTGGCCAGAATTAGCGATGTACATTTTCCAATGGTGAAAGGCAATATACTTGTTGTTGTTGTATATTTAATATGCATAATGCATCATTGGTGTTTGGAAGGTGGTCCGTAGTGGTGAGCCACAACCTCATTGTGTGGATTGAGTGCATTTTGGTGTGTTTTGTGCCTATAGTGAGGATCAGAGTGATGAACCTGAATATTCATAGAAATTGGTATCATATGCATTTAGTCTCGATACATTTGCATAATTGTTGTTGTATGAATGTTGTTATTACATGATTGATGTGTAAGTTGGTGTTTTGGTTTTTGTGGAAGTGCGGATGGTGAAATGGGTGAATAAGCATGAAATAATCTATTATATACTTATTATTATGCATTCTTTTATATTATTGTGATATCTCACTCTTTCTGTTTGAATGTTGCCTCCACGTGGGCAACGCGCAGGTGATCCATAGTGAAGGTGTGGATGAGTTATAAGGGAATGCTCTTCTTTATTGCTTTCATCGATGTCAGTGTCTGCTCTGATATGTAATACTGAGGGTCGAAAACTTGATTTGTTATGCTATATTATTAGAGATTTTGTTCTATCTCTTATGTTTCAATTTTAGAATTCCTTTATAACATGAATTGTTTTGAATAAGTATTTCAATACTTTGTTGATGTTTTTCGCTGCAACAAAATGAAGTTAAACTTAAATATGTGTATTACTCGTTGTTATTATTAATTTTAAAAGTTGTATGTGTTACATGTTACTATAAATGAGCAGGTTTATGTTTGATGAATGTGACATCCTAATTGTGTGAAGTTTTAATTTGCTTTGATTTTTAGTTAAAATTATTCGGGGCAAATTATGGTGTTACAATCCATGTAGGCATGCCATATCTTTGAGGTAAGTTATTTATCATGTTACATGTGAGATATTTTTTATTAGAGTTATGGTATCCGTAGATTCCCGTTCCTCTCCATATAGTATTACTGTTATTAGGATTAGGCACCGAGACATAAAAATCAATCATATTATTATTTGAATCCAAAATATGCAAGTCAATGTCTTTGCTCCACATAAGGGACAACCCCCAATCTACCTTTCCCACTAGAAATACAATCAACACTAAAGTTGTTGGTTAAGGGGCCAACTTTTCTAATCAAATTAAGATTCCTATCTTTACTAGCTCTCTTAGTTTCAGAAAGGAAAACAATTTTAGGCGAGAAAGTTCTTATCATGTGATTAAGGGTCTGGTGTTTTGGGGTTTTCCCAACCCCCTGACATTCCAAGACACGATTTTCATCCTTCTATGGTTGCCTACATCATAAGCCCCCCCCTCGTGGTTTGTTGTGCTGGTAGAGTGTTCCTCTTTCATAAATATCATTCTTTCTTTTAGCATTTGTAGTTTCTGGTCTGTTGTCTACATGTTGCTTTTCTCCCTATATTTTCATCTTTTGAAGTTGTATGAGCATGTCTTGGGGTATAGGACTGTGTAGGCTTATGTTAGGCTTCTGCATAAGGTTCCTGTTAAAAAATTTCTTAGCTTGAGGGGTTTATTTTCTTTAAGTTTGCGTAGTTTTCATCCAAGAGCCTAGAGGATTAACTTCAATGATGTTGTGATTGGGTTTAGTTTCTTTTGTGCAATGTTATTCATTGTGTTCCATGAGGCCATAATAGAAGCAGATCATAGGTAACCTTTCATATCAAAAATCTACCCAATTAACACCAATGTTTTTGCTCCTAATGTATATGCCTGACATGATTTGTGTAGTAATTTTCAGATTTATTCTTGCCTTGACAATAACAATTTTGTCTTGCATTTCGTAGATATCTATTTCCAAAACCTCTCCCATCATTTATATAATTTTTCTTCCCATTTGGTTCATTTTCCCATTGATGGGTAGTCCCCATATTTGCAGCCAAATTGAATTTTTTTAATTATCAAAATCCATGTTCGACATAGGTTTGTGACCATCCCGTTTATGTAGAATTAACCAGGAGTTACAGAAAATCCATGGACTTCCTTTAAGAATGCGATTGTAATTTTTTTCGTTGTCCATCGGTATCTGAAACAAACCTGTTTCAATTTCTTTGACAATTAGGTTTTTGGGTTGCACTGAATATTGCCTAGGGCGAGATTCACAGTGCTTATGTGTATTGGCCTTTTTATAATTATTTTTCCCAAGATACACGACCGTTGATTCGTGTTTGGCTCCCGAATCTCATATTCCTCATCTAACATGAAGTTTGGTGATTGGAATGTTGATTGTTTTGTTCGCGAGACCATAAGGCTGGAAAAATATGTGGATTCTTGTTGAGGAATGCTTAGGAGGGTAATTTTCCATTGTCTTGGTAGGTTGTTGTTCTTGTTTATATTGTTGCAAGTTTAGGATTGGATTCCATAAGAATGAGTCGAGAGTTATGATTTTTTTTTGTGTTTGATGTGTTGTAGGTGTTAGACGATGTGATCGATCTAGAAGGGGGTGAATAGATCATTTAAAGTATTTGCGCTTTTTAAAATTGTATTTCATAAATATATGTGAAAGCTCCCGGAATCTACAATCATCTAAATGATCCTCTATTGAAAAGATCGGATATACGTAACCGTATGGGATAAGATGACAAAGTAAGAATCAGTACTTTTTACTCAATTGGTAAATCACTTATACACCCTCAATGGGTATGAATTACTTCCAATGAGTTGATTAACATAAATCTAAACACAATGAATAAATTGTGGATGAGTCAATTTGTCAAACACCTTATGTGCAAAACACCTTAGGTTTTATTTTACTAAATTGTAGTGGTGAGTTTTCTTAGGTATCAATCAAACGGATTGTTACCAATATTGTGAAATGATCTCAACACACCATAATTTCAGTACAAGCAAATTTAACAAGTTAATTTCCATAAATTATAGTAATCAAATATGGAAATAAAGAAAAAGAAGAAGAACACACGATTTGTTAAGGCAGTTCCCCTTGTCGTTCTCGCGTAGGGTACGTCTGCCCCTAATTCTAGAATCTAGAATTGAGATATTTGATATTAAGTTGCAAATGTTACAGGAGAAAATATAGTTCACAATACAAACAAACCAATGTTGTTGATGTAACAGTCTTCTTCCCTTTCCTTTGTTTGAGCCAAACCAAATGCCAAATTCTTCGAACAAACCTCCGGTTACTGCTACTTGATTAAGCAAACCCATTGTTTCTTAATCCTTTCACTAGGATGATTTTGATCACAAGCAATTTGACCCCAAATCTTCCTTCACAATCCTCCGGGTACCGCTACTTGATTAAGTAAACCCATCGTTTCTTAATCCTGTCACTCGACTGAATTCGATGAAGCAAAGACTTGTGCAAAAACCCTCGCACCAATTAGAATCTTGAAGGAGAAAATCCAAATGAATTTATTCAAGAACAGCCCATAATTGCTCAATCCAAAACTGAATTGAATCCTTGATTTGAACGTTATCACCACAACACTTTTCTTGAATCAACAACCATGATTACATGTAGATGTTGATTTTTGAGAAGAGAGTATGAAGATGATGAGCACTATGTGTATCTTTCACTAGTTCTTGTTGAATTTAAATGATGATACTCAATGAATATATATATATATATATATATATATATATATATATATATATATATATATATATATATATATATATATATATATATATATATATATATATATATATATATATATATATATATATATATATATATATATATATATATATATATATATATATATATATATATACATATATATTACCTAGTAGTCAAGACCCAAAAGCATAGCAGAAAAATAGTTGAAAGCAACGAGCAATCGACTCAAGCAGTAAGGGGGGTCGGTGCAACACAACCCGCAGGTGGAGGAAATCCATTTTGAAGTGTAGTGCGTCGATCTCTATAGGGCTTGCGTCGATGCAATATTTGGATATTTTGATTCCCAGATTGAGTCGATCGGAAGGGTCGACGTGACACATCCCGCAGGTGGAGGAAAACCATTTTGAAGTATAGTGGGTCGACCACTACAGGGCTTGCATCGATGAAATAGTTGAATATTTTGATTCCCAGGTAGAGTCGACCTGAAGGGTCGACGCGAAATATTATGAGCTTGGTTGAGAATGATGGGTTGACCGCACATATCTTTGATTTGACGCAAACATTGAATTTTCCCAAAAATGAATGTTTCTGGAGATCTTCATTCCAACCATTTCACAGCAAGATTGTTCATAGGATAACCCAAATGGAGAGTGAGTAATAACAATTTTGACACCATCAAAACACATATAGAGGGAGACTGCCATCACATACTCCCCCTTTTTGATGATGGCAAAACTTTGAATTTGTGCTCAAATATGCTCCCCCTGAATTTGTGCATTCCGTAAAGCACTGCTTGTAAGCTTTTACACAATCTTCTTTGTATATTCTCTTCTCCCCATTTGACAACATCAAAAAGAGAAAAAGAACGAGGTCAAGAGTAACAAAATTATTCAAACGCATAATCATCATCTATTTGCAACTTAATACACTAACAATCATTCACATAAAATGAGATTAATGCAGAGCATAAAAGGTTAATAATTATGCATAAGCATTTAATATATTACATACCAAATGAGATTAAGATACGAAAACAAACACAAAGTAGGTTTGAAAGACAATAAAGATAAATGCATAAGATTATCATGAAAAACAACTGAAGGACTTAAACTGAATTACACACAAATGCGAATCAATTATCTAGGTTGTCATTGTCATGGTTTTCTGGAGCTTTCGGTGAATGGTTTAGAAAGTGCTGCAGGAAGGTGGATTGGAAGGAGGCTAGGTTGTCAGCCTGTGATTGAAGCATGCCATGTAATGTGGAGTACCTTTGATCTTGAACATTTGAATAGGTTGAAAATTTTTCACCTTGGACTTTAACAAGATTGTATAGGTTTGAAATCCTCTCATTTTAAAGGAATGCATCTTCCTTTTGTTAGATATGCATTTTCTCCAATAGAGCTATCACATTTGCGTTGTTGTCTTGAGGAACTTGGGCATCCTCATCCATATTTGTTGCACCTTCTTCTTCCTCGTACTCTTCTTCTTCATCATCCTCTTCACCATCATTGTTTTGGAGCGTAACTGAAGTACTTCTCACAATGTAACAGTATCTTTGTTCTTTGTTATCCCATTGGAAGCCCATTAAAGTAAGTGATTTCTTGGTAAATTCTAGATCAGAAGACATACTGCCATAAGATATTCATGGAACTTTAATCTTTTCTCGATTCAGGACTCTTTGAATGAAGGAGGGATAGCATAGAGTGGTGCCTCTTCCTGAATTGTGCAGATCAAACATTCTACTAGCAAAATAATATGGCCAATGAACCTTTATCTTATGTTTCAAAACATAAAGCAGTTGAACCTCAGCTTTATCCACACGAGATAGACCTCCCTTCTTGAGTCGAATAATGTGACAAACGATCCAAAAGAGAATTCTGTCAAATAGAGCTAGGGCACCAATAGTTACAGATCTTGGAAAAAAGTCGCTATTAACAATTCTATCACTGTAAGGCTTCTTAAGAATGAAGTTTAAAGCAGACTTGAATTCATAGTTAGGAGCAAGAACAGTGTCAGAAATCTTAATAGCATCAAATTCAATTGGCCACATACCAAACAGATCTTTCTATACATGCGAGCTCACCATATAATATTTGTTGTTAATTCTATACTTAAATTCAAATCCTTCAAACTTTCCTTGCATATCCGCATAGAACAATTTGACTAAATCCTCATTATAAGGGGTATCACACTCAAGAAATAAGTGGAATTTTTGAAATCTTAGCAATTCTATGATGTCAGGTAGGTGCATGTGACCCAAAGTTTTAAGATATAAAGTTGATTGCTTAACTATACTTCTCTTACCAAATGTTTTTGCAAAAGTATCATCAATGTCATCAGAGAGAGGTGAAAGGGCAGTTATCAGAATATCGGAAGGAATACTGGAGGAGCTACCTTTGAAGGTTCTCTTTTTGGTTACCTTTGAATCCATTTGAGGGGTTTCTTGAGAGAGAGTTTGAGTTTTAGGGTTTTTATAGGAATGTATATGTTCACGGTTAAAAAAAATATAATATATGTAATTCACGAATCAGGTATGCAGGGATTTTACGCGATGCGTCAACCGCTTATAGAGCTTGCGTCGATGCACACAAAATTTTAATTAATGCTGAGTGTGTAATTTGGTATGCATCGATGCATACATGCTATGAGTCGACTCAGTCATAAAAGTGTTTGATTCTTGCAGCTTTTTCAATTGATTTCATGCAGTTAATATAACAAGTAGAAGGCATATGCATTTAACAATTATGAAATGGATGAAAAATACATAAAGTAGAGCAAGTTTAGCATTTACACATAATCATGAGTAGAAAATAGATGGGAACGATATTACCTTCATGAAGATTGATGAGAGATTTCACTAAAACCATCAATAAGTACATCAAGCATTAAGGGAATATATGCAATAAAATAAGGAGCATGCAACTTAATTAAGTTGCAACCTATCCGAGATATCGAGAACACCAAGTTCCCTACGGATGTGAAAGAAAGGTTCTATAGTGAGTGGTTTAGTAAATATGTCGGCAAGTTGATTTTTTCTATCAACATGCTCGAAAATGACATCGCCCTTTTCCACATGATCCCTTAGGAAATGATGCCTTATCTCAATATGTTTTGTGTGAGAGTGCAAAATTGGATTTTTGGTTAGGTTGATGGCATTTGTATTGTCACAAAAAATAGGAATGCGATCAAGTCGGACATTGAAGTCGAGCAATTGTTGTTTGAGCCATAAGATTTGGGCACTGCAGTTACCGGCTGTAACGTATTCCGCTTTGGCGGTTGACAAAGTAAGGGAAACTTGCTTTTTGCTATGCCAACTGAACAAAGAATTTGAAAAGAAATGACAAGTACCACTAGTGCTTTTCCTATCTGATTTGCACCCAGCAAAGTCGGAATCAGAATAGCCAACCAAAGAACAATCACTACCCTTGGAGAACCAAAGTCCATACTTAGTTGTACCACTAAGATACCTAAGTATGCGCTTTACGGATTTTAAATGTGACTCCTTATGACATGATTGAAACCGAGCACACATGCAAACACTAAACATGATATCTAGACGAGAAGCCATAAGATAGAGAAGGGAACCAATCATACCTCTATACCTTTTTATATTGACGTGTTTACCATTTTCATCTTGGTCTAAGTTTACGACCGTAGGCATAAGAGTATCGATTGCTTTTGAGTTTGTCATGTCGAATCGCTTGAGTAGGTCAAAGCAATATTTTGTTTGGCTCACGAATGTCCCTTCATTTAGTTGCTTGATTTGAAGTCCAAGGAAGTAGTTTAACTCCCCCATCATGCTCATCTCAAATTCTCCTTGCATTAGCTTAGAGAATTTCTTGACCAAAGATATGTTAGAGGAACCAAAAATAATGCCATCTACATAAACTTGAACTAAAATAAAATGTTTTCCTTCATGCTTAATAAAAAGGGTTGTGTCAACCTTTCCTCTTGAGAATCCTTGATCTAGTAAGAATTTGCTAAGACGTTCGTACCAAGCCCTAGGGGCTTGTTTAAGATCGTATAACACACGCTTAAGTTTGTAAACATAGTTAGGATTCTCAAAATTCTCAAAAACGGGTGGTTGAGACACATAAGCCTCTTCATTAATGTATCCATTTAAGAAGGCATTATTTACATCCATTTGAAATAATTTGAAGTTTTGTGAGCATGCATATGCAAGAAAAAGGTGTATAGCCTCAAGTCGGGCCACTGAAGCATAGGTTTCCTCATAATCGATGCCTTCCTCTTGGTTATACCCTTGGGCAACAAGACGAGCCTTGTAGCGAGTTATAATTCCGTTTTCGTCTAGTTTGTTCCTAAAAACCCATTTAGTTCCAATAACTCGATGATCTCGCGGAGGAGGGACAAGATCCCAAACCTCATTTATTTTAAACTGATTTAGTTCCTCTTGCATGGCTAAAACCCAATGTTCATCGAGTAAGGCATCTTTAGAATTTTTAGGCTCAATTTGAGAGACAAAAGCAAAATGATAACAAAAGTTACTTATCTTAGAGTGAGCGGTGACTCCCTTTGATATATCTCCTAGGATGTTGTCGATGGGATGATCCTTAGAGGTTTTCCATTCCAAAGGAAGATCATTTTTATTACTTGGATGATCTTCCCCTCTTTCTTTGGATATTTGATCCAACTTTTCTTCAATTTTAGTAGATTCCGAGTCCTTTTGATTGGGATCTTGTAATATGCTTTCCGAAGATACACCTGCATCATCATAAACACTACCCTTTCCGACTAATTTCGGATTGGATTCATCAAAGGAAACATGCACAGACTCTTCAACAATATGTAACCTTTTATTAAATACTCTATAAGCTTTACTTGATTGAGAGTGTCAGAGAAAGATACCTTCATCGACTTTTGAGTCAAATTTACCTAGATTTTCCTTACCATTATTTAACACAAAGCATTTACATCAGAAAACGTGAAGATGAGAAATATTTGGTTTTCTTCCTTTTAAAAGTTCATAGGGAGTTTTGTTTAGAATATGACGTATTAGAACCCTATTCAAAACATAACATGTCGTGTTAATCGCATCGGTCCAAAAGTATTTTGGAAGACGATGTCCATTGATCATAGTTCTTCTGAGTTCTTCTAAAACACGGTTTTTATGTTCCACCACTCCATTTTGTTGCGGAGCACGTGGGGAGAAAAAATTATGATCAATACCGTATTTTTCACAAAATTTATCAAATAGATCATTCTCAAATTCACCACCGTGATCGCTCCGAATAGTAACTACGCTAGTGTTCAATTTGTTTTGAGAAATCTTGGTAAACTTTTCAAATGTTGGAAAGGTGTCACTTTTATTTGCTAAGAAAATTGTCCAACAAAATCTAGAGTAGTCATCTACAATAACAAATCCACAGTAGTTACCACCTAGACTTTTAATTCTAGATGGTCAAAAAAGACCCATATGAAGAAATTCAAGAGGTCTCGTTGTAGAAACAATGTTTTTAGATTTAAACAAGATTCTTGTTTGCTTCCTCATTTGGCAAGCATCACATAAGTGATCCTTGGAGAATTTTAGTTTGGGTAAACCGACTAGTAAATCTTTTGAGACAATTTTATTTAACAAATCAAAATTCAAGTGAGCTAGACGTATATGCCAAAGCCATGAGTCCTCACTTAAAGTGACTAAACATTTAGCTCTGGTTACAAATACATTATTCAAGTCAAACATGTACACATTGTTTACCCTTAAGCCTTTGAACACATCATCTTTCTTATTATTGTATTCAATTATGCAACAATCTTTTGAAAAAGAGACATTGTATTCTTTGTCGCATAATTGACTAATGCTAATGAGATTGTGTTTAAGACCATCAACTAATAGGACATCAGAGATAATAGTAAAAGAGGATTACCTACACCATCTTTACCGAGTATTTCTCCCTTGTTATTATCGCCATAGGTGACAAATCCTCTCTTTTTCGCCATAAAGTAAAAAAAAATAGGGAGATGTCACCCGTCATATGTCTTGAGCATCCACTATCGAGAAACCATCTTTTCTCCGTAGTCTCAAGACATTCCACCTACAAATTTAAACAAGGTAAATATGTATCCAATTTTTATTGGGTCCTTGTGTGTGAGTGATACTTGAGTTGCATTTTGGCAACCATTTAAAATTCCTTGAGGAACCAAAAACCTCCTAAATCAACCTTTGCCAATAGTGTGCCCCCTTTTGCAACAATATAAACAAGTTAGAGTTTGGGTAAGTTACTTTTGCTTGGAGGATCTCTTATTTCATAAGTGTATTTTTATAAGGATTAATCATACTACTTCTGAAATTTGATCTATCAATGCTAAAAGTAATTTTGGATTGTAAAGCCTTGTCAAGTTTGGCATTGAGAGTTTTTACCTCTCTTTGCCAAATATAACAAGTTTCACATCCAACCCAATCATTCCAAAAAAACTTGTCATCTTTGCTATCAGTTTTGATTTTCTCTACCATAGATGTCTTGAGGGCTTCCAACTCTTTTTGAGAATTGGACACTTTTTGCTCAAGGTATGAAAAACTTTTCTTGTTTGAGGCTAATCGTTTAAAAGCTTCTTTAACCTCATTTTGTAGAGTATCAAAAGCTCTTTGCAATTCTATGTGATACATTTTATCAATATGATCATATTTAGAGTGACTTACATTGCTTTTCTTCTTTTAATGAGCCATGAGACAAAGGTTGACCGTTTATTCTTCGTCACTAGTGTCACTTTTGCTTGAAGCTTCACTATCACTATCCCGAGAAATGTATGCTCTTCTAGCTATGTTAGGTCTCTTTGGAATTTGTCTTTTACTTTGTCTTTCTTGAGCAATGGGCAATCCGGTTTGTAGTGACCGGGTTTTTCGCAGTTGAAACATGATTCTCTTGATTTAGATTTCTTACCTTAATCTTGAATGTTTTGATTGGCTTCTATAGTTGATGAGATTTTTGTCCGAGTGTTAGACTTCATTCTTTCGGATATATTCTATGATATTTCCTCACAAACAACCCCATGTCTTCACTTGAACTTTCATCATCATCACTGGAATCACTCACACATGAGTTATTGGTGGAGGACTTTGACCTTGAAGCCTTTAATGCAATAGACTTATTTTCCGTGTCTTTTGGTTTTTCTTTCTTTTCCTTTTCTCGTGCTTGTTGAGATTTATGAGCTCTTGCTCATGCTCTTGAAGCTTCCCAAACAATGTTGTTAGGTCAAGTGTAGCTAGATTGTTGGCTTCCTTGATTACTATAACTTTAGGTTGCCATTCCCTATTAAGACATCTCAAAATTTTGTTAGTAGCAACAACATTGAGAGTAACATGACCAAGAGCGTGTAAGCGATTGATTATATGAGAAAAATCTCTTTTGCATATCCGCAGTGGTTTCACCATGCTTCATGTGAAAGAGATCAAACTCTTGAGTCAATGTATTTGATTCTAGAAAAGTTAACATCATTTGTCCCCTCATGGACAATTTGTAGAGCATCCCACATGGCCTTAGTAGTAGCACAATGTGAAACTCTAAAATACTCATCAACACCTAAAGAAGAAATAAGCATATTTCTACCTTTCCAATCATATCTATACTTTTTCTCGTCTTCCTCACCCCATAGTGCTTCCGGTTTGGGTATGGTGACGTTATCCTCATTGGTCATGGTTATTTGTATAAGACCATCCTCAATAACTTTCCATATCTTTCTATTAACAAAATTAATATGCACACACATACAATCTTTCAAATAGTTATAGTTTTCACCGATGAAAACAAGAGCTCTCATATAAGCCCCTTTTGGATTGTTCTCCATATTCTACAAAGTAATATGCGAAGCACCAGATAAATCGACGCTCTGATACCACTTGTTAGACGATGTGATCGATCTAGAATGGGGGTTGAATAGATCATTTAAAATAATTTGTGATTTTTAAAATTGTTTTTCAGAAATATATGCGAAAGCTCCCGGAATCTACAATCGTCTAAACGATCCTCTATTGAAAAGATCAAATATGTGTAACCGTATGGGATAAGATGACAAAATAAGAATCAATAATTTTTACTCAATTGGTCAATCACTTATACACCCTCAATGAGTATGAATTACTTCCAATGAGTTGATTAAGATAAAGCTAAACACAATGAATAATTTATGGATGAGTCAATTTGTCAAACACCTTATGTGCAAAACACCTTAGGTTTGATTTTACTAAATTGTAGTGGTGAATTTTCTTAGGTATCAATCAAACAGATTATTACCAATATTGTGAAATGATCTCAACACACCATAATTTCAGTACAAGCAAATTTAACAATTTAATTTCCATAAATTATAGTAATCAAGCATGGAAATAAAGAAAAAGAAGAACACACGATTTATTAAGGCATTTCCCCTTGTCGTCCTCGCGTAGGGTACGTCTGCCCCCACTTATAGAATCTAGAATTGAGATATTTGTTATTAAGTTGCAAATGTTATAAGAGAATAAATAGTTCACAATACAAACAAACCAATGTTGCTGATGTAACAGTCTTCTTCCCTTTCCTTGGTTTGAGCCAAACCAAATGCCAAATTCTTCAAATAAACCTCCGCTTACTACTACTTGATTAAGCAAACCCACCGTTTCTTAATCCTTTCACTCGGTTGATTTTGATCGCAAGCAATTTGACCCCAAATCTTCTTTCACAATCCTCCGGTTACCACTACTTGATTAAGCAAACCCACTATTTCTTAATCCTTTCACTCGGTTGAATTCGATGAAGCAAAGACTTGTGCAAAAACCCCCACACCAATTGGAATCTTGGAGGACAAAATCCAAACGATTTTATTCAAGAACAACCCACAATTGCTCAACCCAAAATTGAATTGAATCCTTGATTTGAACGTTATCACCACAACAATTTTCTTGAATCAATAATCATGATTATATGTAGATGTTGATTTTTGAGAAGAGAGGATGAAGATGACGAGCACTATGTGTATCTTTCACTAGTTCTTGTTGAATTTAAATGATGATACTCAATGAATATATATATATATATATATATATATATATATATATATATATATATATATATATATATATATATATATATATATATATATATATATATATATATATATATATATATATATATATATATATATATATATTACCTAATAGTCAAGACCCAAAAGCATAGCAGAAAAACAGTTGAAAGCTGCGAGCAGTCGACTCAAGCAGTAAGGGGGGTCGGCGCGACACAACCCACAGGTGGAGGAAAGCCATTTTGAAGTGTAGCGCGTCGACCGCTACAAGGCTTACGTCGACACAATATTTGAATATTTTAATTCCCAGATTGAGTCGACCGGAAGAGTCGACGTGACACATCCTGCAGGTGGAGGAAAACCATTTTGAAGTATAGTGCGTTGACCGCTACAGAGCCTGCGTCGACGCAATAATTGAATATTTTAATTTTCAGGTTGAGTCGACTTGAAGGGTCGACGCGACACATTCAGAGCTTGGTTGAGAATGATGAGTCGACCCCACACATATATATATATATATATATATATATATATATATATATATATATATATATATATATATATATATATATATATATATATATTCTCTCTTAAGGAATGAAGAAAAAAAGTCGATCTTTCAACTCACATTCATTCTTCTTGGATTCTTCTCTAAACTGAACTTCACCCTCTCTGAATGGCCTCTATAAAACCACTAATACTATCCCATTACCACCTTCCCCTCTCTTCTTCATCATCTTCCTTCACAATCCAAAAACCAACGCACTCGCTCTCACTCTCCCCGCGTCTTCTCAATCGCCCCATCCAATTCCAATCAAAAACCATATCTTCTCCTCGCATTCATCTTCTCCCCCAACCGCTACATGTTTACGTCACGGGACCCGCTTCCGACCCGAATATCGCCGATACGGATCCGAAACTCGACGGGTTGCGGCAAGAGGATTCACCCACACCTAGGGTTGTAACGTGGGAGCTTCTCTCTACGCTTCTCATGAAACATAAATTTCGTCTTGCTGTTTGTGTAGGTTCTCTCTTGGCATGTACCACCTGTACCCTATCCATGCCCATTTTTTCAGGTTAATTTTTTTTTATATGAATATTGCTTGCACTTCATACTTTTTATGTATTTATTTTATTGCAAATAGGATAATAGTTGGGTGAAATTGCTTAGCTCTAGTTGGTCATAATAGGATAATACTTGGATATTTCATATGATATTTTTGAGAATTTTATTATGGTTCTGTTTGGATAAATAGTTTATTTGCTGCTTATTGGATAAATAGATAACATGTTATTTTGAACACCCTATTGGGTTCGTTTTAGGTGCTGTCTTTTATCTTTGTATTCATGCTTAGCTAATGCTCCTGTATGATTTCAATATTGATTATCTTTTATGCATTCTTATATGGTGTTGTTTTCTTAGGGCGGTTTTTCGAAGTTCTTATTGGTGTTAGACCTGAGCCGTTGTGGAGTCTTCTCAGTAAAATGGGAGTTCTGTATGCTCTAGAGCCAATTTTTACAGTTATTTTTGTAATAAACATGAACATAGTGTGGGAGAAAGTTATGTCAGCACTAAGAGCTCAGATCTTTGGAAGACTATTGATTCAGAAGGTAATCTTTCTTGCTCTATTTTATTCTTTTTCAATTTTCCATATGTAGTTTCTGTTCTGATAATGCATGGAGATAGTTATTTATAAGATATTTCGCTTTGGTTGTTTAATCAAATGATGTCCCTTTTATTTATGCAGGTTGAGTTTTTTGACAAATACAAGGTACATATATGGAATAGGTCATACATTTCTTAGTTGGTATTCAAACTCTGCCTCTTTGGTTACAAAACTAGGCAGTTATGATGTGACCGTGAGCTCCTTAAGCATTTCGTAGAAAATCTATTAGGAATTCACTAAAAGAAATGGATATTTCGTCTTGAATTGAATTGGCAACATCAAGTCACTTTTTGGAATTCATTTTTGAATCAGAATATTTCATATGCCTGCCTATTAACTCATGGTTGGTGAATGGTGCTTGGACAATTAGTTTTCATGGATTGCATGCCTTGGGTGATAAAGTCATGGCTCAAATTTGTTGTGAGCTTAATATTTGAATTTTCATATTGTTTTCTTTTTAGTACTATTTTCTTTCTACGAGTCTCGATTAATCTATGATGGTCTGAGGATCATAAAGTCATCACTGTGCTAGCACTCTCATAGGATAATTAAAAGACATATTTCACAAATGTTAATAAGCTATATAATACTGATACAACTATTTTTTTCTTTGCTTCACAGTATGCTAATGAAGTAGGTGCAAATATTTATTGCACTTTATTTGGTTTATTTTTGTAGGTAGGTGAAATCACTGGTTTGTTAACATCTGATTTGGGTTCTCTTAAGAACATCGTCGGTGAGAATGTTTCAAGGGATCGCGGATTCAGGGCATTATCTGAGGCAAGCAACTCTAGACCAATGAGAAGTGAGCTTTATATTTCCCATATTTAAGCACATGTATGGTTCATTCCTTTATCACTTTGTTGGGATGACTCTCCTTCATTTCTTAAGGAGTGGCTTTTGTAACACAATTATTATTGTCACTTAGTTTGTATTCATGCATATTTTCATTTGCATATTGCTGGTCATGTTCATTGCTGCTTTTGTTTTCCTTGTATTTGCAGGTCACTGGGACAATATTCATACTTTTTACTTTATCCCCTCAACTGGCTCCAATTCTGGGTGTTCTGATGATCGCAGTTTCCATTTCAATTGGTAAATTTCTTTTGTATTTGATCATAACAGTTCACGACCGGTTGTTTTAGGTAGTGTTGTTAAATAGTTTCTATGAAGTTTGTCAGACTCGAGAGTAAGATAAGAAAAACAAAAATAACAGTAAAAAAAAACTATTTGTGTAGTATGACCGAGTCAGTACGAGTCAAACTCGTGATTCTGCGTGAGTCTATCTGATTCTAACTGAGTCTACCATGAAAAGGAGTCTGAGTACGACTCAACTCGTTTTGACCTCCTAAACTCGTAAGCTCGCACAAGTCTATGAGTTGACTTGCGAATCTAACAACCATGGCGACTATTGCAATGCTATAGCATAGTGGAATTTGAACAGATTGCTATTATTCCATGTATAATATTTAATATAAATCTTGTCAAATAGCGGCTATAGCAGGACTATTGCGTAACGGAAACCTTTATTTTCGGTGGTTAAAAACATTGGTGTTAGGTTTACTTTAACACTGTTATCGTTTGTTATAGACAATAGAATTCCTCCATTCCTAAACTTTTGGGAAATGTGTATCACAACTTCAAAAATAAATTGCTTATATGACATCTATTTAGCTTGAATATAAATTTCACCACTATATGAAAAAAAAAAATCGTGCCATGATATTTTTCATTTTATGCCTTCTTCCATGCTGTTTATTTTTTTTTCTTTCATTTTTGGTTCGCTGAAGCTGTCTACAAGAGATCAACTTTGCCTGTTTTTCAAGCACATGGGTTGGCCCAAGCTTCTATATCTGATTGTATAACAGAAACATTTTCTGCTATTCGAACAGTGAGTTCCTAGTAGTTCATATTATAATGAGCATCTTATTGGCTTGGATCTGTAATTAACAACTGAAACAGTGACTAACATACTTACAGGTGCGATCCTTTACTGGAGAAAAGCGGCAAATGTTTATGTTTGCTAACCAGGTAAGCTTATTAAAGTACCGATAGCTGTAGTCATAAAGGTAAGACTCCCTCTAGAAGAGATACTTATATGTTAATCATGAGTTCCATACAGGTTCTATCCTTCGAATCGAGTGGTATAAAGCTTGGAACTTTCAAATCTATAAATGAATCCTTAACTAGAGTTGCTGTTTATATTTCTTTAACTGCGCTATATTGTCTCGGAGGAAGCAAAGTTAAGGCGGTAAGCAATTCTATATCGTTTGATCATATACCGCTTTCTCCTACCGTTTCTTTTCGAAGGATTTTCCATCAATGAAATTATTATTCACAACTCTTTCTGAGTAACTAATAGTTCTTGCTTGCAGGGTCAACTCTCTGTTGGAACTATGGCATCTTTTATTGGATATACTTTCACTTTAACATTTGCGGTAAAAAAATTGAGTTATTGACTTCTTGTTTTACTTTATATTTTCATCCTCTCCTTGCTCTCTGATTTTATCATATCTCTCAGGTTCAAGGATTGGTTAATACATTTGGAGATCTTCGTTCAAGTTTTGCGGCTGTTGAGAGGATCAACTCTGTTCTATCTGGAGTTCAAGTTGATGATGCCCTTGCCTATGGCTTAGAAAGAGAACTGAAACAAAAGGCAGTGAACGATGAGCACTATAAATTGTTCTTCTCTAATAGTTCTGATGAGAAAAACCTAAACAGCCATTTGCATTACATGTCAGCATTAAAAACATCAAGCAACGTGTTTAGTGTAGCTTGGTCTGGAGATATTTGTCTTGAAGGTATCTATCTATCTCTATTGCAATTTTACTATCCCGTAATGTATGAATTTTAGATGTTAACATCCATGTTTGCCAATGCTTTTGTAATGGGAGCTTCTCATCTTGCTTTTTCTTTTCTTGTAAGAGATGAAGTTTCAAAGTTCCATAACTAATTATACTTATATTATACTGCAGATGTGTATTTCTCTTACCCCTTAAGGCCAGATGTGGAAATTTTAAGCGGCTTAAATTTAAGACTAAAATGTGGAACTGTAACTGCACTGGTGGGCGCTAGTGGTGCAGGTAAAAGTACGATCGTGCAGCTACTGTCTCGTTTTTATGAGGTTTGATTTCTATTTCAGAGTTTGTAAGTTGAAATTTCATTTAATTTCTGTGTCTTGAAATTTACATAGATGAAGTGGCTTTTATTTCTGTAGCCAACAAGAGGTTGTATAACAGTTGGTGGAGAGGATGTCCGAACATTTGACAAAAGTGAATGGGCCCGGGTTGTTGCTATCGTAAATCAAGTATGAAATCTATAAAAGGAAAAAGAGAAATCATATTTGATATCAAACATATTGCTTTATTTGTTTCCAAATGATAATATCGACATATGATATGACAGGAACCTGTTTTGTTTTCGGTGTCTGTTGGAGAAAATATTGCATATGGACTTCCAGATGATGATGTTTCTAAAGACGACGTGATTAAGGCAGCAAAAGCAGCAAATGCTCATGACTTTATAATTTCACTTCCTCAGGTTGGTTTGTTTTTTAGCTATGCAAATTCTTTTATATGATTACAATGCATAAATTGTTTACCTTATTGGTTACCCTTTCTCAAAAGGGATATGATACACTTGTTGGTGAGCGCGGAGGCCTACTGAGCGGGGGACAGAGGCAGGTAAAGACTTATAATATAGGTTGCATGCAAAACCTTCCCTTGGATGAGAATGCATGTTCTTGACTTAACTGTTCCTATATTGCAGAGAATTGCCATTGCCCGAGCTCTCCTGAAGAATGCTCCCATCCTAATACTTGATGAGGTGATATACTTGTTTAATTCATCGTATTTCTTTGTACTCAGTTTTTCATTTTGTCCTAACAGTAAGATTAGATTCACTTGGAGGAAGAGTAACATACAGCCAAGCTGTTTCTAAAGTGACATCAATCCGACTGTGTCCTAGTTTTGCAGCCAGTGTTGTCTATAGCAGATCACAAAGAAAAGTCGTTTCTTCAAATTCCACTAGATTACAGTGCTATAGTTGTTATTTAACAACACGTACTAAATTGTTGTACTAAATTGTGTATTGCAGAAGGTTTGTTAAAAACTCCCCTACACTACAGCGCTATAGCACTGTTATAGTTGGTACTTGACAACACTGACTGAATCCATATAAGCTGTATCCATTTTGATATTATTTGCTTCTGCAGGCTACAAGTGCTCTGGATACCGTCAGTGAACGCTTGGTTCAAGATGCTCTCAACCATTTGATGAAGGGGAGGACAACATTAGTCATAGCTCACAGGTTAAGCACAGTTCAAAATGCTTATCAAATTGCACTCTGTTCAGATGGGAGGGTTGCGGAACTAGGCACTCATTTTGAGCTGTTGGCTAAAAAGGGCCAGTATGCTTCACTGGTTGGCACTCAAAGGCTTGCATTTGAATAAATTTATTATGAAGGTCTTGTTAGTAATTACTGTTATACCAAATAGCAATACATGAGACATGGAGCTGGAAAATTTTCTGGCTTGGAGAATGCAGAAGGGGATACTGGTTTTATTTAGAAGATATCACACAACAAGGAGAAACAACAAAAAGAAAGAAAAGAAAAGAAAAGGAAATGTAATTAATGTTTTATGGCAATTTTGGTGTACAAGACCTCATCTTATGTTGATAAAATGGTATTCCAATTTGGAATAGGAAGATTTTATAATTTCATTATAACTATCAAATTTAGAATAAATAATATTGTTGTTGTATTATTATGAGGTCACTGGACCTGTATATATACATGAGCTTGTAGTCTATTTTAGGGAATTGGACAGCTAGTTCTAAGGAAACAAATCCTTGTGATTATGGGATTGATCCTAAATAAATAAACCTAATAATTAGCAAGATATACAGCTGTTACAGAATTACTGCAAATATAAACCTTCCTAAAATACATAAAGACAATAACTGCTTTGACACTCCCCCTCAAGCTGGTGAATAGGTGTTTTCCATTCCCAGCTTGGATATAATTCTTTCAAAGTTACTGCAGTTCAGCCCCTTGGTGAGTATGTCTGCAAGTTGATTCTGAGTGGATACATATGGTGTGCAAATCATGCCACTGTCTAGTTTTTCCTTGATAAAGTGTCTGTCAACCTCGATATGTTTAGTTCTATCATGCTGCACAGGGTTGTGGGCTATACTAATTGCAGATTTGTTGTCACAATATAACCTCATAGGTTCATCCCATCTTATCTTCAAGTCTTCCAATATAATCTTCAACCATAGAAGTTCACATATTCCTTGGGCCATTGCTCGAAATTCTGCTTCTGCGCTCGATCTAGCTACTACACTCTGTTTTTTGCTCTTCCAAGTCACGAGGTTTCCACCAAGGAAGGTGCAGTATCCAGTAGTTGATCTCCTATCTACCACTGATCCCGCATAGTCCGCATCCGTATATGCTTCAAGACTTACACTCTTGTTTCGTTTGAACAAAATCCCTCTTCCTGGGGTCCCTTTCAAATACTGGACAATTCTAAGAGCAGCTTGTAAATGTGCTTCCTTTGGTTGGTGCATAAATTGGCTGACTAGACTTACAGCAAAAGTAATGTCTGGTCTAGTGTGAGATAAGTAAATAAGTCTTCCCACAAGTCTTTGATACATTTCCTTGTCCACTGCAATATCCTCCTCCGCACTTCCCAGCTTTATATTTGGATCAACTGGGGTACTTGCTGGTCTACAGGCTGTCTTACCTGTTTCTTTAAGCAAGTCAGTAATATACTTTTGTTGAGATATGAAGATTCCTTTCTTGGAATGGGCCACTTCAATTCCCAAAAAATATTTAAGTCTCCCTAATGTCTTGATCTCGAATTCCGTGGCAAGGCATTCACCTAACATTTGTTGCTCCTTTTTGTCATCCCCACTTACTATAATATCATCTACGTACACCAATAAAATTGTTACTCCCCCTGAAACTGAATGTTTGATAAATAATGTGTGATCCCCTTGGCTCTGTTTGTAGCCCAGACCTAACATAACCTTGGTGAATCTTCCAAACCACGCTTTTGGGGATTGTTTCAGCCCATATAGAGCCTTTCTTAGCTTACAAACAGTTCCAGCAGCAACCTGTCCATTGTAACCAGGGGGCAACTCCATGTATATTTCTTCTTCAAAGTCTCCATGTAAAAAAGCATTCTTCACATCGAACTGTTGCAGGTCCCAACCATAATTTGCTGCTAATGACAATATTACTCTGTCCGTGTTCATCTTAGCAACCGGGGAAAATGTTTCCAAGTAATCAATTCCATAGGTTTGAGTGAAGCCTTTGGCCACTAATCTTGCCTTGTAACGTTCAATGGTCCCATAAGCCCTGTACTTTACTGTATATACCCACTTGCATCCTACTGTTTTTTTTCCAATTGGTAGGGTGACAAGTTCCCATGTTCTATTCTTGCTTAACGCCTCCATTTCCACATCCATGGCTTGTTTCCATTTCATATTAGATAATGCTTCAGATACAGAGGAAGGTGTGTGTGTGGAGTTGAGGTTTGTGAGGAAGGTTTTATGGGTAGGTGAGAATTTTTCAAAGGATAAGAAATTTGATAGTGGGTAAAGTGGTTGTTGGGTGCATACTCTAGTTCCCTTTCTAAGGGCAATGGGTAGGTCTAGATTTTGGTCCATCTGTGCTTCTAAATTTTCAAAAACAAACTCATTAGAATCATTGGAATTTATAGGATTCGGAAGTGTTACCTCATGCAGTGATGATGGGCTGGACTCTTGGACATTGCCAGATTCTAGAATGGCCTTTTCTCTCCTTGAATATACCAGATTTTTCCCAAATTTTCCACCATTAGGTGCAGGTTCAGGTGCAGGTCTTGCTGTTGGTTCAGGTACAGGTGTAGGTGCAGGTTCTGCTGTTGGTTCAAGTGCAGGTCCTGCTGTTGGTTCAAGTGCAGGTCCTGCTGTTCTCTTAGTTTCAGGGACAACAATGCCATTTGTCCCAATTTCAGGTCCAAATGTCATATTTGGAAGCATGAGAGTCTCATCTTCCTCTCTTACATTCTCCCCCTGAAGATGAGGCTGCCCAAAGTAGCTCTCTCGTTCGTTGAAGGTGACATCTCTTGACACATAGAATTTTTTTGATAGGGGGTGAAAACATTTGTATCCTTTTTGTGTGGTAGAGTACCCTAAGAATACACATTTGACAGCCCTAGGGTCCAATTTCCTCCTTTCGTTACTATGAACATGCACAAAGGATACACACCCAAATATTCTAGGTTGGAGTTTATTTGTAGGATCCAAGTGTGGGTAGAATGAGGATAGGACTTCCATGGGGCTTTTTGAGTCTAAGATTTTAGTGGGCAACCTATTGATGAGATAGGTGGCAGTAAGAAGGGCTTCCCCCCAAAATCTCTTAGGAACATGGTTTTGAAAAAGTAGAGCTCTAGTTTGATCTAATAGGTGCCCATTTTTCCTTTCTGCAATCCCATTCTGTTGGGGTGTGTTTACACATGAGGACTCATGGATTATCCCTTCCTTTTGGCAAAAAGAGTTTAGTACAAGGTTAAAATAATCCTTGGCATTATCAGACCTAATTCTTTTGATACCGACCCCAAATTAATTTTTAATCATTGAGACAAACTGAAAAAACACAGAGCTAACTTCAGATTTTTGTTTTAAAAGAAAAACCCAAGTCACCCGGGTACAATCATCTATGAAGGTTAAAAACCATTTAGCACCTGAGATATTAGGAACGTAAGCAGGACCCCATACATCAGTGTGAACAAGAAAAAATGGGCAAGGACTCATCTTATTGCTAATGGGAAAAGGTACACGCTTGTGTTTAGCAAACTCACACACATCACAGTGGAGACTCTCCACATTTAAATTTTTAAACAAGAAAGGGAAAAGCACTTTTACAACTCGAAATGAAGGGTGTCCTAGCCGGCAATGGTATAGTTGAACTTTCTCTATGTTGGTCATGGTGGATTCAGACATGAGAGAGCGGCTATTGGTAGGCAGATTAGGATCCTCCATGTAGTATAGGCCATTCCATTCTCTAGCATGTCCAATCGTCTTCCCCGAGTTCTTGTTCTGCAGTATACAAGAGTTGTTATGAAAAACAGCATTACAGGAGAGATCTTTTGTGAGTTTTTATATAGAAATCAGATTGGTGGATAATTTAGGGACATGAAGGACATTTTTTAATGTTATGGATGGGTTTATTTGGACCTCTCCTTGTCCTGCTGCAGTCATAAGAGTTCCATCTGCTGTGGAAATTTTCTTGCTGCTAGGACATGGGGAATATGTGGAGAAATATTTGGGTAGAGGGGTCATATGGTCAGTGGCTCCAGAGTCTAATATCCAGTAATGTGTAAATGGTGTATCTGAAACATTAAGCCCAAAAGAAAGTGGAAACTTACCAGAATATGTTAAGGAGCATGTACCTGTAGGCTTCTCCAATTTACTAAGGAAGAATCTTACCCGCTCTATCTCTTCATGATTCAGCTGGCCAGATCCTTCACTTTGTCCATGACTGATGTGTGCTTGCCCTTGCCCTCCTTTTTTGGGAGGACCTCCTTTCGGCCCCCATTCTCGGCTTGGGGGTTTCCCATGTAATTTCCAGCACTTCTCCCTTGTGTGACGCGGCTTGTTACAGTGGGTACACCAGATATCCTCATGTTTTTTCTCCATGTTGGGAACCCCGCTTCTCCTTTGGTTAGCAACCATGATTGTTCCTCCTTCAGCTATCATTGCCGAACTTTCAGTTATTGAGGTCTCGAGCATCAATCCTCTTCTGCTTTCTTCACTCCGGATAATGGCTACCACTTCATTAAGCCCTGGGACTTTCTCTTTTCCCAGGATTTGGATTCGGACCTGGTCATATTCAGGATTTAGGCCTACCAAAAAATCATAGACTCTATCTTGTTCAATATACTCCTTAAGGATTGCTGAGTCTTCTGAACATTTTGCTTTTATAACTCGATAGTGGTCCAATTCCATCCATAGAGACTTGAGTTGATTAGCATATTCTGTAACAGATCTGCTTCCCTGTTTGGCAGCCACAGTTTTCACCTTTACATCATAAATTTGGGCAGCATCCTTGGCCTTAGAATACGTTTGTTCTACTGCCTCCCAAATTTCCTTTGCTGATTTAAGAAACATGCAGGTATCACTAATTTCTGGGACCATTGAATTCCACAGCCACGCCATGATCATGGAGTCTTTTTCTTCCCATGATTTGAAGTTGGGATTTGTTTTATCAGGTGCACTATCAGTTAGGTGACTGACCTTTCCTTTTCCTTTCAAGATGGTCCTAATAAGTTGAGACCATTTGAGAAAATTCTTCCCATTTAACCGATAAGCAGAGTGAACATTCTGCAATTCTCCGGCAGTCTGGGATCTGTCCCCAGTTTCCAGAATAGGATCCACAATCTCAGTCATGACCAGGTGCGATCAAGGTAGAGAAGGTTGCGCTGCAATGAAATCGGCGACAAGGTATAAAGGTAGTGCAGCAATGAAGGCTGCAACTTAGGGTTTACAAGCACGGTCAGAGACTCCCAAGGATCGGGAGCTCTGATACCATATCAAATTTAGAATAAATAATATTGTTGTTGTATTATTATGAGGTCACTGGACCTGTATATATACATGAGCTTGTAGTCTATTTTAGGGAATTTGACAGCTAGTTCTAAGGAAACAAATCCTTGTGATTATGGGATTGATCCTAAATAAATAAACCTAATAATTAGCAAGATATACAGCTGTTACAGAATTACTGCAAATATAAACCTTCCTAAAATACATAAAGACAATAACTGTTTTGACAATAACCTTGGTGTTGGTGTCCAAAAATGTACAAGAGAAGTGTTATAGAATGTAGGGTAATGAAATGCCTTTGTACTAGTTGAATTGTTACAAGTGGAGGATTGAGTTTGGTACATTGGTTAGTTTCCTACTTTCTAAAATCTAGACCTGATTGTTATCCGGCTCAGGTGGACTTAGAAGACTAAATTTTACGCTTGAAAAATAATCAACCAAGTGGACTTATATTCTACTATCTCAGGATAAAAACACAGTATGTCATATATAAAATATAAATATTAATTTATAGTCTTAAAAAAATATGAAATCATTAGAATATAATATTATATGATTACTTAAATCTTAACATTAAAACACTGTTATTATATTAAAAGGGAACATACAATGGATTCCGATTGATATTAAATGTAAATTAATTTGAAGAATTTGATTCATAATCATTCAATTTTCAAAAACATTTTAAGGTGAATTAATCGAGAATTTGGTTCTCTTAGAGATTTGTTCATTGATTCATAATCATTCAATTTTCAAAGACACTTTGAGATGAGTTGTCTTAGAAGTCTACTCATCTTGTTGATATTAAATGTAGATCAACCTGAAAATTTTAGTTCAGAATCATTCAATTTTCATGGACATTGAACTGTATAAGAGGTCTATTTACCTCGTCAATATTAAATGTATATTAATCTTTTCTCTAGTTAAATACAAGTCATTTAACTGTTCATTGAATATTTGTTACTCTCTTTTCTCAAAATAAGTGTTTCTTTAGTCTAAAAAAATTATTCTAAAATAAGTGTGTCTTTATTTTTTCAATGCAATATTAATTACCTTTTATCAATTTTATCTCTAATTAATAATATCTACACTACTCTCAAAACATAAATCTCACTTTACTCTTATATCAATGATGTGTAATCAATAACAATTAAGAACAATTTTTATAAAATTGTTGCATTTATTTTTCAATCTATGTACAACAATCTTTTTGAGACGGAGGGATTACTAGATATATATAAAGTGTCCATTTGATAGATGTTCAAATAACATTCCCCATCTGGGAACTTGTCTTATGTTTTTTTAATCTTGTTGTATTTAGTTTTGCAATGAAATCTCAACTCTTATGATGTAGAAGAAATGAAGATGACAGCATTTAATTCAGCAAGACACTCAGTTGGTAGACCAAGGAAAGAATTCATAATGAAATCATCAATAGGTTCAACTGTTGCCACACCAACAAGTCTGCATTTTCCTTCTTCATCCAATCTCATCCCTCTTCCACTCTTCATTATCCCCTTTGATTCTTCAGATGTCAACACTGTCTTCACAATCAAGGGTGGAGCCTTATAGATACTACCAGCAGAAAACAAGAACTTGGCCTTAAACTCAAGATCAACCTTGTAAGCAAAAATAAAATTTAATAGATCATTAGATATTGTATTCGACTCCTCGTATTGTTATTCATCGTTTTTATAATAAATTATAAATTATATATAATTTATATCGCGACGATTGCAATCATTGTCGCAACACATATACAAATCGAAATCACGGAAGCCTTTATGCGACCGAGACCATTATTTAAAATCGTGACACATGTATCTTACCTTGCCAGATTCTTGATCAATGGTTCCTTGGAAAGCTTCTGGAACAATATCAATCCTCAAGAATGGTGGCAATGACAATCCAAGAAACTTAGTTGTAGAGCTTGTTAAGGAAGGAATATACAATGTTTGAAGATCAAATGAAACAAGAATATCATTATTATCTTGATTTTGTGTTGCCTTTGCACCAAGACCGTTTCCTATTCCTCCTTCAGCATCATATTCAAAATCAGGATACCTTGAAATTCCAAGCTTGCAAGCACTTTTTGTCTTGAAATTGATAGTGTAAGCCTTATTATCATTTGATGGAGTTTCAACTGTGGTGGAAATGGTTTTTTGTTGTTTTTCACTTGAGGAAAAGGAAGAGAAGATGATTGTGTTTCTTTTTAGAAGATTTGGTTTTTTGGTGTGAAATTTGCATGGTATTGGAGGGTTTGAGAAGTTTATCTTAGAACTCATTAGTGTCTATGATTTTTTGATGAAATGAAAGGAAGTTGAATTTCTACAAATTTAATTTTTATTTTTTTATTTTTTTTATGAGAGAGCACTTTAAGAAGGTGAGGTTGTTTTGGATTGTGGCTATGAATCTTATCTTTTTATTTGAGGTCTCAAAAACATGGCACTTGACAGTTCAATAATATTGACTATTGAACTTCTATGACAAATTGGTCCAAATTTGATTTTTGTTTTTTAAATTGGAAAAGAAGTTTTATGATAAATTGTGTTATTATTTTAATTTGATTAAAGTTCATTAAAAATTAATGTGTTCATAAAATTTTGAATTGAATGTTTTCACATTTAAAAAATTGAAATATTTCTTAAAATTTAATTTAAGAAATAATTTAGTGTAGTTTGAATTTAAAAATGCGTAGAAATTATTCTTTTTATATTTTTTTAAAATGTTATTAATTTATAAATATCACTTCACACTCAATTAACTTAATTAAATTAATTCAATTAGTACATATCAATTGTTCAGCTTCAACTACTTTAAATAACTTTTTAATATAAATTCACGTTTATATTTTATATGTAATTGACCTTAAACAATATTTAGGTTAATATCATTTTATCTCTTGTCATTTAAGTGGTTTTTGATTTTGTCTCTCTAATTTTATTTTTAAAACTATCCTTGTTATTTGAAGATTATGTACTTTAAAATCTTCGATGAAAAAGACATATGTACAGAACTGTCAAATAGTTCAGCCCCAACCTGCTTCAGCATGATGTGCCAAAAATATTTAAATGGGTTGAAATGGACTGATCCAATTGCTTAATGGCCTGTCGAAATTGAGTCAACCCAGTTTTCAAAGGCCCGTGCGGCCTGATGGGCCTACCCGATCCGTACTTCAATATTATAGCTCAACATGCTGGACTCCATACACCCATAAATCCTGGTAGTCTTCATTATTGGACCTCATTGTAGCCCAACACTGAAGACCTTGGCCTAGCATCGGGGGCTATATAAACCCTCTCACTTGAGAGGGTCAATTATTCATTCATTCACTTATTCTACCTTACTTATGTTACTTGCACTATGATTGTCTAGACTCTTACTTTGGCATTAGAGTATCTTACAAGTATCCCCCACTTCACATTCGACCGCTGCTAAATTTGAAGCTCGCGGGCCTTGACGATCCCTTCTGATCAGATAGGATCAGTGGTGCCATCTATGAGAATCCAACTTCCCTGTCTTTCACTCAATACCAAAGCAACTCTCTCAACCTTCCGATTGTCATGACTGGCCACGCTATCAACAATGACCAGAACATTCACTTCACCGACGCTGACAACAACAACACTGATAACAACAACACAGACAACAACAACAATGTTGCCGCCTTCGAGCAAGACCTCTGGGAGGGGATGACCGCATCTTCCTCCACCCGCTCGCAACCACGCGAAGACACATACTATCCTCGACAGAATTACGATTTGGCTGTGTATCAGGAGATCCCTGTTCTCGAAAACACTGACGGCACGATCAGAGTCCTGTTTGTGGTGATCAACCGGACGAATTACATGATCTTCGCGCAGGATAAGTGTCTGATGATGCTTGAATAGACTCGTCGGTCCCCCAGAAATCATCGAAGACCTGATTCTCGAAATCCTCCTCCCCGAAGGAGAGAGGACCACTCTCAATCTCCCCCGCAGAGACACAAACAAGACAATTATCGGAGCCCAACTCCCCGCCTACTGGGTGAGGTCCTTCATTGGAGAGGACCCAGCCCGAAACTGTCAAGAAGCGCAGTCACACCCCCCGCCCAAAGAACGACGATCCCATGAACATAAAAGAAACAGGGGCGAGGAAGAGAAGAAGTCTCGGTCGAGGAACCATCCTTGTGGCCAAGACCAACACAAAGATCACCACTTCTACCGGTCCCCCTCTCGCTCTCCAAAAAGAAACAACAAAGACGACTCCCGTGGTCCACTGTTCCAAGCCATAATGGAGGCCCCTATTCCTAAAGGGATGGAGAAGCCTCCCCTTCTGAAGGAATACAATGGCATTGCTGACCCTGTCGACCACATCGATGACTTCAAGGCCTGCTTCACTATCACAACATTGGGGGGCCCATTAAATGCAGACTGTTCCCCATGATGCCAAGGAAAATAGCCATGGACTAGTATAAGATCCTATCCCTCATGTCGATCACCTCGTGGAGGAATCTGAAGAACCAATTCATCAGCAGCTTCACTGCATCTCGTTGGCACCCAAAGACTAAGGCCGTCGTTGAGGCAATCATCCAGAGGAGCGATGAAACACCCAGAGAATACATTGATCAGTTCAACCGAGGGGCCATTCAGGTCCTCTGCGCCGATCACATGAAGAGATACTTTCTCGATAGAGGATTCCTCTCGGGCACTGAATTTAGAAAGACCATCGATATTGAGCCCCCCCGGGTCTTTTGATGCACTCCTGGAAAAAGCCCAGGCGTACACGAACTACGAGGAAAAAGAGATCGCCAACAACACCCGCGATTCGGGGAACCGCATACCAACTAATGTCCCGCGGTACAATGACGTGGGCTCTTCTCGATGAACATAGGAGAAGAGAAAGGAGGAGAAACCTTGCGACCCCCGCGAGCACAGAGGACCATCCAGGAGGTTCACCGAATATACCCCACTGAATGCTTCTCGCAAGCGTATCCTTGCAGAGTGCTCCAATGCTGAGTTCAAGGGCGGTGGGGCCAGACATCCCCGACCCACCCCTTCAAAGCCTGGGGCCTATAGAACAAAGTACTGTCAGTACCACTGGAGCCATGGTCACCTGACCGAAGACTGCGTCAACCTGAAGGATGCCATCGAGATTCTCATCAAGGCAGGGAGACTCGGGTAGTATAAGAGGTACGACGCCCCTCACTGGGACACCCACGAGGTTAAATAAATTTGGGAGGACTTTCGACCATCCAATGACTCTAGTCCCCTCCAGGTAGCCTTCTGCATCTCAAGGCCTGAGGACTTCCACATCCCTGACTGTCTTGAAGATGACGAGCCCTTTTTCACTCACAGTAGATGGGAGAAGTTCCCCTCCTCCATGGTCATATCTAGTGGGGGATTCACTGACATCTCAGTGAATTCAGCAAAGAGGAAACTCAACGAGCTAGTGGATGCAGCCCCGATCCAGGTTGTAACCCTTGAAATATTCAAGGGAAAATCTGAGTCAATCACCTTCTATCTCGAGGAGCTGCCCGACGGAGTCCCCAACTCCAGTATGCCTCTGCTAGTGAGGGCAAAAATGGCCAACTTTGATATACATCTCATCCTGGTCGATGAGGGGAATTCTATCGACGTCATGTACACCCACATGTTCCACACCCTGCAGCTCGACAATATCCACCTTGCACCATACATGGGGTCTGACCTGTAAAGATTTAACAGTTCAACCTCCAAGCCATGGAGCTATGTAGAGTTTCTCGTCTCTCTACAACTGCATCCTGGGGAGACCGACATTGGCTGAGCTGACCGCAGTACCCTCTACGGTTCATTTAAAGATAAAGTTATACACCAAGAGGGCCCATGTCGCCACCATTCATGAAGACATCTCAGCTTCCAGGAGATGTTTCAACGTGACTTCCAAAGGGCAAAACATGATCGACACTAGGGAACGACCTACTAAAAGAGCAACTACCTCGACAGGCTACCTCGGCGGACAAACCTGCTTGAGTTCAAGAACAACAAACTCCACCAAAGGTCGACTCCATTAACCTCGACACCCTCTTTGACAAAGATGAAGTCGGGGCCCTCAATGGAGAACATGATCCTCTTCGACCCATCCTAGACAGAGACTTCGAGTTCATCCTCCTCGATGAAGACCCGAGCAAAGGCGTAAAGATTGGTGCTGGACTCCCTGACCTGGCGAGGAAGCAACTCAAATCCCGCTTGAGGGAGAATGCCGACTTGTTTGCGTGGAGCACTGCGGAGATGCCCGAGCTCAAACCTGATGTTTCCTGTCACTAACTTACTATGGATCCAACCGCTAAGGCAGTAGTACAACATAGGCGTAGGCAGTCTCCCGAAAAAGGCAGAGGCTGCTGAAAGAGTTGTAAAAGACCTCCTAGAGGAAAATTTTATTTCTGAGGCCCGGTATTCAACCTGACTCTCAAAAGTTGTACTTGTTAAAAGAAATAATGGAAAATATCGTATGTGTGTTGACTATACTGATCCTAACCGGGCATGTTCTAAAGATGTGTTTCCTTTACCTAATATCAACATACTGGTCGACAACTCGGCCGACTATAAAAGTTTATCATTTATGGATGCTTACTTGGGATATAATTAAATCCCTATGGCAATAAGTGACAAACATTACACTGCCTTCATGACCGGGTCGAGCAATTACTACTACAACGTAATGTCCTCCGGCCTAAAAAACACAGGGGTAACATACCAGTGAATGATGAATAAAGTATTCCGTGGTGAGATCATGAACATGCTCGAGGTATACATGGATGACATAATCATCAAGTCTCAAGCGAAAACTGACCATGCTACCCACATCAAAAGATTGTCTTCCCAAGCAAGGCAATGCAAAATGAGATTCAACCAGGAGAAATGCACTTTCAGAGTTAGGGCAGGAAAATTCCTTGGTTTCTACCTAACCGAATGAGGAATCAAAGCCAACCCCGATAAATATCGGGCATTCTCCAAGCTCTCCACGCCAAGCTCGAAAAAATCCATACAAGTCTTGAAAGGCATGCCCACATTGCTCTTCCGCTTCGTAGCGAAATCCGCACAAAATGCACTCCCATGCTTCAAACTCTTGCGAAAAGAGGTGGCATTCGAGTGGACCGAGGAGTGTGAGCAAGCTTTCCTCCACCTCAAACGGTCCCTTTCACAACCGCTTGTATTATCACGATCATAGAATGGGGAAACTTTGTTCCTCTACCTGGTCATCTCCACCGAGGCCATAAGTGCATCCCGCGTCCGCGAGACACCAGACAGGAAAAAACCAATATACTTTACTAGAAAAGTGTTGCAAGGCCCCGAGATCAGATATCAACAAATTGAAAAGGTAGTCTTAGACCTCATTAATGCATGAGGAGACTCAGATATTACTTCCTGGCCCACACGATCATCGTGCGAACAAATCAACCCGTGAGACAACTACTAGGTGGACTATATATGTCCGGTAAAATGTTGAAATGGTCCCTAGAGCTCTCCGAATTCGACCTTCAATATGAGAGAATAACATCTCTTAAAGCCCAAGTGTTGACCGACTTTGTTGCAGAGATGACCGCCCATAAACCCCCTGCGGGCGAGAAATACAAGTGGACCATCTTCGTAGACGGAGCTTCTAGCTCTACGGGAAGCGGGGCTGGAATCCTCCTCAAAAACAAGGAGGGAGTTATAGTCGAACATTCGCTTTCCCTGTCATTTCCCACGTCGAACAACCAGGTCGAGTACGAGGCCCTGTTTGCAGGATTAAGGTTGACCGAATACCTGGGTGCCCGTGAAGTACAAATATTCACTGAATCCTAACTCATAGTGTCTCAAGTTTGAGGGGAATATCAAGCCAAGATGATAGCCTCATTGAATACCCGAACCTAGTCAAAGAAAGGATGAAAAGGTTCGACGGAGCAGAAAATAAACATGTACCTCGCAAACAGAACATGCGGGCCGACATACTTTCAAAGCTCGCGAGCACAAAGAAAAAAGGTGGGAACAATTCTGTTATCCAAGAATCCTTTTCTCGTGCGAGTATTGAAAAACCCACTGCGTCGCCCGAGGTGAATGCCATCAGGGACAATTCGTGTTGGATGACCCGATATTTAATTATCTCACAAAGAGAGAGTTACCCGCTGACCAAAAATAGGCCAATGAGACCAAACAACGAGCCTGCTCTTATGTAGTAGTCGAGTAGAAGCTCTATCGACGAGGATTCTGCATCCCACTCCTGAAATGAATCAAGGAGTTCAAAATCCCTGAGATTTTACAGAAAATCCACGAGGGAATCAACTCCCAACACTTGGGCGGAAGATCTCTGGAACGAAAGGCGTTGTGAGCAGGGTATTACTGGACCATCATGTAGCAAGACGCGAATGAGCACGTCAAAAAATGCGACAAATGTCAAAGACACGCGGACATGCACCTCGCACCCCACACGAACTCAAAACATTGTCGTCCCCGTGGCCATTTTTTTGGTGGGGGTTAGACATCCTCGGACCGTTCATACAAGGATCATATCAAAATAAATTCCTGATTGTGGCCGTCGACTATTTCACAAAGTGGATAGAGGCCGAAGCCCTGGCAAGAATCACATCACACAACATTTTTTTGTTTCTACAAGAGAAATGTGCTTGCCCAATTCAGCATACTATAAACGCTCGTCACCAACAACAAGATGCAGTTCACTGACCAAGAGTCATACGAAATCTAAGAGTTCCTCGCTACTTGCTGTCATACCCCAAAATTTGCCCTCCCATATTCTTCAAGAAATTGCCAAGCCAAGTCACAAAATTCCCCAAGGGTTGTGCAGTGCAACAGTCTCCTAAACAGTCCAAATTAGGGTTTTGAGTCTGGGCAAGAAAAGGAAGTTTTCAAAGGCTCAATCAAGTCTCATATGCTTACAAACATGGTCAAGCATCCTCATATCAAGTTTCAAGGCATTCAGCTCAAGATTGTACAGTCAAAACCCTAAATTGCACTACAGTCAACTGTAGGGGCAAAATGGTCATTTGACAGTCAAAAGTTCAAATTTTTGGTCAATATATCATTTTGAAGCCACAAACATCATTTGATCAATGCTTGATCATGATTCTCAAAATTTGGCTCAGAAATCATCAAAGATGCAAAAGTTGATATATTTGGACAGCTGAAAAAGTCAACTGAAATTGACCAGGGCATAACTTTCACATGGATTATCAGAAAAATTCCATCCAAAGCTCATTTTGAAGAGAAAGACATTTCCTACAACTCATCTTCATACTTCAAGTCCAAGAAATGCTCTCACAAAAAGTTATCAATCTCAACATTACAGGTCATTTTCAAAAGTCAACAAAAAGGGACTTTAAGTCAAAGGCCATAACTTGAGATTGGTAAATCAAAATGACATGGGACCAAAGACATTGGTTAAAGGACTCAAAGACCTTTCCAAAATGTCCAAGAACATGTGAAAAGCTTAAAAATTGAGCAAGTTATGCCTTGTAGAAGTTGGGAAAATTTTGTGAAATGGCAAAAGTCAATTATCTTTGAAAATCCAATTTTGACAAAAGGGCCCCATTTTTCTCACTTTGTCCATCCTTGTCATGCCACACACGTGGCCCATGGTTGATTTCAAGACCAAATGTTGACTTTTTCATTTTTATTTAATTTTTGATGATTTAATTCATTTTAATTCATTAAAAATTCAAATAAAATTTAAAAGTCAATGTAATGGTGTCAAATGAATTTGGACAAGTTCTATACATCATGAACCAACTCAAAAATCAGGCCAAGGTTCATTTGCACACTAGGTCTAGGTTTTGGCTAGAATTTAGGAAAAAATGGTTAATGAACAAACCCTAATGCCAATTCTTTCTCAAGCATGGATTAAGGGTAGTTAGCATGCCTATTCAATTCCATAAGGATCATTGAGTCAAACCCTACCAAGAACATAGCACAAAACTCGTTCAAAGTCCATTTGGCAATTTGAAAATTTGGCCATAAAGTGCAAATCTGAAATCATAGCTAGGGATCTTCTGAAGCCATAATTTTGGTACCAATAGCTTCCTGAGACGATTTTGGACGTATCTCAATCAATAACAACAACAAAAACACCTTGTACTGGTATCTATGAGTCCAACCGTACCTTGGAAATTTTGAAATCACATAGCATGATTCCATCACTTTTATGCATTTTTTTTCATGGATTCATGTTTATCTTGATGTTTCTGAACTAATTGATACGTTTAATTGTGTTTTTGAGCCACCTATGCGAATCCACCATTGTCACATACTAGGGTTTTGCAGGCCTGTGAATTAGGGGTTCTCATTAGAGGAAAAATTGGACGTCCTCAGTGCCACCATTGAACTCAGCGCCTCAAAACGAAGAGACCTGTACCCTCGCGAACAATTTATGAAGGCCAGGGTTCTAATCGCTATTAATGGAATGGGCATATTCTGAGGGGGTTCAAAACCCCCGTTAAGTGTTTGATAAATTTGTTTCAGGAAAACATGAGGAAGAAGATGGCATCGTGGCGCACCCTGGTTGGATGAATTTGAATTTTCGCGCGTTTAGCCAAGCACTAACCATTTTCCTTTATGTATTTTATTGATTATTATATGTTAAATGAAAACAACTAGCTCAGCTGGCAGGGACGCGCATTAGTGACCACAATGACCTGGGTTCGAGTCCCAGGTCTTGCAATTTCTCAATGTTATTTTTCCTTTCCAGGTTCCATGCCACGCTCATATTAAGGCTCACCATACACTTCAGCACCAGCCCATCCACGTGTCCCAGAGCACTCACACCAAAGGCAAGGATTGGGGAACATGCTACGCTTCAGTCAAAGACACCACATTGGATCAAAAAAGTCAACACATGGCCAGCAATTGGGCCAGGCCTTTCAGATTTGCACTCCCAAATTCAAATCCATACCCTCCTGGTTCTATTTTTCTTTCTTTTTTAATTTTCTTCATATTCTATTATTTACTTTTTTTTACTTTCTGATTTAATTAATTTTTTTACAAAAATACAAAAAAAAACATTAAAAAGGCAAAAAACAATATAATTAATTTTGACTCTCTTTTAATAAATTAAAATAAGTATCATTTAGTTTAATTAGGTCTTAGTTTTAATTTTAATTCTAATTTTAATTCTTTTTTCATAATAAAAATCAAAAAATGTAGAATTAGGTTCATTTAATTTTCAATTTCCTTTTTTTAATTCTTTAACCTTTTTCTCACAATGTTAATATTTATTATTTATTTTCTATAAATCAAAATTGTACATAATTAGTTTAGAATTTAATTAGGTTAGAAAATTAAATCTTTTTCATAATAAACTTAAAAAATGATAGAACTAGGATTTTAATTTTAATTAACTTTTCTCTTTTTTCTTTTAAACCTAAAAAAAACACCAAAACATTATTTTTCATTTAATTTTTAATTTCCTTGATTAATTTTAATTATTTGTAAAAGGGTCCAACGCCCTAATTTCGTTTAGTCTTTATTTCGCGCATCTATTAAATACCTTTGTATAGGCCCTTAATACCTTTGTATATGCCCCAAAGCCATGTAATTAAAAACTCTCGGACTTTTTATTTATTCGCTTTATTTTCAGTCAAATCGGGTTCGGTTTTTTTGGCGATGTGGACCCGCGCCGGTTGTAATAGTTAGATTTATTTTCTCGCAAATATAACTGTTAATAAATATGCATGAAAGAATGAATGCCCGAAAAATAAAATTGAATCGTTAGATCACCAATGCATGACAAGACAAATAATGAACTGAAAATGACACACAATTCGCACACACCACCCCTAGGGTACGCCTCACTGTTGCCTTTCGAAAGGTGGTCGTCGAGTAGAAAACGTCTTAGTAAGTCCTCATGGTCCGGGAACCTGGCATGAGGGTAGCTTCTAAGGTGTTTTCCCGTTGCTCCGGTGACCACCACGTCCCTAAAACTCGAATTGACCCGAATACCTCCAACGGTGGTGCTACCTACCTCTCAATGGTGGGATAGCACTACTTTAAAGGACTCTTACACAGACGAATTCCTTAGGGTAGGTAGGTTCTCGTAGGTACTTGCTCTCTTCAAAACAAAATTCAAAATCTTTTCACACCAACACTTTCAAAAAACTTTCAAAACAAACTTTTCAAAACACTCTAACGTACGAGTTAAACTGAAACCTTTCAAAGAATATTTTTGAAACCCACATTGAAAAGCAAACAATTTTTGAAAACACATTGAGCAAGTACCTAAGAGCCCATGGATAACCATGGATAGAAAGGGTGCTAACACCTTCCCTTTCTATAACCTACCTCCCGAACCGAGAGCGATCTCTTTAAAGGAATTTTTCTGTGCTTTTGTCCTTTCCATTTGGAGAAAATAAAAGACGGTGGCGACTCTTGCTTCCGCGACATTTCGCGAACCAGCGTTAAAACAGTCAGTTCCAGATCCACCGATCACAGAACTGGCGACTCTGCTGGGGAAAACTTAAAGTGAGGTGTACCTTAGGACTAAGATCACTGTGTTTTCAATTGCTTTCCTTGTTTGCTTTATTATTGTGGGACCGTCTGGGGAGTTCTATAGATCCTAACCCGGATCTGGGGGATACCTTTTTTAGAAAGTAGCAACAAGGCTGTGAGGGAACTGTGCGGGGTATACCGACATGGTTGAAGCAGTCTGCTACGTTGATGTGACATTTTGGTGTGTACCGGTAACCCTTGAGTCAGTCAAGGAGAGTACGGGGCCTCCATGTGGTGTCATGAAGCATCAACAGACCTTAGGAACCTTAATTGAACCATCTTGGCCTCTTTAGGGTAGTGAGATAACTGACTTTGGTGCAGTCCGAGGTTGGTTGATACTCGATACTACACTCAATTGAGGGTTGCTTTCCTGGAATATTTCGGTCGCCAGTTCAGTGGCTAAATCGAAACGATGAACAATGAAAGCAATCCCGTGATATTGGGAACCTTAGAACCCGGTTACTTTGATTAGGACAGGATGAACCCACCAACTTCAAGAGGGTACTACCCAGACCCCATGCTGGCCTTAAACCTTAAGGGCCTATCTTGTGTGCCTTGTGTGCCTTACATGTTTGTCTTTGTAAATATCTGTGTTTAATCATAGCATCATGACATCATCCAGCATCATATGCATTAACTAACCATTTCAGGGGTTCGAATTTTCACCTTTGTTCCTGTTTTGTAGGACATGGAAACTGTTCGTAGAAAGACAATTCCAATCAGTCTTGTAAGGATCCCTCCTCAGCTTAAGGAACTTACATCCAGGATTCCTGAGAACTCTTCATTCAGTGAAAGGCATGGAAGCCTCATCAGCTTGGTCAACACCAACATTGAGGAAGATATGATAAAAGTCCTGTTCCAGTTCTTTGATCCTCTGCATCACTGCTTTACCTTCTTGGACTATCAGTTGGTACCTACATTGGAGGAGTTCTCCCGACTCCTGAAGATCCCTATCCTTGATCAGCTACCCTTCAACGGTACAGAAAAGGAACCTAAGCTTGAAGAGATTGCTAAAGCCTTGCACCTGCAGTCATCTGATCTCAAGGGACATTGGGAAGTTAGAAGTGGTATCAAAGGGTTCTTAGCCAGGTTTCTGTTTGAAAAGGCCTATGACTGTTGGAATTCCCTTGACTTGCAAGCTTTTGAAGAGGTTGTGGCCCTCCTTGTTTATGGTTTGGTGTTGTTCCCTAACCCAGACCAGCTCATTGATATCAGTGCCGTCCAGATCTTTATGTCCAGGAATCCTATACCTACGTTGCTGGGGGACATCCTTCACTCATGTTACACTCGAACCATGAGAAAAAGAGGTGTCCTAATGTGTTGCACTCCTCTCCTGGGAAAGTGGTTTATTTCGCACCTTCCACAATCAGTCCTGAAGAACGAGCGGGGTTTGAGATGGTCACAACGGTTGATGACTCTTACACATGCAGATATACATTGGTGCCCTAGGTCCAGAGAAGATGTCACTATCATTGATCGTTGCGGAGAGTATCCTAATGTTCCTTTACTTGGAATCAGAGGGGGTATTACTTATAGTCCATGCCTGGCTTGGAGACAGTTTGGTTATGCTCGGAGGGATGGTCCTCATGACATGTTGATTCCTGACATAGTTTTTGACTTCGACAACGATACTCAAGGACTTCGCCAGAGATTTATCAGAGCTTGGAGGATGCCTAGTAGGATAGACAGCAAGACATTGGGGCACAGGAACTCCATCCCTTTGGAGCCTTATCTCAAGTGGGTACGAGCCCGTTCTCAGAAGTTAGTAATGCCTTACCCTCACATGCTTCCAGTAATCAAAGAGCCTGCCTTGGAAGGAGAGGTATCTCATGTTATTCAGCACCCTGATATGCCCACATCCTGGGAAGAGATGCAGAAGAGTTGGATCCAACTGAAGGAAGAACGGAATTCTCTTGAGACTAGTTTGCATGCCAGTGAAAGGAAGGTCTTGGAGCTCACACGCCTGTTGCATGAGGAAAGGAGTCTCAACACTTACATAGCTCCAAAGAAGATGCGCAACATATTTTGGATGTGATTTGATCTTTTTGTACTTTTGCCCATGAGGCTTTGATGTATTAAAACAATGATTTTCTTAATAATAAAGTGTGTTCCTTTTGGTCTACAACAAATTTGAATTTTCGAACCCTTGAATGCATTGCATAAACACATATCATTCATCATGTGCATCATAAATACTCTTCTTTTCAGGTTGTTTACCGTTCTTCGCTGTTTATTTCAGCATCATGAACCCTCCTGAATCATCAACCGATGCGGCTATCAAGGCTCTTCAGGCGCAGAACGTCCAGTTTCAGGCGCAAAACGCTCAATTTCAGGAGCTGATCAAGGGCTTGTCTCAGGGTCAACAAGAGTTAAAGACCATGCTGTTGAAAAAGACTAAGAAGAAGAGGAGGACTGTGCTATTTAGCACTGGGCGCAGACTCGGGAACACCTTGCAAATTGAAGCTGAAAGGACTCCTCCATCTGTGACAGAAGGTAGTCACCAAGAAAGGGAGATCACTACTCCTGTGGGCTCTGATACTGAAACAGACTTCAATGACGACCAGTACCCTCCTGCTGAAGACCGGTACAAACAGCTGGAAGACAGGCTAAAGGCTGTGGAAGTTCAACGAGTACCTGGATTGGATTTCGGAGACTTGGGGTTATCTACTGGAGTGGTGATCCCGCACAAGTTCAAAACACCTGCCTTCGTGAAGTATGATGGGGCTTCCTGTCCCAAGATGCACCTCCGTTCTTATGTAAGGAAGATCCAGCCTTACACAGCAGACAAGAACCTTTGGATCCACTTCTTCCAGGAGAGTCTTTCAGGGACTCACCTCGATTGGTTCTATCAACTAGATGGAATCAGCATTCGTAACTGGGAGGATCTGGCCACTGCTTTTTACAAGCAGTATCAGTATAATGCCGACCTCGCTCCTACGCGTACCCAACTCCAGGGTATGTCGCTAGGGTCGGGTGAAGGTTTTAAGGAGTATGCTCAGAAATGGAGAGACTTGGCTGGCAGGGTGCAGCCACCATTGACGGATCGGGAGCTGGTAGATATGTTCTTGGGGACCCTGTCTGGTCCATTTTTCAACCATCTCATTGGTAATTCCTCTGCTGGGTTTACCGATCTAATCCTGACTGGTGAGAGGATCGAGGCTGGTATAAAATCAGGGAAGATACAGAAAGTTGCCTCCTCCAGCACTGAGAAGAAACCCTTCAAAAAGGAGGCTAGTGCTGTATATAACTCCCGGAGAACAGAGCGACCTGAACACCGCCAATCTGTCAGTGCGGTAATGATTGCCAAACCTGCTGCCGCTCCTCGGCCAACTAATCCTCAAAAGTTTGAAAGACCCCGGAGAGAGTTTACCCGGTTAAGCATGACCTTATCACAGATCCTGCCACAGTTACTATCCACCAATTTAGTGACTGTCAAGGAGGCTCCAAAGTTTCCCAACACTGCATCTCCCAAGTTCAATCCAAATGCTCGCTGTGCTTATCACTCTGATAGCCCGGGGCATAACACAGATGACTGTTGGGCCCTAAGGAACAAAGTTCAAGATCTCATTGATGCAAAGGAGATACAGTTTGAAGCGCCCGAGAAGCCAAATGTTGTAAATGCTCCCATGCCCCACCATGGAGTGAATGCTGTTGAGGAAAATTTGTATGTAGCTTCGGTGGATGATGTTGCTACTCCGTTGCTGATGGTCAAGAGGAATCTGTTGCTAGCCGGTTTATTTCCGGGATGTAGTGAAAGTTGCCCTCTATGTGTTGCTTCCCCTGCTGGTTGTTCTCTATTGAAGTCAGGCATCCAAAACCTGATAGATAGTAGAGAGATTTTGTTCCAAAAGACTGTTGTTCCTGCTGCTCCTGTTGCAGAAGTGTCAATCGTTACCATCTTCAACAACTATTCCGAGGCTCCCTCAAAGAAGCCTATACAAGTTGTGTCAGTTCACAAGAATGTTCCCATCACCATTACTGTTCCGGGGCCTATACCCTACGAATCTGATAAGGCTGTCCCATGGCACTATGGGGCGGATGTTTATGTTCTGGGTGTGAAACAAGAGTGCAACATTGATACTGGTGTCTCCAACATCACCGGGCCTGCTAAGGTCACTCGTAGTGGAAGACTGTTCTCGCCAGACATTGCTCCTCCAGCAATTCATAGGCCTTTGATCTTCACACCTGCCAGAGTGCCTGTTTCTCCTTCTGACCAAGTACCCACCCCTGCTGCTGAGTCATCTGATACTCGGGGCAAGGGAATTGCTGCTGATGTGCCTGCCAGGACGGAGGCACCAAAGACCATTGTTGAGGCTTCCAAGCAGGAAATGGAAGAAATTCTCAAGATAATAAAGAAAAGTGATTTCAATGTTGTGGAACAGCTGGGGCACACCCCCTCTAAAATCTCCATGTTGTCACTGCTGCTGTGTTCAGAGGCCCATGCAAAGGCTCTGATTGCTTTCTTAAAGACTGCCCATGTACCCCAAGATACGACTGCTGACCAGTTCACCGATTGTGTGGCCAACCTAACTGCTGATAATGGCCTGGGTTTCTCTGATGCCGATCTGACAGCAAAGGGGAAGAACCATAATGATGCCCTGCATGTCTCCATTGAATGCAGGGGCACTACTCTTGCTCATGTGCTGGTTGATACAGGTTCCTCATTAAATGTGCTGCCTAAAAAGGCTCTGGATAGGCTGGATTGTGAAGGTCTAGAGCTCAAACCAAGTAGCATTGTTGTCCGGGCCTTTGACGGGTCCAAAAGAATGGTGCATGGTGAAGTGGACATCCCAATCAGGGTTGGGTCACAGGTATTCGATTCAAAATTTTATGTGATGGACATCCATCCGTCCTATTCTTGTTTGCTGGGTCGCCCATGGATCCACAAAGCTGGAGCTGTGACTTCCACATTGCATCAAAAGCTCAAATACCCGGTCAGGGGGAGGATTGTAACAGTGCAAGGGGAGGAGGAATACATGGTCAGCCACCTCAACTCTTTCAGATACGTGGAAATGGATGGGGAGTTCATTGAAACCCCCTTTCAACATTTTGAGGAGGTACCACCAACCTTGGCAACAGCAGAAGATGAAGAGATTTCTCCTATGAAGATGGCCTCCTTAAAGGACGCCCGGGCTGTGATCGAAAAAGGCGAATGTGCAAACTGGGGCAAGCTCCCTGATCTTACTCCTAAGACTAACAAGTTTGGGCTGGGTTTCACCACGGAAGCTCAGAAAGCGGTGCGCAAGGCAAGAATTGGAAGACCTCCGTTGCTCATCACTCAGCATGGAGTGAATGCTATTGGAGAGGAAGATGAAATAGAAGAGTCAAAGTTCGATAGCTGGATCTACCCAACGGCCGACGGTGGATTGACCAATTGGACTGCCAAAGATTTTACTCCCATAACTTTTGTTTCCCAGTAATGAATTTCTTTGTTTTTGATTTGTAATCAACAATAATTTGAGACTATATGGCCCGGTGTCTTACCCGGGGCACCGTGGTTTTATTTATGAGGGCTTTTGTTTGTCACCATCATATATCATGAATAAAAGCATTGGACGTTTTTCACAATTCAAATTTTGCGTTCCTTTTCTTTCCTTTCTTTACATATTGCAAAACAGCTGTATTTACACACACACTCACTCATACAGGTTTCAATCCACTCTGGATCTCACTGGTAACGACTCTGCTACTGCCAGTTATGACTTCGAAAATCCGATCAACTTAGCCGCCGACGAAAGTGAAGATGATTGCGAAGTGCCTGGTGAACTTGCAAGACTGTTACAACAGGAAGAGAAGGCAATTCAACCCCATGAAGAGCCAGTGGAAATGATAAACTTGGGTACGGAGGAAGACAAGAAAGAGGTGAAGATTGGTGCCAACCTAGAACTCAGCGTGAAGCAACGGTTGACTCAGATGCTGCGGGATTATAAAGAAATCTTTGCCTGGTCCTACGAAGATATGCCCGGATTAGATACCGACATTGTGGTCCATCATTTACCAACTAAAGAAGATTTCCCTCCGGTTAAGCAAAAGGTTCGTCGTATGCGTCCAGAGATGTCTGAGAAGATTAAAGCCGAGGTTATGAAGCAGTTTGATGCCGGGTTTCTTGCAGTAACTTCTTACCCTCAGTGGGTTGCTAATGTGGTGCCGGTACCTAAGAAGGACGGCAAGGTCAGGATGTGTGTTGATTACAGGGATCTGAACAGGGCCAGCCCCAAGGATGACTTCCCTCTACCCCACATTGATGTCCTTGTTGATAATACAGCTCAGCATAAAGTGTTCTCTTTTATGGATGGTTTTTCAGGCTACAATCAGATCAAGATGGCACCTGAAGACATGGAAAAGACTACCTTTGTTACTCAGTGGGGGACCTTCTGTTACAAGGTCATGCCGTTCGGGTTAAAGAATGCTGGGGCAACCTACCAACGTGCCATGGTTACCTTATTTCATGATATGATCCATCATGAGATAGAAGTGTATGTGGACGACATGATCGCTAGGTCCCAGACTGAGGAAGAGCACCTAGATCATCTGCAGAAGTTGTTCGACCGGTTGAAACTGTACAAGCTGAGATTGAACCCGAACAAGTGCACCTTCGGGGTAAGATCGGGAAAGTTGCTAGGTTTTGTGGTCAGTGATAAAGGGATTCAAGTAGACCCTGCTAAGGTCAAAGCCATTCAAGAGATGCCAGTTCCTAAGACAGAGAAGGAAGTCAGAGGCTTTCTAGGACGTCTGAATTACATTGCTCGGTTCATCTCACATTTAACTGCTACCTGTGAACCAATCTTCAAGCTGCTGAAGAAAGATCAGGTAGTACGTTGGAATGATGAATGTCAGGCTGCTTTTGACCGAATCAAAGAATATCTCCAAGAACCACCCATCCTTATGCCACCAGTTGAAGGGAGACCTTTGATACTTTACCTGACAGTGCTGGATAATGCAATGGGGTGTGTACTGGGGCAGCATGACGAGTCTGGCCGAAAAGAGCATGCCATTTATTACCTTAGCAAAAAGTTTACCGACTGTGAGACCCGATACTCACTGCTTGAGAAAACTTGCTGCGCTTTGGTATGGGCTGCTCGCCGGCTGAGACAGTATATGCTGACTCACACTACCTTGTTAATCTCAAAAATGGACCCTATAAAGTACATATTCGAAAAGCCTGCTCTGTCTGGGAGAATTGCAAGATGGCAGATGATCTTGACGGAATACGACATTCAGTACACGACCCAAAAAGCCATCAAGGGAAGTGTATTGGCCGACCACTTAGCACATCAAGCTGTAGATGACTACCAATCAATGAACTTCGAGTTTCCGGACGAAAGCATTATGATAGTAACTGACTGTGAAATACCCGGACCGGATGAAGGACCTGAACCCGGATCCCGATGGTCTATGCACTTTGACGGAGCATCCAACGCTTTGGGAAATGGTATCGGTGCCATAATTGTATCTCCACAAGGTACTCATACCCCACTCACTGCCCGGCTGTGTTTCAATTGTACCAACAACATGGCGGAGTATGAAGCGTGTATTATGGGTCTTCAAGCTGCAATCGACCTGAGGATCAAATTTCTGAGTGTCTTCGGAGATTCCGCTCTTGTGATCAATCAGATCAAAGGAGATTGGGATACGAAACATCCAAACTTGATTCCTTACAGAGAATGCGTGTTGGCCCTGATCCCCCATTTCACAGAGATAACATTTGAGCACTTTCCAAGAGAAGAGAATCAGCTGGCGGACGCGTTAGCTACAATGTCTTCAATGTTCAAGGTTAAATGGGATAATGAAGCTCCCCGGATCACCATCTGGAAACTGGACGAACCGGCATACTGTTGTGATCTCGAAACTGAATTGGTGACTGAAAAGCCTTGGTACCACGAAGTGAAGAGATATCTGGAAGCTCAGGAATACCCTGAAGGTGCTTCTGTCAATGATAAGAAATTCCTGAGGAGGTTTGCAGCCAAGTTCTTTCTTAGCAATGGCATCTTGTACAAGCGAAACCAGGATTCAACTCTACTGCGTTGTGTAGATAAGACGGAAGCAGAAAGAATCATGGAAGAGCTACATGACGGGACCTTTGGTACACACTCCAGTGGACATACAATGGCAAAGAAGATTCTACGGGCAGGGTATTACTGGTCTACCATGGAAGCTGATTGCTACCAACATTCTAGGACATGCCATAAATGCCAGGTCTACGCAGATAAAGTGCATGTTCCTCCGGTTCCCCTGAATGTTCTGACTGCGCCTTGGCCATTTGCAATGTGGGGCATAGACATGATTGGTGAGATTAAACCTACGGCATCTAATGGACATCGCTTCATCTTAGTGGCGATTGATTATTTCACAAAGTGGGTTGAGGCAGCCTCCTATGCTACAGTAACCAAGACTGTTGTGGCACGGTTCATTCGGCACAACCTGATCTGTCGGTACGGTGTCCCTGAGCGGATTATTACGGATAACGGTACCAATCTAAACAATAAGATGATAGCTGAGCTCTGCGAACAGTTCAAGATACAGCACCATAATTCTTCTCCTTACCGACCGAAGATGAATGGGGCTGTGGAAGCAGCAAATAAGAACATCAAGAAGATCGTGCAAAAGATGACAGTAACGTATAAAGATTGGCACGAGATGTTACCGTTCGCCCTGCATGGGTATCGTACCTCAGCTAGGACGTCAACCGGGGCAACTCCTTTCTCTCTGGTTTATGGCATGGAAGCAGTCTTGCCGATTGAGGTACAAATTCCTTCTCTCCGGATAATGAAGGATGCAAATCTGAACGAAGATGATTGGATCCAGACACGACTTGATCAGCTCAACCTTATTGACGAAAAGAGACTTGCTGCTATCTGTCATGGTCAGACGTATCAGAAACGAATGATCAGGGCGTTTAACAAAAAGGTCAGACCACAGGAATATCAAGTCGGGGATCTGGTGATCAAGCGAATCATCCTTCCTCAGAGTGATCCAAGGGGCAAATGGACCCCTACGTACGAAGGGCCATTTGTGGTTAAGCATGTGTTCTCAGGAGGAGCAATGATATTAACCAACATGGATGGTGACGACCTTCCTCACCCCGCCAATGCAGACATAGTTAAAAAATACTACGCATGAAAAATGACCCGCTAGGCTGACATGCCTAGGCAAAAATAAGGGCTTCCCGTCGAACCAAAAGGGTTCGGGCAAAATGAAGGGATGAAAACGAAAAAATCTGTACACCCGGCAAGTCGAAAACCTGAAAAGGCGGCTTGGGCAAAAATGGGTATCCCGGTGGACTGAAAACCCGAAAAGGCAGTCCAGGCAAAAGTTAGGGATAAAAGCGTAATACTATGTCTCATTGGATCACTTTGCATCCAGAATCCGGTATCTACATCAAGACGGCATCGATCAGTCAGCCTCACCTTCAATCAAGGTCACCAAGTGATGAGACGCTCGGAGTTATAAAGGCTATAGCAGAGTTGAAACCCAGTGGATCATTCATCTTTCACACAGCTGTTTTATTTTCTTTTGTATAAAACTTGTAATAAACTCTCTTGTTCGGCGACGTACCTCTTACTAGGACGCCAGCCTCTTGTACACAAAACACCTATTCACAGGCTATTCAAAATCAATACAAATATACTTTTCAGTTAAACGTGCCAACTGTTTTTCTTTTTTCGTTTTGTTTTGCGAAGAACGTCCAAGGTTCAATTTGTGATATATGCATTTGACAATAATTTGCTAGCTCATAAATATTCGCATACGAAACAAAGAATTGATTGCAGGTGACACTAGAAACAGGGGCAATAAAGGTTGGTCTGAGCAGTCTAATTGTTCTATTCTCCAAGGTACCAAGGTAGGTTCAGCTAAAGAACCTAACCAGACATCTTAAATTCCCCAGAGGACAGCAAGTCAGTGCATTCTTCCCCAGCATATCAAAACTTCCCCAGGAAAGTCCCATCCGAGTTCCCCAGGAAAGGTGGGATTCGTCTCCCCAAGCAGTAAGCTTATCCCCAGTAAATTCTGGAAGCTTATCCTTCACAGGACACGAACACGTCGTCCCGGCTTTATTCAAAGAGTTATTTCCTTAACAGGATATAACTGGGTTATCCTCAGCCAAAAGCCAAAGGAAAGTCGTCGTCAACGTAGTTCTTTCCTATCCCCAGCGAAGTCTATTCACACTTCCAGTACAACAACGGTATCCCAACAGAGTTACTATCAACATCCAGCAAAGCATCACTCTTCCCACAGAGTATTGCCTCCCAGCATGATCGCTAGAGTATCTTTTCTCCCCGCAGAATCCTCCATTTGCCAAGTTTATTCCGCAGCGGAGTCATCTTCTCCTACCGGTATCCTTGCAACTACTATCATCCCCAGCGGAAGCAAAATCTATTCTTCGACATCAGCCCAGGATACGACTTCCCGGCACCCGTCAAGGATTTACTTTCCTAGACGAAAACATACATAAAACATCACATACAGCATTATAGCATGCATAACGCACTGCATCATGCAAATCTCATTTATGTTGAGAACATCATTGCTTGATCCATATCATGCATTGCACATGACTGACTTTTATCTTTCAGGGAAAATTCAGTTAAGTTCTCAAGCTACATTTCAAGACCTAGACTGGTTCAGTCAAAGGCCTCCTCTGGTTCAGTTAAATCGTCCCAAGATTTTCCTGATTGCTTACCCAGTGGAAGACATTTCAAGACCTAGACTGGTTCAGTCAAAGGCCTCCTCTGGTTCAGTTAAATCGTCCCAAGATTTTCCTGATTGCTTATCCAGTGGAAGACATTTCAAGACCTAGACTGGTTCAGTCAAAGGCCTCCTCTGGTTCAGTTAAATCGTCCCAAGATTTTCCTGATTGCTTATCCAGTGGAAGACATTTCAAGACCTAGACTGGTTCAGTCAAAGGCCTCCTCTGGTTCAGTTAAATCATCCCAAGATTTTCCTGATTGCTTATCCAGTGGAAGACATTTCAAGACCTAGACCGGTTCAGTTAAATCGTCCCAAGATTTTCCTGATTGCTTATCCAGTCAATGGCCTCCTCTGGTTCAGTTAAATCGTCCCAAGATTTTCCTGATTGCTTATCCAGTGGAAGACATTTCAAGACCTAGACTTATCCAGTCAAAGGCCTCTCTGGTTCAGTCAGATCGACCTTAAGATCTCTCTGATTCTTATCCCCAGTAGAAGACACCCCAGATTTTTCTCAACGAGCGTTGTTGAAGTTAAAGTCGCCCAAGGCTCTCTTACCATTCATGCTAAGGAAGTAATCATCCCTGGTTCTTTCATTGCTGTTTGAAGCTCCAGACTCAGCTCCTGTACCCAGTCAGGACACATCTAAACCTCAGCTCCTGCAACGTGTCAGGTACTCATTTTTCTGTTTTGCAGGTATGCAGGTTCTCGCCAAGGAATCTCTTACACAATCCAGCAATCTCCAAATGGCATCTATAAGCCCATTCCACCCTCATTGCTAACATGTGAGCGCAAATTTCCGGGCACTCTAGTGTCCAATCATCTTTTACCCTCGGATTACGAAAGGCGCGTCAGCCAATCTACATCCTCAGGTCTAAGAAGATTGAACAGGGGCAACTGTTATACCCCAAAATTTGCCCTCCCATATTCTTCAAGAAATTGCCAAGCCAAGTCACAAAATTCCCCAAGGGTTGTGCAGTGCAACAGTCTCCTAAACAGTCCAAATTAGGGTTTTGAGTCTGGGCAAGAAAAGGAAGTTTTCAAAGGCTCAATCAAGTCTCATATGCTTACAAACATGGTCAAGCATCCTCATATCAAGTTTCAAGGCATTCAGCTCAAGATTGTACAGTCAAAACCCTAAATTGCACTACAGTCAACTGTAGGGGCAAAATGGTCATTTGACAGTCAAAAGTTCAAATTTTTGGTCAATATATCATTTTGAAGCCACAAACATCATTTGATCAATGCTTGATCATGATTCTCAAAATTTGGCTCAGAAATCATCAAAGATGCAAAAGTTGATATATTTGGACAGCTGAAAAAGTCAACTGAAATTGACCAGGGCATAACTTTCACATGGATTATCAGAAAAATTCCATCCAAAGCTCATTTTGAAGAGAAAGACATTTCCTACAACTCATCTTCATACTTCAAGTCCAAGAAATGCTCTCACAAAAAGTTATCAATCTCAACATTACAGGTCATTTTCAAAAGTCAACAAAAAGGGACTTTAAGTCAAAGGCCATAACTTGAGATTGGTAAATCAAAATGACATGGGACCAAAGACATTGGTTAAAGGACTCAAAGACCTTTCCAAAATGTCCAAGAACATGTGAAAAGCTTAAAAATTGAGCAAGTTATGCCTTGTAGAAGTTGGGAAAATTTTGTGAAATGGCAAAAGTCAATTATCTTTGAAAATCCAATTTTGACAAAAGGGCCCCATTTTTCTCACTTTGTCCATCCTTGTCATGCCACACACGTGGCCCATGGTTGATTTCAAGACCAAATGTTGACTTTTTCATTTTTATTTAATTTTTGATGATTTAATTCATTTTAATTCATTAAAAATTCAAATAAAATTTAAAAGTCAATGTAATGGTGTCAAATGAATTTGGACAAGTTCTATACATCATGAACCAACTCAAAAATCAGGCCAAGGTTCATTTGCACACTAGGTCTAGGTTTTGGCTAGAATTTAGGAAAAAATGGTTAATGAACAAACCCTAATGCCAATTCTTTCTCAAGCATGGATTAAGGGTAGTTAGCATGCCTATTCAATTCCATAAGGATCATTGAGTCAAACCCTACCAAGAACATAGCACAAAACTCGTTCAAAGTCCATTTGGCAATTTGAAAATTTGGCCATAAAGTGCAAATCTGAAATCATAGCTAGGGATCTTCTGAAGCCATAATTTTGGTACCAATAGCTTCCTGAGACGATTTTGGACGTATCTCAATCAATAACAACAACAAAAACACCTTGTACTGGTATCTATGAGTCCAACCGTACCTTGGAAATTTTGAAATCACATAGCATGATTCCATCACTTTTATGCATTTTTTTTCATGGATTCATGTTTATCTTGATGTTTCTGAACTAATTGATACGTTTAATTGTGTTTTTGAGCCACCTATGCGAATCCACCATTGTCACATACTAGGGTTTTGCAGGCCTGTGAATTAGGGGTTCTCATTAGAGGAAAAATTGGACGTCCTCAGTGCCACCATTGAACTCAGCGCCTCAAAACGAAGAGACCTGTACCCTCGCGAACAATTTATGAAGGCCAGGGTTCTAATCGCTATTAATGGAATGGGCATATTCTGAGGGGGTTCAAAACCCCCGTTAAGTGTTTGATAAATTTGTTTCAGGAAAACATGAGGAAGAAGATGGCATCGTGGCGCACCCTGGTTGGATGAATTTGAATTTTCGCGCGTTTAGCCAAGCACTAACCATTTTCCTTTATGTATTTTATTGATTATTATATGTTAAATGAAAACAACTAGCTCAGCTGGCAGGGACGCGCATTAGTGACCACAATGACCTGGGTTCGAGTCCCAGGTCTTGCAATTTCTCAATGTTATTTTTCCTTTCCAGGTTCCATGCCACGCTCATATTAAGGCTCACCATACACTTCAGCACCAGCCCATCCACGTGTCCCAGAGCACTCACACCAAAGGCAAGGATTGGGGAACATGCTACGCTTCAGTCAAAGACACCACATTGGATCAAAAAAGTCAACACATGGCCAGCAATTGGGCCAGGCCTTTCAGATTTGCACTCCCAAATTCAAATCCATACCCTCCTGGTTCTATTTTTCTTTCTTTTTTAATTTTCTTCATATTCTATTATTTACTTTTTTTTACTTTCTGATTTAATTAATTTTTTTACAAAAATACAAAAAAAAACATTAAAAAGGCAAAAAACAATATAATTAATTTTGACTCTCTTTTAATAAATTAAAATAAGTATCATTTAGTTTAATTAGGTCTTAGTTTTAATTTTAATTCTAATTTTAATTCTTTTTTCATAATAAAAATCAAAAAATGTAGAATTAGGTTCATTTAATTTTCAATTTCCTTTTTTTAATTCTTTAACCTTTTTCTCACAATGTTAATATTTATTATTTATTTTCTATAAATCAAAATTGTACATAATTAGTTTAGAATTTAATTAGGTTAGAAAATTAAATCTTTTTCATAATAAACTTAAAAAATGATAGAACTAGGATTTTAATTTTAATTAACTTTTCTCTTTTTTCTTTTAAACCTAAAAAAAACACCAAAACATTATTTTTCATTTAATTTTTAATTTCCTTGATTAATTTTAATTATTTGTAAAAGGGTCCAACGCCCTAATTTCGTTTAGTCTTTATTTCGCGCATCTATTAAATACCTTTGTATAGGCCCTTAATACCTTTGTATATGCCCCAAAGCCATGTAATTAAAAACTCTCGGACTTTTTATTTATTCGCTTTATTTTCAGTCAAATCGGGTTCGGTTTTTTTGGCGATGTGGACCCGCGCCGGTTGTAATAGTTAGATTTATTTTCTCGCAAATATAACTGTTAATAAATATGCATGAAAGAATGAATGCCCGAAAAATAAAATTGAATCGTTAGATCACCAATGCATGACAAGACAAATAATGAACTGAAAATGACACACAATTCGCACACACCACCCCTAGGGTACGCCTCACTGTTGCCTTTCGAAAGGTGGTCGTCGAGTAGAAAACGTCTTAGTAAGTCCTCATGGTCCGGGAACCTGGCATGAGGGTAGCTTCTAAGGTGTTTTCCCGTTGCTCCGGTGACCACCACGTCCCTAAAACTCGAATTGACCCGAATACCTCCAACGGTGGTGCTACCTACCTCTCAATGGTGGGATAGCACTACTTTAAAGGACTCTTACACAGACGAATTCCTTAGGGTAGGTAGGTTCTCGTAGGTACTTGCTCTCTTCAAAACAAAATTCAAAATCTTTTCACACCAACACTTTCAAAAAACTTTCAAAACAAACTTTTCAAAACACTCTAACGTACGAGTTAAACTGAAACCTTTCAAAGAATATTTTTGAAACCCACATTGAAAAGCAAACAATTTTTGAAAACACATTGAGCAAGTACCTAAGAGCCCATGGATAACCATGGATAGAAAGGGTGCTAACACCTTCCCTTTCTATAACCTACCTCCCGAACCGAGAGCGATCTCTTTAAAGGAATTTTTCTGTGCTTTTGTCCTTTCCATTTGGAGAAAATAAAAGACGGTGGCGACTCTTGCTTCCGCGACATTTCGCGAACCAGCGTTAAAACAGTCAGTTCCAGATCCACCGATCACACTTGCATCTAGGGATGAACATTCTCCTTCGACCATGGGCTTTTTCCCTTTCTTCCTCTGCTTTGCGTGATCCTTCTTGGAGAAGCGGCTGTTGAGGTCGATGGCGTCGACCCTTGGCAATGGCTTAGCCTCCTCGGAGTTAGAGGGCAGGGTGGCCCTAGTGGTTGTTCGAGGTTGAGCGTTAATGGAACTCAGGCCTCTGGACGAGGCTTCAAAACTTCTTCTTGCTGCCTAGACGTCTCTGTGGAGGGTGGCGACCAAACCCTCTATAGTGTAGTATTTCATTTTGATGTGTACGGTGGAGGGCACCACAATCAGTTCAGCCAAAGTGGGTATCCCGAAGATAAATTAATAGAGAGACAGACAATCCACTACCAGAAACTGTGTCTTGATGGCTCTGGTCGTCACCCCTCTTCTGAAGGTGACGATCAACTCAACATACCCCCAGGGTTTGGTACTGGCCCCGTTGAAACCCTGGAGGTATGATCCCGTGTATGGGGTCAAGTGGATTTCGTTTAGTTGTAGGGTAGCGAACAGTTGGGTGTACATGATGTACACTGAGCTCTCTTGATCGACCAATATGTGACAAACATCAAAGTTTTCTATGCGAGCCTACACGAGTAGTGGGATAGTCAAGTTGGGGCCTCCACCCGACTGTTCTTCCCTGTAGAAATCAAGGGTATGAGAGCCTCCTCAGAACTCATTTAGTGTTGCATCCATGTTAGATTTGACTTTGATAAGTTGCTTGAAACTTATTTTCACGGATCCCACTATATGCTTGTTGAATCCCCCATTGGAGATGACCATCGCAGTGGGGAATGGCTCCCAGGGACTATGAGAGAAGAAGTACAATGGGACGTTCTCCATGTTTGGGAAGTAGAAATCTTTTGGTTGGAGATACTCATGGCGACCAGTATCGTGCTGATGTCGGGGGACTCCTTCCCCTCTTTGATGATCTTGGTTTCTAGAGCCTCCTCGTGGGAACCCTCTTTCTTGTTGTACTGCTTGAGGTGTCTGTCTCATATTAGTATCTTGATCGCATCCCTGAGATGGATGCAATCGTTGGTGTTATGGCCATGGCTTTTGTGGAACTTGTAGCACTTGCTCTTGCCGATTCTGGGCTTGGAGGGTGTTTGGCGAGGAAAGTGTACCCTAACCTGTTTGAATTCAGAGTTGACGCATTTAGACAGAATTTGTTCTCTCAAAGTGGTCAGAGGGGTGTAGTCATGGAACCGACCAACATACCCCTTGTAATTTTAGGAGTGTCGGGATCTCTCTTCCCGCTTCCTCTCCCCCCTCGACAGGATGTCGAGGGCTCATCGCTTTTCGACGGTTTGGTACTCTCTCGGTGCCTTGAATCCCTTGCATTTTTGGCCGCTTATTTCTCCTCATACTGAATATATGATTCATGTTTGAGGAGGAGGGAGTCGAGCGTTGCTGGAGTTTCAATGCCCATAACCTTCGTGAAGTTGCTGCGGGACAATAACCCTTGTTTAAGAAGGTACTTCTTCATTTCATCGGTCGTTAAGACCTGTACGGCTTATTTGTTGAAGCGCTCGATATACGCACATAGAGATTCGTCTCTGCCCTGGATAATCGCTTAAAGTGAAGCCTTTGATTTTGAATGCCGACGGGAGGCGATGAAGTGCCTCATAAATATATTTCCCAGTTGTTTCCAAGAAGTGATATATTAAGGGGGCATGCTTTTGTACCAAGCCATGGCACCTTTTCTCAGAGTGGTCGGGAACAAACTGCATTTGATTGCACCCTTCACGCCTTAGTAATCAAGTAGGGTGTCAATGTCTTCTATATGGCCGTCAAGATCAGTCGTACCGTCGTAGGATGCCAATAGGGACGGCTTCTCGAGCCCGATCAGGAGTCGTGCCTCCATAATTTCTCTCGATAATGGGCCACGAGGCTCTTCGTTATCAGTCTCTTCTAGGGATGATGACGGGGAGTGATGGTTCCTTCCTTTCCAGACATCGTGATCTCATCGAGGGGAAGGGCTCTGCCCTCATCGCCTTGGTCTGGGTGATAATGACCTATCACAGTCGTCTTTGCAGGTGCTCTTCATCTTCTTGGAAATCAAAGAGTCTTTATCCTTCTTGGGATATGTTTGATCACGCTTCTTGCGGAAAGAAATGTCGATCCTTTTCTTTCTTGGAGGACGCTCCTTTCAGAGAGGTGATATGCTGAAGGAGTTGCGTCGTTGGTGTCTCCTAAGGGGAGACCTTGATTGTTTCCGCTCTAGGTCCCCCATCCCCTTTCTCTATTGGAGGGTGAGAGAGTTGGTTGTGTTAAGGGCATCGGTTCATGCTGTTATGACTGGGTCGACGTTCTGCGGAACAAGGACCGGTTGCAGAATTTATGGCTGGTCTTTGGTAGGGTTCTTAGGAAACTGTTCGTTCAAGAATAGATTGTTGTTGCGATAAGCTTCGATAGAATCCTGGGACACAGTATGTCCATCGTGAGCGCCAAAGTTATCCTCGAGGTGAGGATTTTCTTGGCTTCCCTCGATCTCGCGTGTCGGGGAGAGCACAATCTTTCCAAATAGGTGGTGATCATCGTGATTAGCCATGATCGATGAATGGACATGATCTTTGGTCTTTAGATTCTAGGAATAGAAAACATAGAAGATAGTTCCCACAGTCAGTGTCACTGATCTTACTGGTTAATAAGAATCTGCAAGGTGGCTAGATGACGATCTTTAGATGGGCTGGAAAGTCGAGAGGAAAAAAGGGGATTGTATCTGCAAGGCACTCTGACGATCAAGTAAGTGTCGGAGCAAAAAGAGATACAAGCAAAGTATTAGGATTTTAGTGATGAATAGTTCATATTTAATACCCGACTCTCACATGAGTGAGAGTTTATATAATGTATCTGGCGCTTGGCCATTGGTCCCTATTTTTAGGCTAGATACATGCGTCTGCAAAAATAGGTAACTGTCAGGACTTGGTCAAACTAGGCAGATGTACCCGCAACTAGCCATTAGTTCTGAGGAGGAGGTAGGTTATAGGCAGCGGTCTGGTCGGTTCCTGATTGTCTAGCCGACTTGAGGTCGGGCAGACTGAGAGGTACTCATCGATTATCGTAGGTCAGTGCTGGTCTAGGAGGACAAACGCTCGATGGTGCCCAATAGAGGACGGGAGAGCCCGAGTCGTGGTCGTACAGGCTGTGCCGAAGGAGGAGGCCAAACTAGATCCACTCTAGCCGTTGGGCCAGTCCATAATATTTTATATACCATACTGCTTTATGATTGATAGTATAATTTTCTTTATAAATACCACACTATAAACTCTAGAGGTGTAAAATTATTTCTGGGTGATATTGAGGTGTTCGGGTGTAGAAAGTTGAGGGAAATCAAGATTTATGTGGGAATCAATTGTCAAATAACTGTATATATTATCCACAACTTTTTGTCTCTGATGGTGACCATGACTCAGATTCTTTCATTGAAATTGACTGAAAAGTATGTTTGATTGGGTATGCAGGTGGTCTTTTTGCTGGAGTGGCATTAGGAATCACTTACGGTATGCATAGGGGTGTTCGCGGTTCGGTTTGGATCGGTTTTAAAGCAAAAACTCATCTGATCCAAAGATTAATTCACTTAAGGTTCGGTTCGGTTTTGGATGATATATTTAAAAAAATCCAATCTGATCCGATCCAATTTTATGCGGTTTAATTTGGATCGGTTTTTGGATATCCAAATTACACATTATATTTTTATTAATATTATAAAACTACTAATAAATCATAGATTTGATATAATATATAACATATAGTATATTAAAAGTTAATATTACAAAATGAGAGTGATTGATTATGCTTGAAATAATAAAAATAAATAGATTATACCAAACTAATAAATATTATTAAAAAAGTTATTATCATCTAATAATAAATTCACATAACATGTCATACTAATAAGAAGTAAATAAGTATCAAAATATATTTATGCGGTTCGGTTTGGTTTGGATCGGTTTTGAAAAATTCATACGAAATCCAATCCGAACCGATCGGTTTTCATAAAATAACATCCAAACACAACCAATAACTTTCGATTTTTTATGATTTTCGATTTTTTGGATCAATTTTCCGTTTTTTATTTAGATTGATTTGGATTTGAACACCCTAAGTATGCATACCTATGAATTTGAAGGTTGATAACAAATGTTGAAAATAGAGGAAAAAAATAAAGATGTTATATGAATTGGTAAGTGACCAAAGCATATAATATCAGATGAAGAAAGTATGAATAGACAATGAAAAGAGGAAAAGACAATTGAATTGAAGGTTGGATTTTAAGCGATTTTTTAAAAAGTGAAATATATATAGTCATATATTGAATGACTCGTGTATTGAAAATTGTATAATAGAAAAGAATGAAAAAAAATAATTGAAATATGATAGAAGAGAAATAATAAGCTTTGATGCACCGAATAATAGAGAAAAAATGTTTCTTTTTTCTGTTTCCAATGCCGCTACTCTGCATTTTAATTAATTAGTTGAATTTGAATTAGAATTTGTAGGGATTAATAAAGACAAAATTAATTAATTATTATATTATAATTAGAGTAGTGTAATTAGGTTTAGAGATATGAAATAAGGGCTCTAATTTGATTTAGTTTAGGTTAATAAAATAATTATGATAGTATAATGAAGTAGATAAAATTGATTTTGTCATAAAAATTGATTCTATTTGAAGTTAAGATTTAGAATTTTTGTCTCCAGAATTGATTTAGAGTGATTGTTACATTAAAATTTATTATTCAACTCACTTTTACATAAATATATTCAAATATAAATCAATTATGCTAAATCCAATTTTATAAAAAATTAATTATATCAAACTCAATTTTAATAGAATCAATTCTATCTACCGTTAATCCAAATACACTCCTAAAATAACTAAAAATTCACTAGTAAAACACAACATTTCTCCCTTAACACAATTGTTTAATGTTTAATGAAAAGGAGAACCACTTAATATATGTATCAATCGAATTTCAACTAAACTTTCAATATTCAACAATAATATATGATAATATATTTGTTTATATTTTTTATTAATTAAAATTTTGAATAATTGAAAAAAAATCATAATTTTTTATTATTAAAGTTTTCTATTCTTACAAAGTTACAAGTATTTTGTAGAAGAAAAAATTGTAAAAGGAAAAGTGAAGTTTTTTACCCAATAAAAAACTTGCACCACCAACGGTACAAAATCCAACACTCTTATATCTCAAGCGACAGTATAAATACTAGTTAGGACATTTTCGTACTTTCCTACCTGTCGTTAATCTCACGCTTTCCCTAACCTGCAAAAACAACTTTCCCAAATCTCTCACTACAGAATCGAAAGCTACATCTCAAAATTAGGGTTCGATTTTTCTTCTTCTCTCCAACCCTAATCTCAACAATTAGGGTTTTCCACGCATTCAAATTCATCTCCATACTGAATGATCGCACTATTTTCTCCTCCTTTTTGCACATGGTCGATTCAACATCCCAATTCAATTTCTCGAACCGTCGTTTCTTCTAATCCAAGGAAAAGATAGAGTCTTGTTAGCCCTAATTCTCTAATTTTCCATTCAAATTCGAAAGGTTGATAGAAAATTTTGACTAAATTAGTCTTTTTTATCTATGGATTTCGACGGTGGTAATAAGCGTGTTTATAACCGACTCGGTGGTCCCACCGGCGGCGACACAAAGAATCAGAAAGTGTGTTATAAATGGCAAGCGGGGAACTGTAACCGTTTTCCGTGTCCGTTTCTGCATAGTGAGCTGCCTACTTCTAATGGGAATGGGGCTCCTTCAAAGCGGCCTTATGCTGAGAATTCTGGTTTCTCGGGTAATCGGCGTGGTGGGGGGTCGAGTTTTAATACGTGGGGGCCGGGGCGTGGCGGGGGACGTGGCCGCGGTGGTGGAAGGGGTAGTGTGGGAGGAGGTGGTAGAGGAGTTGTTGTGAATGTTGAGAGAGTTTGTACTTTTTGGATTCAAGGGACTTGTGGTTATGGAGATAGGTGTAAGTTTCTTCACTCTTGGAGTGTAGGGGATGGGTTTTCTTTATTGACTCAGCTTGAAGGACATAAAAAGGTAAAGGAATACAGTTTTAGGTTATTAATTTAATTTTATAGAGATGTGTTATTGTAGTTTAGAAATATCTTGTCAGTGAAACCTATGGATGCCAACATGTTTATCACTGAATTTCATGTTACACAGACCAAACTACAACAAATTATGTTTTGAATTTCATGTTTATAGTTGATTATGTTTTGAATGGGTGGATAACTGGATATGTTATTATACCTATAAGTTCATTGTGAACAAATGATGGCATTGGTTAATTTTAAAAATTTAATGTTTTTTTTTTGTGGACAAAAGTTTTTTTTTTTAAAGTTATTATTAATCTACTTAATGCTTAGTATTTATTGATTTGTTGAACTGTGTCTCATAAGCAATGCATCAAAATTAATTATGTGAGTTAACACAGTTTTGGGTTAATGTGTTGATGGGATGAGTTTTGGTTTTGTTGAATTTACAGGTTGTGAGTGGAATTGCTATGCCCTCTGGTTCGGATAAGCTTTATACTGGAAGTACTGATGAGACCGTAAGGGTTTGGGACTGCCAGTCTGGACAGGTTGCTACTATTTTTTGTTTTGCTATTTGTTTTATTTGCAATTTAGTTTTAGTTTTAAATAGATAGACGACTCTTTTTGGAATGTCAAGAGTTGCTTTTGTATAGGTGAAAAATGAGTGATTTTTTATACCTTGAAGTTTGAGATTTTAGTTAGGTCTAGTATTATATTATTATCATATAGATTGAGTATTATAGTGGAAAGCTAATGTATATGGTTCTCTTAAAGTAATGCTATCTTTGTTGAAAGAGACAACATTACTACTCTATCTTATATTTTTATACCTTGAAGTTTGAGATTCTAGTTCTTGTTGCTCACACCTTGTGTTTATGGTAATATGTGTACTTTGTAGAAGGTTTCTTAATGTATGTAGTATTTAAAAAAAAACTATTTTAATCAACATCACTTTTTCTTTTGTTTTCAATTTCGAAGTCCGCAGTGAACTTGCATTTTGTTTTAAATTTCAGAATTTTGAGCTAATGCCAAATAACTAAAGTTGGTGTAAAACTGAACTTACATTTTTGTTTATGCTTCCATGCAGTGTATAGCTGTGATCAATCTTGGTGGTGAAGTTGGTTGTATGATCAGTGAAGGTCCCTGGCTTTTTGTTGGCATACCCAATTTTGTTAAGGTTAGAAAGTGCAAATAGGCATTTATATATATTTTTTTATCAGGTATCTCAACTCTATTTAGTGAAATGTTTTTGTTAAGATACTGGTTTTCTGCCACTTGTAGCATCTTGACTGATATCCTGTTTGGTTGGTCTCGTTGGTTGTCAGGCTTGGAACACACAAAACTCAATGGAACTAAGTCTAGATGGCCCTGTTGGTCAAGTTTATGCACTTGTTGTGATTAATGATATGCTCTTTGCTGGTACGCAGGTAATCTTTCTTCTTCCATTGGCAATGTATTTTTTTTTCCTTTTTCTTTTCAAGTCATAGTCTATTTCTTGTGGCCATAATCCTGACTTCTAATTTATATTATTATGTTGGTGCCTACTGCCAGTGGAATAGGGATGTTGTTTGTTGAAATTAATAAGTGCATTTCCGTTTTCTTTTCCATCCATTTAACATAGTAGATTGCTATCTGGCCTAATGTCCAATCAATGCTCATTTCTGGTTGTATTCTGTTTAGTTACTGTTTTGTGTTCTGTTGTGTTCTTGCTGGTGGTGTTATATTAATAGTTGATTGGTTCTGTATTCTTGCTGTTGTGTGTGTACCTATTTTAAGTTGTTCACTTGATAGAATGACTAAAATTACTGGATCCAGGACTTTATTTTAATGTTAAATAATCTAACAACTACAATTTGAGTTCATGTAAGTTCCATGAGTTTATGTAGACTATTGAATACGACAGCCTTGCTAAATTTAGAAATGTTAAGGACTGGATAATGCTTATAAGCATTAAAAAGTAAAAACTAACTAGGGAATCTGAGATATAAGCCTTTAACCCATAAACTTGCATTTCTTGCAATTTTATGCCTACATTGTTAATAGTGCCATTTTGCACTGAGATGGCACTGGTGCGGCCAAGAGTAGGAGCTTGTCGGCACTAGTAGACCAGATGCGTCGGGTTGTGCTCCTAGAATCTTGGGAAATATTTTTACATATAGTCAAACATATATGTTCTTTTAGGATTTTTAAAATTTATTATTGAAAGTGAAAATTTAAATTCACGAAACATTTGTCTACACGAGTTTGGAAGACCGGCTTAACTTTTAATTTCAAGTGAAATGCTGCTCTTGCAGGATGGAGCTATATTGGTATGGAAGTTTAATGTAGCTGCCAACTGTTTCGAGCCAGCTGCATCTCTTAAAGGTCATTCCCGTGGTGTTGTTTCATTAGTCGTTGGAGCTAATAGACTTTATTCTGGTTCAATGGACAATACAATTAGAGTAAGTAAACTTAAGCTCTCTTTGATAATCATTTTCCTTACATTCCTTTTAAGCATTGTGGAATTCGGTTTTGGTTTTATTTATTTGAAATTTTCTATTTATTTGTTCCTACTGGTTGCTTCTTTTCAGGTCTGGAATCTTGAAACCTTGCAGTGTTTACAGACACTAACAGGGCACACATCTGTTGTGATGTCTGTCCTATGCTGGGATCAGTTCCTTATATCTTGTTCATTAGACAAAACAGTGAAGGTTGGTTTCTCACTATTTGCTGATATTTGTTTGTAATTTTGTATTTGGTCTGACTGTTATGATTTATTATACAGGTATGGTTTGCCACAGAAAGTGGAAATTTGGAAGTGACGTATACTCACACTGAAGAACATGTATGTATGCATTTATTTATTTTCCCCTCTGGATATATGAATTCTCTTATTCCATTTGTAATGTTGATATTTCATGATTGTTGGGATTCAATTCCATTTATAACCTTTCTGTTAATCAATCTAGCAACTACCCTTATGAACTAAACTCATATCATCACAAGACATACACGGTTTAGTAAATACAAAAACCTTACTCTAGTTTCTGATACAAATGCTTATATATGTAGCTTATTGTTTAGATTCATTCTTGGCAATAATACATCATCCATAATATTCTCCCAAACAGCGAAGCGCAGGGCCTAATACAGGACTAAAATAACTCGGTTCATGAGCTGCTTGATGTTCATTGTGAATTAAATGTTTATTGAGGTCGAATAATTTTTTATTATATAAAATTTAAAATGGAAAGAAGAGTAGAAGACATCCATACAGTTTTGTGCAATTTTCTTTTCTTTTCACCAATGTTTCTTATTCTTTCACAAGATGTTTGAAAGTTTTCTATTTACGATATGTACCCTGCATTATAATTTTCAAGGAGTATCATACTTACTATTGCTCCCACGTGGCAGTTCTTTTCACTTAATTTCATGAAAAATCAGAAAGAGTTATTTTCATGTTGGTTCATATTTTATGATATTCTTAACAGTAAAAACTTATAAATAAAATGTGGCTAGTGTTTGATGAGGTGGCTTTAAATATGTTTCTGATAATGTTATGATCTTTCTGTAGGGTATAGTCACCCTCTGTGGGATGCATGATTCACAAGGAAAGCCTATATTGCTGTGCTCTTGCAATGATAACACTGTTCGCCTCTATGACCTGCCATCGTAAGTGGGGATAACTTCATATTCTTGCTCTTGTTAGATATGTATGTTTTTCAATAGAGAGTATAACTATTTTATCTTTGCTTTTAAGAGATAAGTTTAAATATTTTTATCAAGAAAGAAATTCTTAATATAGCGTGGTAGTTTCTATTTTCTAAACTTAGTTTTTGTTATGCCATTTTCTTTTATATATCCAGTCTCTTGAGAGTTTGGAGCTTGTTCTTAACTTTCCTGTCCATTTCTTGTGCAGATTTGCAGAGAGAGGCAAGATATTCAACAAACAAGAAGTGCGGGCAATTCAGACTGGTCCTGGTAGCATATTCTTCACCGGTGATGGAACTGGCCAAGTGAGAGTGTGGAATTGGATAGCGGAACCAGCCACAGCCACGGCCAATAACATCCAATAAAGTGGAAGGCTCTTATAATGTATTCCAATTAATTGTATGAGTAGTATTTTTGATCTTCCTTTTTGTAATTTATTAGCTGCAAGAAGGGTGAGGTTGGGATTGCAGAGTAAAAAATAAGTGTTGGAATCAAACCTGGATTCTCTGCCGCCGTTCATTGAGGTACCATCCGAATTTGCGAGCGGAGATATGGTTGAACAGAGTGTAGCGCCGCAGAGTATTGGGGCTAGAACGAAAAGGAGATATGTAATCTATGTTTGCGGGATTAGTGGTTATTTTAGAATGTGAGATGTGGTTTTGGTGTTAAGTAGGGGTATCCTTGGCACAAAGCTTTGCTTTTAGTAGAGCATGTTTATTAGGATTGAAACATTTTGCAAAATCACAACATTATAACCAAATAAATTCAAGTTACTTGTTATTTACAAGTAGCCAAGATGTGTATTATTTTTCTTTGAACGGGTGTTTGGATAAAGTGTTAAAGCACTACTAGTATTCAATTAGCATTTGTTGTATGGAAGTTGGATAATGTGTTTAATAAGCACACTATTCAACTAGTATTTACCTTCTGCAGAAGTTGCTTTTCTTAAGACTGGCCTCGTTAAAGTCTCAGGTCACATTTTTTTAAACTTCCACATCTGAAGCCTTCATGTATTCATTTGAAAAGAAAACTATATATTTTTTCAATAATTTTCTGTAAACAATGAATTAAATCAATATGACTATTGAATTATCCAATATTATTACAATCATGTATATAAACAATTTAATCATGCTTATATTTTAGTAAGTGATATTTGCATATATTTTAAATAACTTATTACGGGTTCAAATAAATTGATTTATTAGAATATCAAATAAGTTTTTTAAACTCTTATAATTTTGACCTATTTGATAATTTCTCAAAAATTATTGAGAGATGTGACTCTACAAATTAGGGGTAGGGGTGTTTATTGGTTTAGACAAATCTGAATTAAATCGGAATCTAAATAAAACTAAGGTGTTTGGGTTAGATAATTTTTTAATTCGGGCAAAAATCGAATCAAACCAATGAAATTCAATGTTAGTTGGTTCGGACAATGAATTTTAAAAATTCTACTCGCGAGTTCGTCTACTCGAACCAACCATATTATTTTATATAATTTATATAATCATTATTATACAAATTAGTATAAATTATTCAACTTCAAGAAGAAAAAAAGAAACACCATTTGTGACATTCACCACCTATATGGAGAAACAAAAATATTAACAAAATTATATTATTATGAAAAATTAGTTGATATAAATTATATATATTTTAAAAATATTTGTGCAAATTTATTTATAATGTATCCGATCAATTCAATCCAAATCAACCCGTTGTTTCTTGGTTTGGTTCGATTTGTATTTTATCGAAAAAGTTTGAAAATCCAATCCAAACCAATTCATATATTTTTGATCGATTTGGGTATCCGATTCTCAAAATCGAACTAAACCGGCCCACAAACACTCCTAGTACTAATTGACCTCAACTATTTTTTTGATATATGCAAATAGGGTATTGTGCGTATGCAATTGTAGAGATTAATCAGAAGACTTGTGAATTGAGAAGTTTAATTGATAGATCCCTACCAATTCCTAACTTGGAAGACTTGAACCACGGACCTTGGAAAAGGCGTAACCTCTTGGTGCACTCTTATTATTCAGAGTGTATTCTTTTTCCATCCTTATAGGTTCTTTCAAACTCTTGACGAAAAGTAAAAAAGTCTTTAATTTTTAGAAATGCATCTTCAGATGTACCATTTTCACACAAAATAAGCACAACAGGGGAGCAAAAATTTTATGGGGGGTATATTCAGAGATCCATCTCCGAAAACACTCCATAATATACGAAATACAGATATTTAAATAACTAAAAATAAACTCAAGAATATTTTCGGAGATGCATCTTTGAATAATTTTTGCAAAAATAGGGTGGCTGCGTTAAAATAACTAAAAATGCATTAAAAAATTAATTTGGAGATGCATCTCTAAATTAATCTTTTTAACAAAAATGAGATGGCTGCTTGATTTATGAAGAGTAAGGTGATATAATGTGCGTCTAGAGATGCATCTCCAAAAAAATTTGAGGGTAATTTTGAACTTTCAGATATGTGAGCCACATCATAAAGATGGGAAAAGAAATCACCTTTATTCAGTTTCTGAATCCATTACTCAAACTATTATCTTTCGTGAGCACTTCATGGATGTCCGGGAGGATTAAAAAGAAAGATTTTCAAAAATTGATAAAGTCAGAGTTTCAAAATTTTGACCTTAGATCAATTCCCTCAAACAAAGTTCATGAACCGTCTTAGAATTAGGGATGTTTGCGGTGCGGTTTTGGCGTACAAAGTTATCTGAATTACAAGAGAAAAAAGTGTGTGGTTCAGTTGGCTTTCAAAAATAAAACCAAACTAAACCAAATCGAACCAATGCGGTTTGGATTGATTTGGTTGGTTCGGTTTTTTACGAAATATTTATCGAGTCATACATACACATATATATGACAACATAGCTTTGTATTTATTTATGCGTTATCAAATAGCAACAAAATTCATCATATTTGAACAATAACTTTCCATTTAATATACAAAACTAAGATTAGAGAAAAGTCGAATAAAAAACATAAAATAGTAACATAAAACAATATCAAAGATATTATAATGAAACATAAAACACAGAGGAGATGAAATATTAGAGAAGATGAACAAAAGAAGAAAAAAACATGAGATATGAGATATTAGAGAAGAAGAGGTGCATTAAAAATATAATTGGAAAATAGAACAGTAGAATAAAAATAAAAAAATGAAAAAGAAAGAACATAAGAGATGAGAGACTAAAGAAGAATAGTGAGATGTACATGGAAAAGAAGATGAAAAGAAGGCGTGATATCGCTAGGGGAGATTTGAGAAGACTTTAAACTGAAACTTTAAGTGTGACAAAGAGAAAATAATTCGTAATCATAAAGTTAAGGCATAATAGGTTTAAGTTTATGTTGGATGTGAGTTAAGTGAAGTTTGGTTGTAACAATAATGCAATTTGGTTTGATTTGATTCAATTTTTAAAATGCAAATTACACCGAACTAAACCGTGCAGTTTTGTTAAAAAATGACCCAAACACATCTGAATCAAATACAATTTTTTATATTTTTAATTTGATTTAGTTCGATTAACAGTCTTCTATTAGATTGGTTCGATTTTTAACACCCTTATTTAAAATAATTTTTTGAGATGATTCCTCACCCTTACAGAGGTGAAGCAATGAGACCATCAATA